>CM022674.1:10432291-10469974 GCA_012295275.1 Chrysomallon squamiferum
GCCAGACATATACACATACATACATTCATACATATATACATACCTTGATATATATGTATATATGTCTCCTTATCTAGGCTAAACCTACAGCTACTGATAAGAAGAGAGAACTACTTACTACTTTGCCAAGACGAGGAGAAAATGCATTTGATAAATTTTATGAAGTCTTAGTCAGCTGTGATGAGTTCTCAGCTGCAGATATTTTGAAACCAGAATTAGCTGCTCAAAGGAAAGCGAACAAAATACAACAACAGAAAAGAGATCAGCAAAAACAAGCACAATCAGTTCATGCACAACCAACTGAAGAAAGTAAGTCATGTTAAACTCCGGGGTTTTTAAGTTAAGAAATTATTATTGTTAAACTAAAGTTTTTTTCCTTTTAATTAATTATTATTGTTAAACTTCTGTTTTTCTATTAAATAAGTTCTGTTGTTAAATTCCTGTATTTTTCTTTTAAATAATAATTATTGTTAAATTGCTGGATTTTTCCTTTTTAAATATATATATATATATATATATATATATATATATATATATTTTATTTTATTATATTTTATTTTATATTTTATTATTATTATTATTTTGTATATTTAATTTTGTTATACTCCTTTTTGGCCCATTTTTGGAAATGTTATTTAATATGAAGCAATCTGTGGACAATAAACTGATTTCACTTTCTGTGTAGATCTGTTTCTATCACAATGCCTCTGAAATTCACAGCTTAGCTAAACGTGCTAAAAGAGTGTAAAATTTCCAAAACAGATTTTTCAGACTCTGCTTACAAAATGAACATATATTTCATAAATACTGATTTTATCTTTCAAACAACAGCACCTATATCCTGATTGATAAAAAAAAAAAAAAAAAAATAGAATATCAGAAAGAATAAGAAAATAATAATATAGAAATGCCTAACCAAGGAGTTGCCACCCAGTTGATAGCAAAAGCAAAAATATCTATTTTATTGAATTCTGAAAAAAGTCAGATAGATGAACAAAGAAACAGAGTTAAATGGAAATATATAGATTATATAGACAGAAATAATGAAACATTTTCAATTTGCAGATTGACTACAGTTTTATATAGATACAAAAAAAAAAAAAAAGTGATATTGTGTTACAGACTTTTGTTTTATGTAATATCTTGTACATTATTTTGAGACTAATAATTTGTTTTGTCTTTATAAGAATGGCCGGATGAATCATTAATTGATCCTGAAGCTAGTGTTATCAAATGTGATGTCTCTGGTCCAATGTATGATCGATTTCTGAGGTCTCAAGGCCAAAGTTCAAGGGTAATTTTTCTTTTACGTATGTCTATGATCTGATATGCACAACAGTTGGTTCTTTTCAAATAATCAGTCTATTTGGCTGCTGATATATATATACATATACTATGATATTTTTCAATGGTTTCTTTCAGATAAATCGGTAATCTTAAAAGGAAAGCCTTAATTATTTAAGTGTGTTTATTTGTGTTTTGTGTGTGTCACTGTGTATTAAGTTTTCCATCTTCTCCCTTAATAGATGTATGTGTCAGCTTTCTGTGTTTGTGTTACTTGTTGCTTTTATGTTGTCTATTAGTGTTATTTGTGGTATCGTTGTCTGCTTGTGAGTTGTGGATGTGTTGTTCTTTGCATTTGTGTTATTTTGATTGTTGTTGTCGTGTTTGTGTTATTTGTGTTATCTTGTCTATGGCTATATATATTATTCACAGACTGCATAATTTTTTAACAAAGACAATTATAAAAATTAATATGTCTTTTCAAAATCATTTAATATATTCATAATTAGATTTATTATTCTATTATATTACTGTAATGTTTTCTTATTAATATCTTTTTTTCTTAATTTTTGTTCTCTGTGCTTGTGTTACTTGTGTTATCTCTGTGTTTATTATCTGTGAGATATGTTGTCTATGTATGTGGATATGTTGTTCTTTGCATTTCAACGTATCAAGGCCAAGATTCAAGGTAATTTTTATTTTATGCACGTATGTTCTAATATGCACAGTTGGTGCTTCTCAAATAATGATGTTTTGATGTTGATATATACATACATACATATATATATATATATATTGTGATAGTATTAAATGGTTTCTTTCAGATATATCTGTAATCTTAAAAGAAAAGCCTTAACTATTTGTGTTTATTTGTGTTTTGTCTTTTGTGTGTATGTATGTTACATTATTTTTGTTTTTGCATGTGTTACTTGTTTTTATGTTGTCTGTTAGTGTTATTAGTGGTCTGTATGTTTACTATTTCTGAGTTTGTTGTTCTTTTTCTTGTCTCTATATTTGTTATGTATGTGATATGCTGTCAGTGTATGTGAATGTGTTGGCTGTATTTGTGTTATTTTGTTTGTTTTCTGCATCTGTTGTTTTCTTGTATATTCTGAATTTATGTGGATATATTATTTGTATTATGTTGTCTATGGCTATATATATTACACACCAACTGCATACATTTTGACTAAGTTAAAAAGTTTAATATATTTTTAAAATTATTTAATACGATTATAATTACATTTATCATTATATTTCTTTTTAATGTTTTAATAATAATAGTAATAATAGTACATTAACTGTACTTATTTCTCAAAGGATTACAAAAATCAAAGTGTGCCACGAGGTAAAGCTGTAATAATCAACAATAACGACTTCAAGGTTGCGAGACATAATAACATAGAGTTAGATGATAGAGATGGCACAAAAACAGACCAATCTTCCCTGGTCAAGTTGTTTGGTCAATTGTATTATGAAGTAGAACCATTTGAAGATTTATCTCAAAAGGTATGTTTTTTAAGCAAACTGTATCCGGTATGAATATGAAACAAATATTTTACTGGAATGATTTTCATACTTTTGCTTTTTTAATTTTTTTTAAAGATAAGAATAAAATATTGTTTTTCATTTTTAAATTTTTGAAAATTGTTTGTATCATTAGTTTGTCTAATGTTTTCACTAATTTAATTAAAATGTATATCATACACTTCAGTAAGTCTTTATTTTACACAGTTTTTATTTCATATTAATTAATTTTTTTCATATAATTTTATTTAGAAAATTTTAGAAACAATTCAAGCCATTGCTAAAGAAGATCACAGTGCCTATGACAGTTTTGTTTTTGTTATTCTGACCCATGGAAAGAAAGATAATATTTATGGAGTAGATGGAGAATGTCTAGAAATCAGTTCAATCATAGATTCTTTTAATGGGTCAAAGTGTCCAACCCTGGTAGGAAAACCCAAACTGTTCTTCTTCCAGGCTTGTCAAGGAGGTAAGCAAGTTTTTGGTTACAGATAAACTACAAATCACATTCAAACATGTTACAGTCACATTCAAAAAATGGTACCAGTCAGATTATAAAACAGTCTTAGAAGCTAGATCTACTACTTGTTTTATGTTCATTACCAACACAAGATGTATTAAGAAACATTGAAAAAAAAAACAAAAAAAAATATTGTTACATCTCAGACAGGTTATATTAAAAAAATAAAGATATGAATATTTTGGGACAATTCATCTTAAATCAGCCAATAAATTGAAAAGTTGTAACCTCACCAATTTAGATAAGAAGGTAACTGCAGATCTGACTTCCATTATCAACAATACTAACATTATAAAGATCCGCTTACTGGTTGCTGAGATATCATGATCTAGAAATTGTAGCCATAACCATGTGGATCCAAAATACAAAAATTTAAAGGTTTGGAATATGTCCTAAAGTGATTTGTAGCATGTTTTGAAGGTAACATGTTTTGAAAGTGACTTGTAACATGTTTTGAAGGTTACTTGTACAGTATTTTGACTGTGCTTGTAACACACTAGTTTTGCCCCCCAGATTCTTTGTAATGAAATAGTGTATCAAACTTGTTTCTGTGAACAGTATTTTTGGACACTGGGAGTATACATGTAGTAATGAAATTGATATTAAACTTAATCACACTGGTCCAATTATTTATTTTAAAAGACTCCCTTATGAATACAGTGTATTGATAATGTAACAGATTTTTTGCTAAGCAGTCATTTTGTTGATTAAAAAGAAAATTAATAATTCAAAACATTTTTCTTTAAAATAAAGCATCTTAACTGAGTTTAAAATACAAGTAGAGATGTGTTTCAGTGCAGCCTTGAACATACTTTTTATAATTAATATGTTAGATTTATTTGAAGTAGTTGTCTCTGTTAGGATGTACTAATTAAATACATTTTCTGCATTGTACCAGTATTAAGTTATGTTACTATTGTTTTATATTTTTTCATTCATCTACTTTATACAGTGAAAGATTTTTCTATGTGCATTTCAGTCTTAATATACTAAACAAATTCTGTTTTGCAGACTCCAAGGATTCTGGTGTGCCACTTCAAGCAGCACCACAGCTAAATGGTAGACCAGATAATCATGAACTGTCTTTGAGGAACATGAAAATGCCTAGCTGTGATGAAATGTTCTTTAAAAGAAACTAGTTTTATTGACTTTAAAATACAAGTAGAGATGTGTTTCAGTGTAGCCTTGAACATACTTTTTATAATTAATATTTTAGATTTATTTGAAGTAGTTGTCTCTGTTAGGATGTACTAATTAAATACATTTTCAAGTTATGTTAGTATTCTTGTGTTTTGGTTTTTTTTTTGTATTTTTTTGTCTTCATTTATTTTATACAACAAAATCTTTTTCTATGCACATTTCAGTCCTAATACACTAAACAAATTCTGTTCTGCAGAGTGCATCGACACTGGTGTCACAGCTCAACCAGCAGCACAGGCAAGTGATAAACCAGATAACTATGAACTGATTTTGAAGAAAATGCCTAGGTCTAATGTCACAACAGCAGACAACAAAAACAAATATACAGTACCAACTGAAGGAGATATTTTCATTGCATCTGCAACTATTCCAGGTATGGCATCATCTGTTAATTTCAATTGCTATATAATTTTCTATAAATTAAGATATAAAACTGATTTATGTCACTTCTAGAAAATCAGATAAATTCTGGAAGGGCACCAGCAAGTGAATCTTTTTACACCAACTCCTTTAATACAGATGCACAATTTGAATAAACAAATGTGAAACAGAAAGGACATTTTTGTTATCTTTAACTGAAAAAATGTTCAGTGTAAATGCTGAGATTTGTAAACACAATGAAAGCAAATTGGATTTATATATTTATTGATTTTATTTCCAGATTATGTGTCTTGGAGAAACACCAAGAAAGGAACCTGGTTCATTCAGGCAGTAGTTCATGTATTTCAAAACTTTGCTTGTAAGGATAGCCTGGAGGTGTTGATGACCAAGGTATGTAAATGTTCACCATGCATTTTTACAAAAATTGTTTAGATCTGATACAATACTTTATCAGGTGTCATTGTAATGAGAACCAAATTAGCTGATTTTATAAAATTTGAAGAAGAAATAAATTCTGAAGGCAACATCAAAAAGAAAATTATTATTATTATTTTTTTTTTTTTCGTGATAGATCTCAGTTTATAAAAGAGATCATAGACCTCTAGTTATTCAATGTTTCATTCACTTATAGATTTCATTTCATATAATTTTATTTTATTTTTGGTATACATTTTTTTATCTATACTATTAATAAGAGTATATTAAATTATTGCATTTAGTAAGTCTATGTTAACCTTAATCAACTGTGTTAACTTTGTTTATATATTCTTGATTAAGGTTAATGGACTGGTTAACCGAGGTTCTACAGATGAAGGCTACAGACAGGTGTCAACTTTCGAGTCACGATTTCATAAATCTTTCTACTTCTTCCCTGGATTGCCACCAACACCATCGTCTGGCCAAATCCACTGTCATCCAACAAACTGAAAACTTTGTAAGCAGGGATGAGAATTTTCATTTAGATTTGCAGGTATTTTTAAAATCCATTGAAATGTCAAGTGACTGTGTTCACAGAAAATAATGTAACTATTGGCCAATCAGTCATGAGATCTTATGAACAGTAAATGTTATTATCTAGGTAATTTAAAAATGTAAACCTTTCACAGTACTCTGTTACACAGTAATAACTGAGGTTAAGCATACTGTACTGTTTTATTGTGTATGTTTATATTATCTGTTATATTGGTAGTTGTTCTGTAAACGATTTCAGTTGTGACAGTCCTGTCCATAAAGATGTTAACCAAGCCTAATGTTTTCACTTTTATTTTTCAACACAGATTCTCATCCCTCGTAAGGGAAACAACAATCATGTTAGTGAAATAATGATCTCATATCTGTATGCAACATAATGATACTGTCATGTACCAAATACAGAAACCACAATTATGTCATGACTATTACTGAAACAATAGACAGTGGTATCTTGACTTATTAGTTTAATCATTTGTTTTCTGACCAAATTAGCTCAATGTCAAATCAATTTTCCCAACTGAAATTAATTGAACTACCATTAATCTGTTCCAGCCACCCAAAAACCACCCCAGTATTTTGTAACGTGTTTATAAATGACAAATATTGTGTAAAAAAAAAATAAAAAGAATAATAAAAAAGAATGTAAAGAAATAAGTTGGTTTTGTAAAGTCTATTTATCTTGGATCCATTGTCAGAACATGTCCTTTTTGGCAAAATGCTGAACAAAACACAAGCACAGCACAGCAGATGCTTCCACGGCGAGGTACCTGAAGTAAATGAGTGAGTCGCGGGATGCTGGGTGGATGTTGTGTTGTTCATTGTGCCAACTGGTGGCAGCTTATCTGAAGCTCACTCGTAACTCGGATTTTGGGTCACAGTGCAAATAAAAAAAATCAACTGGACGACTGCTCATAACTCGGAAAACTTGTAAGTTGGTGCACTCGTAAGTCAAGGTACCACTGTATATGTAATTACATAGAAAAAATAACCAATTTATCTAACAACTTGATATTGGTAATTCTCTCTTCAAAATGAAATGACAAACAACAGAACACACATTCACACACAGGTACACATGTTTATATTAAATCACTGACAGAGCAGTATTAGCTCTGATATAGCTTTTATTACTGATTAGTAATTTAGGCTACTTGGAAACATTGTCAAATTCATCATGAGCTCAGTAATTTTAATTTTGTAATTATTCCAGTGTTACTATGAGTAATTTTCTTATAATTAAGGTTTTAATAATTACTAATAGTAATACTAATTAATTCAAAATAAGTTTCAATCCATGTTCATTGTAAATGTTTTAAGATTTTATATCAATAACATAATAAAGCTGACATTTTATGCAAATGATACTGAGATTGTACGATTTTATTTTTTCTTCTTCTTCTTTGTATTTTTTGGCAGTTTAATTTTACTGTTACAAACCTACTAACATGCAGAATGTATTTTTGAACTGAAAGTTGTGTGATAGAATAGTGTTTCTTTAACATATTTTTTTATCATTATTATTATTATTTTTTTTTTTTTTTCTTTGTTTAAAACTAATCATGCCTTACAAAATAAATAATCCTTCATCTTACATATTTGCACATCAACAAACACAGAATACCAAAAACAGGCAGACAGTTGTTTGGACATATTCAATATCTATATTTTAATTGTTTCTCTGTGACACTTTTTCAAATGCTGTTACATTTTCTCTGTTTAACAATAATAATTGTTAGTTTATTTTTCTTTTTCACATTTACATTTTTAGTTTGTCATCCAGTTTATGTTCCGAATATGTTCCTTATGTGTATGTGACATTCATTTTTTTTTTGAAAAGTAGTGCCTCACTTAACTGGTATAAATGTTAATTATTTGATTTTAACTAACTTTAAAAAAAAAAAAAAAAATTGTTTTTTGTTGTTATTTCATAAAGTGGTTTTTTTTTTTCCTGAGATTTTTTTTTATTATTAGGCAATCACTGAATGTAAATTTAAAGTAAAACATGTTTTTGTTTTCTTTTTCACTGACAACATTTTCTTTGTTTTTATTTTGTTTATATATTAATTTTACTTGTTTGGTTTTATTATTATTATTATTATTCTTCAGTATATACGCTTTCCTGACATCTTTATTCCAGCCGAATCAGTTCAAACAAGAACTTACATTTATTATGTTACCAAGAGTTGCGACAACATAACTTCAATTATAAATTATAGATAAATAATTTTGGCAATATGTATTTAAATAAAAATAAAATAATAATTAAAAAATAATAAAGACTAAATATAATTATAATACTAACTTGTGACTAAATTAGACACTGTAGAAAAATGCTGTAAAATTTTAGGAATTATACATAATTCTTGATTACACATAGTCCCTGTAATGTGTGCACACACACACACAAACACACACACACACACACACACACACACACACACACACACACAACATACATTAAAAACATACAGCCCAGATACACAACTCACACACATACTAAAACACATAAGTTCCTCTTTACACAGAGAAGTGCATTGTTATTAAAGTGCATTTGTAAGAATACATTTTTAAACTACTCCATAACCATTCAAGGGAATACCTGGTTAAGTCACTCTCCCTCTAAATAAAAATACATTCACTAAACTTGAATAACAAAAATACTAATTTCTCATTTAATGATTTAATTACATTTACTTCTTAACTGACACATCATCAAGGCATTAAAAGTTTTTAAAAAATCATGGAAATAAATTAACCCAGTATTTTACGATTTTTATCATAACCATTTTGATAGTTTTACAAATTTTTCAGTATTGGTCAGACAGAAAGAAAACAATTAAAAAATGTAAATGTCATTTAACAGAATTACAGTATTATCATTACTAAAGTATTGCAATATTTTTATAATAAATATCAGCATTATTTAACTTTTTCCATGCATAAATTCCTCATATTTTAAATTATATAATTTGTTAATATAAAAATATTAAATTTATGCAATACATTTACATTAAAGCATATTATATGTCTGTTATGTCCTGAAATCTGAAACCAACTGTGAAATTGGAATATCCCATTTATTAATTGTTACATGTTACATGGTTCTGATAGCATTAAAACAAATATCTTTGCAGTGTTAAAGTTAGAAATATAATGTGGTGCCTCTGTTGTGGATACAGAAAAATAATAATAATAATTATCTGTTATAATATTGTAATATGGTCTAACAAATACTTATTTGTTTTAGGTATGAAGAATGTGTTTTTAATAGTCATTCAAACTCAGTATAATTTGTGAATAATAATATTACACAATTCATACATGTTCAAATCACAATGAACACTTTTACTGAGAGAAATAGATAAAACATTAATTCTTCCTTTTAAAAAAGCTTTTTTTTTTTTCATGAGAACAACCAGCCAATTACAGTTTGTCTGAAATGAACTTTATTTACACTGAGGCTGTAATCTATGGCATATGAAGATACATTCAAGCAAAATTCAATATAACAAGTATAACAAGACAGTGGATTTACAGTAATGTACGTAATGACAAAAAAATACATACAGTATATCAATATATCAACTTGAGGATTTGAAAGCACTAGAGATACCATTACACTGTGATAACCACATATATGTACAGCCAGCACCTTCAATAATAGATTTAACATGTAATAGCCATTTGTGAATAAAAATGTTATTGCTAACGTTATTCAATAAAAGTCTATCAGTAAATATAACTTAGACTGTTTTCCTGTGATCAATCAATACAGTAAATAATCATTCTTACTTTTACTGTAATATAAACTGGATAATGCCAAATTTCATAAACTGGTTACATAATATTTCCAGTAATGATAAATGTTTGAATCCCCAAATCTTGCTACCATATAGAACTGGTAAAAAAAAATACATGCTGTCAAAATGTTTTAGTTGGCACTGGATGGAAATATTATGACAACTTCCTTGTTGTAGAATGGAATACATAGCTGTCTGTGCGTGTTTATGTATATAATATGTTTCTTGTCTTAGTAAATCTAGTCAGTTTGTGAAAAATAATCCTGAGAAATTTGTAACTTTCTGTATTATCAAACTTTGATTTTTCAAAGATAAAACACTTTCTTATAATCTTTGTGGTTGCCACTAAGAAATTAAGAATTTTGTTTATTAATTTATTTTTAATTTATTATTTTATTTTGCTTTTATCTGTTTATAAAGTAGTTTAAATTATTCAAATTCACTCTAAACACTGAGTCACAGTACCTCACAAATTAAATTGCAAAATCTCTTCATTATACTTTTTAAAATAATTGCATATGATACAATAAATTGCAATAAATAAATAAATAAATAAAATTACAATAAAAAATAAAAAAAAAAAATAAATAAGTAAACAAAGAATAAAAAAATAAATAAACATATAAACTTTATCTGTTAATTTAAACTTAATTTCACAATATATTTTGACTGTTCCCATTTTAACAGTTATGGTATATACCAAAATAATATATTTACTACCAGAGATTAAAAAATAAATACAGATAGAGACAATAGCTGCTATAAAATTATCTCTGCTAACAAAAATTGTAATTAAATAGAGAATAATGGTTTTTAATCTTTCAAAGTGATATTTTTATGTACAATATATTTTAATGTTTAGAACTGAAAATGTAATTATTAAAGGCTACAGCTGTTTTGCCTTGAAGCTCCTGAGTCTCACAAAATTATAATAAAAAGAAAAATAATAATAACAAAAAAAGCAAAGAAGGTCGAAACACAAATTCTGTGAAATGTTGATTTTATTCAGGATTCAGCTATTGTAAAATCATGTTTCCGGTAACTAGTAAAAAATTCAAGTGAGTATTTTTATCATTCAGACTAAAACCAGATACACCAGCTACAACACAGATTTACTCTAATCATGTTTTACTTTACTAAGTGAAAACTGCTAAATGTGAAGGTGATGTAGACTTACTTACATTGTTTACTACTGATGTGTATGTATAAATATATCAATTAAAACAAATTGTTTATTGCACTGCATGTAGTTCAGAACATTTTTAATGTTTCTTTTGAGCATATGGTATATATATATATTTATATATATACACAGTACTTCTGGAGATCTCTCCATTTGATATGGATCCAATCCCAAACTGAAACAAATTCATCCCAAGTTAGAATTATCCATACCATAGAATTGATGTTGAATCTGAATATCTTGTATTAGTACACACCCACCATTCTGAAATACACCTCGCTTTCATTTGTCTTTTTCTGATATATTTTCTTATTCTCATATAAAAAATCATTCATCCCATTGTGAAATTATTATAGCCCAGTTTCCAACTGATACACGCCATATTCACATTGCTCTATGCCACTAAGAGATATACTGAAAAGGAAGAGAAAATAGAGAAATACTCAAAGAACTGCAAAATAAATTATGGAAAATCCTGTTACGAGATCTTTGACAACAATACTCTTTATAATTGGCTTACAAGGTACATGGTTTCATTAGATGGCTTCTGGGAAAAAGTAAGTTTCTTTCTGATCAACAAAGGAAACACTATAAGATGTGGCAAAAAAAAAGAGGAAAAAATGAAAGAATAAAAAAAGAACAGAATAAATGTAAACAATGATCAACAATTTATTATTTCTACATCGTAAAAATATTTTCATTAGTATTATTATCATTTTAACTTTTCTTCTCACAGTTTGTCAATGAAACTATAAATTTAGTTAATTTATCAAGTATGAAAATGATGGTTTTTGTTATTGATAAATAATCATGACTGAAGTTCAGTAATTCTTAAAATTGTTATTTAAAATGAATAAATAAATAAATAAAAATTAATTAACAAAAATAAAGTTTTGCTTCAAACCTAAGATAACTGCCAGCATATGGCTATGTCTTAAATTATATTTATATTATGTGTTTGTGTGTGTGTGTGTGTGTGTGTGTGTGTGTGTGTGTGTGTGTTCATTCTAGACAAAATGTTGACCAAGACAAATATTTAAGTGAATTTGTTTTTTTTCCTAATGAAAATGAAATGCATATTACCTTGGGATCTAAAGTGTTTCTGTTAAGAAGCCAGACTAATTAAAAACAGAACATTATCATGAATATTGATAGTTACATTTAACTGTATATTATATTATTAAATTAGTTAAAAGAAAAGTGTGTGTTATAAAAGACGTTGTAGATGAAACCATTAAACTGAATGTAATGATGATAAATTAATAAAGTCGCAATATTATAAGTTAACAAAATCGCAGACGTTACTCACTCACATGGAAGGTGTATAAATCATTCGATTTCCATAAGCGATGGTTTTGTTTGGTTTATTATGGTCAGTGTGTTTATTTCACCTTTCACTCGTTCTTTGTTTCTTATTTTATTTTATTTATTTATTTGTTTATTTATTATTACTTTTTGTATTTTTGTTGTAGCTTTTGATTTTTTTTTTTATCGTATCATTTATTTATTTATTATTAATTAATTTATTTGTTTATTTATTTTCCCCTCTCCCCCAAGGTCTAATTATGCACCATTAATTACAGCTCTATAAAGTGTTCAAGTCTTGTTTTTGATTTACATGTTTTAATCTCTTTTGTAGAATACATTAATATGGCTCTAGAATAAAATATCGCGGTTGATTTAATCTCTAGTGTATTAAAGTTTGTGATATTCAACTTTAGGTTTCTTGACTTTCATTCTGAGATAATTCTTATTGTAAACTGAACGACAGCAACAATGATTTATAAATAAAGAATAACCATACATAATATTTATAAACCACTTATTCGTACAGTTTTTACTTTAGTACAGAAGTGTCTGTCTGGCCTTTTTAAATTGTTGACTGTTTTAACGTGAAAATATCTCTGGCTCTAGAACGCAGGAGATGCATTCTGGTAAATAAATTTGAAGTGTTTATACCACAGATACAAAAACGTCATACTGTTCGCATCACTGATCTATTTATTTACTTATTTATTTATTTTTAAACACATCCATGGACGGACTTGGCAGACCATGGTTTGTTCGAAAATCATGCACTCCGGCCTCTGTGAGCAAGTGAGTCAAAACATATAGCAAAATGCATTTAGACAATATCGATGCAAAAAGCAGGTTTGACATACACACATACACACATACATACATAAAATCCGTTTCTTGTCATTCATCCTTTTGACTCTTTATCACAAAATTTACTTGTCTTTGCTTAATATCCAATTTAAAAAAAATAAAAGAAATAATAATAATAATAAAGAAATAAATAATTATGGAGAGAAAGCCAACAATCAAAATTAATTATAAATAATATCTATCTGTCTGTCTATCTATCTACCTATATATAATAGTATAATTCCTATAATTTATTTTAACTAATTATTAATATTGTTTTATTAACAGTTCTTGAGCTTTTCCTTATCTGCTAGAACTGGTTTTGAGATATCGATGCGCCATAGCAAACATTTACGCCAACGAAAAATCTAAACCAAAGCAGGTGCGCATGATGTCATTTCCTATCAACCATGTAAACAGTGGACTGTACTTATTTGTGTAAAGATAAAAATTATAATAATAATAATAAATCATTTTAACCTGAATGATAGCAGAACAATAAGAAATAAATGGTAATTTTATTCATTTCCGATTTCTTCTGGAACTATCATTGGGTTTTTTAATACTTATAATTTTGTTTTCAGGCAATAGTTTTATCCAAAACATATACACAACATTTTGCTATTATAATTTCTACCATTTTCAGCAGAGGCACTACACTTTTAAAAGGTTGACGAAAATATTATAATATATTGAGCAATCATGTCTTCAAAAAAAAAGGGGAAGTCTATGCATGCTAAACTGATGAAAAAGAAATTTTTGTTCGAAGAGGCTAAAGTAAATGTCGAAGAACTGAAGGATAATTATGAAGTTCAACAGCAAAGTGTGCCTGATAATGTGATCCAATTCGAGGACCCTGTTCCAAATGATTTTACATTTACCAAAGGAATTGAATATTTGGATGATGATGACTTTGAAGAGGAAAAAATGAAGTCCAAAAGGAAGAATATAAAAACGTACTCTTCAAAGACCTCTGTTGTGAAAACTCAACAAGGAATGTTGAATCGTTACCCATCTCAGAGAGTTAAACAGCTTTCCGTCAGTCTTAAAACTGAGTATTTGGGCCGTAACGACCTTTTTGCATCTTCCAACAACAACGATTATTATCCCTTGAACAAACTGCAGGTAAGATCCATCCTATTTAATGAATTAGAATGAACTGTAATAATAATAATAATAATAATAATAAAAAGCTGATTTCAGTTATACATCACAGTTGTTCAAGTATTTAGTGTTCTATTTTATGTTTTAATTCAATAATTAATAATTATATTTATTTGTCCCATATATATATATATATATATATATATATATATATATATATATATATATATAGAAATAACTTTTTACACTTTATCAGCAGATTTTTTTTCCTTCTAAAATGACATTTTATTTATATATATATATATATATATATATATATATATAGTGGAATTATTTATTTATTTTTATTTGCAGGATTTGGTTAATAAGCTGAAAAGTAAATATAATTTTGAGCTGAATTTCTCTGGCATAAACCAGCTGACAGATGCAGTGTTTGCAACACTGCTAAAGCTACATGATGGAGGTTTTGACAATGTGATGAAGATAAATCTGACAGGATTTAAATTGTAATTAATATTAGACAGGGGTTTTTTTAGGTTGTTTTTTTTGGAGAGCTGTTAAGGGGAGATCACTCACCTTTTTAATGGTTGGCCTCTCCTTTGAGTGCTGTGACCAGCAACTCTGCATGAGATCTTTGAACTGCGGCATCATGTTTGTTACACTGTTCAGCCGCAGCCTGCTTCCACGATTCACCAGCTCTATCACCTGTAAACACACTGCTGTTGTTTAACACACACATCAACATATCACAGGTGTGTACATACTAATGTGTGTTTGTACACCAACACTCACAAGAACACACACACACACACGGCTTGAATTCACACACACACAGAAACAAGTGCATGTAAATAAACTAATTTATACATGCATTTGGATACTAATATAAGTACCTTTACAGAGATACATATGCATTCAAGTATGCAAAAACACATATATAGAGAAATATATTAATAAATCAACTCAAATACATTTGTACACAGATACATGCAGACACATTCACACCCACACATATATATTACACATATATTGCACACTTAAATACACACATGCACACTCAAACATATATATATACACAAATAACAGACTGTATCACACTACATCTTGCTATGCAATGGTATCTTCAAACTGGTCTTAACACACACAAACACATGAACACACACACACACAAATACACACACAAACACAAACAAACAACAAATTGTATCAAATTATCTTTTCCTCCTTCCAAACATATCCACACTCAAACACACAAACACACAAACATATACACAAACAAATCACATCAAACTGCACCTTCCTCTGTGGCAATCTCTTCTTAACACACAAACACACACACACAAACAACACACACACACACACAGAAACACAGTGACACACACACACAAATTGCATCAAACTACCTCTTCCTCAGTGACAATGTCTTCAAATGGGTCTTCACAGACAAACAGCTCCCACATTACAAGTCCAAACGAGTAAACATCGGCTGCGGTTGTGATCACTGCTTCATCCTCGAGTACAGTGGGGTTCTGCAGTATTTCTGGAGCTGTCCAGCAAATGTTGGCTGGACATGCACTGTAGTTATGACGACCTGTAAAGTTACCTGTGTCTTTGTTAAGTCCATTTAGTAACTATTCTAAAACTTAATAGCTGTTGAGATTAAATTTTTATGTTTCTTTTATTTATATTTTATAATGAATTTTTTAAGATTATATACGTATGTGCATACATAGACACATATGTTCTACATCTATGTTTTCCATAAAGAAATGGAAACAGACATATATATATATACACACATACACACACAGACACACACGCATACACACATATACATATAAACACATACAACACCTACTTAAACATAAATGGACAGTCACATATATATATATATATATATATATATACACATACACACACACACACATATACACACACACATGTATACAAAAACTATACATACATTAACATATGCAGTTATACTCTCATATTTATACTTACAAACATTAATGTTCAAATATGTACCCTTATTGAATTATATTAATAAACTACTAGAACACATTAACAACAGAAAATCTTAAATGGTTTTATATCAGTCTACAGCTTTGCTAATGGGAGATAACTCTGCCAAGAAAAACACATAATATTGTCTACCATAGTTCTTTAAAGGCATTATGGGTAAAGAGTAAAAATATATTTTCTTTATTTAATTTTTTATTTATTTATTTATTTATTTATTATCATTATCAGCACTTTATATAAATAATCATTATAGGTATAAGATTTTTATTTTTATATTAAATCTCTCATTTTTGCATTAAAATATTCACATAAAGATTTACCAATACTAAGTTAAAAGTTAGGGAAAGAATCTTTTGAAAGTGAATATTAATTCATTTCATAAGGAAGTTATTATATTCATAATATTCTGTAATAATGTAGTAATAAGATACTTTTGTGAAGTGTATGTAGTTCTATGCTCTCTCTCTCTCTCTCTCTCTCTCTCTCTCCTGAGAAACCAAAGTTCTTTCTTCATCAGCTCTATGATGTCATCAGTCACCTGATTGTCATGGATATTAATTGTTAATTGTTTCAGTGCCACAGTCATGTCGTGCCATTCTGCTACATGAGTGTCTCCAAAGCTGCCACCTCCGAGTCTGAATCATGAATCATAACACATATGACATCATAAAGATATGTGTGACATCGTAAAGATATGTTTTTCATTCTTAAGGAATGTACTATGTAAAATACCTCACATGGTTTCAAGTTGAAAATGGTGCAAAGGCATGATCAAAATTTGACTGAGAGAAAATCTTTACTAAAATACAACTTTAATCTAAAAATGTTTCCTTAAATATCTAATTAATAAATATAAATAAAATATATATATATGTATGTAAAAAAATAATTAAAAAGAAAAGAAATAAAAATACGAATCCTATATCTGCATTTGTAAATTCACCATGGCAGTAGCTCACCTCTGTCTCATTTTAATCGTGTCAACAGACATAACAGCATTCTCTAAAACAGGCAGCTGACTTTTCTTGGACACTTTCAATCCTGGTTCATAATCCCGGTACCTAACAGACATCAGTGATGGGGCTGTTAGGCGTCTGTCATAAATGTCATCATTGGGGGAATGGTGTGAAAACCCTCTCATTTTTCCAGTAACTGAAACAGCAAATATGTGACTTCTTAAACACTTTATACATATATATATATATATAATGATGTCGCAACCATAGAAAAATGTTGGTGATCAGGTATTTTTAATTTGCATTCTATTTTTTAATCAACTTTATTATTAATTAAGATTGCAACCTACAAACCAAAATTATATGTAAAACTCAGAACTATACGGATAACATACAGAGTAGTTCTTCGTATCACCTAAGGTACATTTGTTAAACCTTATTATTAATAAAGATTGGAAGCCAAAAATAATTACAAAATGTAACTCAGAAGAATATGGACTCTATTTAGAACAGTTCTTTATGTTAGTAAATGAATATTTTAAATGCAGAACTCAGAAAATCTAAGTAGAATGGTAGGTATGTTCTACTGAGGTAACAGAAGAATCCGATAATTAACGCCATGAACAAGAAGCTAAGAATAGCACCAAACATAATAAACATATCACTGCTCTTGCGGTTTTCTGACCTTTCTGCAAAAAATTTAAATGATCAAGTACTGTTAATTAGATGGCATTCTCATTAGTGTATTCTCCAGTTACACTGATGCTTGTCATCCAACAGTCTTGTAAAATTTATTTAAATTATTAATTAATTACTAATTACATGGCAGTCTCATTAGTATATTTAAACAAATAATAATAATAAAAATAATTTGCTGCTACAGTCATGCTTGTTATCTGACAAACTCTAAATTTATATTATAAAACGTCTAACCTAAAATTTCAGAATATATTGTATGTTTTACATTTCTAACAACAGATATCTCTTTAACAATTGATATAAATTTCAAAAACAAATTATGTACAATCATATTTCTACTTACATTTTTTTTATTCTTCACATCACCTAATTTACACATTTTAAAATACAAAGCTCAATATCTTCAATTATTTTTACTTTGAAGAAAGCAGAAAAATTGCTAACAGACTGAGGATATGAAAAATCGTCTAGTTATTTGCTGATCAGTTGTATAGGTTAAGTATGTAAAGTAAAATATAACAATGCATAAATCACTGATAACTTTCAAGCATCAACTTATATGTGGGTTCTTAGATTTCTGTGAATCAAACAATGCTACAGAATATTTTTTTAAATATATACACACACACACACACACACACACACACACACACACATACATTAAAATACATTAACACCAGGTAATTCATTTAATGTACAATTACCCCATTTGCACTTTAAGCTGAGGTAAAAGTATTCACAATTATGTTGTTATGAGTGTGTAACTAATACACTAGATTAAGATAACATTACTGACACTAGTAAATTATTATCTAAACTTGTTATCTACATACTGAAAATAAACAATTACTCTGTATAGTGTGCACTGTAAGCTACATAATAAGGTGTAAAGAAATATAACTCTGCAGTGAGGTTTAATGAGAGTGTTGTATGATGTACAAAGTGTTGTAACATTTATTTGTATAAATAATTGTGTTACTACGTAAACAGGTTAGTTATGGAGAGGACTTAAAATTCATCATCATTCGATTAGAACATAAGTAAAAATATTGTTGTTGTTGTTTGGGTATTTTTGTATTGTTTTTCTTTATTTGTATTTTTTTAACTTTTGTTTTATTATTATTATTTTGTTTATTTTACAAAAATTTTCAAAATATTCAAATTAAATATCATACATTTATTGAAATTTTCTTCAAATTGAATATAGTTCTGCAAATAACAAAACTATAATGACAATACCAAAAACAACACCAACAGTAACAATAATCATTTTAGTTATATGTGATAAGTTGTTCAACTATTATTCAAGTATTTCATTTAGAAAATATTTTTCTTCAAATGTACTCCAAAATATTGAAAGTTATGTGTTCAGCAACAAACCATGAAGAAATGGACAGAATGTTATTATATTTTCAACAAAGCTTGCATGTGAAGCAAAAAAAATGGAGAAGATGAAAAAATATCTTTCAGTTTATACTACCTAATGAATGCACATTTTTAAAATCCCATATTTTAAAATTACTAACCTTACAAAGAGTGCCAAAAATTTCTGTTTTCAAATTCCAAAATTTACAATTATTATTTTTGATTTTTAAAATTAACACTGGACCTATTTTTAAAATACTTTATATGAAGTTCCCAAATTTTACATTTAAAATTACATACCACATTTCCAACACCAGAATCTTCAATAATTTTAAACAAACCATCATCAGGTTCTTTTCTCGTTGCATCACAAATTAACTTAATTATTGTTTTCCTTTGTTGCACAGACCTAAAAAAAAAAGAAAAAAATTATTTAAATAAATATATAAATAAATTAAATGTTATCAAAGTCATTTTTGTTTAAATGTTACTTTTGATGGTTGTGTTTTTGTGTGTGTGTGTGTGTGTGTGTGTGTGTCACCAATGTTTATAAATATGAAATTTTGTAAATTATATACCATGAAAATAAAAGTATGTTGTTATGCTTATAAATATAAGACCAGTATCTATTGGATGCAATAAAATTATTTTTTATATATATTTATAAATCAAACATGTACACATTAAAAATTAATTCTTATTATTTAAAAATGATATCTGCAAGTATTTATATACATTAAAAGCAAATTATTTTTATTTACAAATATTAAATTAGCATATATAGCAATCTGAAAGACCATAAATTCAAATATTCACAAATATAAGATATTTTTTATCTCTATATTCAGTAAGAATAAATTATAATAATTTATTTATGAATATAGTGAATATATTTCTTAATTCAAATACAACTGAAACATTATTTTGTTTACAAATAAGAAATTTACATCTACATATATCAAGCAAAAACATATTTCAACTTTTGTTAACATGAAATATGTACAGATCTGTATGCAACAAAAATTATTAATTTTGATTATAAATACTGAATTCTTCATAAAATTCATAATTTTTATTTTTGTTTTTAATATTATGAACAGAAAATGTGTCTGTAGCTGTATTCAGTAAAAACAAATACTTTTTTTCATTGTACATAATAATGAAGTTTGTACATGCTTATAAATCTAGTGAAAATAAATTCAAATATTTATCTACATGCAATCTGCAAGTACCTATCAGCATTAAGAACAAATTTGTTTATTTAAAAATGTCAGACCTTTGCTACCTGTAATCTTCAAAACAAATATATTTAGATATATCAATTAAAATTTTAACATACTCTCAATAAAACCATGTTCTTTTCTTTCTAATTTATTTTTTTGTTATTGTTGTTTTTTTTGTTTTTTGTTGTTGTTGCTGTTGTTATTATTTTTTGTTGTTATTTGTTGTTGTTGTTTTTTCTTTTTCTTGTTGTTGTTGTTCTTGTTGTTCTTCTTCTTCTTCTTCTTCTTCTTATTATTATTATTATTATTATTATTATTATTATTATTATTATTATTAATTTTTTTAATTATCATCATCATCATTACTGATCTTATTATAATTTCTAAATGTAACTGTACATACATAAATTAAAAACAAATTCTTATATCGATAAAACCTAAAATGAAATTTAAGAAACGTTGCTGTATATTTCCAATTACTAAATACAAATAATGATCCACTGATAAATATGAAGTGTGTAAGTACTTGTCTCCAGTAAAGACCAGTGCTGAGTTGGTGTGGTTGTTGCTGATATCTCGAATGACTCGGAACTTGGCGTAGTTCTGCAAAACCAAGAGTAAAATATTGTTTCTGTTCTTTGATGTTGAACTTACATACCTGATCAAAAAAAAAAAAAATAGATGAAAAAAAAAAAATTAAAAAAGAGATGAAACATTTTGTAGCTGAGTGAAAGGAAAAAATAAAAGGTATAAACAGGGAAAAAGAAATACTGATGGAGAAAAGTGAGTTGTAGAGAATAAGACAGAGACAGTGAGAGAGACAGAGAAAGAAAAGAGTAGAGAAAAGAGAAATAATAGAGAGAAAACAAAAGTGAGAGAGAGAGAGAGAGAGAGAGAGAGAGAGAGAGAGAGAGAGAGATGATTTAGATTTATTATGTCTAAATGTCTAAATGAACATGTTTAAATATATTTATGAATGTGTATGTATGTGAAATTGACATACATCATTTAGATATGAGTAAACAACACATTTTTTATGCAATGTCTAAATGTCTTAAATGAACATGACTTCCCTGTAAAATAAATAAATTTATGAATGTGAGATGAGATTATTTATGTTTAATTATGTCTAAATGTCTAAAATGAACATGTTTAAATATATTTATGAATGTGTATGTATGTGAAATTGACATACATCAGTTAATGGGATCCATGTTAATGTAGATATGAGTAAACAACACATTTTTTTCACTGCAACTAAATAACATCCATACCCTTGTGCAATGTCAGTGTTGACTTGAGACATGTTGAGTGATAAATACGGGTTAAAAGTACAGTTGTAAGACTTCCCTGTAAATAAATAAATAAACAAATAAATCAGAGAGAGAGAGAGAGAGAGAGAGAGAGAGAGAGAAGAGAGAGAGAGAGAGAGAGAGAGAGAGAGAGAGAGAGAGAGAGAGCAAGTTTGTAGGTCATTTCATAATAAATAAAACAATATCAAGAAATAGAGCTACACAAAATATATTGAAGATATTTTCTCACAGTTACTTTATAAATAAACTTCAACACATTTTAATTTTTTTTTTATATATGTGTGTGTATGTATATATATATATATATATATATATATATATATATATATATATTTTTTTTTTTTTTTTTTTTTTTTTTAAATTTGAAATGTTTGAGTGGTTACCAAAAAAAATAATACCTTGACAGGTCATGGTAAAGAAAAGAATTGGTGAAGTGTGAAATATGAAACAAAATAACCACAATAAACAACAACAAAAATTGAAATTGTAAACAGTAAAATCCTATTTTATTATCTGATGTTAAAACCACAATATTCCTGAGAATGATAATGTTGATGATGAAGATAATAATTATGATGATTATCTTGATGACAATAATAATGCTGCTGCTGCTGATGATGATTATAATAATAGATCATGGTGCAGATGATAATCCATGGTTCAATGTTACCAGTGATAGCAGTGTTGGTAGTCATAGTAATAATGTTCTTGTGGTTGTGGTTTAACAGTACATGGTAAAGTTAGTGTTTGTGTCAGTGGTTTTGACTGTAAGACCAGTTATAAAACAGTTTTGAAGGATAAGCATATTCAGTTTTAAATAATATATCAGAATACAAATTAATAATTTTAGTCAAAATTCATTTTAATTTTGTTATGATTTATTTATTTAGCTATTTTTTTCTTCTTAATATTTATTTTTAAAATGCATGTATTTATTTATTCAATATGTTTTAAATAAAAATTCCTTTTTTAATTATTCACAAAAAGAACTCCAGTGTAGTTAAGTTAATTTAGATGTATTTGCATAACAAAAATAAGAAGCAGCATTTATAAAAATTCGAATACATTACAAAACTCTGCATGCATTACCTCGGCAAGCCTTCACTGCGTTGTAAACTTTTCAAATCAATTATGTCTCTTGTGCCTATAACCAGTTTACATGAGCCTAAACGGGACAGCTACATAGTCATTAGAAACGGCAGATTCAGGTGAATTAATCAGCATAAAGACGACAAAACTAATGATAAGCGAACTCATCGCATTTCTTCTCACATACGAGAGTTCCGATAACAACCACAGATCGGAAACTACTGGTGTGATGTCACTGTTCAACATTTACTAAAATCGGGTCATAAGCTGAATTAGGTCAGATCGTCCTGTCAATAATTATGCTTCTTGAAATTCATTGGCTAACATATTTTTAAAAGTGACCGGCCCAGTCTGCAATAAACCACGCCCAATATCATTGTTACTTTAAATACGTGCTCTTAATCCTTGGCTAGAAGCAAGTGTAAATATTTCAAATAGGGTTAAAGATATTGTGTACTGATTAACTGTAGTTATGTATTTTAAATGTAATAATGCCACAGAGACAGCAGCACTCAAAAATTAAGCTAAATGTTTTTCTTTGGTTCTTGTTTTAAATTTCATGCGGATGGTTATTAAAGGGAAGTAACTAGTAAAGTCTATATAATGAAAGCTGTTGTTGTTAAATCCCTTTGACATACGAATTGCGCTGCCAGTACAATCACTTTATATTTTTCTTTTTCTTTTTTTGTTAGTTTTGTTTAGTTAACATATTGGTATTATATTTATTAATTTTTTTTTTTTTTTTTTTTTTTTTTTTCTTCTTCTTTGTTTTAAGTTTTATTTGAGGTGGTGATTACGGTGTTTTGTGTGTGTGTGTGTGTGTGTGTGTGCGTGTGTGTGTGTGTGTGTGTGTGTGTGTGTGTTTTCCTTTGTCATAAAAAAAGATGGAACGAATACTACGAAGAAGGAGAAGAAGAAATAACATTTAAAATGATCAGCATGTCATTAGGCCTATACATTTTATTTTATTTTATTGTTTAATTTTAATGTAGTTATGTGTGAAAATACAAGTTTTCTCCTTAAGAAATATCGAAAAACATTTGAAACAGTAATAACCCCATGCACAGCGACAGGGAACGATCACCCATCCTTCAGCACGATATACTCTTAATTTTCAGATGTCATTATAGTTTCCATAGATCACGTGACCAAGGACAGCGACACGTGTTAAAGTGGCCTGCTCATAGTGTTTTCAGTCATGGACATGCAGATCGATTGGTATTAACTCCAGATGCTTTCCGCAATAAATATTAAAATCCAGTTTAATACTTCCACAGCTGTTGGTGTGACATTACAGGGGCAGAATTCCGGTCAAAAACAAAAGAACTAAATTCATTACGATTCACATAGTATGAATGGCCTGTATATTGAAGTATTTCATTTTGTTTGTTCGAGGTTATTATTATTATTATTATTATTATTATTATTATTATTATTATTTGTTTGTTTGTTTTTTTGTTTGTTCTTTTCTTGTCTTTTTTCTCGAGTTGTCTTTTTTGTTTTCTTTTGTTATTTTTTCCCCTTATTTATTTATTTATTTATTTATTTATTTATTTATTGTCTTTTTTTAGTTTTTTTTTTTTTTTTTTTTTTTTTTTGGTGTCTAGAATGACAGTGTATTATTCATGCACAGACGATATGACAGGAAGATACTGAATATCAGAAAGAATTCTAGCTACAAACAACACCAGGAAATATCGAAATTACAATGAAACCTGTTTTCGGATGAAACTTCATCTACATGTTATTAAAAATGTGTAAACACTGAGTGAAGCCCAACAACATATTAGTTCCAGAAGCGACATATCTAAGTGAAGCGTGCATACAACCCATTCTTAAACTGACACCCTGCAGTCTTCATTAACTGCGCAAATACAATTTTCTGTCTATTTATAGATGCCACAAAGGATGTTTTGGCCTTCTGTTCTTTTCAAATATTTAATAATCGACAATGAACTAAACCAAACACGTTTATTTAAATAAGTTATGTTACTGAAACAATGACATTTATTATATTAATGTTGGTATTTCCCTGTCTATAAATAGCAAGAACCCTAACTCTGGATGAAATTATCTGCAACGGTTCAGTGTGTAAACCAGTGTATTTGATGCATTGAATTTGTAGAGAGACAGAATGTATTCCCTAGCGAAATCCTCTGCTTAAGTATGTTGTGTATGTGTCTGTTTTTATATGTTTATACCTAGTGTGTCTGTGCAATTAATGTGTATATAATATTGTTATAATGTTTGAATGTATCTGCAAAATGGTTGATGTTTTAGATAACTATTGTAAACTGACACATATCGATGTACAAACTATGAATATAATGACATTTGGTGATTCAAACGTATAGCTTTTGTTACTGTCAGAAAAAAGCAGGTAACACAAAATAAAGGCTATGATTTTGTTTATTAGCCAAAACCTCCCCGCATGCAAACCACGTTACCGATTATGAATAATGGTAACCCTGTATTCCAGCACGACAATGCGAGACCACATACAGCCAGACTCACAACAGTGTACCTACACAACAATAACATTCAAGTCCTGCCCTGACCCTCTAAATCTCCGGATTTGAACTATATAGAGCCATTTTGGGACGAGTTGGATAGACGACTGAGACAGCATCAACCACAGCCACAGAATCGTGCTCAGTTGGCATTATTACTACATACACAGAGGGCTACCATTCCACAAGATGTAATTCGTAATGTCATTACTGCCATGGGAAGAAGATGTCAGGCAGTTCTGAAATACCATGGTCGGCACACAAGGTATTGATATTACATTGTTAAAGTTTAACCTTTTCAATGTAATACCATCAATATTAATAAATTGCGAAAGTGTGTGTAAAATGTGAACATTCTGCTGCTTTCTGTTGATCAATTAGATAAATATTCCCAATGTCAATAAAATCTACTTTTGCGTTTCTTTATGTCTGTGTATGTGTGTGTTTATATATATACACATACATACATACAGGTATATATGTATGTAAGTATTAATATATATGTGTATGTGTTTCTGGATGTGTGTGTGCGTGCGTGTGTGTCTGTACGCGTACGTATGTAGGTATTAATATGTAAGTCCATATATGTGTGTGTGTGTGTGTGTGTACGCGTGCGTAAGTAGGTATTAATATGTAAATCCATACTTACAAATTTACTGTTTTTAATCACCGTTAGAAATATCCTAAGGGATTAAATTTAAAAAAAAAATGTTAACAATACATTATTATAAACAATGATTAAGACCTGACCGAACTGTATTCAAATAAACAATTTATCTTTCTTTACCTGTTTTGTTAATTTTAAAATTGACTAAGCTTACACTGATCAGTCTCTATATGATCATCCACTGAACTGAGTCACGTGGGATGAATTGAAATGACTTTCCCAGCTTTGATTTGTCTTCAAAGCGATCTCGTTATTTATAATATTCATGTTTTTTTTTTTTTTTTTCATGTAAACTAGATATTGCGTTTAGAATAAGCCTGAAATATATATGTATGTATATAGACATATATAGGTGTGTGCGTGTGAGTGTGTTTATTTATTATGTTTAGTAGTATTAGTAGTGGTAGTGATAGTAGTAGTAATAGTAGTAGTAATAGTAGTCACATTAATATCATCATTGTTTGGTTACTATGAGGGTGTGGTCCAGACAGTACTTTGATCTGGGCCCAAGAGCTAAGAAGGGACCCACGACTACCATGCGTCTGCTTGTTTCATTCTGTTATTTCTGATTCTGAATTCTGAGAAAAATCTTTGCCTGTCTCGGGACCCAAAAGGGGTATCGTATAGCCTTGCAGAATTTCTCTTGGAGGCCCTGCTGTCAACCATTTCCATAATTTCAAACTCTGGCAGATGAAGGAATCGGTAAACCGAACTAATGTCAACTGAAAGTATAAAACAACAACATTTTTTCTAGTATAATTTCAATATTTATATTTGTCCATGAAATTGTGGCATATTTAGGTGTTTTCTTATATTCTTTTACATTTTTGTTTTACTTTATATCATCCAACAATAAGAAAGACTTTTACGTTAAATTGTTTTGGAATTTCTTTAAATTTATGGTGATTTATGAATAGAGATATTTCAAAATACCAGATAAAGCTAATTTTTACATTAAATCTGATATAGGGATCCTAGGAGATGCTGCTGAAAATATGAATTGTTATGGAGTGAAAATTCCGCCGAAAAGTTATTTAAGAATGCCACTGATTATTGCTAAATACAGAAACATTTAATCCTATACTTCAGTTTAAGTATGACCTTTCTGCAGTTCTCTCTCACTAAGAGCTTCAAAGCTCAATAATAATAATAATAATAATAATAATAACGATTATTATTGTTGTTATTATTATTATTGATCTTGTTATTATAGATATTATTATTATTATTATTATTATTATTATTATTATTATTGTTGTTGTTGTTTACAGAAGAAAAGCATGTTTATGAGCCACCTCTGTCACCTGTTCCGACCACCATTCAAGTTTTCTCAGTTAAAACGTGGAACAGTAAGAAAGTGAAAAGCTGGTTACTGAAAAACAATATTACAAGGTAATGTTCTTAGAAGCAGGAACTGGATATTAGGTTTTCAAATTTATTTTTTGATGATAAGAACAAAGTACATAAATGTACTTAATGTAATTTCAATATATTGTTTTAATTTGTTAATAGAATCCACACTTTGCTAACAATAAATATTTTAAGCTGGTATTATTCTGTTGTACAAATATAGTCCAAGCACATTTTGTGTGATCGAAATGATTGTTTAATTTAAAAAATGAAATCACTCACCTTTGTTAATAATAAATTATGATATCAGAATTATAATTCTATTCTTTACCAATATTATCGCATTTATTGTGATATTATGCACTGACTGTGCAAGGACAAAAAAAATGCTTTCTAGACTAAGCATATGACTACTTTTTAATGATTTATTCAGTCTGTTATGTTTTATTTACATATTTTAACAAAACAGTGTAAGTATGTTACACGATTGATTAAACAGACTGTGTAGTAATTTTACATCTCTATAATTAATTCTGAATAAAAGTTAATGCAGAGGTTTGTTTCAAGAACATGTTAGATGAAAAATGTGGATTAATCATAATAGTACTGTTGAAATGTGAAAGTTGGTGTGTGTGTGCGTGTGTGTGCGATTTGTGTGTGCATATGCTTGTGTGTGTTTTCTTTCTTTCAGTATTATGCTCATATTTCATTCATTTATTTCTGGGTATTTTATACATCTTATTTTACTGAAAATCTTCACACTTTGTCGGGAAGGAAAGTGATCTTTTTGAAATAAGTAAAACGGCAGCTAAACACACTGAACCTTTTTTCAATAATTTAATATTAGTCCAGTGAATAGAATGTTTTAGCTTCATCCTTGCAGAATGGTTCATGGTTGATTGTAGTAAGTTTAACAAAATATACAGTATCTCAGGAAAAAGAAAGAATATTTTTTTTTCTGCTTTTTCTTATTATTCTGTGACTATCTGTTTTAGTAATTTTATTTTGTAATTGAAATATTATCTTTAATTCAGGCAGCTGATTTTTACTATCAGACTGAAGACAGAACTAAAACTGAAGTCTATAAACAGCATCATGGAAATCACTAATCGTCTCAAAATTATTCAATAGCAAAGACGATTTTTCTGTCTTTTTTTTGTATAATGTATTTCTGTCTCTAGCCTTATTTGAATTTATTTTCTGTCATACTCTTGGTTTATTTCCTTCCATCCATTTAGTGTCTCTCCAGTTGTTTCTTTATTGCCATCAGGGTGTTCCTGGGATTATTATAATTATAATTATTATTATTATTATTATTATTATTATTATTATTATTATTGTTGTTGTTGTTATTATTATTATTATTATTGTTATTGTTATTACTATTATTATTATTATTATTGTTGTTGTTGTTGTTGTTGTTATTATTATTATTTTATATAATTACTGTTATTAATGTTATACTATTGTTTTTATTATTATTATTGTTACTGATATTATTATTAGTAGTATTGTTATAATGGTTGTTATTTTGTTATTTTAATTTGTATTTGTTTTATTACAGTTATTTATAATGCATCACTACAGACTGTATGACAAAATACATTAAAAAAACAACAAAAAAAACCTACAGAAATGTAATGTATGTCACCATCAAATCTCCTGCTAGAATCTGATTCGTGTGATGATAAATCTTTAACATTTACAACTAGTTCACTTTTTTTTTTTTTTATTATATATAGATTTATTTTCTTTTGTTTTTTGAGATGATAATTCGGTATTTCTTTATCAGTTTCTTGTCTGTATAAAAATGTTTGAATATTTAGGAATACACTTATTAGTTAAAATAGCTTTTTCTATAGCACAAACATATACCCCACAGTTACTGCTATCAATCTGTCTGGCATTTCAGAGTAATTAACAAAAGACCACAATGGGGTTTTCCATAATATATCTTATGTTCCAACATTAAATATCTGGAAACATGAAAAATGACTTCATTTTTTTACCTCCTAATGTACCACAGTAGTACAGTACGTTTTTTTTAGCTATATCTGTTTCATTTATTACTCAGTGAGTGTTTCTTTCATTCAAAGGAACAACAACGTATTCATAATCAAACCATCTTTTACATTTACTTTCTCCCACGTGAAATGTCCATCTGGGTTGGTCACTATCACCGTTCACAAATATCTTCTGACCAATCCAACCACAATCTACCATGTGAATGTGTTGATTCTTCAGTTGTTTTTGAAGTACAGACATGAATACATTAATGTGGCTGCTATTCAGGCAGCTATCATGTAGAAGAATGTGGTTTATGACATCTGCATTTACCGTTATACCATCAATTTGAGTGCTAACAAAATATACCAATGTTTGCATCGCTATTGGATTCTAATCAATGAAGCGCTGTCTTTGTCTCTCACTCTATTTTTTCGTATTAAAATGTAATATCTCTGATGATACACTGTTTATTATACTCTTGTAGTCAAATAATAACAATAATCTGCACGTTTGTAAATCTGTTACGTTTATGTCATTTACAGGTTTCATTTCACAATTCTTAATTTCCAAAATATCAACTTCACAACAAACAAGAATCCATTGTCCAATCTTTGCTGCAACAGATGAATTAATCTTGTATGATGGTCCATCAAGTTCTGACAGTCTTCACGTCTTGTAATCTTATTTGGCTCGTTTCTTGATTGTCTAACACGTCTACAGTCTGATATTTTAACAGTGAAAATCTTAAGATTGTAAACACAAGAAAAGTGTTTTCATAATATGTTCAGTTTTACTGTGAAAACTACTGAGACTTCACTCAAACCCAGGTACTGTTCACTGTTGTTATTTGCTTTCATGATATGTTTAGTGACTTCACTCAAACCCAGGTACTGTTCACTGTTGTTATTTGCTTTCATGATATGTTTAGTGACTTCACTCAAACCAGGTACTGTTCACTGTTGTTATTTGCTTTCATGATATGTTTAGTGACTTCACTCAAACCTAGGTACTGTTCACTGTTGTTATTTGCTTTCATGATATGTTTAGTGACTTCACTCAAACCCAGGTACAGTTCACTGTTGTTATTTGCTTTCATGATATGTTTAGTGACTTCACTCAAACCAGGTACTGTTCACTGTTGTTATTGGCTTTCATGATATGTTTAGTGACTTCACTCAAACCCAGCTACTGTTCACTGTTGTGTCACGTTTTATACCTTTGAAACCACTGCTGATGCACCAAGCATTAATAACAGGTTGAGTAAATTATGGCAGATGTTTGTCTACTCTATGACAGAATAACATACAGCATGTATCATTAAAATTGTCACTTGAGTAAGACCGATAATTATCATCACATGAAACAAACTGACGACAATGTTCAATGATGCGGTATAATGTCCTTGGTGACAGAAATCTCCAGGGTTTCAAACTCTTCAGCTGATATTTAGTTTCTGCTTTTTCTGTATTTTTTCTCTGATCATTAGCTTTCATGAACAAATTGGGAGAAACTTGAACGTAATTTGAATTTTTTTCTCATATATTCACTCATCAAATAAAAATAAGAGTTGAAGGGAAAGAAACTAAACGTTCTTTAATAAATATTTATCATGTGAGCATAGGCAGGTCTTTTCTACTGTCTTTGATTTAAGAAAATTATCAAATAACTGTTGTACAGAACTGTAACCCATCGCATCAAGCTAACACATATGAAATGTCCATACTTATTTCCCCGGATCTTCATTGTAAACAAATATACTTACGTTCTATAATAATATTACCGTAAGCTCTTTCAGTATATTGCTAATAATTTTAGCAAAAACTCCTAAGCATCTTCCTGACCATTAATATTTGATCCCATTCCATAAGCAACATTTAATACAACTTTGTGTAAAATATCATCTGATACCTCTTCGCAGTGTTTATTTTCATGTTTCAAATGTTGCGGTATTTGCAGTACACTTTCTTCTACTAATTGAACTCGTAATTTTACACAATTATCAGAATATACAGTTACAGGTTCACATTTATTTTCATAAATAATTAACCATGCAAATCACTTGCTACTAGGGATTGCATCACTGCTTTAAGGCAGCAGGTGTTGTCAAAATACTTCAAAGGTCTCCATATGAATCCTGTATCAGTGACGTCCATGTCATCATTTTTTACATTTCTCTCACATTCACTGCTGTGATCATACACTAGATTGGATTCGTTCTTTATTTTAGTTGTATTGTTTCTTCTTTCAATTTTACTTTTGACTGCTTCCTGAAAAGTACCTTGTTTCTTAAAATGATCAGGTTTCTGTTTTGATTTGGCCCACATTTCTGATATTGTTATATTTTTTTTTTTTTACCAATTTGCTTCTTTATCTTCTTTAATATTTTTTCACTTTCATACAATCTACCGCTGCCAATTTTTGCACCTCAACAGTTTGGTTTTCCATTTTTCTGAAACATTATCCAGTCTTTGTTGGCTTCTGCCTTGCAGTCCAATATATTTCAGAATTCTAAACGTCCAAAACTTTACCTTGAACACTGTCAACACTTCGGTGGACGACCGCGATATTTTCTGTGCTACTGTTTGGCATCAGAATTTGCACATACTGACACAAACCAAACATTACATTTAAGATAGACCAACCCTAGACACTATACATGGAAATACACAACAGCCGTAACACTGCTCCCCCAAATTACTACTAACTATACATACATACATCCCTGTATTGTTTACATTTCTCTCACATTCACAGCTGTGATCATGCACTAGATTGGATTCGTTCTTTATTTTAATGTTATTGTTTCTTGTTTCAATTTTATTTTTGGGTGCTTGCTGAAAAGTACCTTGATTCTTAAAATGATCAGGTTGTTGTTTTTATTTGGTCCACATTTCTGATATTGTTATATTTATTTTTTACCATTTGGCTTGTTTAATCTTCTTTAAATATTGTTTCACTTTCATACAATATACACAACAACAGTTTAGATTTAAAGACTGTATGTATTATACGATCATATAATAGTTATTTACCATGTAAAGTTATAACGCTTACACAGCTGATTACAAACAGTTTCATGCCACAAAATGACTCTCACCACATCAGTGAACATACAGGGGATATTAAATATATTTATCCCTCAAGGTAAAATAGCACACCCGAAGATGTATTTGAATATGCAAGTATATCAAAATAACCTACTACTTAGCAAGATGATCAGATGTCCCGCTATTCTCACCCGCTGTTTGAGAAATAATAACTATAGTTTACTTTGATGATTATACTACTTCTAACTATATATAGTTAAATGATAATTGTTAGGAAACCACATCAAACTACCTTTCAGTTCCTCAAACAGAGCCTTAAAAACTTATAGTTATCTCAGTCAGCTGGATCTATGTAACTGTCCATCCGAGGGTTAGCCACCCGTCTGTTCTGTACGGTGTAAAAACTGATTGCCCCAAACAAAACACGATCTCTACTTTTATTACCTAGGAAAGACCACATAGCGGCTCTTTTAACATAGATGTCCCAGATTGGTGACAAGACTTTAGCAGACACAGGTGCCAAGGTTCCCCAAAGCAACACCTCACCATAGCTTATACAAGTTTTAAGAAAAATCTAACAGCTATTACATATAAAACAGGAGACTTCTTTCTCCGTCACACTTAGCTTATATAAATCTTAAAGGTTACATATTAAAGAGCAGATTGCTGTCTCCCTTACAAATTCTATGTCACTAGTGGATGTCAGAGGAGTCACAAGAACTCGTACAATGCATTATTCAATTGTAGTGTGTTTTTCTTGAATACAGGAAATGTTGCTCATCTAATAAAGAAAACAAAAATAATTACATTTTATAAAACATTTATTAGGATAATTATTAACAGCATTACAATACACTCCGTATTAATAATTACCATTATATTGAAATAATACAAAACTCTAACAGAAAGTAGTGAAACATTAAACTCTAAATTAATATATTTCAACAACATTCAAATTTAGTATTTACTGATTTAACTAAGTTATATTGGTCACACACACAAACACACACACACACACACACACACACACACACGCACACACATTAATAACAATTAGTATATTTCTCATTTAGTATTCAAAATAATAAAATCAAGGTTTAGTTTTATGGATACTCTCACTTTTGTTACACATCCATTTGTCATATAACAAAGAAAGTCATGGTCGAATTAACTGGTTAACAGATGTCCTCTATCTGGTATACAATAATGGATTCATCTTTGCAGCTGTTGCACAATCAGCTTAGGAAATAATTAAGCAATTGATCCCTATTACGATTTACCAGAAGTCAAAACAAAAAACAGCAAAGTTTAAACAAAGCAGTTTAATTACTGGTGATACTGGAACGTTAGTTAATTCCCACGTCGCTAATCCCAATAAAAACAACAGCTTAATACAAACGCACTATCACGTGACTTGCACATCCAATCAGACCAAGTATTTTGTTAATCTGATTTCCTGTTCCTGAAAGTGAAAACAAAAGCATCTTATGGAAATGAAAGTCGTGTCTCTTATCTGTTTGTGAAAATAGATAATGTTTATTAGTATTAAAGGGATTTTATCCATTTTATCAATGTAAATTATTGCTAAAGATACGTTTGTATGTAGCATGCAATGAGAAAAGGTAAAAAGAGAAAACAAATAAGAGTGAAAATATAAGTGAAGAGAAAATTAAAGGTAAGCAGTAGCCAAGCTGGTCAAGAAGTCATCATACTGAAGATGTCAAAATACACAAAAGTCAAATGACCTTAAATGTTCATCTGCACCATTTTATCAGTCAACACCAATTCAACAGTAAGCAGCCACCCAGCAGTCTCAGCAGTCACAGTATGGACAATGTGGACAACACTATGGAACTCACGGTCAGTATTCTGGTTTAATTTCACTAGTTGTGCACAATCAAGATGTCAGTATAAAATCAGATACTTTGACTACAAAGTTAGATATAATGTGTGATAAACTGGAGAAATTGGACATCATCGAAAAACGACTGAATAGTATGGAAATAACTGTCTAATATATCGGTGGTAAAATGACTGATATTAAGAAAAAAGTACAAGATGTGGAAACGGGTATGAATTATAATAACAAACAGTTTGAAAGGAATAAAAAAGATCTCGGAGATTTGAAATTTCACCAAGACAAGCCAACTCAGTCAGTGCAAAAGCTCTCCCATTTGTAAAAATACCCCAAACAAAAGTCACAAAGGAGTAAGCCCTTATGTCTTAAAAAGGATAGAGATTAACGTGTGCGGTTTGTAAGTAAGCTCAAAGATACTATATGTACTGAAACCATTAGTAAGTATGATATAATATGTTTAGTTGAAACAAAAACAGATACGGCTGATAACATTAATATTCTTGGCTATAAAGTGCATGCTTTTGAACAGCTTGAAACTGAATATTCAGTAAAAAGAGAAAAACTAGTGATTCTATATTTGAATTTGATGGAGAGATTATAGATAAATATGAATATCTGGGCATGCATTTGACAAGAAACGGTCTATTCACTTACAACGTAAGACAACTGTATAAAAAAGCAATGAAAGCTATGTTTAGCCTAACAGCTAAAAGTCGTCAGAATAATATCTTGATCCACTGAATATTTGATTTATTGTATGGTTGTGAAATATGGGGTTTTACAAATATATAACTAATAAAAAGACTGCATATGAAATTTTGTAAGTATTTACTAAATGTGAATAAACGTATCCCTGGTTTTATGATCTGTGATGATCTAGGACAGTATCCCTTTGTATTTCTATAAAAGTAAGAATGATAACCTTTTCAAGGAACCTAATTTGCAAAACCCAAAACAAGATTTCCTCACAACTATATTATTTAATACATGCTATCGATTCTTTTTGGAACAAATTTGTAAAAAAATATTTTAGATGATTGATGTTTAACATATCACATCTTTGATAATGTTAAATGATTACGTGAAACGATATTCAAAATATTACATGATCACTATCAACAATTATGGAAAAAATAAATTGAAACATCTCCAAAAGGTATTAATTATAAACAAAAATTAAAAATGAACTGAAATTAGAAAACTGTCTTACTTTTCTGCCTCAAAAGAATGCTAATGTCTTATGTAAATTTGGAACCGCGAATGCTAAACTTCCTATTGAAACCGGACAATGTTCTGATATTCTAATTAAAAACAGAAAATGTCATATTTGTAATGTTAACAAAATTGGATATGACTATCACTATATATTTGAACGTAATGATCCTATATTATTAAATGCAAGAACAGATATACCTGATAAATATAAGAGACATCCAAACATAATTTGTATAATAATTTGTTTAACAATAAAAAATATATTTGTATTAAAAAAGCTGTGTTTTAATAAGAACTATACATGAGAGTTATTTCCTCCATGTTAAACATCCACGCATGTGCATTTTAATTTTGTTATTATATATCTGTAATACCTTCTTCTCGGTACTGTAATCCTACAGTTTATGAAAATGATGTCGTTATCAATGTCATTCTCATTATCATTGTAAAAATTATAGAGAAAACTTGTTGTGGCACTTTATCACAAAATAATCTCATAAGCCAGTCAGCAACAATGAAAAGTCCAACTATATATACAAAACAAACACAATATGTAACACGTATATATTTATATATTAACTATATAAAAATTAGGAATTTTACTTTTCTGTACTAGAAGATATTTTCCTAAGATTTTTTCAATCTTTCTTTCTATTATTATTATTACTGTATATAAAGTTTTTATTTTTTATTCTTTATTATCATTGTATTCAGTAACAAAATCAAATGAAAAGCACTGTAACCATTACACTCATATTACTGGAATTGACTTAATTACACTTCAGCTGTAACTACTAGGTTTGCAACAAATGGGATGTGTAACAAGTGAGAGACCATCACCATTTGTCCATTTTCATCCATTAATTAAAGAAACAGTTAATTAATAAAAAATGTAAGTTGAACATTGAACTAAAGTTAGTTGATACACAAATTTAAGATAGTAAAACATTTTATCATGCAAATAAAATAAGAAAAACAAGAACAAATCAGTGTAATTAAAAATATATACAAGTCTTTGCTATTCAAATTCAATAAGCATATTCTAATGATTAAATACATAGAAATAAAAAATAAATATATTCCCAATTAATAATAATGATAATTATATAAATAAAAAGATAAATATATAAATATACTTTTTTGAAAAAAGAGAAGTCTCTCTCACTCTTATCCAGTGTATGAAGATAAAATAAAGGTATGAAAAATATTAATTGAATACAATAGCCAAGTATTATAAACAATATATATATTCCAAACAAAATAAATTGTATCAGTGTATTAAAAACAGTACATAAACTGACACATTTCATACAGTTTTTGTAATAGTGACATAACCAGCAAAGATTAGCACATTAGACAATACTTTCTGTTTTCCATCACTGAAAAACAAACAAGTGAATTAAAAGTAAATCATTATAAAGCTGTAATAATAATAATAATAATAATAATAATAATAATAATAATGATAATAATAATAATAATAATAATAAAAGTAATAATGGCAACAAACACAATAAAAATAAATTATTATTAATAGAAAATAATTTCTGGAAGGAAACAATCATCAAGACAGACAAAATAAATACAAGATATTTATACAAAACAATCACTCAGTGTAAGTCCAATACATTCCTCAAAATTGTTTTTAATAAAAATAAATAATCCACAAAAATAAATAAATAAATAAATAAATAAATAAATAAAATAAAAACAAAATCTTGTTTGATACAACTTATTGACAAAGAAAATAAAGATAGTATCATAATTTTATCTCAAATTAAATCAGTTTAAATCCACACTTACAGTTCAGTGTCAAAGAGATAAATGTAAACATTAGCCAAAAATGTTTCTAATTTAAAATCACATTTATTTTATTAATTATTCACTATTTCTCAATTATTAAATAAATATTCCTCCTTAAAACTTACATTTACTTTAGTATTCATTATTTTGTAATTATTAAAGCTATACATAAAAACTGTCAGATGAATGAAGATTTACATTTGCTTTATCAATTTTGTTAGTATTTTCTGATAATTTAGTGAAATGTAAACATTATGAATGTATCTTCTAATTAATAAGAGAAAAATTTTGAATTACCTTTTATTTTACCACATAAATTTATATATTAAAACATGAATAAACATTTTGTAAAAAAAAATGTACATAAACCCAAATGAAAATTCAAGTTTACTTACTACAAATATATTAAAATTTGGATTTAGTATTATAGAACTATTGTG
>CM022674.1:10470174-10635174 GCA_012295275.1 Chrysomallon squamiferum
ACCAGTTTCTCTTAAAGAAAAAAACGTCACAGATTCAACACTTTGAGGAAAACAGTAGAAAGCTGGTTGCAGGGAGACAACTCTGTTCAGTGGTTTAGTCCCAATATAGTGAGAGTCAGACAGAAAAGATCTCTTCATTTTGAAGATCCGTTCTTCACACGACAATGGCACTTGGTAAGTAAATAATCTGCATTATTTATCTCCAGTTGTAGTGAAAGTAGAACTTAGCTCCATTGTGTAGCATCCACTCAAACAGTGACACAGCATCAGATCTGTCTGTTTCTGTGGATTCACTAACCAGTTTCTTCTTAACACACTTTGATTAACATTTTAATTTTGCATATTTTCATGAATATGAAATACCAGACTGTAACAATGAGAGATAATTTATTGTATGAATTTAAATTACATGTATTTTATCTAAAATTACTATATCATTTATATTTTGTTTTATTTTATTAATATATGTATTTATTTGTTTATTTATTATGTTTATTATATTTACTTATTTGTTGATTTTTTATTTATTTATTTATTAAACAGAGGAACAACTTGTTGTCTGGAATGGATATCGATGTCACTGGAGTCTGGGAACGAAACATAACAGGAACTGGGGTCACTGTTGCTGTTGTTGATGATGGGAAATAAATAGGTGATATAATTAAATACTGTTCTTGCAGTTAATAATAGTGAATAAATACTTTTGTTGTAGTTGACAAATAAATATTACTGTTGATTTCTAAAGTTAACATATTTCAAAACTCAAATTTAGTTATCTGTATTTTGGTTTCAGTTAGATTTGTTCAAGTTCTTTGAGTACAATTTTTAAATTCTGTATACATATAGCTGTATTGAAATGTTCTCACTTTCTATCTGTTCTGCTTATATATTTGTAATCTCTCTATCTCTTTTTTCTGTCTGTGTAACCTATGTCATTATCAAAAATCTGTCTCTTTTTTGTCTCTCTGACTCACTCTCTCTTGGTATCTGAAAGGGCAATACAATTTTGTCTAATAAGAAAAAGTAATCTCATTTCAAATGTTGGATATGAAAATGAAAAAAAGAGAAAAACAAAAAAGGAAATTATATTCCTCCAAACAGAAATAAAATGAAATGGGAAATAATAAAAAAATAATAATAATAAGAAAATTATAATATTCTTATATATGTAGTTATTGTTATTTTCCTTTTACTCTAACTGTACTATTTATTGAATTTTTCATATTACTGATATTTTTATTTCCAGGCTTGGAGTGGACAAACCCTGACATTCATGACATCTACAACTACCACGGCAGCTGGGATCTCAATGATGATGATTCTGATCCTATGTCTAGTGACCACAAATGTGAGTTGAGTGTCTGCTAATTTATTTGTATTAACTTTGTGTACCTTGAATTAAACCATTTTGACTTGGGTAGTACTTGTACTTGTTCCATCATCATCACTATTGTCATAATCATCTCATTATCATAAACAATATTACATTTTCCATACTTTGTTTTGATATTTTCATCCTAATAACTCTCTCTCTCTCTCTCTCTCTCTCTCTCTCTCTCTCTCTCTCTCTCTCTCTCTCTCTCTCTCTCTCTCTCTCTCTCTCTCTCTCTCTCTCTCGCTGTCTCTCTCTTTGTTTGTGTACCCTGTATCTCTTTTCAAGTTTGTTTCTGTATTTAACTTCATATTACCATTATATTTTTACATATGTAAAAAAAAAAAAAAAAAAAAAAAAAAAAAACAGGTAACAATGAAAAATGATGTTGCTAAAAATTAAGATCATGTACCATGATGCAGGTCCTCATTTCTGCTATTATCAGTTGTTTTCTGGGGCAGTAAAACATCTTAGAAAATAATAAAATATTATCCTAAATTTAAATCTAAAATCTGTTACTGAATATAGATATTATGGTTTTGAATAAAAGTAAAAGACTTGAACAGTAAAATTAAAACTATTCTGATTATTTTGTTGCAGACACAAACCATCATGGTACACGACATGGTGGTGAGATTGCTGATGTTGCTAACAATGGCTGTGGTGTTGGTGTCGCTTATAGGACAGGAATTTCAGGTAAGAATGAAATATTTAAATTAATGAAATGTAATCATTTAAATATAGCCATGACAATAGGAAATTCAGTGAAAAATAAATAACTTAGTTGAATAATTAAATAAATAAATTATAAAAAACCCAAAGAACAAGATCAAATAAAAGAAAATATAAAGTTAAATAGAGTTTATTTAAAACTAATTTCTTGTGTTTTATTCTGAGCAGGTTTGAGAGTTCTCGATGGAGCAATGACAGGCAGTCTGAAGGCTTCAGCTTTTACAACAAAAAAAAAAAAAAAAAGCTGCAAATTAATGACATATATAGCTGCAGGTGATTTTCATAAACATTTATTAAATTAATAAAAGTTGTATCTGTCTTATTATTCTTTCATGCTTGTATTTTGTTTCTTATTACTGATTTATTATTATTTTGTTATTATTATTATTATTTTTTTATTTGGTTTTTTTCCTCTATTTTCCTGTCTGATGTGGTATTATTTTCAAAACAATTTCTTCTGTCAATGAATTAGTTTTGTTGGTACAGCAGTGGATTATCAAGTTGGGGATTTAGGTTCCTATCTTCTTAGTGGACACTAAATATACTATTATTATTATTATTATTATTATTATTATTATTATTATTATTATTATTATTATTATTATTATTATTATTGATATGATCATTGTCGTTTTACAACTGGTGACCTGCAGATGATGGTAGAACAGTAGACGGACCTCACATCCTGGCTGCTGTGAGTTCAAATCTTCACAACTGACTGGTTTATTGTAATTAAAGAAAACAAATTATGAAAGTATAGAATGTTAATTTTTCTTTTTATCTCTTGTCAGATCATTTTAGTTCAGCTATACTGTATTTAAGAAGTAACATTTACAGTGTATATGTTTCAGATTTTCGATATGTCACAGAAATATATTCATTCTAAGAAATACTTCACTCTAATCATACCTGTTTTGAGATACCTATCTGTCTGTCTATCTGTTTATTGAAGATTATGAAAATAATTTGCATATGTATGTGTGTGTGTGTGTGTGTGTGTGTGTGTGTATGAGACAGAGAGGCAGAGTGCATGCATGTGTATATGTGTGATGGATATATAATTATGTACATACACAAAAAAGGTGAGTGATAGTGTGATGATTTGTTATAATTTATTTGTAGATGAACCTTTGGCAAAGATAGGCAACAACAAGAGATCACACTAGCTCCTTCTATTAGCAGTATCAAAGTTGCAGTATAACACTATATAGGATATTCACTTTATATCAGCAAAGATGAAGGAAGAACAGTTAGATCAGTACTTGTATGTCAACTCAGGCCTGAAGCAAAGAAAACTTTACAACCTGTCCAACCTGATTTCTGCACTGAGCCACACAACAACAAAACCAGTCATCTTTTCAGTTGTTGCAGGATAAGCAAGCAACTACCAACCTGAAACACTGGACAGTATTTACTTTCAGAATTGTTTGATGAACCTTTTACATCTGTCAGTAAGGAAAAGTTAATTATTGTCAGAATGTGTTCTTCGAAATCTGATAGTAAGGAAGAGGCACTGAATTACAAAACTAACACAAAGTTAAAATCAAACAACAATGAAATGATAGATGAGCAACTATGTTTAAACAAGGTGAATTCTTGAAACAGAGATAAATATTTATTAATGAGCAGTTTTGCACGGAAATGATGGAAAAGATAGGAGATTTTTTTTTTTTAAACTGGCACTATTACCAGAACTTGTTGGAAACTGCACTCAAAACACATTTTGCGCTATATATTATATCTTTCGGCATCCTGAATGAGAACTGTAAGGAATTCAAGAAGAAAATATGAAAAAGAAAAACAAAGACAGTAAATTAAATATGTTTGTAATGGTTTTGTATCCCAAATTTTATGATGAAAAATTAAAAATAAACAAGTTGCTATTAATTATTATTATTATGTTTTCCTGTTGAAGATGATTAGAAAATGTACAGGGTAACTTTAAAGAAAAACTTAGTGTAAGAAAATATACAGGTTATCTTTAATCTAAAACTTATTATTAGAAAATATACAGTGTAATGTTAAACAAAAAAACTTTTTATTAGAAATATACAGTGAAACTTTAATCAAAAATGTATTATTTAGAAAACATACTGAACAAATTTAAAACAAAAAATAATAATACTAAAAAGGACGAACTGATTGAAAATATACAGGGCAACGTTAAGCAAAAAACATTTATTAGGAATATGCAGTGAAACTTTAAACAAAAGCATATTACTGGCAAATACACAGGTAACTGAAATCAAAAACAGATAATTAGAAAATATAAAGGATTTCTTTAAACAAATATGTATTATTAGTAATATATAGGATAACTTTAAAAAGAAACGTATTATTAGAAATATAGAGTAAAATTTAAAACAAAAAAGTGTTATTTGGAATATATACTGTGTGATATTAATAAAAAAATGATTTGTTAGAAATGAATAGTGAAGGTTTAAAGAAAAATGTATTATTAGAAAATATACATGATAACTTGAAACAAAAACGTATAATTAGAAAATATGCAGGATGACTTTGAACAAAAAACGTATTATTAAGAAATATACACGATATATTTAGACAGAAACGTATTATTATAAAATATACAGGTCAACTTTAATCAAAAATATACAATTAGAAAATATACAATTAGAAAATATACAGGATGACGTTAAAGAAAAAGTATTGTAAGAAAATATACAGGATATTTTTAATGCAAAAGGTATTATTAGAAAACATACAGTGTAATGTTGAACAAAAAACGTTTTATTAGAAATATACAGGGAAACTTTAAACAAAAACATCTTACTAGAAAATATACTCGACAACTTTAAAATAATAATAATAATTATAATAAATAAAAAATGAAACTCGAATTGCTTGAAAATATACTGGGTAACGTTAAACAAAATAGATTTATTAAAAATATGCAGCGAAACTTTAAACGGAAACGTATTATTGGAAAATATGCAGGTTAACTTTGAACAAAAATGTATTATTAGAAAATATACTTTAAAGGGTAACTTTAAAGAAAACCGTATTGTAACAAAATATACAGGATATCTTTAATGTAAAACGTATTATTAGAATATTTACAGTGTAATGTTATACAAAATCGTTTTATTAGAAATATACAGAGAAATTTAAACAAAAAACGTATTACTAGAAAATATACTGGACCAATTTAATAATAATAATAATAATAATAATAATAATAATAATAATAATAATAATAAAAAACCACGAATTGCTCGAAAATATACAGGGTAACGTTAAACAAAACAGATTTATTAGAAATATACACTGAAACTTTAAACAAAAAACGTATTATTGGCAAATATACACGTAATTTTAATCAAAAACAGATAATTAGAAAATATAAAGGATTTCTTTAAACAAATATGTATTATTAGTAATATATAGAACAGCTTTAAACAGAAACGTATTATTAGAAATATAGAGTAAAAGTTTAAACCAAAACGTTTGATTAGGAATATATAATGGATAACGTTAAACAAAATGCGTATTATTGGAAAATATACAGCATGTATTTGGATACAAACGTATTATTAGAAAATATACAGGATAACTTTAAACAACAACGTATGATTAGAAATATGCAGTGAAAGTAAACAGAAATATATTATTAGGAAAATATACTGGATAGTGTTAAACAAAATACGTATTACTAAAAATATATAGGGTAACATTAAACAAAAACGTATTATTGGAAAATATACAAGATAACTTTCAACAAAAGATGTATTATTGGAAATATGCAATCTAACTTTAAAGAGAAATGTATTGTTCGAAATATATAGTAAAGTTTTAAACAAAAACATATTATTGATATATCTTAATAACCTGTTTATAATCTAATATAATCTTCATTGTATAATGTGTCAAATCCTCACAGTCAGGCAGTCTGTTTTCTTATGTTTATTCAATTGAGATGACAACTTGTCTTGTCCTTCATCAGGCATGTTGGGAGATAACCCAAAATCGACTGCACAACATCGATCGCAGGATTGACTAGAAGTTATTTTCGTGTGTTGTTCGTACGAAATCGGATGGTGTCGTGGTTAGAATTCACGCTCGGTACGCTCGCTGCTTGGAGTTCGAATCCTCACACGCTCGGATAATTTACATTTCATTTCTCATTCCAGGTGATGTCGGTAATTAAGGTAAGTTCAGGTGGATATCAAGGTAAGTTAGATAAACGTCAACAGTAGTAGAGTTAGTAGTAATAATAGTAGTACTGGAAATAGTAGGGCTAGTAAAGGCTCGTAATAATAGCAGTGGAAATGGTAGAGCTAGTAATAATAGTAGTATTGAAATGGTAGGGCTAGTAATAATTGTAATATTAGTATTGGTAATGGAAAAAGTATTGGAACTAATAATAGTAGTACTGGAAATAGTAAGAGTAGTGCTGGAAATAGTAGGACTAGTAATAATAGTAGTACTGGAAACAGTACGGCTATTAATTATAGTTGTGGAAATAGTGGCAATGTTTCAGAATAATATTTAATATGTGCGACGGTATAAAATCAAGAACTGAAATGTAATATTTTCCTTGGAATAAGGGGAAAACGTCATCTTTTTTATTTTCATTATACTTAAATGATTTTAGAGATTGTTTCCCTAAATAAAACTGAAACGGTATTAAATCGGTAACAGATTTTTTCTCGCTAAAATATTAACATATATCTGAAGTTATTTTAGAAGTTATATAGTGATGATACTGTACAATTAGGAGAAGGAACAGATGATTTACAACATCACGTGCACTGTCTTGAAATGAATTGTAAAACGTGGAAATTAAAAGTTAATGTTCCCGTGTCAAAAATTATGATTTTCTTTCCACAGGAAAATTAAAAACAGATTTATATATAAACATATTGAAATAGAAATTGTTGCTGAGGTTTATCTATCGACTGTTAGTCAGATTAGTTTGACAAAATTGTGAAACCAATATTGTTACATGCACAGAAATCAGGAGTTTTCAATATTGCAATATAACTGAAAGATATCATCTCACGTTTATCAAATATATAGTATGTGTTAACAAGTCAACACCAAGATATATGGTTTATGGTGAATTATGCAGATATCCATTGTCTATAAATGTTACAGTAAAAATGTTTACAATTTGGGCAAACATTGCTAACTGTAAAGAGTATAAACTGTCTCGTATATTATAAATGTTGTTATCTTATAACCATAGTATGAATGCTTCTGTAATAGCTTATATTATGTTTCTAATATTAGATGAATGTGTTTATGAAGTATATATTCGTGTGTTCAAGTAAATGTTTTGCGCCAATTAAAAATGTTAGAACTTTATTTAAAGTTAATAATGTCAAGCTTCCTATACAAACTGGTACACGGTTCAATATTGAAACACAGAAAATATCACTTATGCAATTTCGATATTGGTGATGAGTTTCTCTGTATATTTAGGTGGACATTTTTATCTTTTCAGAGAAATAAATATATACCATAGTATTGTACATTTAGACCAAATACAATAACATTTCAACATATATTTTCTACAACAAAAATTACTTTTGTATAAACGTTCCTGAAATTTTCATATTGTCATTGAAAGAGTAATCTTGCGGATTATGTTATACTTATCGTTATTATTATAACTGTGTTTTGTTTGTATGTTCTCAATACTGCACGCGGTGCAATCATAATTTTTCACTTGTCTCTTGACTTACTTATTCCTAGATACACGTGATTTCCGTCACCACTAGATGGCGTGTTGCATACTGTGATTCATTCTGACGTATTCGCTCGTAAATGCTACTTTCAGCATCTGTGTTGGAGACATGAAGATAAACATGGTCATCGTCGACTGCTGTATTAATATACTGTGCAGGACTCAGTTGTAGTTGTTCGTAGTCGTTACCACTGATGTTGACTGGACTAGGAGTCGCATCATCATTTCCGATATCAGTATTGTTAACGCTGATGTTGTTAACAGTGTTGTAGTAACTTACATCATTGGTGACGTTACCGTCGACGTTGTTTGAAGTCTGTTTACAGTTTGTTGACTTTCTTCTGCAGAAAATGTTTATTATTATTTTTAGTAGTAGTAGTAGTAGTATCATTATTATCATCATTATTAGTATTATCTTCATCATCATTATCAATGTTAGTATCGTTATTATCACTATTATTATTACTATTATCATTGTTATTCTTTTTATTATTCTTATTCTTATTATTACTACTGCTATTACTACTATTACTACTACTACTACTACTACTGCTGCTGCTATTATTACAGTGTTACTATCATTATTATTTATCATCATTATCATCTCATCATCACATAATCAAAATCATTATAAATCATTGTTATTTCTACCATTAATATCATCATTGTCAGTATAAATATTTATTATTGTTATTATTACTATTATTGTTATATTTATTATCATTATAAATAATTATTATTGTTATTATTACTGTTATTGTTATAACTAATATCATTATAAATTATTATTATTATTATTATTATTATTATAGTCAGTGTTGTTATTGTTATTACTATCATTATAAATTATTATCATCATCACTATCATCTTCTCCATCATTATTGTCATTATTATGAATTAAGAAATAAAAGAAATTTCATATTAATTAAACCAAACGTACATGTATGTGTCTCTGCACGTGTTTGCGTGTCTGTTTGTGATGAGAGCGTGCGTGCGTATATAAAACAACATAATGAGTTTAATGCGAATTAGTCACTATTTTACCTGTGGTAAATAATGACAGCGGCCACAACAGCAGCAAACAGTCCTACACCGGCAACACCTCCAACAACGGCTGCAACTGAAGAATTAAAACCGATATGGGCTTTAACTACAGCAGTGACTTACGAATTGACCCTCCCCTTTTAACTTGTGGGCTCAAAACAAAAATATTTGCCCTGCTCACGATTTGAATACATGTCATGCTGTCTTAACTTTTTCGATTAAATGGAAAGGATTGCTTAAATACATATGACATAACCAGCAGAAAACAAATAAATAAAGATAGAATATACGAATTAAGTGTACAGTATTACATATAGCTCAGAAGGGCTGTTCTGAACTTGCCATGCTTATCGGTGATCAGTTAAGCTTAGCACAGAAGATCGTGCTGTCAAATGAATCTTACGATATAAGAAACCATGAATATTTGAATGTGTGCTGCTTAAACCCTGATATTACGAATAGGGTCTGCTTATCCCCTGTTACGATTTGTAGGGTCTTAAATTTGGTGTAGCTAATAACAACAATTACTAAAATCTTCAGTGATATGTCGAAACAAACACTGATTAGTGGATTCCTTTACAACTCACACATTCCGAAAAATCTCTATCTTATAATACCTGGAAACGAGTTATCTTCTGCATATGATTCTGCAGCAAATGATGAAGTAGATGCTGTTTTTCCTTCACTGTTGATGTCTGGATATATTGGTGACGTCGGTTCCGGGGTTCTGGCTGTTGATGTGCGTGTGGTTGTCGTGGTTAGATGGTTGTGTGGCGAAAAGCACTGGACACTTAAATTGCCTGTTTAATAGCAAACATGTTTGTAATATAAATAGGTTACTATTGTTGTTGATGTTGTTATTGATATTATTATTATCATCATCATCTCCATCATCGTCGTATCTGTCGTATTATTAATGTCAGCAACATCATTAGCACATCATACAAATTCTTGTTTTTGTTTTGTTTTTAACTCATCATCATTATTATAATTATTTTATTCATCACATATTTTAATCATAGCCTTTAGGACCAGAAAGAGTTTAAAATAATAAATATTTTAATTAATGGATGTTCGACATTCATAAAGTGTTTAATTAAAATAAAATTGCTACCTGAACCAGTGTTCCGGAAATTGATGCAGAACGTTGATCTCACTGGAGCAGATTCTGCGTTAAGACGTAACAGATATCCTTTACTATCAATAACATGTTTGTATGTTGTTTTACTTCCACTGCTTCTACATAAAAATGGTACAGAAGTTCTTGGCTCTTCTACAGTTAAAGTAGATTTACAGTTTTCTTCAGAATCCTGAAGCTGTACAAAACCAATCTGAGTTATTTGTGTTGAGTGAAGAGAACAGTTACAGGTGATACTCGTGTTTTCTGTTACAAACACGTCAAGATAGAAACCTTGAATATCATTGATTACTTCATCTTTACATATATGTATCACTGAAATTATAATAATAATAATAATAATAATAATAATAATAATAATAATAACAATGAAATTATTATCAAACTCAAGATATTTTTAAATCTGCAAGCTTATATAAACTAATTAATTAAGTAACTAAACATAGAAATTAATAAGAACTAAATGCATAAATAAAGTAACAGATAATAAAGTATAAATAAATAAACCAACAAACAAATAATAATAAATTTGTAAATAAATAAACAAACAAATAATAAATATATAAAAATATAAAATAACAAATAAATAAATAAATAAATGGTACCTATAACATGGGAGAGAATAATCAATACATAATAAAATTTGTATTATTCGGCTTTTGTTAAGCTATTACCGAGGTTAGTTTTTTCAAAATCGGTAATTTTTAAAAATACCAAATTACGAAACGAAAATTATAAAAAATAAAAAAAATAAACAAACAAATAAATAAATAAATAAATAAATAAATAAATAAATAAATAAATAAATAAATAAGATTTTAAATTAAAAAAACAAGTAAATGAATACCTGAACTGAATGGTATGTTTCGGCATGCACTGTTAGCTGAAATCACAAAGAGTTGTTATGAATTATTGTTTTTATTGTTTTATTATTGTTGTTGATGTGTGTGTTGTTTGCATCAAAATCGTCGTCTTTATTAACACAAAATTAACAAAAATAAAATGACTTTCTATTATGACATTCATACTCGTTTCAATGTATGTTTCTATAAACAAGCATATACTATCAGCATGTATTTGTTTATGACATCAACAAAATAACATTCTAATTAGTACTCTCTCTCTCTCTCTCTCTCTCTCTCTCTCTCTCTCTCTCTCTCTCTCTCTCTCTCTCTCTCTCTCTCTCTCTCTCTCTCTCTCTCTCTCTCTCATACACACTCAAACATATACAGGGAAACACATAAGCACTTAGATAAACAAATAATGCTTTGGGAGATGCCAGTAGAAGAATGTTACCCCAAAAAATAATTATTATAATAAAATGCATGTACAAAGTGAAATTAAAACTTTATTACGTTTATTCTCCATTTGTGTAGTTATCGGAGGTTGTGTAGTAGTAGTCTGAGATGGTGCATAACACTGTACACTTAGACTTCCTGAATAATGTAATTTGATTTGAACTTTAATTACATTGTAAATAAATAAATAAAGAAAAACTACTAACTATAAAACAAATAAAATGTGAACATATACAAATAATAAATAAGAACAAATATTTTTTAAATCCGATGATGCAGTACTGAAGAACAAAATTCTATAATGATACAGTATGTCATTCATTTACAGATAGTTTTATAAATAATCTAATTAGTAAATATTCCAGATTCATAACTGTTTAATTAAAATAAAATTGCTACCTGAACCTCCAGTGTTCCAGAAATTAAAACAGAAAGTTGATCTCACTGGAGCAGATTCTGCGTTAAGACTTAACAGATATCCTTTACTATCAATAACATGTTTGTATGTTGTTTTACTTCCACTGCTTCTATATGAAAATGATACAGAAGTTCTTGGCTCTTCTACAGTTAGAGCAGATTTACAGTTTTCTTGAGAATCCTGAACGATGACAAAACCAGTCTGAGTTGTTTGTGTTGAGTGAAGAGAACAGTTACAAGTGATATTTGTGTTTTCTGATACAAACACGTCAAGATAGAAACCTTGAATATCATTGATTACTTCATCTTCACACATATGTATCACTGAAATAATAATAATAATTATAATAATAATAACACCAAAAACAGCAACATTACACATGTATATCATTGAAATATTATTATTATCATCACCATTTCATTATTATTAATTGTGATCATTATCATTATTCATATTATCAACATTATCATTATTATTACTATTACTGTTATTATTATTAGTAGTAGTAGTAGTAATAGTAGTAATAATAATAGTAGTAGTAATAGTAGTTGTAGCAGTGGTATTCCTACTAGCGTAATAGTAGCACTAATACTTGAACAGTAGTAGTAGTAGTAGTAGCAGTAGTAGTAGTAGCAGCACTTGCAGTAGTAGTATTAATAGTAGTAACTATACAAGTAGTGGTAGTAGTACTAGCAGTAGTATAGTACTAGTAGTATCGGTAGTAGCATCACTGGAAGTGAAAATATAATACTAACAATAGTACTATCAGAAGTAATAATAATGATAAAAGCAGAAGTAGCTTTAGATGCAGTCGTTGTTGCTTTTTTTTCTAACTTACAAAAGATGAAGGTGGAGTCTTAGTACAAATAGTACGTGTAGCTAAATAATACTAATAGATTAGTACAAACAAAATTAGTAATAACATATAATATTATTTGGTTACTATGCCGTACACTGAACTATATTATTTTATAACGATTATCACATACACAGACACACACCGAGAGTGAGAGAGAGAGAGAGAGAGAGAGAGAGAGAGAGAGAGAGAGAGAGAGAGAGAGAGAGAGAGAGAGAGAGAGAGAGAGAGAGAGAGAGAGAGAGAGGAAGGAAGGAAAGAGAAAATGGAAAATATTCTGCTTGTTCAGCAAGCGTAAATATTAATTTCTCAAAGATGAATGAAACATATTTCATGTGATCATTTCCCTAATGACTATTATATGAATAAGTATTTACCTTTATCTTTGGCTTCTATATGTTTCTGCTAAAGTTAGAGAATCGATAGTAATTATTAAAAAATTAATTATTACAGTGTCTTCGAAACATTAATAGAAGTAATTAATAGTTTATTTCGCGCTATCAAATAACGATTAAAAGTTCTTTATCTAACTGGATTAATTTAGTTCTGAACTGAGATACCTAAATTTCATCACTGATATCGTTTGTAAAATAAAGATAATGAAAATGATCTACAGGATAATATTCTGTGTTATAGCATTTCTGACAATCGTTGTTTCTTTTTCCAATTCCGAGCTTGGCACTCGTAAAACTTTTCGAAAGTTACCACAGTACAACGATAAGAAACCTACAGAAGATCCTTCAAAAGAATTGAACGTGTCCAGTAAACTCCACTGCGTCACAGAATGTTCCAGCTACGTCGGCTGTAAAGGATTCATCTATAACAACGGCAACGGCATCTGTTCTCTGTACAGTGAAAACTTGAATTCTCTTTCGTTTGTTAGCGAGGCAGAAAGAGAATCACATGGTATGATGTATTCGGTTTAGAAATAATTAATGTTATTGTTAAAGAAAGTGTTTCGATTAACTGTGTAGAGATAAATAATATTAATATTGTCACACTAAGTGTTCCCTATCATTGTGTAGATAGTATTATTATTTCTACAGAAAGTGTTCCCTCTAGTTGTGTAGAGACATTTAATTTCATTGCTGTCACAGAAAGTGTTCACTGTGACTGTGTAGAGATAAATAAAGTTATTATTATTTCAGAAAGTGTTCCATCTGACTGTGTAGAGATAATTATGAATGGAGGTAAAACAAGCGGAGAGTATACAATTGTACCACGTGACAACGGCAGCCCAATCAGGGCGTACTGCGAAATATCTGATAATGATAGCGGTTGGCTTGTAAGTTTGAGCGATACGTTTATTAATTCTTCTGTTGTTTTCATTTCATATATTATTACCTCTCTCTCTCTCTCTCTCTCTCTCTCTCTCTCTCTCTCTCTCTCTCTCTCTCTCTCTCTCTCTCTCTCTCTCTCTCTCTCTCTATATCTTTATATATATATTGTTATTATTATTGTTTATTGATCTTTTTTTGTTACTCTCAATAAGCAGACATGGGACCTAGTATTTCTGTTCTTCTTTTGATGTTCAGGTTTTTCAGAGACGGACGGACGGATCAGAAGATTTCTACAGAACGTGGCAAGAATACAGAGACGGATTTGGTTCATTAACTAATAATCAGAATAGTTTTAATTTTACTGTTCAAGTCTTTTACTTTTATTCAAAACCATAATATCTATATTCAGTAACAGATTTTAGATTTAAATTTAGGATAATATTTTATTATTTTCTAAGATGTTTTACTGCCCCAGAAAACAACTGATAATAGCAGAAATGAGGACCTGCATCATGGTACATGATCTTAATTTTTAGCAACATCATTTTTCATTGTTACTTGTTTTGTTTTTTTTTTTTTTTTTTTTTTACATATGTAAAAATATAATGGTAATATGAAGTTAAATACAGAAACAAACTTGAAAAGAGATACAGGGTACACAAACAAAGAGAGAGACAGCGAGAGAGAGAGAGAGAGAGAGAGAGAGAGAGAGAGAGAGAGAGAGAGAGAGAGAGAGAGAGAGAGAGAGAGAGAGAGAGAGAGAGAGAGAGAAAAACTAAACAATTTAAATAGCATGACAATTTTTACCATTTACCTGTCGTGTTTGGTATATTTGAACACGCATCGTTAGCTGGAATGATAAATTAAATCTTATGATAATAATTATTACGACTATATATGTATATATATATATATATGCATGTATGTATGTGTTTGTTAATAAAAAGAAACGTATGCATTTTTTGAGGATATTCATCGTTCACTGCTCACAATAATGCTTAATGAGAATGCATAAGAAAACACCTACATAATCAATTCATATAAATAGGACATCTTCCGAGCAATGTATTTAAAAAGTGTACTTAGTGTTGGCACATTCTATCTTATTATTTTTATTTTTAATTGATATAATCAATTTTCATATGTTTATATGTTTATTTTAAATTTTATGTCTCAGTTTTATACTGGTTACTTTCTCTCTCTTATACACAAACAAAATTTCTGGCTTACTCTGGGGGAGTTTATACAATTGTACCACGTGACATCGGCACACCAATCAGGGCGTATTGCAAAATATCTGACAATGATATCGGTTGGCTTGTAAGTTTGAGCAATGCTTTTATTAATTTTTCTATAGTTTAATTTCATATATTATTACCTCTCTCTCTCTCTCTCTCTCTCTCTCTCTCTCTCTCTCTCTCTCTCTCTCTCTCTCTCTCTCTCTCTCTCTCTCTCTCTCTCTCTCTCTCTCTCTCTCTCTCTCTCTCTCACACATACGCATGCACCTAGCAACTATATAGTTATATAATGTTGTATAATGAAATATTCAAGAAAGAAACAAAATAGATGTATGTATTGTATCTAACACGAAACTATTACCTGTTCTTATTGATGTTAAACTGGGGCGAGTTTACTTATATTTATTTTAACTGTTGATTTATTACTGTTGTGTTATTTATCACTGTTATCTGATAATTTGGTTTCTACTATTTGTATTCCATATTACTTTCGTGTTCAGAAAATTCTCTTATATTTTAAAACAACCTGAAAAAGCCATTTGTATAATGCTGCTTATATCTTTGTTTATCTGTCTCCGAATTGCAGACTGCTTTGAACCAGATATGTGAAAATAAGAAATCTCAAGTACTAACCTTTCAAGCTGCGCACTGTGTAAATCATGACACACATCCAGATAGTATACATCTTCGGAATATATCTTCTGTATGCCATTTTTCCATTTAGAAATATCTGTATTAAAGCAGTAAAATGTAATGGATACAAGGATATTAAGATGACAGTAATATAACAGTAAAATGCAATCGATACAAGGATATTAAGATGAGAGCAGTATAACAGTAAAATGCAATGGATACAAAGATATTAAGATGAGAGTAGTATAACAGTAAAATGCAATGGATACAAGGATATTAAGATGAGAGCAGTAAAACAATAAAATGCAATGGATACAAGGATATGAAGATGAGGTTAGTACAACTGTGAATTGAATCGGAGTACACCAAAAGACGCCCAGAGCTTACGTAAATTCACAAACACGAAGAGATATAATTTGATAGAAATGCACAGCTCGTATCCACGTTACAGGTTTAAAACATGAGTTCACTAACACTGATAACAACATGTTAACAAAAAATCATAGGCTAGAGTCCATTTCAATTTCCACGTTAATAAATATTAAACTGTAGATATGTATGTTATAATTATTAACGAAGAAATCTTATGCATTTTCATTAAGCATTATTATGAGCAGTGAACTATGAATATCATCGTAAACATATATACTTATGTTTTTCTTAAATAAATTCCGTTTACCAGGAATCAGGTAGGAAGTGTGTGTGTGTGTGTGTGTGTGTGTGTGTGTGTGTGTGTGTGTGTGTGAGTGTGTGTGTTATGATTATTAGCAAAGAAATTATAATTTATAAATATAAACTTTAGTTACCTATACATGAAAGACTATTTCGACAAACAATGAAACTGATACATTACAAACAAAGATACATTTACTGCAGTTTCCAGTTCGTTAAATACAGAAACTGAAATCGGTATAAAACACCCATAAAACATTCACTTCTGGTCCATATAAATCCAAATAATGTCAGATTTTTATAAAGACATGTCACTTTATAATCCAGTAGTGTTTAAATATTAAATATGAACAATACATTTAGATACTCTTTAATTTATAAACTGATAATATTTATATATATATATATATATATTAATGAAAAACATGATATTATATTCACTTTTGAGGCAGATATAAATCACGTACTTTTTGATAAAAACAGGCAATCTTATATCCATATTAGTTTTCATAATATTCATAAAAAAAGTATTTTTCTTAAAGTCAAGTTACGTTAAAGGTAAACAAAAAATACCCCCCCAAAAAAAAAAAAGAAACCACACACATTATTGACGAAAATGAACAGTCCCGTCTCAGCTTATATAAATCCAAATATAGAAATAATATTCTCGCCTGTTACTGACACACAGCAGGTCAATTTCAGTCTGACATCAGCACAAAACGAAGAAAAACAACTATACAACTTTTAGTTCATGTTCGTCTGCACTTCGGTCGAGCTCCGAATCAAACAAGGAGGCAGTTTAGTGTAAAAAATCTGTTTTACTTGTTGTCACGTTAAACCTGGTAGAATTTACAAACTGGAGGAACGAGAATCACTTTAAAAATATCACTTAAAGCGGAAAGCTAGTATCTTGTGACATAGTAGTGTAGAAATGTGGGTAATACTACTTTCAGTGTTCGTAATGAATGATTGACAAGTTGGGGGCGGGGCGTGAATGGAGCGATACATAACAGGGGTAAAGAAGGGAAGCTTCTGATAAAGCCACATAAAAACAAATATAAAAGTGTTTAGTGTCCACCCAGATTAATTCTTCCATGTAGAGAGGGAGGTTTTCATTTTGTATTATTATTATTATTATTATTATTATTATTTTGTTTGTTGATGTTTTTTTTTTTTTTTTTTTTTTTTTTTTTTTTTTTTTTTGTCGGTTTTGTTTTTATTATTATTATTTTTTTTTTTTTTTTGTATTTTTCGGGGTTTTTTTTCGAGTTGTCTTTTGATTTCTTTGGTTACCTTTTTTTTTTCTCTTTGTATTGTGTGTGTGTGTGTGTGTGTGTGTGTGTGTGTGTGTGTGTGTCTAGAATGACAGTGTATTATTCATGGACAGACGATATGACAGGAAGATACTGAATATCAGAAAGAATTCTAGCTACAAACAACACCAGAAAATATAGAAATTACAATGAAACCTTTTTTCGAATGATATTAAAAATGTGTAAACCCTGAGTGAAGCCCAACAACATATTAGTTCCAGAAGCGAGATATCTAAGTGAAGCGTGCATACAACCCATTCTTAAACTGACACCCTGCAGTCTACATTAACTGCGCAAATACAATTTTCTGTCTATTTATAGATGACACAAAGGATGTTTTGGCCTTCTGTTCCTTTCATACATTTAATAATCGACAATGAAGTAAACCAAACACGTTTATTTAAATAAGTTATGTTACTGAAACAATGACATTTATTATATTAATGTTGGTATTTCCCTGTCTATAAATAGCAAGAACCGTAATTCTGGATGAACTTATCTGCAACGGTTCAGTGTGTAAACCAGTGTATTTGATACATTGAATTTGTAGAGAGACAGAATGTTTTCCCTAGCGAGATCCTCTGCTTAAGTATGTTGTACTTGTGTCTGTTTTTATATGTTTATACCTAGTGTGTCTGCATAATTAATGTGTATATAATATTGTTGTAATGTTTGAATGTATCTGCGTGTCTTTGTATATGCATTTGTATGTGTATCTTGTGTGTGTGTCCGTGTGTGTGTGTGTGTTTCACGTCGGTTTTTAAATGACTCAAAAGACAGAAACGTAAAAGGCAATTTTACTAAACAAGAGACAACTAACAAAACATTTTTTTTTAAAATTCCTAATCAACGACAGTTCACAAGAATATATGCAACATAACAATACATGACTTGTCAACCCTCACAGTCTCTTAAATAGCGTTATGAGCGTAGGTGTGTATACATGTATGTACGTATATGTATGTGTATGTGATTTTTGTGTGGGTCGGTGTGTGTGTGGTAAACCTATATATATATATATATATATGTGTGTGTGTGTGTTACAGCCAATATGTGAAAGAAGTCATCTAGTCTAATGCCTGAAATGTTTAGGTTTAGCCTAACTCCCAAGACTGTCAGACATTTGGCCTAATGTCTAAGATTTTCAATAATTAGGCCAAACTACTGAAATAGACCTCAAGTCATTAGGCAAAATGACTGAATGAAAAAGAATGACTTACAGTTTGATGAAGAGATTTATTTCGTAACTCATCTAGTAGAGTTCTGTTTATTACAGCAGTTCAAACGTTTGTTTTCGAAACATACACGTTTTGTTTGACAGCTCGTTTTTCCTCTATAGTTGCATTTCACAAACCCTTGTCCTCCTGCGTAACTCCTTTGACACTGCTGCTCTAAAAGCATTTTGACACATCATACAACAAAAGCAGTCTCTGGGAACACACATCAAACTGGTTCCTGGAATATTTACCTTTCATCCGCTCGTCTTGCTGAAACTGTTCATCTTCGGCGAACTTATGCTTGTCGCTGACGTCGTCACAGGAACTCTACTTTTGGCGTCAACTGGTCATCCTCGGAGTGGAACCGCAGCTGGTCAGACCTGGCGTCTTCATCTGTTTGGCGTTTCTTGTCCATTTTCTGCACGTCTGCGCACTGAAGAATTTCAAACGTGGACATGAGGTAGTAAGTACTCGTGGTGGGTTTTTCCCGTGGTCGGTTTTTCCCGTGGTCAGCAGAGATCTTCTCTAGCTGGTCCATAATCAAGAAGTGCTCATCCTTTGTTATGTACACTCGCCTTCATAACTCATACTTCGTAAACAATCTCTCTTAAAGCGGACTTCCAAAAGAACCACAATGGTGGACAAATAAGTGATCTGAATGCGATCAGGAACTACTGTATTTTATACCACCTATTACCAGGTGTGTGTGTGTGTGTGTGTGTGTGTGTGTGTGTGTGTGTGTGTGTGTGTTTGTGTCTGTCTATAAATGTACATATATATATATATATACACACACACACAAACGCACGCAGGCATATGCATACATACATACTTACAATATATACACATATAGTTATATGTATTATTTTTAATCACCGTTACAAATATCCTAAGGGATTAAGTAAAATATCTTTGTTTTGTTTTCAAAGATAAAACGTTATTTAAAATATTATCATAGTGGGGAAAAACGCCTCGCTTGGACATGCCATAACCAAATTAAAATAAAATATATTTAACTATAGAAACCAAAGTTATAAAGACAAAGTCGTCAAATTACAATCCATCCAATCTAACAACAGACATATGATTAATTAAAACACCTAAGTACATTAATACATAATGATATGAGCCGCCTCCAATTAATGGGTATGCGCCGATTAATGACCGCTGTAGACAAAATATGTCTTATCCCGAGTAAATTGATTACGGCAATAATCTTGAAAACAACTAAAATACCTAAATACATTAATACGTAACGATATGAGCCGAGTGCTATAAAATAACGCACAGACCAGTGTCCAGTTACAACGCACTTGGCTGTCCAGCACTAAACACTTCGGAACTCGGCTCATCTCACTTTCATTTTTATATTTAGACTGGACCCCATTGCTCCCAGACTGCATTCCCCAAAGTAGTTATATAGCAAAATACCCACGGTTAAAATCACCAAAGACAAAAATAAACACGGTTATAATATTCATGTGTTTTTGCATAAACTAGATTTTGTGTTTATAATCAACCTTTTATATATGTGTGTGTGTTTGTATTTATGATTATTATTAGTAGTAGTAGTAGTAGTAGTTGCCGTAGTAGTCGTAGTCGTAGTCGTAGTATTAGTAGTAGTAGTAATTTTATTATTATTTGATTGTTTGTTTTATTTTTATTTATTTAAAATCATGTTAACGCATACATATATATACTGAAATAAATAAATGAATAAATAAATAAAACAGGCACAAATTTAAATAAATAATTCAACAAATAATCAAATAACCACACAAACAAACAAACCGAAAGACGGGGGATTCTTCTCACAACACACGCTTGATCATCGTCACGGTCGGTCCCGACATGGTGTAAGCTGTGAAGATCACTCACGGGTGGATTGTGCTTTGTGCTGACTGAGCGGAATTCAGAAACGAAAAAGATACTGTACCTTTTTTCTTTATTTATTTAGATTTAAATTCTTATTTATATTATTTGTAGGCTTTTGTATTATTGTTACTTTTATTACTCTTCTTTTTATTTTCTGCTGTTTGCTATTCTTTTACTTTCCGGTATCTCAAATAACCGATATATCTTTTATCTTTATCTCGATCTGAAAGTGAGTTGCGTTCAGCTTTAGTGTTTTAGTGTTTTTTGAATTAATATAGAATTGTCTATATATTTAAAAAAAAAAAATAATAATAATAATAATAATAATAATAATAATAATAATAAGCAATTTAAATATATTATTGAAACCGATATACTTTTTTTAAAAACACACAAAACAACAACAACCCATACATACACAAACATGGCAACAAAAAACATTTACAGCTCGGGAATCGATACCTCGGAGATGGAAACTAGGGTTCCAAAACGACCCAGGGACAGGAGCCCTAGCTCCGTCGAAAAAACAAAAAACAGGAAACAAAAGAAAATAATCGATATCACAGTCGAACACACACATTCCGAAACTGAAACTGAAGAACAAAAAATTATTAATAGAAATCTCAACATTTTGGCAAGGCTAAGAGAATCGGATAGCGAAGACGAAAGCGAGCCAAACGCGTGGAAAATAATTAAAAGAAAAAAAACAAAACACACCCACAGCCGAACCACCATCGCAGTTCACAAAAAAAAACTACACAAACATCGACAAACAGTTGCGCTATCTAATAGAAGCGCAAATTCACATCATGGACAAAACGACAAAAGTCAACAAAAATAATAACGGAAAAGAAATCTACTTCGAAGTAGATACAAAAACACTTAAAACAATTGGTCCCAACATCACAATCTGGGACGAAACATTTGTTATCAGGGTTTTAGCCAAACTAATCCCCGATACCAAACAACCACAGAAAACACCCACACCACAACCCAGAAAAACACTACTGGCAACACCGCAGACAAAACAAACGCCTACTACCAAACAGCAACAACAACAACCTAAACACACAACAAAATCAAAAGAAACAACATACAAATATATCTCCAAAGATTTGGGTTTTTATTACCCACACGCTAACAAACTAGATTTTTTTGAAATATTCAACAAAGAGCTGGTAGAACAAACAAAATCAACTCTAGTCGGTGTGGAAATGTGGAGAAAACCAAACTACTGGACCACACTGACATTCAACAACAAACTTACAAACACAACCATCACCATCGATGGGTACAAGTACACACTGGCAGAAATGAGGCCGCAGTTGCCCAAGTGCGGCCACTGTCAGAAATGGGGGCACATCACAAACCAGTGCTCCCACAGAAACAACCAGAAACATTTAACATGCAGTTTCTGTGGTGGAAATCACCACAGAAACTCAGGCCAATGCCGGTCTCTGGCAAAATGCGCAAATTGCCAGGGACCACACGAATCGCACTACAAGATGTGCCCAGCAAAGATGCAAGCAAACAACAAATTCGAACACAACAGAAGAGACAACAAAATTATACAAAACGTCAACAAGAAATGCCAGAAAATAGAAGAAAAAACCAAAACCATCATAGAAACAAAAATTAAACAACAGAACGACAAACCAAAAGACAATCTCGACAAGGAGGTCAGGATTGCAGAAATACACAAAATCATTGTCTGCCTCCTGATTGAGCTTCAGAACATCAGGACCAACAAAGGAAACACGAATGATGAAGCCAATTTGGAGCAGACAGTAGCCCACATAATTGAAGACAGCTTGGGCTTCAAAATCGACACGCAGGACAAAAGACTAAAATTACACACAGACAGGAGAAATCCTACAAGCACAAAACAGTGAACAAAAACAAAACAAAAACAAACAGTAACAACCATTTACAAACTCTTCACGACAAGCACGCCAAGAACACAGGTCTCTCCGTCCTTCAATGGAACGCCAAAGGCCTTCACTCAACAGGCCACGGAGACGAACTACTACACTTCCTGGCCTCCACTACAAACACACCGGACATAATATGCATTCAAGAAACATGGCTGGGACATCACAACAAAAACAACAAAACAACAAAAACCTTTACGATCCCCGGGTACCAAAGTCATTACGTCAACAGATACAACAGCACCCGGGGAGGCATCATGACTCTCGTCAAACAAGACGTTCCACACACCAAGCTGAACGAAGCCAAAGTTCACGCCAACATCGAAATACTCAGCATCACAATACACAACAACAATCAAAACATCGACATCATTAACATATACAGCCCACCCACTCCCGCACTACACACCATTCAAACCCAAGATTTAAATAAAATAATCACAACAAACAACAAGGTCATTATAGTGGGCGATTTCAACTGTCACAACACCCTATGGGGTGGCTCGACAGACGACAGCCCTGGAATCGTCCTCGAAGATTTCCTGGAACAAAACCAGCTGGTCTGTTTGAACGACGGAACATTCACATACACTAGCGACATCAATGGTGGCCAAACCGCCATTGATGTAACATTCACAAGCAAGGACATCGCAGCACTCTCCGAATGGCAAGTGCTCGATGAGCTAAACAGCGACCACCACCCGATACGCACCAACTACAACAGCAAGAACACCTTCTCGGACAGATCCATCTTCACACCGAAATGGAACTTCAACAAAGCAGACTGGGAAGGCTTCTACACAGCATGCAGAAACATCAAATCGCAGAACTCCAACGACATCGACGCCTACTGCGCATCACTCACCAACACGATACACGCCACTGCAATCAGATACATACCCAAAACCAGAAAATGCACCGGCAAAATATCCACTCCCTGGTGGACGGAACGCATAGAAAACAAATGCAAGGAGAGAAACAAATACAGAAGACAATATAAAAAAGACAGAAATCATTCTACGCACGAAAAATACACAATATCAAAAAAAGAAGTTTCCAACCTAATACTCACAGCGAAACAAGAACACTGGGAACTTTTTTGCAACAACATCAACCACAAAACATCAGTCAAAGACATGTGGGCCAAAGTAAAAAACATTCAAGGAAAAAAAACCCACAGAATTAACACTCTCGGCAAAAGCAACATCGCATTCACTGACAAGCAAAAAGCGGACCTACTCAGCCAAACCTTCGCCAAGTCCAGCAGCAATTCGAACTTCCCACTGAAGTTCGCAAAGAAACAACTGGACAACCAAGCAATCGGCGAACAGTCCGCAGACACAGAAAACAGAACATATAATCAACTATTTAACATCAGTGAATTAAAATATGCACTCAAAAACAAGAAAAGTACAGCCACGGGGCCAGATAAAATAAGTTAAACAATATTACAACATCTACCAGACGAAACCCTACTGGTTATACTCGAACTTTACAACACAATATGGACAACCGGCAAGATTCCAACAAACTGGAAACACGCCGAATGTTTCAGCTTGCCCAAACCACACAAAGATCACTCACTACCCAACAGCTACAGGCCGATCACGCTGACGTCACATATGTGTAAAACTTTCGAAACAATGATTAACACACGCCTAAACCAGCATTTAAACGACAACAATTTAATCAGCAAATTTCAAAGCGGCTTCAGGAAGAAACACAGCACTAACGACCAGATCACACGCCTGCATACATCAATTAATCAATCTTTTCGAAAATCAAAAAAAGTTATAGCAGTATTTTTAGACATAGAAAAAGCATTCGACATGGTATGGAGGGAAGGACTGTTAATTAAATTAATAAATAACAACATTAAAGGCAACATGTTCAACTTCATCAAAGACTTTATCAACAACAGATCCATAGCAGTCAAAGTAAACGGTCACACCTCAGAGAAAACGACAATCGAAAACGGCATCCCCCACACTCGCCCACACTCTTCAACATCTACATCAACGACATCGTCACAGCACTCGACCGACAAGACAACGACAGAAATCCGCCAAAGGAGCCGATAAACACAGCACTCTTTGCAGACGACTGCGCCTTTTGGCGGGCAGGAAGATCGACCGCAGCAATACAGAAACAAATACAAAAAGACTTAAACAACATAAACGATTGGGCGTTGAAATGGGGCATAAAGATTTCTCTCTCGAAAACGACGTGCCTCCTTTTCAACAAGAAATCAGACAACAGTAAGATCACTCTCAACATCGACAACAACTTCATAACACAAACAAAGACATTCAAATTTCTAGGTGTGACATTCGACAGTCAACTCAACTTCCGATGCCACATATATAACATAATTGCCTCCTGCAAAAAAACAATCAATCTTCTCAAGTTAATTTCTGGAACCAGTTGGGGAGCAAACGAGTCAACGCTGATTTTGATACACAAAGCATGTATTCTCTCCAAGCTCGACTACGGAGCCACGGCTTACTCGAATGCTCCCAAACTTTATTTTTAAAAAACTAGATATAATCCAATCAAGTGCCCTCAGGGTGATCGGCCACCTGCCAAACTCAACACCATCCGACAGCCTCCTGTCGGAATACAGCATCCAACCATTAAAATACAGAAGAAAACTGCAGCTACTAAAATACAACCTGAAAATACACACACTCAACACAGACCACCCGGTCAAGGATCTGGTCCCCGACGAACAAAGGATAGGACAACTCTTCAAATCGCATAGTCTACTACTATCGAATTTCCCGACAACAGCTAGCGAAATCGAAAGGGAAACAGGAATAGGTGAAATGCCACTGCCGGCATACCACAAAGAAAGAAAACCAACAATCAACACACCTTTCCTGATCAAAAGAGAAACTGACAAAACAGAGATCCAACCATTCAAAAAAATCATTTTTTTTGGCAGCAGCAAACGACCACTACAAACAACACACGCACATCTACACTGACGGATCCAAAAACCCAGACAACGGGAGAGTAGGATTCGCCTTCATAGCTCAAAATCACACAAACAAACCCACATGCATACAATTCGGCCGTATCAGAAATCACCTTTCGGTATACACGGCCGAGTTGGTAGCCATCATCAGAGCCATGCTGTGGGTAAAACGCAACAACAACAAACACACAGTCATTTTCTCGGACAGTCTAAGTTCCGTGATCTCAATACAATCCGGAAGTTCAAGCAGACCAGACCTGCTCAGCAAAATACAACAACTACACGAAGAAATACAACACAACAATAAAGAAGTAACCATCGAGTGGCTCCCAGCACACGTCGGCATCCTCGGCAACGAACTTGCCGACCATTACGCCAAAGAGTCACTCACCATTAAAGACGAAGACATCTGCACAGACATACATTACGGAATAAACGAAATAGTCTCCATCGCTGCCAAACATTACGACAAACAATGGCAGAACGAATGGAACAACACGAAAAACAAATGGCACTTAAACATCAAACCACTCGCCAAAACACCCAAAATCACACTCGCCAACAAACTACACAACAACAACCTCACCAAAGTCAGAATTGGTTACTCAAACAACTTAAACGCAATTCTATACAAACATAATATCATCACATCACCCAACTGCAGTTGCGGACTCTCAGAAACCATGAAACACTACTTGTTTCACTGTCCAAACTTTGCCAAGGAAAGACAAGCACTACGCAATACATTGGAGGAACTAAAAATCGAGTTCACGCTCCAACACATCCTGGCACCAAACGTGAAAGACAGAGAGTTAGTCCTCGCTGCAGTAACAAATTACATTCTCAAAACAAAACACAAACTATAACCTTTTTTTTTTTTTTTTTTTTTTTTTCACACGAAAACCAACAACAATTATATAAATGTATTGACCTGCGGATTGATTGGTTGAACAGCTGATGGATCTACGGATGGATCGGCTGATTGACGGATCAATTTAAATGGCCAATTAAATTAATAATTAAAAAAATGATAAACATACTACACGAACCCACTTTCAGACATTACTAACCCGGTTATGGTGTCTTATTTCCATTTTTTTTTTTTTTTTTTTTTTTTTTTTTTTCCATATTCTTTGTCCTAGCTTCACATCTTTTAAATTAAAATAAAATGTAAATATGTTAACTACATTTATGTTCTTATTTGTTTTTTAGTTGCAGGTTTTTTTAAAATAATATCTTTTAAAAACAATAAAAAGACCATTGGCAAAAAAAAAAAAAAAAAAAACAGGTTTGGACCACGTGGACCATAAGGAAGCAGCCAAAAAGGAACAACAACAGCAGCCAAAAAGAAACAACATCAGAAGCCAATAAGAAACAACGACAGCAGCCAAGAGCAGAACAACCAGGACAGCAAACAACACAGACCCGGTGATGGCTGAGAGATTGTGCCGGATATCACGGGGGCGAATTGCGGCTGCGATACATCCGTACCGACTCGTTACGATCCGATATGCTGGACACTCCCTTGTGTCCTGCAATCGTGGCGAGAATCCATTCTTTTCCCTACCCAAAACTCTTTTCTGCGACGGACGCGCCCGCTGACCTGTCAGAAGGCGTGCCCGTCGCAGACGTGCTTCACAACAGCTTGCTCTGATTAGCACGTTAATTTTTTTCCATTCCATTCCATTCCAGTGTCCAGTTACAACGCATTTGGCTGTCCAGCACTAAACACTTCGGAACTCGGCTGATCTCACTTTCATTTTTATATTTAGACTGGACCCCATTACTCCCAGACTGCATTCCCCAAAGTATTTATATAGCAAAATGCCCACGGTTAAAATCTCGATAAAGCTGGGATCGATCCTTATAATCTACCGCTATCAGGAGAAAGTTTCAAGTACCAGTAATAGTTCTCGTTTTTATATTATCATAAATTTATCTTTATCCAGAAAACGAATTAAAATAAAATAATTCAGCAACATTTGCTTACATAAATTTAAATTTAACAACTCTTTCCAAAGATAACAATTATATAACTAAATTTAACAAGGGTTATAAATTTACATTTAGCAATTGTTTCAAAATTAGTAGTTTATAAATCTATATGAAATAAATGCTAAAAGAAATAAACAGTTCAGATATTTTCTTTCTATTTTTTTTTTTTTTTTTTTAATGAAATTGTCTTAAGTATTTTGATTAAACAAAATATTCCTGTAAATTGGAATAGTGTTTCGTTTTTTATTTTTATTTCATTTCTCAAGTTAATAATTTAGGCTAGCACTATTGTATCGTTTCAACTAATAACCATGTTTTAATTTAAAAAAGACGACTGTAGACTTTTCATTACAGTTTTAGTTCAAAACAGAAGTTGTTGGAATTTTCATGACAGTTTTAATTCAAATCCGAAGATACTCTAATTTTCTTTACAGTTTTATTTCAAAACAGAAGATACTCGAATTTTCGACACAGCTTTAGGTCAAAACAGCATATGGTGGAATTTTCCTTACAGTTTTAGTTCTAACGTGAAGATGAACGAATGTCCATTATAATTTTAGTTCAGAAAAGGATATGGTGGAATTTTCAGTAGTTTGAATTCAAAACAGAAATAGGTCGAATTGTCATAACAGTTTTCGTTCAAAATTGAAGGTGGTCGAATTTTCTTTAGAGATTTAGTCCGAAACAGGAGATTGTGAAATTTTCATTACATTTTTAGTTCAAAACAGAAGACGGTCATTTTTGTAATTACAGATATAGCTTTAGTCAGAAGACAGACAAATGTTCCTAAACTATTTGTTCAAAACACAAGATGGTTGAATTTGTATTACTGTTTCAATTTATAACAGAAGATGTTCAAATTCTCAATCATGTTTTAGTTCAAAACCGATGATGGTCGAATTGTCATTACCGTTTCAATTTATGACAGAAGATGTTCAAATTCTCAATCCTGTTTTAGTTCAAAACCGATGATGGTCGAATTGTCATTACAGTTTCAATTTATAACAGAAGATGTTCAAATTCTCAATCCTGATTTAGTTCAAAACAGAAGATGGACGAATTTTCATTACAGTTTTCTTCAGTGAATAGTAATAGCCTCTCCATGGCGACCAGTTGATTCCAACACCAAATAAATGATTGGTTCCATTGAGGTACAGACCGTTCAGATTGGCCGAATGACAGCTATTGTACCACCAACCTCCCTCATTATTGTCCTTTGTAGAGAATCTCATACCATTGTGACGAATGTTATCTGCTACAGTGTTGATCAGGGCATCGCCTACAAGTAAACATTCTATAGAATCACATTCGTGTCAGTCAGTTTTTCAACATATAACAGCAGCAACAACGACTACGACTTTTCTCTAAACGTAATTCTTAATACCAGCTTAATGTTTCTGTGAGTAAACCGGATTTGTAATAAATATTCCTAAATAAGTATATTGTTGTATTTGCATATATAAGTATAGATACATACTTACATATATCTATCTATCTATCTATATATATATATATATATTGTTTTATATATCTTTATAAATATTTTATTTTATTTTATCTGTAATAATGTTTTATCTACCTATAATAATATATTGTTCTGTCTATCTGTCTATATGTCCTCCCTCCCTCCCTCCCTGTGTTTATATGTGTGTTTACCTATGTCTATATTTGCATATTTTCCTGTCTGTCTCTTAATCTATCTTTCAATCTAACTACCTATCTGTATACAGAGAAGGCGAGAGAGAGAGACACACACACACATACAGAGAGAGAGAGAGAGAGAGAGAGAGAGAGAGAGAGAGAGAGAGAGAGAGAGAGAGAGAGAGAGAGCAATAATATTATTATTACAGATAGTACTTCATTCCTTATATTGCTATAAAACTGCTACTGCAACTCTACTATAATACTGTTTCAACTATCACAATCACTTCTACTAGTGCTGCTACTTCTACTACATTTAATGTTACATCGTTCTTATAGATATAATCAAGATAAAGTACATAATATCGACGTTAGTAATGAAATATTAACAGAATATATATATACTTACTGGTATGTAGACAGACAGACAAACAGACAGATAGATATTTACCCTGCTGTATGTAGTAACTAGAAATGCTACTCAGTACTGGCGCATTGCAGCCTCAAGTGACAACTTCTTTGTAAAGAAAACATTTGGCAGATGACTTTTCAAACCTAAACGTTTTGCATCTGGGTTCAAGGTCACACTGCGCGGCACACACCAATTTATTCCTAGCTTTGTTGTCAGATACCAAATACCTTTCAGAAAGTAGGATTCCCGTTAGATTGGCATTTGTTGTCGTGTTTTAACTCACGGAATCACTGTTTACGGAAACTGAAGCGTCTGTTATGATGTTGTCAAGTATTGATGTTGTTATCAGTAGAAATAAGGAAAAAAAACGATGCAGATATTTTGAACACCGTCATCTTGTCTCTCGTGACAAAGGTTCCCTTGTTACATTTAAAACTTCTTTTTTTCTAATATATGTATCTGGCGTACTTCTTCAGATAGCAGAAATAAAATATTGGAAATACAGATTAAAAATGTAACTGATTTTCTTATCAGTTTATTTAATTAATTGTTACGGTCCGTTTCAAAGGGTGATCGATTGTTTTAGAACTGGGTGCTTTGCTAAAGTAGAAAATGCTGGGCAATATTTCATAAGCAAATAAACAAAGATAGATTCTGAGTATCGCCCATTCTGAATTACATTTGGTTGAACAAAACCAGGTTGTGTGTAGCAGACTATATCTATCAGCTAACATAAACTAGTATGCTCAGCTCCTCAATACCTGACATACTTTTCCTATCTGCTGGTTGTCAGTTTCGACTTCCCCGTCCATCATACTTGTTTTATGTCCACATCGATTCCAGGAATTACAGAAATACACAATTCATGCTTGACCTGCTACAGTTCTTTATGAATTCTTTGTCGATCAGAGCGGTTGAGAGAACATAATATATTGTTTACTCGTATGAAATAATATCATAATTTAAAAAAAAAAATCAATTTTTAGTTCTATCTAAAACGTTAAAACTGGATTTGGTAAAGGACGTCATTGTTTGCACCGTGATATAGGGTTAGGGTTAGAATTTGAGTTAGGATTGTTTAAATTTTATTATAAATATTATGATAAACTGCAAAATAATTTGAGTGTCACGATTGGAAGTAGCGTTAGGGTAAGATTTAAAGTTGGGAACCTCGGTAGGATTAGGTTCAGAAGTTGAGCTAGGGATGGGGTTAGGTTTAATGTTAGGTTTAGGGTTAGGGTGTGGATTAGTGTTAGTGTTAGGGTTAGTGTTAGGGTAAGGGTTTGGATTAGTGTTAGGGATAGGTTTGGGTTAGGGTTAGGTTTGGGTTAGGGTTAGGGTTAGCGTTAAAGCTAGGGTTATTTAAATTTTATTGTGAGTGTTATGATAAAGTGCAATGTAATTTGAGGTTACGATTGTAAGTGACGTTAGAATAAGAATTAACATGGCGGACTTGGGTAGGATTAGGTTTAGAAGTTTATCTAGGGTTAGGCTTAGGGTTATTTAAATTTTGTTATGAGAAAGAAAAAGTAAGCTATATCTGAAAGAAAGAGATAATTGAGCTACAAAGATGTTGTTTCAGTATTTTGAACTGATCTATTTAATATACTTTTCTGACATAATTAACGTGCCATGTGTATTTTTGAACTGTTCACTCATTTCCTATATGGTATCATCTCGAAACAACCAAACAAACAAACACAGAAACAAATAGATAAATAATTAAATAAATCTAACAAATGATGTACAATTATTTCATCTTCGTGTGCAAGCGCAAATGCCATGACCGGAAGTTAGGACTCGTTTGCCATGATTTGGAACCTTACCCTCCGGAAGAATGCGTTGCAATAACAGATAATAGTCGTCAAGAACAAAACAAAGCAGAAACTTGTAACAGATCAGGTGAACTGTTCTTCTGATTTATTATGCTGACTGATCTCACCAGACGATAAAATCACGGTAAGAAAAATCTGCCCTGTTACACGCATATCTTATTATTATTATTATTTTTATTATTATTATTATTAGTAGTAGTAGTAGTAGTAGTAGTAGTAGTAGTAGGTAGTAGTAGTAGTAATAGTAGTAGTAGTAGTAGTAGTAGTAGTAGTAGTAGTAGTAGTAGTAGTAGTAGTAGTATTCTTCTTCTTCTTCTTCTTCTTATTATTATTATTATTATTATTATGCACTGGCGTGGAAGAAATCGCTCAACATTTAAGGGAAACTAACAGTGAATATATCATTAAATGTATTATTCATTATATATAAAATGTGTGTGTGTGCATGTATGTATGTATGTATATGTATGTATATATATATATATATATATATATATATATATATATATATATATATATATATATATATATATATATATATATATATATATATATATATATATATATATATATATAATCTTAAGAAAGAATGGGCAAAAAAAAAAAAAACGAACACCACAAACTCCTTAGCTATCAGTATCGCTACGGTATATCGCTACAGTATATCGCTATAGTATATTGCTAAAGGAGATATAAATACTCTCGTGTTAGGTTGATATGGGAGAATAGGTTTTAAGTCCATGTAACGATAAACAATATAATCGTGACATATTCAGTTTTCTGCAACGTTTAATAAGTAAGACTACAATTCTATGCTTATGGTAAGTACCCGTATGTACTTCTGTATTTAATCTCTGAACTACGTCAGATGTTCTCTGTCCTTACAAATATCACTAGCAGCAGAAGAACAAATCGTAAAAAATATTTAGATATCCAGTAAAATGTCTACTAATATGGCCATGATCGAAATTGCAACATTACATAAATTTACAACATAGCTTTCGTTGGTTAATATTTACTTACTTACTTATTTAATTATTTAATTATTTGTTAGTTTCTAACTTTGTTTCTTTGTTTGTTTATTACATTATTGTTATTGTTCTTATCTTTTTTCCTTTCTCCTTTTTTTGACCAAGTGGCAAAATTATTTTATACTTATTATTTTTTAAATACCGATTATCTATTTCATATTTATAATACTATTTTCATGGATTTAAACATGTACAAGAAAGAGGTAGAATGCTTGGCAGCTAGAATTTTACAAATAGTACACAAACTTACCAAAGTTTTGATAATTCAGTATTAAATGTATTTTAAAAAATAGAAAAACTGTGAATGTTATATTTAATGATGAAAATACCACAGCTGGTGAAGATTTAAGAGAAATCACTGATTCACTGTTATATTTTATTTCAGAAGTATATCTCACTTTGATAAATTTGATGATAATGACGTCTTCGAAACGAGTGGGTGGTATTACCAAGATGATCTTCCAGAACAGGAACAATTTGACAGGAAAATCACAGCAGATACAATACAAGATTTAGAAGAGAAACCACTTAATTTGAAAGTTAAACTAGATCTAAAACAGGTAGCAAGGTAAAAACAACTTGATGTCAAAATGAAAAGAGTTCCGTCTCAAAAACAGCAGAAACAGCTTGATGGGAAGAGGAAAGCTTATCCAGTACAAGATGCACAGAAGAAAAAACTTGGCGTGAAAATTACAGCAGATCGAGCACGAATTTCACAATCTGTTATTCACAAGAACAATTACATGTAAAAGTGAAAGCAAATCCACATCTTATTTCACAGCAGAAACAACTTGACGTCCAAGTCAAAGCAGATACAGTACAAGTTTCACAGCAGAAACAACTTGATGTAAAAGTGAAAGCAGATCCAGTACAAGTTTCACAGCAGAAACAACTTGATGTCAAAGTGAAAGCAGACCCAGTACAAGTTTCACAGCAGAATCAACTTGACGTCAAAGTGAAAGCAGACCCAGTACAAGTTTCACAGCAGAATCAACTTGACGTCAAAGTGAAAGCAGATACAGTACAAGTTTCACAGAAGAAACAACTTGATGTGAATGACAGCCTTGAAATAGTGAATTACAGCAATGAAATAGAATGTGTGCTCTGTGAGAAATGTGTATGGACTCAGTGTGTAATACATTCAAATACACACAAACAAAGATATCTACCTTACCAGTGGCAGGTGAAAATTTGTGACAAATGGGTGAACTTTGACATAGTGGAGAATGAGATGATCGAGCAGTGTTTTTGTAGTCTGAAGTCAGATACAGGAAATATAGAGGTTAGTTAAAAACAACCAGAAGCGATAAATGAAATTTCATTTATATGGAATAAAGTATAAGTTTTAATAACACTGACATATGTGAATGCAGTTTTACTTTTGTTTCAGAGTACATCCTTGAGAAGGTATTGGCCACAAGTTCAGTCCTCCTTGGATCCTGATCTAACCAATGTCCTAAGCTTTTCTCTTTTTGAAAACGTATGTATTAAAAATAATTTGAAGCATAATAGTTTATTATGCCATCTGAGAAGATTTCCTCTCTTGTTTTAAGTATACTCTTTTACTATTTTTATTACTTACTACAACGCAACAATATGTAAACATGTTAGATGTTAATGGTATTGCAATTCTACTATTACTTTTCTGTGCCACTAATTGAAATTTGCTATATCTATATCTATAATCTATACTCATATATATAGACAGACATACACTCGTTGTTTTTTCAGTTTTCAAAGAATTTCACTATTGCATTTGCCAGTAACTTCATTCCAATTGTTGTTGATTTTCACTTAATGAGAGTTTTAGTTTGTTTGGAACTGGGAGTGGTTGATGTCAAAGTTCAGGGTCTCTCAACAGCATCGTATGTCACTGGACAAGAAGACAACTTCACACAGCTCACACAGTGGTGTTGGTATTTTGAGTCAGACTCTGGAAATTGGCTGCCTTATGAGCCAGTGAATATTCAATTTATTTTATTGTTGAACTGCTTTCTTCTTAAACATCTTATTTATTTTATTTTACTTTTTTATTTGTTCTATTTATTTGCTTATTTATTTCCTTACTTTCAAAATTTTTTTTTCAAAAACCAACATTATACGTAACAAAGATATATAATATTAAAAGAAATGAAAATTTATAAAACCACAATTTAAAAAAAGTAAGAAGAAAGAAAGAAAGAGATGATTAAAATGTTCATGTTAATACCTATAACATTGTTATTCTAATATATTAATAGTTATCAAATAAAATAATCACATATCTCATTCATACATAGTCAAATAACTACACATCATGACACACACCTGAAATTACATTACCTATAATATATATCATATGATATATCACATTACACGTTCTATATTATATAAAACAGCATATTGTGTTTATTTTAGGAAAGTCTGCAATATACTCTTGAACTGAAGTACTTGACTGTGCAACCATTTTACAACTTTGAAACAGACAAATGTCAGTATGAAATAAATTTTAGCCAGATGACCCAAACACATCTGGAAACATTAAAACAAAGACGACTGCTGAGGAGACCTGCTTTTGTTTCCAGTGATGATGTACAGAGACAAAAAAAAGTGTAAACAGAAAAATATTGTACAAGAACGATAACTTTCGATTAAGATATTTTGTACCTCATTTTCACTTATTTTAAATGTTTTTCTCTCTTAACGTTTTAAACCCTTGTCTCTCGTTATCGTATATCTTAATATCCTACTTCATTTTTGTTTTAACTTTTTGCTCTCTCTCTCTCTCTCTCTCTCTCTCTCTCTCTCTCTCTCTCTCTCTCTCTCTCTCTCTCTCTCTCTCTCTCTCTCTCTCTCTCTCTCTCTATTTACTTATTTTGATTACATAATAAAATTAAGAGTTCATCGATGTCTTTCGTCGAAGAAGTTTCCACGTTCACCAACTCTCCCAGACAACTGGTGGCCTCTAGACTGTTACCAGCCAGTAGAACTGGTGAAACTAAAACTTGATGACTTGACCGAAGACGAGGAGGTGAAAACTGTGATGAAATAATTTTTCTCTACCATGAACAAATCGGAAGTAAAATTGAAATTTTTGTTTCGCATTCAGAATCTACCCATGTGGGAACGGTATTGTAGGTAAGAGTCCACAATTTATGACACTCTTTACATACAATTAAATTGCCTAAATACATTATGTATACTTCAAAATATGTTTTATTTATTTATTTATCATCATCATTATCATCATATTTTGTTTTGTCCAATCTTAGTTCATAAATAATTTATTATATATGATTTGTACTGCCTCAGATACAGGTGTTTAATCAGTATGTCATCCTTAAATAATAAATCAGTGATATATATTTAATCAGTATGTACTCATTAAATAAATAATCAATGATATACCTTAATCAGCAAGTTTTCATTAAATAATAAATCAGTGATAGATATTTAATCTGTAGGTACTGATTAAATAAATAATTAGTGATCGATGTTTAATCAGTATGTTCTCATTAAATAAATAATCAATTATCGATAGTTGATTAATATTTTCTAACAGCCATCTGTAGTTTTATGAAAGAAATAGTTGATCTCCAAATAGTTGAGAAGTAATCTATAATATTTGTAAATATTATGAATCTTTCGAGACCAAATGTATTTTTCTCTTTTGCAGTAAGACAAATGCAATGTCGATGAACAGGGATGATGAAGGAGATATTAACGAAAGATTTCTCTTTCATGGAACCAGTGATGACGTCAGTGTCATACGTGGAATCTGCCACAACAACATCGATTTCAGACTGAACGGCAAACATGGAACATCGTACGGAAAGGGAGCTTATTTTGCGCGGGATGCCAAATACAGCCACTGCTACGCCACAGGATCACATTGCTTCATGTTCATTTCAAAGGTTCTTATAGGACAGTATGCTAAAGGTAAAAGTTCATATCGTCGGCCTCCTTCTAGGAAAGGACATTTTCTTTATGATTCCTGTGTCGATGATGCAAATAATCCATCAATTTTTGTAATCTTTGACACTTCTCAGAGTTACCCACTGTTTCTACTTCAATACTCTGTGGAGACCAGATCAGAATTGCCTTCATCAAGCTCCTCAGTACCTGTTTCACAGTCGATTACTCCTACCATAAATTCTCAAATGCAGACTTCAGTTAGCAGCACAACCAATAATTCCAACACAACACCAAAAATTCACACTTCTACTTCTACAGTAAATACTTTGAAGACAACACCAATATTTCACAGTTCTACTTCTACAGCCAATACTTCCAACACAACACCAAAAATTCACAGTTCTACTTCTACAGCCAATACTTCAAACACAAAACCAATATTTCACAGTTCTACTTCTACAACCAATACTTCCAACACAACACCAATATTTCACAGTTCTACTTCTACAGCCAATACTTCCAACACAACACCAAAATTTGACAGTTCTACTTCTGCAGTAAAACTTCCAACACAACACCAAGATTTCACAGTTCTACTTCTACAGCCAATACTTCCAACATTACAACAAGATTTCACAGTTCTACTTCTGCAGTTAAACTTCCAACACAACACCAAATTCAAATTCTACAGTAAATACTTCCAACACTTCACCAAGTTCAACTTCCACTGATACTGCTAACGCATCATACCTATGTGCGATTCTGTGACATTTTGAAGCACATTTATACCTCTTGAAATTATAATTTTTATTTATTTCTTGTTTTTGTTTTTTACTTTAATTTTCTCTTAAATAATCTCGTTGTATTTGTTTTTCTGTATGCAGTGTAGATTTTTATCAATACTTTGTTAGCGGTTTTGTTATTTAGGGCAAGGACATCTTAACACACATGAACCCTGGAAACTTGCCCAGGGGTCACATTAGTATGTTGTGACTTACAGTCAATAAATAGCTATACTATACCACTCTCTACTATACTATACTATACTATAATATAATATATAATAATATAATATAATATACTTTTATATAACGTAATAAAACATATTATGCTGTGAAGATTTGTTATTGGAAATGGCATATTTAGCCTATGTTTCACTAAAGATAATAAACATTATTAAAGTTATGTTTGATGATAAGAAGTGGACACTGTGTAGGTATGCGGCCCAATGAACAGTTTTTTTCCACAGGGCTATAATGCATTTAAGATGACCTTGTTTATTTTGTTAATTACTGGGAAGAATTTGTTTTGTTTCGTGCAACCAAAATTGAGAAAAACAACAAAGTTCTTTTTCTATTTCATATTTCATGTGCACATTTCAATGTATCTGTTCTCAAACTGATCAGTTGTTGAATACCACTTCTGCTAACTCCACAAGTGCAGGATGTGTAGTTTCAAGCCATGGATAACGGACCTGATGTTCCACAGGCTGAGCTATTCAATGAGTATGTGGTTTCTACATGGATACACGATGATGCCAGATTTCCTTTGATTTGGTGGAATCATCATCTGCCCACTGGCCCCAGAACAAAATCTGATGTGGAGATTTTTCATTCCAGAATCAGCTTGACCATCCAAATAAACAGATTTGTAGAACTGATAAAAGGGATAGAAACATCAGAACCTGCTAAACTGAGGCAGATAAACTTTGGATCTGCCCCACCATCAAGGGAGTTTATAAACAGACAGAACATAGATTAGTGAGACTGAAAGCACAGCTAATCCTTGGCCGGGAGGTTATGGTCTGTTCCACTCAACACGGTTATACGATGCAGTAAAAATCACATTGTAATTTCTTGATCTAATCTTAACTTTTGATCGCAACTAAAATGAAAGCTGTTCAAATTAACAGTTGTACCATGATAGCACATACACATTCATGTGTATGTGAGTGAGTAATGTTAAACAAAAGTGTATATATACACACACACACAAATATACATGCACACAACTGCTCTGCTGGCAGTACCAATTTTTGTAGGATGGCAAACGCATAGATCAACTTGAAATTCATTCCAAATTCATGTGGCAAGCGTACATTAGTGCATCAGGGACATAGATTTAGGATCAAGAGTAATAAAAGAGATACTGTTCATTGGAAATGTTGCAAAGTCGGTTGTCCATCTACTATTAATACCTCGAGAGATTTAATTACGAGCTACCGAAATCTTCACAACCATGAACGCGACAGATGTGATAAAGTGAATAAATGTTATGAATAACTATAATTTTATCTATGTGAATGTTATGAATGTCCAATTATTTATAGATGTAATAAAGTGAACAAATGTTATGAATCACTATAGTTTTAACTATGCAGTAAAATAAACGATGAAGTAATTTAACGATTTGTTCAGGTTATTTATTGATACAGACTATTCCATAATCGCTTATTGTACTTGAGGTTAGCGCGTATCAGTGATTTCTATATAAGAACAATAGAGTTCTGTATAAGAACAATAATACGGAGACATCCCGTGTTATTCAAGGTAAACGGCACGTTATTAGTAATGCGCTCAACCTTGTCTTGTATTGTTTAATGCGTCTGCGTTATGGGATCTCAGTCTTTTGGGAGGGCACCCACAGATTCACGAGTCAGTATGACACAAAGAATTACATTACACAGGTGTGTGCGTCAGTAGTATATACAAAGAATTATATTACATGGGTGTTTGGGTCAGTAGGCTATATAAGTGAATACATTACAGGGTACAAAGGTCAGTACGATTTACAATGGATTATATTACAGTGGTATATGGGTCTGTAGGGTTGACAAATATTTATATTACAGCGTTGAACATCTGAGCATATTTCTCAAAAACAATATTACAATCAGGCAAAATACATTAAAGGAACAAGTTACATGAGACTGTGTTACAGATGCGTATGACTATTTTTTTCATTACATACTGAAGTTCATTGTTACATAGTGATTAGTATTATAAGGGCAATGTATAATTAATTATATTCCTGACGTTAAATGGATTATATGTGTACGCACACACACACACACACACACACACATACAAACAATTATTGATAACTGAAAACTTCTTTTTTCTTGTTTGGTACAATTATTATGTAGGGAACAGGATTGTTGGTAAATTTAGACTCACTGACTATTCAGTTATTTTATATATTTAAATGTCAGTCACTATCTTGCTTATCATATAAATGATTACTGCTTGACAGTCACATAATAAACAAAAGTTAGTTGGGCATAATTGCATGCAAGCTATATATGAAAATGAATATTACTCGTAGTCATGCAAAAAGAGTTATGTGAAAGATATCCATGCTTAAGAAAAGAAAAACAATGTTTTTATTTATATTTAATATTTCTCTTATTGCTATTGATTTATGTCTATGATCTTTTACCACTGTATTAAATAAATTCTTATTATAATTTTTATGATATAAAAAAGACATGTAACTTTACTGATCTAAAGGTTGATATATATCGATAAACAAACCGATTAGAAAGAAATATACATAGATACGGACAGACAGACAGACAGATCAGTGGTTGAAATGCTTTGCTGTTATTATTTTTATTAGTGTTATTTTATTAGTACTAGTAATAAACAAGTCAATTAAATAGTATCTTTTATGCATTCATATTAACATATTGTATTATCTTTATTACTCATAAACAATAAATAAACTTTACCGAATTGTTATATATATCTTATTTTATAACAATAGTTAATTACAGCACAATTTAACTATTTCATGAAGTTCAATGTTTATGTCTTGTGTAATTTCCACACACAACAAATACTAACTCTAAGATATATAAATAGTTAACTACAAACTGCTTATTTCCTGTTCTAGATATCTCATACGAAAATTGATTAATAAATACTTTTTCATCTAAGCAATTTATTTCTTTAAAAGAAGCATAAACAACCAGAAACAGTAACTGGAAAAGTGTAATGACCGAGTTCAAAGAAATTACATAAAGAGATGTTCAGAGAGAAAGAAAACAAAACTAAATCGCACACACTTTACAGCTTTAGTTTAGTTATTTCAGAAATGCAAAAATAACAACGTTTGAAGCTGTACACATTTCATAGTTTAAATGTGATCTATGGCTACAGTATCAGGGACAGTTTCAAGTCACATCATACATTTATGAAAATTGCTAAATAATTTAGGATCTGAAATCTACATTATTTTTTGTTATTATAATGATTTTGTTTTTATTATTATTATTATTATTATTACCGGATATCAGTATTTATTACAAAAGAGTCCCAAAAATATAGTCTACACTTTGCGTACATTTTGCATCACTCTCACCTAACGACTGAGTTCTGATCCTCATGTTATCAATATCGAGAGATTTGAACACCTGGTGGTCATACGATTTGGGATCGGAGACCATCTTCAAAAACAGATTTCTCCGCAGCCGTGCTCTTTGTAGATTGCATCTCTGATTGTCGAATATCATCTCATTATCGAACTCGGGGAAAACCTCGTCTTCAGAATCACTCAAACTCTCTTCAAGAACTTCCTTCTCAGCTTGTCGGTTGCTGTCGCGACGGTGTAACAATAGTTCTGACGTCATCTCTACTATGACGTCCCAAGCATAGGTGATATACGAGACCCATGGTAACTTCTCCGAGTATTTCAAACCGATCATCTTTTTCTACCAGACTTTCAAACAGCTTCGCTAGACGAACATGCTGAATAATGTTAATATATATATCTGATTACGAGAGAGATTGTTTTGTTAATAATAATAATAATAATAATAATAATAATAAAATCAAAAATCAATACTGCCTCATTTACATTTAATTTTGTTTAGGGGTCGGGGGACCTAGCCTGTCAGCCAGACCCGGAGCTTTTCACGATTACTATTGATATTATGAAGATAGTCAATGTATTTTTAACACAGAGTATTAATATTTTAAATAAGGCTTCAGAAAAATAATAATAATACAGATAAAAATACAGATAAATAAATGGAAATAACTGAAACTACTTTATATTACTTGTCAGTACTTAATATACACAACATTCACTTGTACATATTTAAATATAAATCATATGTGTTCGGTCAGAATTAATTAATTACATATTTTATTGAAATGGAGCCTACATGTCCCATTTGATGTAGTACTACATAATTTAAAACACCAAATAACGAACAATAAACTTATGAATAATATAAAAAGGAAAAACCATCCAAGTTGTGAATTATTTTTCCTAAACTCAGTTTTGATATTATTAAAGATTTAAAGACAAATATAATATTAATTCACCCGATTTATAAGTTAATTTGTTTCATTAATCATAATTTTTTTATGTTATTATTTTTGGATCATCATTACTATTTGATAATGTTCATGTTACTAACGCGATTCGTTTCATCAAGAACGAGGACTCTGCTATGTCACCAAATATGACTGTGAGACTTACCTCCCTTATACGATGCTGAAGCCCTTCGACGTCGTAGGTTCGTAAAACGAACCAAAGTTTCAGAGATCGAAACCGCCTGCTTAAAGGTATTCCCCAGTGCTGATAAATAAACAAATTATCAATCAATTAATTGTCTGATGACTATATTGAACTTACGACCCTAAGTAAACATCAGGTATAGATATATAGATATGTGGATTCTTTTCCGACTGGCTTTAATGGAAAACAACCCAGGTAGTGAAATGATCATACGATTTCGTTAAACTCTCTCAGCATAAATAACGATGAAAAATCAATATAGATTAATTAATTAATATTCACTTACTCTGAAGTCAATTGCTTGGTCTCCATGTTTATGTTGTAGATAGAGTGGATCAACAGTTAGAGCTCCCGATAATGTGTCCTGTTCTCTCACCCTGCAATAAATATATACATAGACAAAAAAAACACAGATACGAACAGATAGACTGACATAATGATTTAGACTGACAGATACATATATACTTATACATACACAGAGATAGACAAATATATACATATATCCATATATATATAGAGAGATAGATGAATGAATAAATTAACAAACACATTGATAAATTAATGAATAAATGAATAAATAAATAGACAAAGAGACCGACGCACAGATAAACCAGATCAACAGATAGATAGATAGATATATAAATATACAAACTGTAGAATGAATTAATAAACAAATAAATAAATAAACGAACACAAATGTAAATATTTGAGTAAACAGTCAAATAAGTAAGTAAATAAGTAAGTTAGTAAGTAAATAAATAAGAAAAAGTGTAAATATCTCAATAAGCTAACAAACAAACAAACAAAAAGTAAAAAGTAAATAATAAAAACCTGCAAAAATCATGTAACCAGATACATAAATTAATTCATCATAAACTAACTTACCACATTAATGAACAGTCAAAATTTATTTGTAACCATTTATTGGTGTTGAAATTCAGAGAGTTGGCATTCTACAAAGTAAAACAAAAATCTGAATGAACACATTAGTAAAAGTAACTGTTTAAAATGTCGACCTTTGACCTACATGGGTGTAAAGAAGCTAATAAACTTGAAATTAATGTCTCTCCTTAATCACGTTGTTATTTTTATATGTGAGATTGCTTGTAGTTTATATAAAAAAATATATATATATTTTTCTTAATTAATATTAGTAGTAGTAGTAGTAGTAGTAGCAGTAGTAGTATTGTTGTTGTTTTTGTCATTGTTTATATATAAATATATTCTATTTGGTTTAGAATATGCAACAGTGCTTAATGGATTGGGGTATTTAGATTTACAAATTGTATTGTATGAATAGGTTACTCTAATGTGTTTCTTTCTTTTTCTTTCTTTCCTTCTTTCTTTCCCTCTTTCTTTCTTTCTTTCTTTCTTTATTTATTTATTTATTACTTCTACTACTACTGCTACTATTACAGTACTAGTACTATTATTATTACTGCTATTATTATTGCTATTATTATTATTATTATTATTATTATTATTTAATCTCAAATACCTCAACCCCTTTTAAAAGATGTTGAAATTCAGGACAGATGAAGGCGTTGCCGGCGTATGCAGCGTCGACGTGAAGCCAGACGTCCTCTTTGGCGCACACCTCACCAATTTCCTCCAGGTTGTCGAATGAACAGCAAGCCGTCGTCCCCAACGTAGCACACACCTACAAAACAAAAGTCAGAGGATAATAATAAACATAACGTAAACAAGTACAAAACATGCAAACAAGCAAATACACAAAAACGCAAACACAAACAAACAAACAAAAAAAAGCCCATAGAAACAAACAAATGAATAAATAAACAAATAAGTAAATATATAAATAAATAAGTAAACAAATACATAAATGTATTACACTAAAGGCGTTATAATTATATATATATATATATATATATAATACTAACTGCACGGCAAAATAAATAATTAAAATTTAGAAAACAAACAAACGTAAAACCAAAACGATAATAAACAAGATCAGAGACATGCATATACGGGCATCTTTAAATATGCAAAAACACGCAAACGCACACCAAAAATACTTACGTAGAAAGGTATCAGTCCCAGTCCACGATCTTCCTTTAAAAACAAGTAGATAAAAATATTTAATATTAAACATAAAAAAATAACTTATTTCTGTTATGATAATACTTTTAAAAATCGTTAAAACTATTTAACATTAATAATACAAACGTAATTTACACTAATGTTACAACAGTGTCTGTATTTAAAACGTGACAAATTATTTATTTATGTTTTATTTTTATTTTTTACTATTATATTTTTTGTGCAATATTTAACTAATGTTATAAAATAAAAATATTTTACATTGAAATTTTAATACTTATTATATTTTAAAATACAAAAATGTTATTTATATATATATATATATATATATATATATATATAGAGAGAGAGAGAGAGAGAGAGAGAGAGAGAGAGAGAGAGAGAGAGAGAGAGAGAGAGAGAGAGAGAGAGAGATTACGTAAGTCTCAGTCGAACGTTTAATTATATTTAGATTAGCGTGGTTAACAGTGAATATTTGACAGTTCGCGCTGTTTGAAACACTCACAGTTTACGTTAATGATCCATTTTACTTATGAATTCTACAGCAAACACTACAGAAATACATATTTAAAATCCAAAATCTACAGTAAACATTAACACAAAATTAATATTTAATATCCAGGGATCAGCTAGCGAGTGTGTGCTGGTAGCCTCTGCCTATCTCCACGTACAACTGTCTGTCTGTGCACACTATATATTTGTACATATATATTATTTCATTACGTTATTGTCTCTTTCTCTTTCTGTATGTATATACTCAATGTACTTGTAACTATAGCTATGTATATACAAATGCATTGGTGTATTATTATTTGTATGACGCATACGTAATACAGTTTCTCTCTTTCTCTCTCTACATATTTATCACAAAGGTGTATGTTAAAATACTAATTTATTCTGATTATTTTGTTATTTCTAAGTGTTCAGTTACTTGTATTTGACAATAAACTAAATATGTTCAGTAAACACACTCCACTGCTCATCTACATAACGACAGCTGCGCGTACGCGTGGCTGGGTACTGAGATACCGCAGATATCTTACAATGACGTCACGACATAGAAAGTAGTCATAACACGAAAAAGTGAAATATTTATATGTAATTACTGTAGGCTTTTAACATATAGTGTTGTCGTCGTCGTCGTTGTTGTTGTTTGTATTATTATTTGTATTATTATTATTATTATTAGTAGTAGTAGTAGTAGTAGTATTATTATTGATGTTGTTGTTGTTGTTGTCTACTTTTAGCTCGATGATATTACCGATGACGATGGTGATGATGATAATGATAACAATAAACTAATATAATATTCACCATCAACATACACATAATATGTATAACCATTCATTTAGAAAGAGATGCAAAGATATCCATCCATCCATACATACATGCATGGAAACATGCATACATACTGGGATACGTGAACAATCATTTTTTTTTTTTTTTTTTTTTTTTTTTTTCGTTGTTGTTTTCTCGACAGCGGAACGGTAACATCATGCGCCTTCCGAGTACGGGCGAATGGGTGTCATACGTTCAAGTTTCCTCAGCGGCATCTGACGGAGTTTGTGAGGTCGTGACCGGACTTTGTTTCCTGAGCCAGTGCGTAACCGAATATTATCTATGTGCAGAGTCTAATCAAATGTACATAAGACGGAAAATATTCAAATCATAAAATACATACTTGCATATATACAGTCACAAACATAAATAATGTGTAAATACATGGACATATTTATAAATATAATTTATTTTCTAATTTAACACAGATGTTAACATTTCAAAGCTGCAATTATTGAAGACAAAATTTAAATAGAATAATAACAACTACTTACAATGTACGGAAGATGGTTGCTGCAAGCACAGATGGTGAACACACACATTAACAATCGACAACGATCTTAAGAAAACGTTAGTTCGTTGTATTTCGAATGTGCTGTCTGATTCACTCCGTTGTTTGTCACCGACGACGTCGACGGCAACAGCTTGGTATCCAGGGTGCATATGAAACAGATACACAGAGCGAAAAACGTGAGAATAACAAAAAAAAAAATGCAAACCGGTCACCAATACGGAAGGAATCTGCAATGGTCCACGCTTGCAAGGCTGTCGTTGATGGCTTCTATACATGGTAAGATCCCCTCTAGAATTGCCAGAAACCAAATCCCTGACAATACGAACTTGACAACTTAGGTGGTCTAAATTGACTCTTAACAAGATCCAGACAAAACTTTATTGGCAAAGCACTAGATCCAACTTTGAAAAACTGTTTTTGTAGAAACAGAAACTGTTTCTTTTGAATTTTAAAATACAGTATAAACAATTACCTGTTTCACTTAAAAGCGACCATGCTTTGTGGATGCGAGGAAAAGCTATCGATCGTTGTTTCTCAGGGGCTCGCTGCGCATGCCTAGTAGCTATCAAAATATGTTACCCTGACGTTGATCGCAAGAATTGTATTGGTCGTTTGCTTCGTTTATATTCATCGAAATCTTAATTTGGCCTACTTTATGCCACTATGTAAAAAAAAAAAAAAAATAAAATAAATAATATAAATACTGTCATAAAGGTATTTAGGTAACTAAAGATAATATTGTATAATAATACTGTATAATAATACTAATAATAATAATAATAATAATAATAATAATAATAATAAAAGGGACAACAACAATAAATTATAATACCAGGAACGAAAACAAAGGCGATAATTGTTATTAATACCCACTGCAATAACTGTTATTTGGTTGGTTTATAAGTAGACAACATAAATATATGTATATTAACCATATCAAATAATTATTTCACATTTCATCTAGTTTGTTAGCTAACGTTGTTATGTACAGTGTTTAAGTATATTCATTTGTTCGTAAAGATTATATCATAATATATTATCCGCAGGAATATCTTGAAATATCCAGTCTGGTGATCGTCCAGACAACATAGATTTTCCCTCTGTCATAGCCGAAACTCAGGTATTAAATTCCCCTAATGATCTCCACATTAATGAGAATCAGTTTTGTAAACATTTAGTTCTGATCCTGTCACTGAGACAATACGTGCCCTCTCACTTGAATGTAACAGCTGATGCAGTATCAGACATCATCAAGGACAGGATGTGGTCAGTATAGTAATTCTCATATCCTACCAGCCTCTCTGTTCTTTTTCTCTGACTTCGTTCAAACTCGGGTTCTTTTGGCTCAGATACTACTGAGGGATCTCAGTAACAGAGGCAATTCAGTACTGAGATCAGTAATGTGTTCTAGAGAGAGAGAGACAGAGAGAGAGAGAGAGAGAGAGAGAGAGAGAGAGAGAGAGAGAGAGAGAGAGAGAGAGAGAGAGAGAGAGAGAGAGAGAGAGAGAGAGAGAGAGAGAGAGAGAGAGAGAGAGATCACAATGTATTCTATAGTTTAAATTATTATTAAATGATTTTGCATTGCGAATAATGGGAAACATTTTAAGGCGGGAAAGGTGTAAAATAGAAAAATAATAAGAATTGTTTCCTATTCTGTGCAGGTCAGTATTTATTTTTTTAAATGGAGTAATCAGTGGAGCAAGTGCTGGCAGAATAAGTTATGATCAGTCTCCTGTAGGGCTTTCTTATCTTTGGGATAAACAAACAAATTAGTGAGTTTCTCACTTAATTCATTATTAAATATGACATCTATAATATTAAACTCGTTATTATTTAACTGATAGTTTAGTTCATGCACTGTATTAATATAAATATTATTACAGAAATCATCTTGTTTTACTATTGTCCCACTTTTTGGTTTCTCAAAAATTTGTAAATCAATATATTTTTCAATAACAATTTTTACGTTCTGTGTAGATTTTACAGTAATCCACAAAACTAGAGTTTTTACAGGTATATTTACCTAAATGTCTCTATTCTCCAACATGCCTGTTTAAAATATGTAAACTAGTAAATTTAAACAAATTGCAAAGTGTATTGCCAAACTTATCTTCTTTTTCTTGGTGTCCATACTTTTTCTTTTAAGAGAAATATTATGTAGTTCTAAAGTGTAGGAGCCATCAAATTGTTCAATACTTCCATTTTCTGTGTTATGAATTACACAGTGATCGTCAGAAACGTGGTATTAAAACCAACCGGTTAATCAAATGATTTCATAGTTAGCTGTCATAATTAGAAGTTAATTCAGACATTATAACTTTTACATATATTGCAAGATTACTTTTTATAAAAAGAGCAGTACTGCACCTATTTGAGATAGATATCCTATTTTGTGTATACAGCATCTGAAATTCTGGTACTTCTGTTTGGTCACAATCATGTTGTTGCCAGCCAGGGCCTATGAGGGTGGGGTCCAGCCGATACTTTGGTCTGGGGCCCAAGAGCTAAGCTAGGCCTCAAGGCAACCATGCATATGCTTGTTTCATTATGTTATTTCTGATTCTCATCATTGAGAAAACAATCATTGCCTGTCTCGGGGCCCAAAAGGGGTCTTTGTATAGCGTTTCAAAATTTCTCTTGGAGACCCTGCTGTCAACCATCTCTATAATTTCAAACTCTGGCAGATGAAAGAATGGGTAAGCTAAGGTAATGTCATTTGAAAGTATAAAACAACAAAATAGTTTAACATATAATTTCAATAATTATATTTGTCCATTAAATTCTGGCAATTTTATTTTTCTTTTTTTTATTTTCTTAACGTTTTTGTTCTGCTTTATATCATCCAACAATAAGAAAGACTTTTACGTTCAATTGTTTTGGAATTTCTTTAAATTTATGTATAGAGAGATTTCAACATACCAGAAAAACCCAACTTTTAAATTAAATCTGATATAGGAATTCTAGGATTATTATTGTTATTATTATTGTTATTGATGTTGTTATTATAGATATTAATCTTATTGTTATTACTATTATTATCATTATTATTATTATTATTATTATTATTATTATTATTATTATTATTATTATTATTATTATTATTATTATTATTGATTACGGAAGAAAAAGCATGTTTGTGAGCCACCTCTGTTACCCGTTCTGACCACCATTGATGTTTTCTCAGTTAAAATGTGGAGTAGTAAAAAAGTAAAAACCTGGTTACTGAAAAACAATACTACAAAGTAATCTTCTTAGAAGCAGGAACTGGATATTAGGTTTTCAAATTTATTTTTTTGATGATAACAACAAAGTACATGAATATGCTTAATGTAACTTCGAGATATTGTTTCAATTTGTTAACAGAAACCACACTTTGCTAACAATAAATATTTTAAGCTGGTATTATACTGTTGTAAAAATATAGTTTAAGCACGTTTTGTGTGGAACCAAATGATTATTTAATTAAAAAAATGAAATCACTAACCTTTGTTAATAATAAATTATGATATCAGAAATATAATTATGTTCTTTACGAATATTATCGCCTTTATTGTGATGTCGTGCACTGACTGTGCAAAGAAAAAAACGCTTTCTAGACTAAAGATATGGCCACCTTTTAATGATTTATTCAGTCTGTTATTTTTTATTTAGATATTTAAAAAAAACCTGTAAGTATGTTAGAAGATTGATTAAACAGACAGTGTAGTAATTTTACATTTCTATCTTTAATTCTGAATAAAAGTTGATGCAGAGGTTTGTTCTAAGAACCTGCTAGATGAAGTATGTGGATTAATTGTTATAGTACTGTTGAAATGTTAATTTTGTTGTGTGTTTGCGTGTGTGTGCATGTATGCGTGTGTGTGCGTTTCTTGTGGGCATACGCATGTGTGTGTTTTCTTTCTTTCAATATTTTGATCATATTTCATTATTTTTTTCTGGGGTTTTTATACATTTTATTTTAGTGAAAGTCTTCACACTTTGTCAGGAAAGGAAGTGATCTTTTTGAAATAAGTAAAACGGCAGCTAAACACACTGAACCTTTTTTCAATAATTTAATATTAGTACAGTGAAAAGACATTTTTAGCTTCATCCTTGCAGAATGGTTCATGGTTGATTGTAGTAAGGAAATTTAACAAAATATACAGTGTCTCAGGAAAAAGAAAGAATGTTTTTTTTTCTACTTGTTTTTCTTATTCTCTGACTACCTGTTTTAGTAATTTTATTTTGAAATTGAAATATTATCTTTATTTCAGACAGCTGAGTTTTACTTCCAGACTTTGAAAACAGAACTAAAACTGAAGTCGATAAACAGCATCATGGAACTCACTAATCTTCTCAAAACTATTCAACAGCCAAGATGATTTTTCTGTCTCTCTTTTTGTATAAAGTATCTCTCTCTAACCTTATTTGAATTTATTTTCTGTCTTACTCTTGGCTTACTGTTTCTTTGTGGCTAGCAAGGTTTTTCCTGGGATTATTATTATTATTATTATTATTATTATTATTATTATTATTGCTGCTGTTGTTGTTGTTGTTATTTCATATAATTACTGTTATTAATGTTATTACTATTATTGTTACTGTTATCATTTTTATTACTATTGTTATTATGGTTGATGTTTTGTTATTTTATTTTATTTTGGTTTATTACTGTATAGTCTCTATGATAAAATACATTTAAAAAATCAAAAAACAAAAAAACAAAAAACAAAAAACATACAGAAATGTAATGCATGTTACCATGAAATGTCAGGCTTTAATCTGATTCATGTGATGATAAATCTTTAAATTCTGCAACGAACTTTTTTTTCTTTTTTCTTTCTTTTTTCTTTTTTTTTTCGTGAAGAAAATTAAGTATTTTTTTAACAGTTTCTTCTCTGTATAAAAATAAGTTTGGATATTTAGGAATACACTTATTAGTTAAAATAGCTTTTACTATAGCACAAACATATACCCCACAGTTACTTCTATCAATCTGTCTGGCATTTCAGAGTAATTAACAAAAGTCCGTCTGGTTGATCTCTGTCACCATTCACTAAAATCTTCCGACCAAACCAACCACAATCTACTATATGAATATGTTGATTTCTCAGGTGTTTTTTTTTAGAACAGACATGAATACATTGATGTGGCTGCCATTCAGGCAGCTATCATGTAGAAGAATGTGGTTTATGACAGTTAAACAGTCAATGTGAGTGCTAACAACATATACCAATGTTTGCATCGCTATTGGTTTGTAATCATTGAAGTGTTCTCTTTGTATCTCACTCAATTGTTTCATACTAAAACGAAATATCTTTAATGATACACTGTTTATTATACTCTTGTCGTCAAATGATAACAATGATCTGCATGTGTGTAAATCTGTTACATTTATGTCATTTACAGGTTTCATTTCACAATTCTTAATTTCCAAACTATGAACTTCACAAAAACAAGAATCCATTTTCCAGTCTTTTCTGCCACATATGAATTAAGCCTGTATGATGGTCCATCAAGTTCTGGCAGTCTTCACGTCATGTAATGTTATTTGGTTCGTTTCTTTGTTGTCTAACACTTCTACAGTCTGATACTACTAAGACTTCGGTCAAACCAGGTTCTGTTCACTGTTGTTACTTGCCTTCATGATATGTTTAGTGATTAAACTTAAACCCAGGTACTGTTCACTGTTGTTACTTGCCTTCATGATATGTTTGCTGACTTCACTCAAACCCAGGTACTGTTCACTGTTGTTACTTGCCTTCATGATATGTTTGCTGATTTCACTTAAACCCAGGTACTGTTCACTGTTGTTACTGGCCTTCATGATATGTTTAGAGACTTCCTGATTAGAAAATGCATTGACCTGAACAATGAAAAAATGTCAGAACATACATAATTTTCATTACATCCCTTGCCTGAATAATACTTTAAATGTAGTGTTTTATAGTTCTCAGCTATTGTAAGTGTAGCAAAAATACTCGTCTTAAATATATGGTTTAAATTCAAATATAAACGTTCACATGACCTGTAACATTGAAATTCTTTCACGTTTTTGTATTTTGTGCCAAATATATAATTTGATGTCATTTTCTGTTTCCTAGTTCAAAATATCCTGGAACTAGAAAAAAATGTTCTTACAGAGTTGAATGTCACGTTTTATACCTTTGAAACCACTGCTGAGGCACCAAACATTAATAATAATGGCAGTTGTAAATAATGGCAGTTGTTTGTCTACTCTATGACAGAATAACATGTAACATGTATGTACGATTAAAGTTGTCAGTTGAAAAAGACAGATAATTATCATTACATGAAACAAACTGACCACAATGTTCAATAAGTGTGGTATTGTGACCTTGGTGACAGGAATCTCTTTGGTTTCAAACAAATTCTTCAGCTGATATATACTTTGTGCTTGTTCTATATTTTTACTCTGATCATTATTTTTCATGAACAAATTGTGAGGAACTTGAACATAATTTGAATTTGTTCTCATGTATTCACTCATCAAATAAAAATCTGTGAATTGTGAAAATAAGAGTTGAAGGGAAAGAAACTAAAAGTTCATTAATAAACATTTATTATGTGACCATATACAGATCTTTTCTACTGTCTTTGATTTAAGAAAATTATCAAATAACTGTTGTCCTGAAAAGTACCTTGTTTCTTAAAATGATCAGGTTTCTGTTTTGATTTGGCCCACATTTCTGATATTGTTATATTTATTTTTTTACCAATTTGCTTCTTTATCTTCCTTTAATATTCTTTCACTTTCATACAATCTACCGCTGCCAATTGTTGCACCCCAACAGTTTGGTTTTCCATTTTTCTGCAACATCATCCAGTCTTTGTTGGCTTCTGCCTTGCAGTCCAATATATTTCAGAATTCTAAACGTCCAAAACTTTACCTTGAACACTGTCAACACTTCGGTGGACGACCGCGATATTTTCTGTGCATGCGACCCGTAATTAACACAGTCGTAACGTAACCAAATTAGAACCCCGTAACAGCCGTAACACTGCTCCCCCAAATTACCACTAACTATACATACAAACCTCCCTGTATCAGGTAGATAGCTACCCGCTTTGGCTCGGCAGTGACGGTATTCAGGGAACAAGGGCAGATATGAATTTATATTTAGCCAATTTTAAATCACTAGAAACAACAACACAATTTTGGATTGAAAGAATGTATGTATTATATGATTTAATAATAGTTATTTACCCAGAAGTTTACAATGCTTACACAGCCGATTACAGTTTCGTGCCATAAAATTACTTTCACCACATAAATGGACATACGGGGGATATCAAATATGTTTATCCCTCAAGGAAAAATACCAAACCCTAAGATGTATTTGAATATGCAAGTATATGAAAATAACCTACTACTTAGCAGCATGATCAGATGTCCCACTATTCTACCCGCTGTTTAAGAGATAATAATTACAATTTACTTTGACTGGTCTGATTACATATTATCAGCCATTCTCCAACTAATGGTTATATTACTTCAAGCTATATGTAGTTAAATGATATTTGTTAGAAAACCACATCGAACTGCCTTTCAGTTGCTGAAACAGAGCCTTAAAAACGTATAGTTATCTAAGTCAGCTTGATCTATGTAACTGTCCATCTGAGGGTTAGCCACACGTCTGTTCTGTACGGTGTAAAAACTGATTGCCCCGAACAAAACACGATCTCTGCTTTTATTACCTAGGAAAGACCACATAGCGGCTCTTTTAAGATAGATGTCCCAGATGGAGTCGCGACTGGTTGGAACTTTTGCAGACACAGGTGCCAAGGTTCCCCAAGACAACACCTAGAAAAATCTAACATCTATTACATATTAAACAGGAGACTGCTTTCTCCGTCACACTTAGCTTATATAAATCTTAAGGTTACATATTAAAGAGCAGACTGCTGCCTCCCTTACAAACACTATGTCACTAGTGGATGTCAGAGGAGTCACAAGAACTCGTACAATGCATTATTCCATTGTAGTGTTTTTTTTCTTGAATACAGGAACTATAGCTCATCTAATAAAGAAGAAAAAAGTCATTACATTTTATAAAACATATTTATTATGTTAATTATTAACAACATTACAATGCATTCCGTATTAATAATTACCATTATAATGAAATGATACAAAAACCTAAAACAAATTAGTGAAACATTAAACTCTAAATTAATATATTTCAACCCCATTCAAATTTAGTATTTAATCATTTAGCTAAGTTATATCGGTCACACACACATTAATTATAATTATTATATTTCTCATTTAGTATTCAAAATAATAGAATCAAGGTTTACTTGTATGGATACTCTCACTTTTGTTACACATCCATTACACAAAGAAAGGTCATGGTCGAATTAACTGGTAATCAGATGTCCTGTATCTGGTATACAATAATGGATTCATCTTACCAGCTGTTCCGGAATCAGCTTAGGAAATAATTAAGCAATTAATCCCTATTACGATTTACCAGAAGTCAAAAAAAAAATAATAATAAAACCAGGAAAGTTTAAACAAAACAGTTTAATTACTGGTAATACTGGAACGTTAGTTAATTTCCCGTTCCGCTACTCCCAATAAAAACAACAGCCAAATAAAACCGCACTATCACGTGACATGCACAACCAATCTGACCAAGTATTTTGTTAATCTGATTTCCTGTTCCTGAAAGTCAAAACAAAAGCAATGAAATGAAATGAAAGTCGTCTCTCCTATCTCTCTGTGAAAATATATAATATTTATTAGTATTAAAGGGATTTTGTCCACTTTATCAGTGTAAATTATTTCTAAAGATACGTGAGTATGCAGAATGAAATGAGAAAAGGTAAAAACAGAAAACAAAATAAGAATAAAAATATAAGTGGAGAAAGTGAACAGAAAATAAAGGTAAGCAGTAGCCAAGCTGGTCAAGAAGACATCATACTGAGGATGTCAAATACACAAGCAGTGAGCTTAAATGTTCATCTGCACCATTTTATCAGTCAACAACAATGTTAATAAATGTACCCCTGGTTTTATGATCTATGATGATCTATATATATAATCTTTGTATTTCTATAAAAGTAAAAATGATAACCTTTTCAAGGAACCTAATTTGCAAAACCCAAAACAAGATTTCCTAACAACTATATTATTTTTGCATGTTATTATTCTTCTTGGAACAACTTTGCAAAAGGTATTTTAGATGATTCTGGTTTAACATATCACAACTTTGATAATGTCAAATGATTACGTGAAACAATATCCAAAATATTACATGATCAACATCAACAATTATGAAAAAATCATATTATAACGTCTTCAAAGGATATTAATTACAACATTTTTAAGAATGAACTGAAATTAGAAAACTATCTTACTTTGCTGTCTCAAAAAAAAAAATACTAATATCTTATGTAAATTTGGAACCGTGAATGCTAAACTTCCTATTGAAACCGGATGATGGTCTCATATTCTAATTAAAACCAGAAAATGTCATATTTGTAATCTTAACAAAATTGGAGATGACTATCACTATATAAAAATTAGGATCTTTATTTTTGTGTACTAGAAGATATTTTCCTAAGCTTTTTTCTTTCTTTCTTTCTACTATTATTATTACTGTAAATAAAGTTTTTATTTTTTTTATTAATAAAATTAAAAGTACTGTAACGATTACACTAATATTATTGGAATTGACTTAATTACACTTCAGCTGTAACTACTAGGTATGTAACAAATGGTATGTGTAACAAGTGATAGACAAACACCATTTGTTCATTTTCATCCATTAATTAAAGAAACAGTTAATTGATAAAAAATGTAAGTTGTAGATTGAACTAAAGTTAGTTGATACACAAAATAAAGATAGTAAAAACATTCTATCATGCAAATTAAATAAGTAAAAAAGAATCAGTGTAATTAAAACCATATACAAGTATTTGCTATTCAGATTGTATCAGCATATTCTAATGATTAAATACATTGAAGTAAAAATAAATAAATATATTCCCAATTAATAGTAATGATAATAATATAAATAAACAAATAAATATATATTTAAAAAAAGTGTATGAAGATAAAATAAATGTATGAAAAATATTAATTGAATACAATAGCCAAGTATTATAAACAATATATATATCCAAAAAAATTTGTATCAGTGTCTTAAAAACAATACATGAACTGACACATTTCTTGTTTCATACAGTTTATGTAACAGTGGCATAACCAGCAAAGGTTAGCACATTAGACAATACTTTCTGTTTTCCATCACTGAAAAACAAACAAGTAAATTAAAAGTAAATCATTATAAAGCTGTAATAATAATAATAATAATAATAATAATAATAATAATAATAATAAAAGTAATAATGGCAACAAACACAATACAAATAAATCATTATTAATAGAAAATAATTTCTCTAAGCAAACAATCACCAAGACAGGCAAAATAAATACAAGATATTTATACAAAACAATCACTCAGTGTAAGTCCAATACATTCCTCAAAAGTGTTTTTAATAAAAATAACTAATCACCAAATAAATAAATACAAGATATTTATACAAGACAATTACTCAGTGTAACTCCAACACATTCCTCAAAATTGTTTTTAATAAAAATAACTAATCACCAAACAAAAAATAATAATAATAAATAAATTAATAAAAAAAAAAAAAAATATCTTGTTCGATACAACTTATTGACAAATAAAATAAAGATAGTATTAACATTTTATCTCATATTAAATCAGTTTAAATCCAAACTTACAGTTCAGTGTCAAAGAGATAAATGTAAACATTAGCCAAAAATGTTTCTAATTTAAAATCACATTTATTTTATTAATTATTCACTATTTCTAAATTATTAAATAAATATTACTACTTAAAACTTACATTTACTTTATTATCCACTATTTTGTAATTATTAAAGCTATATGTAAAAACTATCAGATGAATGAAGATTTACATTTGCTTTATAAATTTTGTTAGTATTTTCTAATGATAATTTAGTGAAATGCAAACATTATATGAACGTGTCTTCTAATTGACAGAGAAATATGCTCATATTTTCTTTTGTATGACAATAACAGTAAAAAATAGACTATATTACATTATATATCTAAAATTATAAACATAATAAAACTTTAGTACCACAGAACAATTTATTAAAAAAATAATCTATCTCTAACATACATGTGTATGTGTGTTTGTGTATTTTACATATATATATATATATATATGTATTTAAAATTATATTTTATTTTACCGTATAAATTTATATATTAAAAGCATGAATAGAAACATTTTGTAAAACAAAAATGTATATAAACTCCAAATGAAAATCCAAATTTACTTAGTACAAACATATTCAAATTTGATTTAGTATTGCAGAACTATTGTGTAAAGAAGAAAATAAAAAACAAAAACACTTTTACACTACATTACTATAGTACTTTTCTTAATATAAATATAGTAAAATATTTAGTAATGCAAAACAATTTTGTCAAATAAAAAATATACATTAAATATTCTGCACTCTATTTTAAAACACAACTTTAATTATAACATCCTATTTAGCAGATATTTTCACAAATAAACAGTCTAATAGCAACACAAGTAATAATCAAATCATCATGAATAATATAACAAATCTGATTTAAAAACTGCCAGACTTTTCACTTTCTGAATAACCTGATAAAAATTAACATCAGTATAACTGTTATTTTATTATTGCTGGGCAACCAAACATTTCTTAACATCTTTTTATATGAAATTGTGCAATAAACACCTCAAACTCTTTCACTGAAATTAAAAATGAAGTGAAATTTTCATAAAGCAACAGGTATTATATTTGTTATGTTCAAACACAATAGAGAATAAAAAATGTTGAAAGATTCATCAGCTATAAAATATGGTAACAATATTTGTATAGAAACTCAAACTGTACAATATATGAATACAATATTTGAACAGAAACAGCAGAGTGCACAGTACAGTAATGGACTATCTGAATAGAAACAATTTACAGTATCTAGATATACACCAGACTACACAGCAATATAGTTACACAAATTTACACTGTATTTAATTCTTCATCACAATCAATTAGTTCACAGATCTTATGTTGAAAATGTGATCTGGCTCATGTATCAATAATTAAACTTTTGAACTGAAAGATTGAAACTGTACACAGTATTTAACACAATTAAATACACTGACACGATATTACACCAAAAATGTAGCAGCTCAAACTGAAACTACAATAGAAATCACTGTATTTCAGGATGAAGTATAACATTAAGATCAACTTTGTACCATAGAAATTACAAACAAAATTCAGGTTATTGTGTTTATTATGAACATCAGTTTCATACAAAAATAGTATTTCTGAACAACTTCAAAATGTTCTCACGAGCTGATCTTCCACTTAAAGTGATAGTCTGTGTACATAATGTACTAAATTGAAAAGTTCAGAGTTTTATATCAAAATGTATTTATGTTACTATATTTAGCACCATGCTCCAGTAAATAGGAAACAATTTCCCTTCTGTAACTCTTAGCTTTGTCAAGAGGAGTTTCACCTAGACCATTTTTAACATTTACATCAACACCTTTTTTCAATCAGTGCTGTCACAATTTCTAGATTTCCATGTTCAACTGCTAAGTGCAAAACAGAATTCTTATCATTGTCTGTTAAATTAGTGTCAGCTCCATGATTTAGTAAAGCCAAAGCTACTTTTTTCTTATCAGAGGAAATAGCTGGGTCTTCAAAAAAATCAAATTTGTTGGGTGTGTATTTCAGAAATGTAATAAGAGGAGTTTCACTTTGCATGTCCTTACAATTTACATCAGCACCTTTTTCTATCAGTGCTGTCACAATTTCTACATTTCCACCTTTAGCTGCTAAGTGTAAAAGAGAATTGTTATCACTGTCTGTTAAATGAGGATCACCTCCTTGGTTTAGTAAATATAAAGCTATGTCTGGTCTGTGACAGATCAAGGATACATGAAGAGGAGTTTTCTGTTCAGTGTTAATTGCATTTATTATTTTTTTTCTTACTTCTTTCACAACATCTATATCAATTTCAGAAGCTATGTGCAATGCTGAATTCTCGTGGTCATCTTTTATATTGATATCAGCACCATTTTCCAGTAACAACAAAGCTATTTCCTTTCTGTGTGTCACTGCGTTTACAGCTTCATGAAGTGGAGTTTTTCCCTTACTGTTTACTGCATTGACATCAGCATTTCTCTTTATTAGTGATTTTATCATATCTAAGTCACCACGCAGAACTGAGATGTGGAGGGGTGTGTCTGAAGGCAACAATTTGAAACTAATTTTGACACTTAACTGTTTGAGTTCAATTTCTTCTTCAAACAACTGAATCAATTTCTGATTAACAGCTATATTCACATTAGGATCAGCTCCTTTATCAAGAAGACTCTGAACAACACCTGCACTGTTACACATCACTGCTGCTTTCAGTACTTTACTTTTCTTCCAGTTGTCATCTCTATCATTACACCTCTGCTCAATGAGAAAATTCACTGTATCACTGGCTCCCCATACTGCTGCTGCTAAAAGTACTTTATCTCTGTTCTCATCGATTTAAACAATCAGGTTTCAGTTTTACTATTTCTTTTATAACACCAGAATTATTCTGACTAGCAGCAATAATAGCAATGTCTTTCATTTTGTTTATTATATCAATGGTAACCAGTTTCTTGAATGGATGGCTTACATCAACAACTTCAAAAGTCTTTGACTTCCCAAAATACCAGTTTCTTGATTCACGTCTCAGTTGTCTATGGAACCTAACCAATAACAGTTTAATGGCTTTTTCCTTGATTACATTGTTGTGTTTCTCATGTTCTATCTTTTCAGCTAACAGACATGCAATCTTCATATTACCTGAAAAAATAGAAGCAAGTAAGAGATGTGAACACTCATTCAAACTAATATTTCTTTTGCACTGTAACAGTTCTTTGAGTATGGCAGCACTGTCTGTTTTTGAAGAAATAGCTGCACGCAATGTATCAATTGTTGGAATAACACCTGATTTTAGCAACATTCTCACAACATCTTCATCACCAAACAAACAAGAAATATTCAAAAGTTCTTTTTTCAGATTTGTTAATTTCATTTTACACAGATTTTCAGTGAAAAATCTTGACAATATTCTTAATCCCTTCACAATACACTCACTTTGAACAGATGATGAAATTTCAAAATATTTTTCAGTATCCAAATACATGTAACTAGAACACTCTGAATAACTGTCAAGAAGACATGAAATATTTAGCAATATTTCATCAAGATTGACTACTTTTACAGATGATATACACAAATATTTACTTTCATGTTTATGTAGTTGTCGATGCAGTATTTCAGACAATTTATCATTAAAGTATTTTGTCTCTATGAGATACTTCACAAACTCTTCATCTTTCAATGATGGATGAGAAATAATGTCTTTGGCATTGCTTGATGCCAACAGTTCACTAAATCTCCGAGCAAGAGCATCAAAGCAGTTAGGTTTCACAGTCATTGTAATGTGACTTTTGTTAGACACTCCAGGTGTCACAACATATTCTAACAACATGTAGACAGGACACATTTCTAACAATTCTGCTGCTTTCTTTGGAAACTGATGAAAACACCAGAAACAATGAGTCAAACACTGACTGGTGAATAAATGTGTATTCATTGTCAGAACACTTCAAATAGGTACCACACATTTCATCAGCTGTTTTCTTTACATCTGTGAGACAAGTGTTTTTCAGACTCAGACAGACTCCCTCTAGCAGTCTTATTAATGTCATTATGTCACTGTCAGAGTCATTTTTAAATGGGTCCAGTAAATCAATCCTGAGACTGTCTTGCTGGAACAATATCAGCAGTAGAACCAGGTAATTGATCTGTGAAGATTAATCATTTTTCAAATTTTCCAGTTGTTTTGTGAGATATTCTACAGGTTTCTCAAAAAACTTAACTCCTCTTTTTTGTGCATCACTTGAATTAACATAATACACACACACCTGAGGAAATCCTAACTCTGTACAAGAAGAGGAAATGACACTGTCTTTATCATCTTCATCCATTGTAACATTCTTTTGTTCGAGATACTTGTTTAGAATTTCTAACTTCTCATAAGAATCCAGAGAACATACATTGCTCTGTAGGTCAAGGACATGGTTTTCATTGAACAGATCAAATTCCTTCAGATTGGCTTTAATTTCTGTAAATATTTGTTTTCTTAAAGTAATAATACATCTCACACTCCCATCTTTAACAAGACTCCACACCTCTGGAAATAGCTGTTCCCAACATGACATAAAATCGAATACAAGATTAGTTTTACCAAATATATCATCAATGAGAACAATACATGGTTTAACTTTAGACACAGGAATGTATTTGAAATCAGAGTGATGAGTCATGAGGTAAGAGTCTATTTTTTCTTCTTTCTCTATTTGTTTAATCATGTTCAGACCTAGAGTTGTCTTTCCTGAACCTGGACTTCCTACTACAATCACAACACCATTCTTTTTCAAAAGTGTTAGTCCTCTTTCTTCTGCTCTTGTTTCAACATAGACTCTCCTCTCAATTAAGTTTAACAGTGACCTGGTATACTCTGTATCACAACATTAAAACAAATAATATTTATTATTAACTTATTTTAAATATATTTTATTATTTAAATATAGATACTATAATTTTTAACCAGTTATCATATGTGAAGTTTGTAAAATAAAGCAAAGTTTTTTTGTCATAATTTTAGTTCATCAGAATTTAATGACAATACTATGATATAACAGTTTTAAATGATGTAAAAATAACAGTGATTATCTTCTTGTAAATTAACATTTTTCAGAAATAAAAAACAAGAACAATAAAAAAAAAAAAAAATACCTTTCATACTGGACAGTCATGCATCAGTCTTTGCTGAAATGATATAAGAATAAAACAAGTAAATTTATATTATTGATGATGAGCAAAAGAGAATTATTAAAGTGAAATGTACAGTTACTCAGTAGTTCATTCATGGAACAGTCAACATATAACATTATTATTATCTTTCTGATTTATTTTAGTAGAATTATTACTACTAGTATTAAAACTACTGCTGTTGTTATTTCTCACTATTGTTACTTAGTTATTGTTATTGTTCATTATTATTATTATTATTATTATTATTATTATTATATTTTTTTACTTTTTTCAGTAGTTGCAAGTGAAAATAATGACATATATTGGCTTGATTAATGTATACTGAATTCTCTTAAAAAGAAAATCTAGATAAGATTGATGGCACTTATAGTGTGTGTGTGTGTGTGTGTGTGTGTGTGTGTGTGTGTGTGAGTGTGCGTTTGTATGTGTGTGTGTGTTTCAGTGGGACGTCATAAGCACATAACACAAAAGTGCACCAACAAAACTGCGCTGTTATTATTATTGTTATTTTAATTATTATTTTACAAAGATTAACTAATCATAAACTTCAAACATTTAGTTCCAAATTATAAACACTCCTAGGTAATCCATGACTTCAGTTTCTTCAAATTGTCCAGTGCGAGTTAGGAGGCCTGCTTTGGATATCACAGATGTGGGAAATTTTTAAATTACTGATTGGCCAGCATTAACATGTGTTATGACTTTTTCCATAAGGAACTGTTCTTATTTGATTGATGCAGGATTATATTGTTCAATTTCACAACTCACAATAATTACTTCTCAGATCCATATGCAGATCTTCCACTGCACACAATATGAATAAAATCTGTGATGTGTTAGTATTATTGAATAAAACAATATGTTTTAAAAAATGTGTAAAATTAAAATTATTTGTATTAAATGTCTGCATCTATGTGTTTGTTAGTTTGTATGGGTTTTTTATTGTGTATATATACATGTATGTATGTATTGTCTATGTTTGTCTGGATGTTGTTCAGGTCACAGATTCTGATAGAAAAATACTAATGAGTATTTTGATGCATATTCTAATAAACAGGCAGGCAAAAGAAAAGCTTCCATTTTCGACTTACTAATTAAACATTTTTTGTCTCCTAATAGAACAGAAGAAAAAAAAAAACGATTTAAACTCACAGCCTACAAGTGTTATTTCTAAAACTGTTTGTAGCTATATGAAGGGCATACAGTATAAAAAGTGTGTGTTTGTGTGTGTGTGTGTGAGTGTGAGTGTGTGTGTGTTTGCTTTTGTATATATCATCAGCTATTGCTAAAACATGCATATTAACATAAGATAATGAAAATGACAAGTTTAGAAGCAGTTTCTAAAAACAAAGGTGAGCAATGTCTAACTGCAGAGAATAGCAGATCAGAGACCCGTTCGATAGTGTACTGGTTACTGGTTGAGATAGGTCAAATATGACAAGTGGGCTTTGTATTCTGGGCAACATTAATGGGTTCAAGAAATTTAGTCAGTGTTTCATTTAATGAAAAATAAGTAATTTTGATATGGTAAAATGTAGCTATGTAGTTGCTAGAGGTCAGCACTGCAGTAAAATGACTTTTAAACAATTAATGAGTAAGCTATGTTATGCAGCTTGTCTGTTAATCAATCTAATTGTGTAGTTTTACTTGTGTAGTTCACTGCTGTTTTATTTTACATCCAGTAAGATCATATGCATACATACATACATAGATGTATATATATACACACACACACACACACACACACACACACACAGACACACAAACATTACCATCTCAGAGTGCATTTATTTCTTAATTCTATGATACAAAATTCCTGAATGTTTCGGCAAATTATTGATTAGGTATTCTTTTGTAATGCTACTTATGAATGTTTACAGTTTTTCTTAGCAAATGCGTTTCTTGTAATGACATGGTGACATCAATATTAAAAACTGCTTCAACATCAAAATAGATGCATGATATATTGGAAAGGATATTGTATGTGAATGCCAAATATATTCATATCTCATAAGAAAAAAAAAAACTTGTCTCCTTCAGTATAAGTGGTCACATGTGTGGATGTTGTTCATTTAACAGCGTCTGAGAGAAAAGCACTAATGTCTATTCTCTTATTAAACATGTACAGAAAAAGAAAACTTTCACTTTTCAACTTACTAGTTAAATTGTTTCTGGCTCCTATTAGAACATTTCCAAAGTGATGTATGTTTACTGTTGGATTTACAAGTTGTATTGTTTGAGTATCTGTGAAAGAGAGTAAATACATTTTAAGGACAGCATACAGTATTAATACACTGAATTAAAAGTATTATTGCATATAACAATATCTCATTCAAAAATGTTGTTAACTGATTATGTGCAGGTGCTATGAAATAAGTATTACTTTAAAGTATTAAAGTGTTTAACAGTAGATACAAGATTGATTATAATGGTCATGATGAAGCAAATAAACAGTAACTAGATTGTATTTTGCTTTACTTTTTTAATCTGTGAAACAAAAACACGGTAACAACTTTAAACTTAATTCATTGTCAGCATAACTTTTAAAATGTCAATTTTCTAATGCCTAAGATGTAACTAAACAATACATTGAAACAGTGTGTTGATAGAAATGTATATAGTACTTTTAGAATTTACCAGCAGTAAAGTAAACAATATATTGAAATATTCTATTACGACAAATATAAAAATAATGTTGACTCTTTACAATTTCCTATTAAAAAAGTAAACAGTACATTGAAATAATGTGTGTATTACCAGAACTGCTTGACACAGGTAGTTGTAAATGATGCTCTGTATGTGTGATGTCAAAGGAAGACTGAGATGTGATGCCAGAGAGAGATACACTTTTCATATTGTCTAAGAGAGACACAGCTGTCACAGTCTCTGCCGAAGAAACAGCTGTCACAGTCTCTTCAGAAGAAACAGCTGTCACAGTCTCTGCCGAAGAAACAGCTGTCACAGTCTCTTCAGAAGAAACAGCTGTCACAGTCTCTGCAGAAGAAACAGCTGTCAGTCTCTGCAGAAGAAACAGCTGTTACAGTCTCTTCAGAAGAAACAGCTGCCACAGTCTCTGCAGAAGAAACAGCTGTTACAGTCTCTTCAGAAGAAACAGCTGTCACAGTCTCTGCAGAAGAAACAGCTGTTGTGTTAGAAGAATCTTCTGAACTCTCATTTTTGTCATCTATATTCCCTGAGCTGTAAAAAATAATATAATGATTTTTTATATAGAAATGAAGAAATGAACTGTTTTATTTACTTATTTTAGTTACTTTTATATGGGTCAGACATAAGATTTGGGAACAGTCAGATAACAACAAAAAAAAGAAACCGACTGCAGTCACTTCACTCTCTACTCTGTCTTATTAACAACAAGTGATGTTTCATTTATACCTACCCACAAACAGTACAAACTATTTCATACATCAGCTGTTAAGCACTGCTAAAATGAAAACAGCTCATGATTACATCAGCAGGCATTGATCCAAATATCTACTACATCTTGCACACTTTAATAGAGATCTACATCTAGTACCTTGTATTAATACTAGCATTGACTCATAGACTGTATTCTCAATTTGGTTCTATAAATAAATGCCTGGAACATTTTTTTAAAGTAATCAAATAAAAAAGGCTTAAAATAAATATACTCATTTTTTAAAAAGAGGTGTTTGATCATGTTATTTAGAAATACTCAGGAAAACACAATTTCACAAACCTAAAAACATAGTTCTAATTAATTAGTCTTACCTCATTTTGGATTTGTTCTTTTCCATCTGTTTAGAGGGGTTGGTGATGGGCTGACTGGGGCAGGTTCTGGCTCTGGGTTCCTGTGTTCCTCAGCTGTTCTGCTGCTCTGATTTACTAGTGTTATTCCACATTTTTCTAAACATTACAAACATACATGTTCAGATAGTTCTGGATTCAGCTTCATGTGAAGCATCATATTGATAATATTATAATCAATTCCTATCTTAGTTTTGTCAGACCTATTACTAAATTATATAAACAATACAAATATAACTATACCATGAACATTTTTTTGAAGTAATATTCTTAGTCTTGTCAACTGTACTAAATTATTTTATATAAACAATACAAATTAAAATATCACAAATATACACCTGAACATAATGAGTGAAAATGTGACAAGAAATTACAAAGTTGTGATGACTGACAACAGAATGATGTTCTATGTTTCTGAATGACAGTTACAGCTGATTTCACTGTGAGAGGCTAGTGTGTGAGGTTTCTTTGTTTTTCTTAACTGCAGCATGCTCACATATCACATTTTGAACTCCATTGTTTAGCACATCTCTCATTCAGTGTCAACTTGGCACAATGGTGAACATCATAAACACAAAGATGACACAAAATAAGAATGGATTCAACAGTTATGCCTCAAACCTACATGACATCAGCTTGACAACAATTACAGTCATCAGTCCATTAGTGAGCTCAACACTCTACATCCAACCTAATGTTGTAACTCTTCAAGCCTTGGCCAATCATGAGTCCAGCACATTTGTGTCATCAGTGAGCATTTTATGCACAGAGTGGAAGTGGAATCAGCCTAGAACTGGGAATTAGTTTAGTTGACAATTTGACAAATCCAACTTTTAACTGAAGAGATGAGCTGGATCCTACAGGCTGAATGTTTACTTGTCACTGAATCCTTTAACAACAGATGTAATCTAGAGACATTAAGCAACATTTTCTCTCAGAAACAGATTTCTTAAACTATTTTATTAACTCTTCAGCTCCACAGTTTGGAATGATGATTTTGGTGTTAAATAGTACTTGGTAATTATGTGACAAAACAGTTATTTTAAAAATCCTGTGTTTGAAATAAATTCACAACTATTGTGAATAAATATTTTTATTTTACACTAGTTTCACTTTCTTTCCATTGGTTATTAATAAACACAATGACAATAGATTCAAAAGTTAAAAAGTTTTTTTATTCACAAAAATCATGATTATTAACTGATTTACAACAGATTTATTTTAAAAATGGTTAACAAACAAATCGAAGATATTTTACAAATTATTAAAAGGATAATGAGCAAACAGTTAGGAATGATTTTTCGTTCTCAATGTTCAATCATGCCTGTACTGGGCACCCTATTCGAGTAAATTTAGAAGTTAATTTCACTGATAATTAATTGCAAACATTTCAATTAAAATTAATAATCATTAAACATAATTATTATTAATAAGCAAATATGAAATACTATTTATTATAAAAACAAATTTAATTTAAAATGTAGAATAATTATTACCTATATGAAAATGAAAAATTATATTAATAATAACAAATTACATTTAATTTAAAATACATGTATGTAAAATAATTGTTAAATCATAATTATTTTCAGTACGAAAATGTAAAATAATAATTATAACAAATTAGGAATAAGCTGAACACTCACAATGACTGTTTTATGGCTAAACACAAAGCCTGGATTTCATCTAGTTTTATCACAGTTCAGTTTTTTCCCTTTCATGGTTTAATAATGTGTTATGAATCTGCTAATGTAACAATATTATAACAGTAATCTGTCGTGAATAGGGAAGTAAAAGCAATTGTTATTCTAAAATATTATGAATGTGCAAATTAAAGTATTATGCTAATATATTATGAATATACAAATTAAAGTAACTTTTGTAACAATTAGGAATGCGGAAAAGCAAAATATTTATTACGTATTTTTTTTTTTTTTCTGAATATTCAAATGTAAAATATAACAAATTATGAATGATCAAATGTTAACTGAAAAAAAGACAAATAAAAATGTATTACAACTTTCTTCATTTCAGAACATTTTAATAACAGCAGTATGTAAGTGCATGTATGTATGTATGTATGTATGTATGTATGTATGTATGTATGTATGTTTGTATGTTTGTAGTCCATATACTTGTATGTGTATGTGTTTATGAGCATATACAGAAAAGATGAACACAATACAAGTCATTAAAACAATTTAAGTGGGATTTTGTATATATACTGCAAATGTAAAGAAATGAGAAAGAGTTGTGTTAACATATTCAAAAACAGGTTTAATAACAGGTGTAAAGTTATTCTTCAAAAATAAATTATGTATATATATATATATGGTGGTTTTTTGGAATATATTATATTGATAGGTATCTGGAATCATGGATACAAGGTATTTGTGAAGGCAAACATACATAGATATGCACAAGTATTGACACACGTATACTTACAAACATATATATATAGGCACTAAAGGACACATATACACACATATACAGACACACACACACACACATACATACACATACATACATATATATATAGAGAGAGAGAGAGAGAGAGAGACACATCAAAGCACACAAACACACACACACACACACACACACACACACACAGACAGGCCTGTACACAAAATGTGGATTCACATGATGTAATTTTCTAAAGAACATTTTCAATGTAACTCCATTCACTGATTACACTGATTTCTTTCAATGAATTCTTGCAGAACACTGCAACAAATGACAGCAAAATAATCTTATTTCCAGTACACTCAAAATTATCACACGTAATTATAAACATCTTTGGTAATATAAATCTTGCGTGTGACAGAAAACTTTTATTTTAAGAATAATGTGGTTTTTAGGTTGTTTGTTTAAAATGGTATAAATACATACAGATATTATAACACAGCCACTGATAAAGTAATATAATATATTATAATATACATGTTAATAATTATTTGTACAAATGCATAATACAGTGATCATAATTAATTGTATAATGACAATATTAAACAAATCATATCTAATTAAATATACATCTGAGCAAAGGAATTTATATAAAGATTTTACCAGCTGGTGCAAAACATTTGATACATATAATTACAAATGAACAGTCAAAAAATATATTAGTTTGCACATAAAAACAGACATAAAGTATATATATTCATACATGAATACACTGAAACATACATTCTGTATATTTATTAAAATTATTGTTTTGGTTGGTCTATCCCTGCATCTAACAAAGTATGACAATAAAATAATATGAAATAATGTTAGAAATGAATATGTATTTCAAACCAATTATAACACCCTGTGTTATGTTGTTATACTTAATTATTAATTAAGAGTGGACAGCAAAAAATATGAAATAAATAAAATAGAATTTGGAAATATGCAGACTATTTCTTTGTATCACCAAAAATAAATATAATAAAAGCTTTTAGACTACTTTTCTGAAGAAATAGTTAAATGCACTTAGCAAATTAATGTAGAATAAAATAATTTAAAAAAAAAAGTGTATTATTGTTTCTGTAATAAAAGAAGAAGAAAAACAAACGTTCTGATTCAGCAACTTTTATAAAAATCATTTCAAAACAGTAAGAAAACAACCATGTAAGTTAAACTAACAATATTAAACCTGTAGTTTCTTAGTCAGCAATTTCGTCCAAAGTGTTTACAATCAGTTCCACATGTTGTTAAAATGTAGAACAATAACTTCAGCTTGGCCTAACCATTAAAGTTAATTATTTGTTTGTCTTCATGTTTCAATTTTTCTGTCAATTATTTTCTGAAATGATCCAGACTGATTTTGTACATTCTTCAAGGTCTGAACAACCTGTAAATAAAAAGGGAAGAAATAATAGCAGGTTATTTTGTGTATGACATATATGTAGATATTTAAGTATATTATAACTGTTAGTTACTGGCAAATGATTGCAGTGTGATATCGCCCATCATTTGTACAGTAGATAACAACTTGTATTTATTAATGTATTATTTTTTAATTCTAGTTTCTTTGTTTTGTTTCATTTTTATTTTTGTCTTTATATGTTTTTCTAATTGATTTATTCATTTAATTAATTAGAGAGGGAGAAAGATACACAGAGAGGTATAGATATATATAGCTTTGTTTTTTTCTGTTTTGTTTTTGTTTGTTTAAGTTTTTTTGATGGAGGAATTATTTTTATCACAAAATTTACTTGTCTTTGCTTAATATCCAATTTAAAAAAAATAAAAGAAATAATAATAATAATAAAGAAATAAATAATTATGGAGAGAAAGCCAACAATCAAAATTAATTATAAATAATATCTATCTGTCTGTCTATCTATCTACCTATATATATAGTATAATTCCTATAATTTATTTTAACTAATTATTAATATTGTTTTATTAACAGTTCTTGAGCTTTTCCTTATCTGCTAGAACTGGTTTTGAGATATCGATGCGCCATAGCAAACATTTACGCCAACGAAAAATCTAAACCAAAGCAGGTGCGCATGATGTCATTTCCTATCAACCATGTAAACAGTGGACTGTACTTATTTGTGTAAAGATAAAAATTATAATAATAATAATAAATCATTTTAACCTGAATGATAGCAGAACAATAAGAAATAAATGGTAATTTTATTCGTTTCCGATTTCTTCTGGAACTATCATTGGGTTTTTTAATACTTATAATTTTGTTTTCAGGCAATAGTTTTATCCAAAACATATACACAACATTTTGCTATTATAATTTCTACCATTTTCAGCAGAGGCACTACACTTTTAAAAGGTTGACGAAAATATTATAATATATTGAGCAATCATGTCTTCAAAAAAAAAGGGGAAGTCTATGCCTGCTAAACTGATGAAAAAGAAATTTTTGTTCGAAGAGGCTAAAGTAAATGTCGAAGAACTGAAGGATAATTATGAAGTTCAACAGCAAAGTGCGCCTGATAATGTGATCCAATTCGAGGACCCTGTTCCAAATGATTTTACATTTACCAAAGGAATTGAATATTTGGATGATGATGACTTTGAAGAGGAAAAAATGAAGTCCAAAAGGAAGAATATAAAAACGTACTCTTCAAAGACCTCTGTTGTGAAAACTCAACAAGGAATGTTGAATCGTCACCCATCTCAGAGAGTTAAACAGCTTTCCGTCAGTCTTAAAACTGAGTATTTGGGCCGTAACGACCTTTTTGCATCTTCCAACAACAACGATTATTATCCCTTGAACAAACTGCAGGTAAGATCCATCCTATTTAATGAATTAGAATGAACTGTAATAATAATAATAATAATAATAATAATAATAATAATAATAATAATAATAATAATAAAAAGCTGATTTCAGTTATACATCACAGTTGTTCAAGTATTCAGTGTTCTATTTTATGTTTTAATTCAATAATTAATAATTATATTTATTTGTCCACATATATATATATATATATATATAGAAATAACTAATTTTTACACTTTATCAGCAGATTTTTCCTTCTAAAATGACATTTTATATATATATATATATATATATATAGTGGAATTATTTATTTATTTTTATTTGCAGGATGTGGTTAATAAGCTGAAAAGTAAATATAATTTTGAGCTGAATTTCTCTGGCATAAACCAGCTGACAGATGCAGTGTTTGCAACACTGCTAAAGCTACATGATGGAGGTTTTGACAATGTGATGAAGATAAATCTGACAGGATGTTACCACATCTCAGACAGAGGGGTGTTCTGGCTTACAGTTTGTTTTAAAAATCTTCACTCAGTAAGTGAAACAGTTCATCACAGAGAAATTGTAGCTAGTGTTTTTAAAAAATTAAGCAATTCTATTAGGATACATGACACACAGCTTTGTTACTTACCCTTTTTTTTAAATGTGTTAACATGGTATAGAAGTTGATATTTTTCAAATGTGGTGTAATTTATGTTACACTGAGAGAGAGAGAGAGAGAGAGAGAGAGAGAGAGAGAGAGAGAGAGAGAGAGAGAGAGAGAGAGAGAGAGAGAGAGACACCCACCCACCCACACATACATCATGGGAGTTAAAAAATTAACTGTTGTGTACTTTTATATCATATGATTTGAATAAAAATTAATGTTTACTTTGTAGACAAAATATATTTGTTTCTAACTGTCAAATGTCATCTGTTTCAGTTGAATCTTATGAGCTGTGTCAGAGTCACAGAATGCAGTCTGAGTTCCATCATGGCAAACTGTAAAAACCTGACCAGTCTCACTATTACTGGAACCAGTGTTAAACTGCTGCCATCCTGGCTAAGAAACTACACAGAGTTAAATGTTAATTATCTCCCTTTGGCATCACCGTCTCTTGAACAGTTTGAAAAAGAAAAACAAGCAATACTGAAAGGTAAATTTTTTAAAGACTTTTTAGGTTTAAAATATAATCTTTTATAAATTTTATTAAAAATATGAAAATATAAATGAAGAAAAAATACTTTCAGTGCTGAAAATGAGATTTTAAATGAGATTTAAAGAAGATAGTGAGTATAATTATATATTCATTTTCTATTCCAAGCCCAGCTTTCAAAAATCTCAGTTTTGAAAGAATGTTGTATATGCCTGCTTGTATAGTTAAAAAAACACAGAATAGATTTCTTTCATTCTATTTTGAATTCTTTTTTTTTTTTAATTCATATAATTATATTTTTCTAATTTATTTACTTATATGTTTGTTTTACATATAAAACTGAAGGAATGCAGATTTAAATTTATGGAGAAGAAGTGAAAAATAATATTTTTAATATTTCTAAATTGCTGTAAAAGCTTATAAAGGTAATATTTCTCATTTAATAATTTATTTTTGCAGATGAAAACTTTTTCAAAAAAAAAGAAACTAATTTGTACAAAGTAATGATTATCTGACGAAGATCAGTTCAGCTTAGTTTGTTGAAACTGATAAAAAAAGAAAAAGACTTGTTTGTCAAAGAGGAAGTGACTTCTGACCTTTCCTACAGGCTGAACCAAAACTTCCTGGCATTCATAGAATGTCCTGAAGTAAGTTTATTTTAAAATAATTATCAGCTTCTTGTCAGTATGGTGACATTAGAATCTGTTAGAAAGAAACTCAATAACTTTTTCAGAGTAATTTTTTTCATTAATTTTCTAATCATTTCTAATGCATTTGTCCCAGACATGATTATGTATTTCTACCTTCCTTTTTTAAAAACTTTTGTTATCTTCCATGGTCTCCGGACATAAACTATTACATAAAACATTGCAATATCATTTTTGTCAAGGCAGAAGAGAATTCCAACGTGTGTTTAACATTAATATATACTGATATGATTATAAATGTGAAAGAAATTGAAAAAAAATAAAATTGTTTATGTGATCTTTCATTTTGAAATTATATTTACAGATCTAAGTTCAGTAAGATTTCTGATAATGGAAAGATCAACACACACACACACAGACACACACATGGTCCATGCTAGTCATCCACACACACACACACACACACAAACACTCTTGCAATTATTTATTTTTTTGTTACCGTTTCAGTGTATGGAACTTGTAAATTATTAATTGCTGTAAACATTTCCATGGATTCAGTTTTTAAAAACAGACTGAATTGTTGGGTTTATAGATTTTATGTTTTATTATGATGTGTTGTTGGGTTTTTTCAGAGTGTAGCCCATCTGTTTTTTTCCAAGAGAACCTGTTTCGTGTTGCCATATCAACTGCAGGATAAAAATAAAATCAAACAGGAGGCTGCAGATATAGCTAGTTTTATCTGTAATCTTGTAGCAAGAACCTGGGTAAAATATTTTTATTTGCAATAAGGTCAGTTTGTACATTTTTTTTAAAGAAACCTGGTTAATTAACCAACTATTAACAGAAATTTCTTATTTTTGTTTTTATTTTTAAAATATATATTGTTATAATATGATTAGATCTTTTTATTTAATAGATACTTTTACTTCAATAAAATTACTAATTCATTATACATAAAAAAATGGTATTTATATTTGAATTCACCAAACAATTTATTAATAAAAAAATATTAAATTTATTAGGAATAACTATTAGTGAGATGAACATCATGTTTGCCACATGTCAGTTAATGAAATTAATTTCTTTTTTCTTTGAGCACAAACAATGAGCTAATGTTTATAATGCAAAAAACAGTTAAACAGATGAATATTTTAATTAGCCTATATATTAAAAATTTATTTTAAATTGGAGTGTATGTCTGTGTGTGTGGGGGCTGTTATTTAAAAAAAAAAAGTATTTAATAAATATTAATTTTAATTTTTTTGATAGCCTTCCCAGAACTCTTACACACTTGTTGGTATAAACACCAGTGTAGCTGGTGTGGTTCCGGCAGACATCTTGAAGGATGAAGTTGAGAAAGTTCTCAAACAAACAGAAAAAGACTTGGAATCAAAATTTGAAAAACTGACAGATATAAAGTAAGAATATACTTCTTTATATTTCATTGTATTTTCAATATACTTTGCTCAAACTAAAACTTGGTGACATATTGGGAACATAAAATTTTAGCATGTCAGCACTGAAAAAACCCCTAAAATGTCTCAAATTTTATGAAATAGCACTATTTCTAATAGCAGATAGAGCCTTTGAAAAAACAAAGTAAATAAAAGAAACCAAATCTCATTAAACCAGCATTTCTCCAAGTTGGTTTAAAACGAAAGATTACAATAAAATATCATCATGGACATGTAATTTTCTCTAAGTAGACTTCTTGATAAAATGTATGCAAATGCATATTTTTATGTTTTAAAGTCTTGTTTTGGGTTTTTATTTTCTTTGTTTTTTCCTTATCCTTATCGTTACATATTATTACAATAACTTTCAAATACATTTTATGATAATTACAAAATTTGCTAATATTTTAATGTGACTAATTTAGGATATGAGTAAATGAGTTTCTGTGGGGCTTATTTTTACTTTTTCATGTGTTATTTTTTATAAATTTTTATTCATTTTATTCTATTTCTTTTTTACTTTTTTTTTATTTTAAAGAACTAATTCAACAGCAGATTACATTGATCAGGAGAAATTGGCTAGAATCAAATCTGTGTTGTCAGGAGTTACAGATCTCATTTTAACTGGGGTTGAAGTGACCACCAGTGAAAAAGATAGAGACAAAGTAAGCAGAATTAATATTTAATAAAAGAAGAAAAAATCTTTTTAACCAGCATCCTCCAAGTTAATTTAAATAGAAATTTTACAATAATATATCATCACTGAAATATAATTTTCTCCATTTTGTTTATATCAAAGAAGAAAAAAAGAGAAAAAAAGTTAAATATATTTAGTTTTTAACTTTTATTTTATTTGTTTTACTGTTAATTAATAAATTAATGGGTTTAAACTGAAACAAAACTGATAAAATACAAACTTAATTAAGTGTTAAACTGGCTGTTGTGTGTTATTTTGTAAGGAGGTAAAGAAGGTTCTGGATGACCTGGTTTCCCAGATGTCACAGCTGAACACAAAGTGTCCTGACACTGCTGACTATTCCAAGTCACTTCATGACTTCTGCTTGTCCAGTCCACTGAAAGATGACGTCTGCTCACTGGACAAAGCACTTCAGAGTCTTTCCTACTCTAAAAATAGACTGACCAATCAGGGAGCTCTGAGTTTCTTACATATGATGGTAATGATGCATTTTTTTCTCATAATTTTATTTTATTTAATTTTTTTGTTATTCAAAGAACAATAACATCAAAATATTCTTTTCCATATATTTTTCACTTAAGTCTTTGGGATTTTTGGTTTGAAGAACATTTTTAGAGAGATGCTATATGAAAATTGTGCTAGGGTTTCCTAATTTGGAATGTATATATTTAGAAACAAACACAACAAACAGGCAGAAAGAAAATTTTGGAAAAATTAACTATTCTTCTCTTATAACCTTTATGTTGTTTAAAAATACAAATGAAACACATCATTATTTTTTAAATGATTTCTTTTGACGTATGTAAACAAAGATTAATTTCTTTCTGTTAACTGTAGAAATACATGTCTGTGATGAAACCCAGCAGTTTGAATAATATGTATATATTGGTTTGGGTTGCAGATGTTCATGAAATGGGGTACTATAATATTTAAGAAAGCCAAAAATAAATGTAACCATTTGTCATAAAAAAAAAGTAAACTAGTACTAATTTTTTAGTAACAAAAGGGGATTATTTCCATCAAGTTATGATTTTTTGTTTTTGCCATACATGTCCCCTTAAAAAGATACAACTTAATTTATCATTACTCAGTTAACGTCAGAGTATAGGGCTTATATTTAAACAGTTTTCTAATAGAAGCATGCTAAAATCAATATCTAAATAAATGAAATGTTGATCAGTAAGAATAATTATTAATTTCTGACTTATTTTTCAGGGAAAAGTGTGTTTACTGCCTCAACCAGATGGATCTGATGTAAAGAATGTGGTAAAAACAACATGGCTGCAACAAGTTCTTAATGTGTTGATGGGGTCACCAGAAATTTCTTGTAACAACGGAACTATTGCATTTGTAACAGACGACACTCTGGTGTGGGAGAGTTCAAAACTAGACAAAGTTGTCCAGGATCATAAACTCAGTACTAGTCCAGAGGTAGCACTTTGAACAGTGTTTTTTTTATCTTTTTTATATTTTTCCAATTTATTTTAACTATACTGATAAATTTAAAAAAATAAATAAATAAATAATAATTAATACTTTCTTTTTGGTTTCAAATTGTCCTTTTTTCTCAGTTTTGATTATTTAGTTTGTTACTTATTTAATTACTTTCCTTTCCTTTTCTTTACTTTACTTTTTACTTTTTACTTTACTTTACTTTACTTTACTTTACTTTTTACTTTACTTTTTACTTTACTTTTTTTTACTTCACTTCACTTCACTTCACTTCACTTCACTTCACTTTACTTCTTTAGATGTCTGCTGCCCTAACCTGTGTGAAGGAGTTTCTAGGTCTTGAGGTGCCAGGAAAGGTTTTCATTAGCATGCATCATCTAAAAAATGAGCCTCCTTTATCTTTGGTAAGAATAATTTTGTGCATGTGTGTATGTATATATGTGGATAATTCTATCTGTTAGGTCTGTCTGTCTGTCTTTCTCGCTGATAGTTACTATTTGCATTTCTCTGTTAACAGCAAAGTAAACAATGAATAATTTCAGATATGAAGGTTTATTGAACAAAATAAAAGTACTCATTATAACTGATTAATATTAATTTGATATTTAAAAAATTAATAAAAACCCAACAACATAAGAATATTTATTTTCTAAGTAGTTATCTTGTAGGCAAAGTAGAGATTTTTCATGAATTTTTATACCCAGAGCATAAGTTAAAGTTTATTTATGTTTTTTAGCATGGTAAATTCTGTATATAATCCATATTTATTGGAGAAAAAAATACTAATTCCAGAAATATAACTGCATGTATAATAAACTATTATTATAATCAAAAAGTAATAGAAACAAGCTGAAAACTGCATTAATAAAAATGTTACTGAATTAAGGTTATCAAATCTATAATCATGAACAAAATAATATTTTTTCTTTTTGAATCACAGAATAAAAGATTCATAGAAACATAAAAACAAAGTATAATAATTATTATTATTATTATTATTTTCTTCTTTTTTTTGTTTTCTTTTGTGATGCTGAAAAAGAGCAGTATAATTAAAATAGGTGAATTATAATAATTTCAGATTTGAAATAACATTTAATAGTTAAATATATTAAATGCATGTAAAGTTTCATAATCTATTTTCACCAGGATAAATTTCTCAGTGAGAAAAACAATGATGTCTGTGAAAAGGTAACTTACACTTACTTGCTGAATCATCAACTTCCTGTACCCACAATGCATCAGCTGTTAAACTCCATTCTGAAATTACATCTGCCAATCATGTTGTGGAGAACTGGTTGTATCCTTCATGATGGGATTGTAGAAGTTCTTGTACACATGAGCAACAGTGAAAATGGTATTCATTTTTAATTTTTTATTATTATTATTATTTTAAATTTTATAAACATTTGTTGTTGTTATTATTGTTGTTGTTGTTGTTGTAGTTAAGTAGTAGTAGTGGTACCAGTAGTGATAGTAGTGCAGTAGTGAGAGTATTATATTATTTGTATTTTTTTATATATATGCTATTTTTATGATCTGCTATTATTATTATCATTATTATTATCATTACCAGTATCATTATTATCATAATCATCATCACCATGATCATCTTTATTAAGTAGTAGCTGATGTAGCAGTAAGAGTATTATGTTAGTTTTGTTTATTTATTTATATATTTATTTTTATGATTTATTGTTATCATTATCATCATTGTCATTATCATTATCATTATCATTATCATCACCATCATTATTACCATCATCGTTACTATCATTATCATAATTATTATTATTATTATTATTATTATATGGTGTGATGGTGGCATTCTGGTGGTGGTAGTAGTAGAGTAGTAGTATTGTATTATTATTACTTATTTATTTTTATGTTTTATTTATTTCAGAAAATGGTTGTATCACTCTTCATGCACAGGTTATCAAGGCACAGAAATCAGCTGATATGTTATGGAACTCAGCAGAGCAGTACAAACAAGTCATAGACTCTTGTCTGGCAACATCAGGAATATCATCTGAGGTACAACCAGTGTCATTCCCTGAAAAGAGAATTTTCACTTCCATTAATATTAATACCTTTTATCAGTTTCTGTTTAACCATAACAACTCTTCCAAAAAAACAAAACAAGAATTTTTATATGAATATTGTAACCTTTTAACTTCTGTTTAGTTAAAACAGGAGTCATAATAAAGTTTTCAAATTAAAAATTACTGAATTGATAACATTTGCTTTAAATGCGATGAGTCCTGGATTAATGTCTTCTTAAAAGTTTATTTCCCAATCTAACCAACAAATGCAGATTTTCTCTTATTTGTCATCAATATTTTTTAAAAATGATGTTTTAATTATTTAGTTTAAATATAATGTTTACAAAAAAATTATTTATTTATTTATTTTTAACAAAATTAAGAGTTTTATATCATATATTAAAATTAATATTTTTTTTTTTTTTTTTAATAAATTTACATAAGTGGAAGAGTATTTCAGAAAAATGTGGATTTAGAATGAACAGAAGATGAAATTTCATTATTTACTGAAATGAAATCAGATGGTTAAAAAAACAGTAGAAATATTCTTGGATTGATAATTATTATTTCTTTTTAGTATTTTTGCCTGTTAATAATTTTATTTTTTAATTAATTAACAATTTATAGGTGGTGTGTGAACAGAGTATAGATAAACCACGTGAGTTTAAACCATTATAAAAATGACTAATTACTACTTTTTCTGAAACATTTGTTATATAATTATTTGTGATTTGGACTTGTAAAATATTAAGACTAGTGGTTACAGTATGTAAATTTTAATATATTAGCCTTTCAGGTGCACTTTGAAATTATTATTCTTAAAAAATTTAAATTAATAAATGAAGCCAAAAACAAAAGTGAGAAATAATGTATACACTTTAATTAGTCAGGTAATTTAATATAAACATTTGTTTATAATGATTATTATATTAGTGTAGTCATTAAGTAATAACACAGATAAATAAATAAACTAAAAGGGAGTGCATTTTTCAGCTTTATATTTGTGTTTACTTTATTTTAAATTAAGATTACATAACTGGGCTCACATCTGGTCACAGTTTTCAAATGGAAGCTTCGGAACATTCCCAATGCAAAACATGCAGCATCTCAGTCAAAGCTGCCAGGTATCAACAGGTAAATATTAAATATAGTTAATTATACACAGTTTAATTTATTTCCAACTTGTGTTGAACCGTATTTCTGTCTTAAAGCATATTAGTGTTTAAAGAAAATACCCAAAATTATTTTGTGTACTCATTCAAGATTTTTTTTATTGTCACAAGGTACACATTTTGTAGTCAATGGATAACATAAAGTTTTGGATGCATTTGCTTTTTATTTTATTCTATTTTTTATTTTTGCTGACTGCATTTGATGATGTTTATAAGCCTATGGCAGTCCAGTGATCAAACCATTGGCCAACCTCACAGAGATAGAACTTGACATGTTAAAATAATTTTTCAAATTAATGGGTGAATGTATATATTTTGTATCCTGATTTATTCCATTTCAGCTATAAATCATATTTTTATTCCAATTATAATAAAACATAAATGATTGGATAGAAAAATGTTCCAGCTTTCTGAAAATGCATAATATGTAAAATTTACGTCTTACTCTTATTCATACATGTCCAGTTTTCTTGTCTTTTTTGCTCCTTTAATCCAGTTTTAATAAGAAGTAAAATAATGCATTTTTTTGGACTTGTTTTAAAGCTATTGTTAACATTTTGAAAGTACAGACAAAAACATTTTGTATGGAAGTTATCATCATGTTTTTGTTAAATGTACTAAAATTGACAATATTTTACAATACATATTATATTTCTCACTGTTAGTGTTTTAAATTATAAATACAATTTCATATTTGTCAATATATTACTTTAAAAATTTACATGTGTTTTTTTCCATTCTTTTACAATGCATATTAGGTATTTTTCATTGTTTCATAAAACATCATTTTTAAAGTTCATTCATGTTTTTTCATTATTTTACAAAACCTTTCAAGTTTTTAAATTGTTTCACATGATACACCAGTTTAAAACATTACTCATGTTTTATAATTATTTTTCATTATATCATTTACTCATGTTTGTTTTACATTATCTCATCATTTAAAAATATTTTTCAGTATTTATAAAACTCATCATGTCCTCTTTTTATTTTAGACATTTCAGTCCACTATTTCTGCTGTTTATTTAACTGACAAGGCAGCAAGATTTGATCCTGAAACCTGTGGTGAAGTGGAAGGAACGACAGTTGTAATGAACAGTGTAGGGACATGTCATCTGATGAGCAGTATGACAGCATTTGAGAACAGCTACATCAACTTCACTGTCACTTCCTTGCCTTCAGATATAGCCTTGTGTATAGTTGGTTTAGTGTAAGTGATGTTCTTTTTATCAGTGTGTGTGAATGTGTTGTGTATGTGTTTTATGTATGCGTGTTTGGGTGTGTGTTTGGGTGTGTGTTGTGTGTGTGTGTGTTTTATGTACATGTGTATAATAGAATAGTAGAATATCTGTCAGTATGTAGTGTGATATATACAAACTCATTTGTAATACATGTCTGTGTTGTGCAAATATCATTTATGCATGTACTGTATGTATATTGTGTTTATAATTTTTTGTTTGTGTGTATGAATGTTACATATAAATCTGATTCTTTGAGTGTATATATATATATATATATATATATATATATATATATATAAAATTTAGTAATATGATAGAGAGTGAGAAATAAAACAGAGATAAAGGGTCAAAAAATATAAATAGATAAGTGACAGAGACAGAAATAGAGAATGGGATTGAACTACAAAACAGGAGAGAGACACAGTTATACATAAATGTATAACTATATATGTGCATGTGTGTGTGTGTGTGTGTGTGTGTGTGTGTTAAACAATATCTAAAAATTATAATATCCAGATTCTTTTTCAAACATATTTTTTGTAAATAAATGTCCTTGTGTTATACATTTTATATAATAATGTTCTTTTTCTGATGTAAAATATTATAAAATAAAAATTCATTTCAGATCCAGTAATTCTATTTCTGTGAATTATAAGCTGTCTCAGGGAGAAATCATTTTTTCAAATATGAGAAAGGATCAGAAGATCACAGTTCCTAAAATTACCTCACCCGGTGCTGTGCTGAACTTCAGCCTGTCACCACTCAGTGATAAAGATCTCATACAGCTGGATGTTAGTGTTGGGGTCACTCTAGTGGCCAGATTATCAGTGCCCAGATCAACATATAGGCCGGTCATTCAAGAGGATGCTCTGGCTCAAATCACTGACACCATATCAACAAAATTTGAAGTTTCTATACAGTCTGCTCAGTTTGTGGTATTTATTTTATTTTATTTTATTTTTTGTATTTGTTTATTTGATGTTTTGTTAACTTTTTCTTTTAAATGAATTTTCTTTTTTCAGTTTTATTAATTATATTTTATTTTAATTTTATATCTTTTTCTGAAATGTATTTATTTAGTTAGTTAGTTATTATTTGCTTATGTGATCCAATCATCTGTTCATTTATATTTCTCTGACTTTCTCTTTACTCACTTGTGTATCTTGCTTTACCTATCAGTCCGTCTGTCTCTCTCACTACCTATATACCTATCTTTTTACCTTATTAACAGTTATTGTCATGATTAATGTTAAATATGTCTGTTTACCTGTCTGTTTACCTGTCTGTTTACCTATCTGTTCATGCATCTTTCTGCAGCAGATTTTCTGATAGTTTTGTAGAAATTAAATACATTTTAGAAGTTCAAAGTTAATTTATTTATTTGTTAATTTATTTTATTTATTGTTTTTAAAATGTTGACAGTTTATTAAGTTCAATTTATTTATTCTATTTTTAAGAAAAAAATAGTTTAACGTTTTTATTCATACAAGGCAACATTTTGAAAATCTTGCTCTTTAATTTACTTTAATCCATTTAATGAATGAGTTATGACTTTTTAATATAATTTTTTTTAAGGGTACTGCAATCAAAATTGAACCTGGAATGCGACTAGAGGCACTAGATCTGCTGAATCCTAGCTTAATATGTGCTGCTTCTGTTGGTATGGGTTTTTCCACAGCTTTTCCAAATCTAGCAAGTGCTCAATGCTTTATCAAATGCTGTGCTATCATTAGGAATATGCATCCTCCAACAGCAATTGGCTTTAATAATTAGTTTCATTATTAGAAAAGGTATCATTAAAACAAAAAGTGTAATGTACAGTCACAATTTTTTGAAATTATTTCATACTGGCTATACAATATTTATATAATAATTTTTATAATTTATCAGAATTATATATTTCTTTATATAACTATAAACTGTCAGAATTGTGAGAAAATATTTCTGTGATGATAATGTGCTTTGTGTATATTTTAAATTAATGCTTTATTCTCATCAGAATCAATTGATGAGTCAACTGGACAATGGCTGATTCATTTTGATGGGTGGACCAACCGTTACGACTACACTGCCGAGCCCACTGCTCCCCATCTCCACCCACTCGGGTACATGGAAGCTACAGGTCACAAGTACAAACAGTACAACTCCAAACTTCAAGCTCCACATGGTGAGTTACTGTTATATTTATCACAGAGGGATGTAAGATCTATAAGTATTGTCTGAGTGTTAGCTTGTGTTATTGTGTGTTTAGAATAATAAGTAGAATGGTCATATTTGTTGTATTCTGTGATAATCATATCTGAATGAGCTCAGTGTTTATTGATTACTCACATTACCATAGTTTTAATGAATTTTGTTTACAGCAAGAATATGTTTTATTTTTTCAGGCTATGACAAGAAATTTAGCTGGCCACAGTATCTTAAAGAGGTTAAAGCACAACCAGTCCCTTGGGAACATTTTACAGAAGTAATATTTCTATCTCTTTATTGTACTTACTTGTTTATAAACTTCTTCAGATAATTCTTTATGATATATTTACTAAAATATAACTTGTTGGAATTATTTTTGTAATGGATCAGTACTTTTGTCTGTGGCTATAATTATAAAAATAACCAAACAAACCATCTAATTGGCAAACTATTAATAATAATAATAAAATATTCTTAGGAATTTTTAAACAGGTTTTTATTTATTCACTGTAGGAACAAAAAGATGGTACTCCACCAGATGAAACTATAAAAACCCAGGAAAGTCTAGGGATATTTTATGACTTGACTCTCTCAACATCCAGTTACTGTCCAACAAACAAATACCGTGGAGCAGGTATACTAGATCAGAAACCTTGTGTGTGTGTATTTATCAATATCGTATATATAAAAACAATGTATTTTTCAAACATAGCTTTGATTATTTTTTCCTTTAAATGTATACTTTATTATTTTTATTTTGTTAATATAATTTTTTCCAAGATAAACACAGTTATGTTTTTGCTAGGGATATCTTCTGTAATTTATTTTTGTGAGCAGTTATCAGATTTAAGTTCTGTTAATAAAATGTTTTTGAATCTTGGTCCACATATGCATTTATGGTTTTATTTACCTCTTAGATATATTATTTTGTTAGCCTTCATTGTTATAATATTAATTTTAGAAATATATAAATACAAAAAATACTTCAGATTTAGAGAAATATATAAAACTAAAAGTTTTTGAATTTTGGAGAAGTATATAAAACAAATGATATTTCAGTTTTGGAGAAGTGTATAAAACTAAAATATTTCAGTTTTGGAGCAGTATATAAAACAAAAATATTTCAGGTTTAGAGAAGTACATAAAACTAAATTATTTCAGCTTTGGAGCAGTATATAAGCACTAAAATATTTCAGCTTTGGAGAAGTATATAAAACTTAATATTTCAGGTTTGGAGAAGTACATAAAACTAAAATATTTCACCACTGGAAAAGTATATACAATTAAAATATTTCAGCTTTGGAGAAGTATATCAAACTAAATATATTTCAGGTTTGGAGAAGTATATAAAACTAAAATATTCCAGCTTTGGAGAAGTATATAAAACTAAAATATTCCAGCTTTGGAGAAGTATATAAAACTAAAATATTTCAGCTTTGGAGAAGTATATAAAACTAAAATATTCCAGCTTTGGAGAAGTATATAAAACTAAAATATTTCAGCTTTGGAGAAGTACATAAAACTAAAATATTCCAGCTTTGGAGAAGTATATAAAACTAAAATATTTCAGCATTGGAAAAGTAGATATAATTCAAATATTTCAGCTTTGGATAGGTATATAAAACTAAAATATTTCAGCTTTGGAGAAGTATATAAAACTAAAATATTTCAGCTTTGGAGAAGTATATAAAACTAAAATATTTCAGCTTTGGAGAAGTATATAAAACTAAAATATTTCAGCTTTGGAGAAGTATATAAAACTAATATATTTCAGCTTTGGAGAAGTATGTAAAACTGAAGCTGGCTTACACAACCAGTGATGGAGGAGAAGAGCTAAACAGATTTCTGAAAGACAGTGCCTGCATAGTGTGTCTGTTACCAGCCCAGCTGGACGTCACCTACCTCAGATACCCTGCTCTGTCAGCCATGTTCAATCCCAAGATGCAACAGCTTCATTTAGTTTGTCCTGGATACAGTAAGTGTAAATAAAAAGTTGTTAACAGACATTAAAACTGTTTTGCATTGGGTTTTCTTTGCCATTTCCATAGAGATTAAAATGAATTCACAGAGCTTTTGGTAGAATGAGAAATAGCCCTCTTGGTGCACTGAGTATGATTGCTCCTGTAAGACTTGAATTTGGCCAGTGAGTTATATTAGAACTATATATAGTGACATAATGAGTTACATTAACATTCTATATAGTGATATAATGAATTATATTAGAATTCTATGTAGTGACGTAATGAATTATATTAGAATTCTGTGTAGTGACATAATGAGTTATATTAGAATTCTACATAGTGACACAGTTGTAGTATAATTCTCTTACAAGTTGTGACATTACATAGTGAATACTACAGCATGATTTTATTTAATTACCACTACATTTGTCTGTCATTAAAGCGGTAATACCGTTATTTAATTCATAGCTTAGATAAATATATAGCTTATTAATTTTCAGATCATGACTTCCACTTAGTAGATGACAAAGGAATAAATTTTGCAGAGATTTTCAAATCTTTTTCTGGCATAGAAGATGTGATGCCTTTGTTTCTCCAAGCACTCTATTTTCAGGAGGTTGTTATTATTATTATTTCTGTTTTGGTTACTGTTACTGTAATTGTTATTTTTAAAAAATTTATCATTATTATTATTTTTATTATTCTTATTATTATTTTATTGTTACATGCATTATTGTTTCAATTATTATTGTTGTTGTTGTTTTGTTGTTTTTCTTATTTTTATCATTATATTTTGTTATTATTTTATTACTACATATTATTATTATTATAATTATTATTGTAATTATAATTATTATTATTATTACTATTATTATTATTATTATTATTATTATTATTATTATTATTATTATTATTATCTTATTAGACTGCACATAAGCAAATATTACTTTATGTTTATTTTTACCTTTTAAACTGTTATAAATATAACTATATCAAAAATTACATTAAAGTAAAAATAAAGTCAGTATGCAAAATCCATATGTTTTATACCTCAAGTAGCATTAATTTTATCTTACATAAAAACCCAACAATAAATATACCGTGAGTACAGAGTTGTTATGTTAAAATTATCATTAACTAATTAACAGCTAATTTCTTTTCCTAGCACCTGTTGCCAGACGTCCCAGTTAAACTGTGTCCAGGAATTGAGACTGTTTCTGTTAATCAGATGAAACTTGTAGATCTCGGAGTGCGCAGACTGCTTCGACTGTACATGATGATGTTTGAATTTTTATCTGGACTCGAATCTCAGGGACTCATCCAACATCCAGAAATAAGAAAATCTGAAAGAGTTGAAGTAAGTCACAAAGTCTTGATTTCATAGTACAAATTATTATATACTTTCATCCATCAGACTTTCTCTCTTTAAACATATCAACTTTTACTAATGTATTTTCAAGATTTATTTTCAAAAATTAATTCAAACAAAAAAAATAAAGCTAACAATGAAAAAATCTTTATTTCAGAATACAGCTGAAAAACAAAGGATGGTTTTAAATATGGCAGTGAAGAAGGCAATGATAACACGCTATCCTGACTTCAACCCATCAAAACACCTGATTTGTGCTGGTCATCAGGCAGCAGTTTCACCTGGATGTAACCTGACCAGTATTTCCCTGGAATCATTTTCAGGTGTCTCTCAGATGATGACCAAATTAGATTTTCAAAACAATTCCATCTCTAGTCTGGATGACGATTTCTTCCAAAATTTTCCTAACATAGTTGAAGTTATCCTGTCCAGAAACCCTCTCACAACTCTGCCATCTTTGGCTTTCTGCAAAAACCTTGTTTGTTTAGATGTCAGTCATAATCGCTTGACCTCACTTCCTGAAGACTTGGTGAATACTAAAGATTCCCTGACCACACTGATAATCACAGATAATCCCCTGGGAAAGATTCCCATGACTGTGACAGACTGCACTAGTCTTGAAGATCTTCAAGCTGACAACATTGGACTGGTATCATTTCTGCCAGATTTGTGCAGAAAACTGACATCTTTGAAAAAACTCTCACTCAATTACAACAAAATTGATAAGTGGTCAGCAAAGTTTCCAGAAAACCTGACAGAACTTGGACTTGCTGGAGTTCCTTTTATCCAGTTACCTGAGGGCACATCCAGTTTCAGCCTTCTACACTTCAATACTTTCTTGGACTCCAATGTTATGCTGTCAAATATTCCACAAAAGGTACTTGATTCATTAATAAATTATATAAATTTACCAAATGTTATATAACCTTGTTTTCTGTTAGATAATTCTTTCTAATATGTTTTCACATTATTGTTGAGGCTTAAGTTTCTGGATAATTATTTTATCAAACAAACTTGTGAACTATATTCTCATCTATTTATTGCAGACTTGCTTATTATGACACAAATAATGAGATTTATACACCTGGCTTTAGTTACTTATTGATTTGTTTGTTTGTATGTTGTTTGTTTGGATGTTTGTTTTTATTTGAACAACATTTTTTTTATTCTAAAAAAGTCTCTCTCTCTCTCTCTCTCTCTCTCTCTCTCTCTCTCTCTCTCTCTCTCTCTCTCTCTCTCTCTCTCTCTCTCTCTCTGTCTGTGTATATATATTTATTTTTTTCACTGCATTTTAGGAGAGAATTGAGCTGTATTCTTCAGGATCAAAAACAGAAAACTGGAGTTCAGCGACATCTCTGTCAGTGAGTGAAATTAATAATCGCCTGGCAAAACACAAGGTTTACAGTCAGCTAGGAAGTGGTCAGTTCTCACCTAGTAAAGGTCAGTTTAACCAAGTAAATTGAAATAATAAGTAATGAGCTTACATCAGCAGGTTTTTAAAAACTAGTTTGACCTAATTAAGAAACAAAAAATATAAGTAAAAAGTAAGGTATATTTAGTTCTTATAAGCATATAAAATATATAATGAACCCAAAAGAGAATCAGTAGGTGCCAACTGATTAAAGACACACACACACACACAGATAAACACACACTTGTACACAAAGCAATATGAACAAACACACACATTAAATGTCAGCAACAACAAATATATTTACTTATTTATATCAACTATCCCTTATATTATAAAATCAGATTATGCATATTTTTACCATTCCAGATTTACCCAGATAAGTCTGTTTTACTGTATGTTGTTTAAGAAATTAACATATATTTTTTCCATTCCAGATTTTCCCAGTGGAATTCCAGCCACTCTGTTCCAATGTAAGTCACTAGAGAAGTTGAATCTGTCAAATCATGCTTTCAGAGAATTACCTGACAATATTCAGCAGCTGACAAATCTTCACATTCTTGATCTGAGTCACAGCTACCAGCTAGAGACAGTGTCAGCAGAACTAGCAACTCTGCCACTCACAGGTAATCCTTGTTAACACCTGCACACTGATACACACAGGTAATATATTGCCACTCACAGGTAATAGTTGTTAACACCTGCACACTGATACACAGGTAATATATTGTCACTCACAGGTAATAGTTGTTAACACCTGCACACTGATACACAGGTAATATATTGTCACTCACAGGTAATAGTTGTTAACACCTGCACACTGATACACAGGTAATATATTGTCACTCACAGGTAATAGTTGTTAACACCTGCACACTGATACACAGGTAATATATTGTCACTCACAGGTAATAGTTGTTAACACCTGCACACTTGATTAAAGATCGTAAAATTTAAATATATGAAATATTTATTAATTCTGTGTTGTTTCAGAACTACATCTCAAAGACTGTCCAGTTCTGAAAACTCCTCCAAAGGAAATTGTTGCCCGAGGTTTCTCCACCATCTATGGATATTTACGTCGTCTGCGAATGGGATCCGTTCCCTGTAAGAGAACTAAACTGATGATGGTTGGTCTGGGAGGAGCTGGCAAAACCAGGTAATTTTTTCCATTTCTCTGACAAAAAAGTTCCACCCATTCATCCATCCATTCATCAATATCTAAATCTATATCTACATATATGTATTTCTTTTTAAAATTTACAATTCTTTTTTTAATTTTCTGACTTCACACTTAATAAAATATTTATTTTACAAACATCTCCATTAGCTATTAAAAACAAATCCTTTTTTCCTGTTCCAGCCTTGTTCGAGCTCTGACAAATATAGATTTCCAGGCTTTTCTGGACTATGATGAGATGATTACTGATGGTATTGATATCAGTGAGTGGAAAGTTCCTGTCCAGGATTCGAAAGAACCCATTGTTTACAGTGTCTGGGATTTTGCTGGCCAGACAGTTTACTACAATACACATCAGGTAATTTTGAAATATCAATTATTAATTATTGGTTTCCAGTGTGTTTACAGAATGTTTTCACATTGTTTGCATACTGTTCACAGTGACTTGGATTTTCATGGCCAGACTATATATTACAACACTCATCAGGTGATTTTTACAGTGTGTTTACATATTGTTTATAGTGTCTGGAATTTTTCTGGCCAGACTGTATATTACAAACCACATCAGTAGATTCTATTAAGAGTTATTTGTTTACTATTTGTTTACTATGTGTTTACACACTGTTTACAGTGACTGGAATTACTATGACCAGACACTGCAGTACACATCAGGTGATTTTGTATATCTGTTTAAGAGTTAATTGTTTGCAGTGTGTTTACATAATATGAACAAACTATTTACACATTGTTTACATATGTTTACACACTGTTTACAGTCGCTGGGATTTCCTGGCCTGTGTACTACTACAAAATGTTCAACATTACTTTTATATAACACCCATGATGAACAGTTGATATAGTACTGTGTAGAAAAGTTATAATATATATTTATTTTCAGTTTTTTCTGTCAAACCGTGCAGTGTATCTGTTACTATGGAACATACGTCTTGGTTACGAACATGCTGGTTTGAATTTCTGGTTGAGTTCAATTGCTTGTCATGCTCCACTTGCTCCAATACTGGTTGTAGGAACTCACTGCGACAAGGTTAGAACTGGATAATATTTTAACTTCTAGTGCAGCAACTTATTGAGTCACATGAATGATACCATCTGTATATGCAGATATGTGACTGTATGGGTGACACTGATTGTGTGTCTGTGTGTGTGTGTGTGTGTGTGTGTGTGTGTGTGTGTGTGTGTGTGTGTGTGTGTGTGTGTGTGTGTGTGTGAGTTAGAAAAATAAAAACAGAGAGAAAGAGAGAGACTGACTGATTAGCAGAGCAAAACAGAAATTGATTAGGTTATATGTTTTATTATTTAGGTTGAAAAAACCAGACTTCCTACTGAAGAGTTACAAAGAAGATTTCCTCAGATCTGTGGTTTTCATTATGTCAGCTCTTACTCAGGGGAGGTAATCATTAATTTATTTATTTATTTTCAAAGCTAAAAAATGCTCTTTAGAAATTAGTATTTTTATATGGTTTTTAATAATTAATTGAACTGAAAACTATTTATATCCATGCCTTCTCAAATTTTTTTTTATTTAACTTTTAATTGCTTATATTAATTAATTTTTAAATTATCTTGATTCTGTATTAAAATTTATATCTGTACATACATTAATTTGTATTTATTTATTATTATGTTGTTTTGTGTGTTTCATTTTCATTTCTTAATTATTGTTGTACTCATTTTACTGTAGATAGTCTGAATCCAAGCATGTTCAACCTTTGAAAATTATGTTTAATTGTCATTATTTTATTTTTTTAAACTCAGGGAGTTTCTAATCTGATGAAGGACATTGTAGGTGTGACTCTGAAACAGAAGTACATGGGAGAGCAAATCCCTGAAGCGTGGTTGAACTTGGAGAAACATCTTCTCAAATACAGAGAACAAAGCCTGGAACTGCTGCCATGGAAAGAGGTGGAGAAAGAAGCTTCATCATGGCACTGAACTAAAAAACTAAACTTTTTGACCTGTTTTTTGACCTAAAATTAACTAAACTTTTCTGATTTCTGAAACACAGAGGGCTAAACTTTTTAGACTAGAAACACAGAGGGTAAAACTGAACTAAAATTGAATTAAAATTAACTAAACTTTTAGACTGATTTCTCTGAAACACAGAGGTACTGAACTAAAATTAACTAAACTTTTAGACTGATTTCTCTGAACACAGAGGTACTGAACTAAAATTAACTAAACTTTTAGACTGATTTCTCTGAAACACAGAGGTACTGAATTAAAATTAACTAAACTTTTAGACTGATTTCTCTGAAACACAGAGGTACTGAATTAAAATTAACTAAACTTTTAGACTGATTTCTCTGAAACACAGAGGTACTGAATTAAAATTAACTAAACTTTCAGAATAATTTTTCTGAATCTGTATTATTAGTATTGTTGTTAGTCCACATATAGATTTTCTGAAAAAACAGAGGTACTGAATTAAAAAAAAAAAAACTTTTAATAAGGAAAAACACAGAGGTACTGAATTCTGTGACTAAAATTTCAGAATAATTTTTCTGAAAATGCAAATGTACTAATTAATATAGCAAAATAAAATATATATTTTAGCAAAATAAATTATATATTTTTGAAATATATATATATATATATATATTATTAATAACTTGAAAATAAGATATATCAGAAAAGTTAATTCTACTAACTGTATCTTTATATTTGTGTATGCTTTTGTATCTTCATTTATTGTCTGTTTGACCTGTATTTATATCAATTTTTGGTAATATTTTAATTACACATCTGTATTTTTTCTTTTTAATAACCTATTTATTAACCTCTATTTTACCTCAATTTATTTTACCTTCTGTTTATTACCTGTATGTTTTCACCTGTTTCAGATTTACCAAGGTGTGCAGTTTCTTCATGACTTGGGTTCAGTTCAGTTCTTCAACACCGATTTTCTCAGGTCTCAGGTTGTCATTTATCCTCAGTGGATTGTTGATGTCATGGCCTGTGTCGTCACGGTACACGTTGGCCCAATACAGGTGAGTTAGACACACACACACACACAGTTAACATTCAAACTAGAAACAGTCAGCAAATTAGTTTGAGTTTTGAAATTCAAATAAACTAAATAAATACAAAATAAATAAAAAACACAACTAAAATATGCAGAATACACATATATGCTGTGTGTGCATGTGTGCATGTTAATGATAAACAAAACAGAAACATACATTACCAGGTGGAATTAAAAACAAGTTTTTAATTTTTGAGTTTATATATATTTGAATATTGATGTTTGTCTTACAGAATGGCAAGTTTCAGCACTGTGACATGGCTAAAGTTTGGAAAGATTATCCTAGTGACCTTCACCCCTGGTTACTGCGACTCACAGAAGAGTTTGACCTGACCTTCCCAATACCTGATGAAGATGCCAATATTGTTCCTTGTCTTCTTCCAAACGCTGAACCAAAGGTAAACAGTACACGGTCAACGTCAAATGACTTCATTTTTTCAAAATTATTTGTTTAATAAGCCTTTCACCACTGAGATGTGTATTATAAAATATTTTAAGTATAGTATAAGTAGATGATAATCAAGAAAATCAACACAATCATTATAGCTGAGTTTTAAGTACAGAAGAGGACAAAACTGTGATTGCTGTAGGAGTCAGTGTAGATACAGAGAGGATCAAATTGTGATAGCTTTGGGAGTCATTGTTAGTATTAGAGGAGGTCAAATTGTGATGGGTTTAGCAGTCACTGTAGCTGCAGAGAGGGTGAGAATGTAGATAAGGTCTGAATTGTGACAATTGTAGGAATCCCTGTAAGTACAGAGGTGTAAAAACTGTGATGGCTATTGTAAATCCAGTGGAGGTCAATATTGTGATGGCTATAGGAGTGACTATAAATGCTAGATGTATTTGAATTACTGACAGATTTATTTTCAATTTTTATCTATATTGTGTTTATTATTTTCAGTACACATGGCCAGCAGTGGACAAAGAAAAAGGATTTCATGAGACTAAAATGATCTACAAATTTGATTACCTCCCTGCTGGCCTTTTTAACAGAGCTCAGGTAGTTATTTATTAATTAATTATTAAATGATATCAGTAAGAGTGAATATTTGTAAATGTTATACATGACAATTTTATTAACACATATAACATGAAATAAGTCTTGTATTACAGAACTCTATCTACTCACTTGCTATGTAAACAGTGTTTATACTGAGTACATACATTGAGTACTCAGTTTTAAATAGAAGATGTAGAAATATTTGACTACAAGCATATACAAAAAAATACAGTTATAAATAAATATTTCTATGCTTATGTTATGTTTGAAGCTTAATAACAGTGTAATGTTCTGTATTTTATAAAATAAAAGTATCAGTCAAGTTAGTTCTATGTAAAATTATTGTAATTTTATTTACTGAACATTTATTTAGAAATATCAACATTTATTTATAAACATCAACATTTATTTACAAACATCAATATTTATTTGTAAACATCAACATGTAGTTATAAATGTAAACATTTATTTATAAACATTTTTCAGGTTCGACTTCAAGAATTTTCAACAAAATCTTTGATGTGGAAGAAAGGTTCCATGCTTAACAAGAACAACCATAAAGCTTTGCTGCTTCAAACCAGGTGAGATCAAATTTAGTTATGTCTGAACAAACAGCATAAATACATTCTCTATACTTTAGGCTGATTATTGTATTTGTATGTATAATATAAACTAAATTTCATTTATGTATTTTGTATGTTTTCAAGTAATTATTTTGTCTCCTGTTGAAAGTTTACATGTAATCATATCAACAGATAGATTTATTGCATTTTATAGGCTTCAGACAATCTGGTTTATTTATTTATTATTAAAATAAACAAATATCATAAAAATACATTTTTATATTTTTCCAAGTACATATTTCTTTCTTGTAACTTCAGTTATGAAATGAATGACTAGCCCAATCATAATGTAATACTTAATTATTCTTACTTGATTCATTATTAATAAGAGGAATATTTTAAACATAACATAATTGTTGTTATTTTGTTTACTGTTCAGTTTGCCAGTATTCTGTAAAATATTTTATACTAATAGTACAACATTGTTTTAGATATATCATTTCTGATTGTGTAATCAGAGTGTAGAGGTCTGTTTCTGTGTACACATTAACTTTCTCACAAAAAGATTTCATCGAATATGAAGTCAAATCATGAAATGCTGAATTTATGGACACGGGATGAATATACAGTGTTATGTCAAAACTTACAATGTGTATTATTATGATTACTGTTATTGTTATTATTAGTATTAATTTTATTATTATTATTATTATTATTATTATTATTATTATTATTATTATTATTGATGGTGTTGTTGTTGGTGGTGATGGTGTTACAGATGTTGTTATATATATTCCAGTGACACAGAGGTGGTAGTCAAAGTTCAGGGTTTTAAACCAGAGAATGTTTTGTTTCTGGTACATGAGGTGTTTGAAACTCTTGTACACGAGTCTTACAGTGGGGTCCATTATGACTTCTCCATTCCGTGCATGGACTGCCAGGCTGAGGTAAACACTTTGACATCTTCAGAAATTTAATTAATTATCAGTCCTTGATGATTGTTATTAAACTTTATTTATTGAGAATAATACTTTTTGAGGGTGACTACTAGAATTTAAACTATTCCAGCAATTCCATTTTTGTTATCCTAATAAAACTAGAAATTTCACTTTTCAGTCTTTTTTATTTTCATAGTTTCAGTTTATTTAATAATATTTGCCATAATTAAATTACTCATAGTATACAGAATAATTTTATTTTTAAAGAAAAATTTATATCAGTTTATTTATTTTATTAAATGTATTTAGTGGAGTGGAGAACCCTGCATGTTTTCTGCATCAAAGATTCGAAGAGCTCTTGAGATGAAAGCTCCATTCCTACAGTGTGACAGTGCTTTTCACATTCTAGCCATCCCAGAGCTTCAAGGTATATCTGTCGATTAATTAATTTAATATTTATAAATTTCAGTTAAATTGTATCACTAATTCCACTAAAATATACTGAAGTTGTTAAAATGTATTTATGGTGAGCAAGACATTTTGGAGATGTCTTTTAGAATTTAAACTTTATTAACTATTCTTGCCAAAATTATATATCTGTGTTTTGTGTGTGTATGTGTGTGTTTAAAGTATACAACTAAATCTATATATAAATATCTTCAACATAAATTTCAAGAAATTAATTATTTTATTTCATCAGCGGTTATGCCCCCTGACAGAAACACTGACTTTGATGAGCATCTTAGTCGAAGTGTTAGAGAGTTATGTGACCTTGAGGATGCAGTTACCATGACAACATTCTTTTTGTACTCCAAGAAAAACATCCCTTCATTGGCTGAAGAGTCCACATTAGTGCATCCTGGGAGAATTATTGAAGATCTGAGAGCATGCAATATCAAAGTGTATGTCACATGTACACTAAATAGTTTTAGAGTGACATATTGTACTTTTTAATGAGAAAGTATACATTTTTGTCTCTGTATGTTTTTGTGTTTCTAAGTGTGAGTGTGAGTGAGTGTAGGTATGTGTTGTATGTTAGTTTTTGTGTGTGTGTGTGTGTGTGTGTGTGTGTTTGTGTGTGTGAGTGTGTTTGTGGTTGTTTGATTATAGATATATAAACAGATGGATAAATAGAGAGAGAAATGTGTTTATATATATGTATATGTACATATAAATGTTTGAGAAAGAAGATAAAAATTATGTATATGGATGCATGCATGCTTGTGTTTATATGTGCCTATATCGATTCATAACATTTAAAATATTTACTTTGAAATGTTAAAATTAAATGTTAACTGGTTCCAGGTCTTTCTGTGACAACCCTGAATCAGCTGATATGGAAACTCTGACACTGTCACTGAAATCAGCCCAGGTAATACAGAATTTTCATCATAGCAATTATAATGTGTCCAGAAACTTAAACTTTGAAATTGCTGGCTAGTACTGTGTGATCTTATTGTGCATATAATGGTAAAATACATCATATATGTTTATTCATTTTAATCTCAATATAATTAATTACTGTGTTATATATTTTACAATTATTTTTCTGTTAACACATTATTAAGATGTATTCACTGAAAACATTTTGTTTTGCATCCATTCGTTCATCTATTCATCTTTCATCCAGCTGTTCATTCATTTATCAGTTAATATAACATATCCACCAAAAAACATACACAGAAAAAATAATAATAAATTTGAACAATGACAATATATTTATAACATTTTTAAGTTTAATGTCTATTTTTGATAATCATACTATTATATACTTGCCTCTGTCTGTCATAAGATAGCTTTTAGTTTATTTATTTTCTTATTTTAGGTTGTTTTGATTGGAATGTCAGATGAGTTTGTGGAAAATGAACAATGTAAGACTATAATTAGCTACACAAAGGAAACTCTCCATAAACCAGTTCTGCTTGCTGTTCTTGGCAAAACCTCAAACTGGACAAAAACTAATCTCAACATCATTCTGGGCGAAGAGGTCAGCCATTTTTTATTAATAGACCATTAACATTTTTAATCATTAGTTATTTTAATTAATATTTATCAAAAATACATTAATAATGCTTTGTTATTATTTAATTAATATTTTAATTATAGTACATTAATATTTTTAATTAGTAGTAAAATATATTTTTTTTATTATTAAAATTTAGAGGATAACTTTAATTTACCAAACTGTTTCATTATTCTTCTGTTTTATTAATTTATTTATATATAATTTTTCTTTTCTTCTTCAAATTTCTATTCTTTTTATTTTCTGAAAATTGTTTTTTACTTTTATTCTTGTTCAAAGTAATGACAACCTAATTAAAATATATGTCATTCAGACTTTGTGTTACAAGATTTGATGCTGTTAATGAATGAACAAACTGTTATTTTAATTGCAGGTGTTTGTGAAACTTCACGATCCTGCTCGTTACGAGGTGAAGAAAAATGAACTTGTTGAAAAGTTGAAGCTCAAAGCAGGGCACACGAAAAAGGTTTAAAATTACAAGCTTCTTTATTTTTAAACTTAATTTATCTTACTTATTATTCTTATTTTAAATTATTACAGCAACAAAAACACTGAAATTTTTCTTCTTGATATTATCAAAAACGTTGATATTGAAATTTTCTTTTCTTTTCTTTTTTTTGATATTTGTCAAAGGTTGTTTGCTTTTTAGTATTAATTTTTGTTAATGGTCTTCTTTTTTAAAATTTTATATGAAAGACTCTGCTTTTTGATATTCATTTTTCCTTATTTTTCATTATATATAAAATATTTCACAGTATATATTTTATAACTTTAAAAGTTAATTTGTGTATAAGCATGATTTTTCTTCTACCTTACAAATTACAGATGTAATCACTAATGTAATGTAATAAGTATTTACAAATTTTATTTTATTTATTTTTAGAATGAAGACTTTCCTAAATGTTTCATCAGCTACTGCTGGGCCAACTCAAAACTTGCTAAAGATTCTGGATCGAGATCAGGCCCTGGAGCTATCGGGTGGGGTGACCCCAGGAAAGTGAAAGATTTTCTAGAAAGCAAAGGCATAAGCTGCTGGCTGGATGTGGAGAGAATGGGCACGAAGGTAACTTCATAAAATGTTTTCACCTCTCCTGTATCTGTAATGATAAAGATTTTGACTTCTGTACTGGAGTGACCAGTTTGGCTGTCACAATACAATGAGTTACTACAGAAGCCAGTTATCTGCCTGGATATTGTCTGCAGTTGAAAGTTAGTACTTAACTCAAATGAAGAGGTGAAACTCTAGAAAGTGCACACTTTAATTATCTATTTGCTCTTCTTGTACATTAAAAATAACTAGCACAGATGCTTCATTTATTTATTTATTTATTTATTTATTTATTTATTTATTCTGAGTTCATGTGAATTTGAAATATTTTAAAAGATCTGGTATTTATATATATATCTGTGTGTGTGTGCACATATATATATGTTACTTAAAGTCACTGGTGTTTTTAATCCTAATGATGACAAGATATTCCTTTGTGTTTTCCTATTGATTTGAAGGTGTATATTAACATTCCTTGTTTCAAATTGACGCTTTTCTCTTTCATTATTTTGGTGGTATTCCCTATATTAAAATCTTGCCACTATAGTTATATTTTAAATATTTTGAATAATTTGATTCAAATCATATTATTTACTGAAGAGATAACATGTTCATTTATTTCTGTTGTTTGTTTTAGGAGGGTTTCTTTGAGGACATTGCAGAAGGTCTCAGGAAAGCCAAGGTCATGGTTGCATGTGTTTCAGATGAGGTATGTTACCATAGTAACAGTGTTATAACAAGATATGTTTAATGTGATCAGTATAAATCTGAAAATTTTCAGGTTCTTTTTCGTCTTTGTATTTTATACTTTGTAAAAATGTTATTATTATTATTATTATTATTATTATTATTATTATTATTATTATTATTATTATTATTATTTTATTTTATTTCATTTATTTATTTATTTATATATTTATAAAAAATGTTTACTAATTTTTAATAAAAATAATGTGAGCCTCCATTGAATACACTTTAATATTTTCACCTGGCATAAATATACCAGAATATCCTTAATGGAAGATTGCTACTTCATAAATATTCACCTAGCAGTAAATGAATATTATATTGACAAAATATTTTATGCTGATTAAACAGGACTGATGAACTTCCGGATTCTTAAATATTGGTCCATTTATTCACTACATTCCTTTTTCTTTTATTTAAATAATAAAAGATAAAAGTGAAATAATAAACTTAGAGTGACATTTTCTCTTTAATTGTAAATATAAAGAGACTTTTGCCACATTGAAAATATTAATAATAAACAGTAATTTATTGGATGGTAGATTTTTTTTCTTTATACCTCGAACAAGCCTCAACTACTGATTGGGTTAGCTATTTTATATAAAAATGAGTTAATTGTTAGTTATTAGAATCATTTTCAGAATATGACATTAATTTCTAACCTGTTATTTTCAGTACGTGGAATCCAAGAATTGTCGAATGGAATTTCGATTTGGAATTTGTACACTGCGAATTCCTGTTGTCCTAGCCGTAGTTGGTACAGGCTATAAATGGGAGAGGTCAGAGGTCAGTGATGTTGTTATGGTTAATACTGTGTTTCATAATCACATTGTTGTAAATTTGTAAAAGAATCATTAATGTTTTATAAAAGATATTTATATGTTGATTATTCTATTGTTATTTTTATTTGATATACGTATATATATTAATAGAGATACATACATACATACATATATATATATATATTATGCTAATATTATGTTTTAATTTTAATTTAATTTTATATTTTATTATGATTTTAAATGTATAACCTGCTACGCACAATATACATATCAATCTACATAACAGATAATTTTGCATTGTTCACAGGTAGGACTGATTTCAGCAGGTAACGAGTGCCCCAAGGTCAATCTGCAGTATGACAATGAGGCTGGACTCCTTGACTTGTACACACTCATCAACGACATTGTCAGCAAAGCTCCAACAGACACAACTACAACACAGTCGGCATCAGAAATGAGGAAGACAGCATTTCAGGTTAAAATTATTACAATGATTATGTATTTTGTGAAACTGTGTAGTTTCTAAAAGGAAAAGAAAAAATACAAAAACTGTATATGTGAGTGTCAGTAAAGTGATTAATATGATGGGTTGGTGTGTAATATGGGTTGTTATGTTATAGATCAGTACAGATTTATAGAGTATTATAAAAATAAGGTGTGAAATTTTTGTTCAGTACTACTGAATATGTGAATCCTTTTTCTTTCATGTTGTTTTTTTAATTTTTAATATTCTTACATGTAGGTGCTTCTATCCTTTTTTAAAATACATATTTTTATAACAGTGCTAAATAATTGGTTTTAACAGTTTAGAGTTGTTTTGTGTATCAGGAGGTTCTTGAGCTAGCACAGAGAAAGTTTTTACGACATCTAGAAAACTACGCCAGCTCACTGAACCGAGATGAGTTTCCGAATCTGGTGACCATCGACCTCGCAGACGAGAACAAGAAAGAAGAAGACTCAGCTGAATGTAATGATGCAGTGTTTCATGCCGACGTAGCTGCAATATACGAGGTTAAGACATTGGACCAGGCAGAACAAGAAGACAAACTACAAAAAGCTCTTGACAGAAAAACTCAGCGGGTCAGTCCAAGATGGTTTACTTTTCATTTCTTGTTGATATTTAAAAAAGGGAAATACTTTACAAGAAGAAAAGTACAGAATGTTAACAAAATGAATCAGATTTGTTAATTGAAAGTAGAAAGAAAAATGAAAGACAGATAAAAGCAGCAGTAATAATAGCTAGCCAAAATGACAGATAATAATAGATATAAATGATAAAGAAATATATCCTTATAATTATTTAACTGAAAATGAAATGAAGAGACGCCTCATGTTGTTGTTTGGAAATATGGAGAACAAAAAACAAACGAAACTTTGTAAGAAAAAAATTATATCTAATGTTACTATGATATCTATAATTTATACATTGTCATTGCATTTATCTGTTTTTTTTTGTTTCTTCAGGATCAAGAGAGGGAGAGAAAGAAATCTACAAAACAGTCTAAATACTGTTTTAAAATACTGTGTGAATTTGAACAGGTAAGATTCCAGATATTATGTTGAATACATAAGGTAACAATTAATTTTTGAAATCTTAATAAATTAATTAACATACTTATATTACATTAAAAAATGGTTTTATATTAACAGTTATTAACAAACAGACATTTTATATTTGCTGCACAGTGATAATATGAGACAGGAAACTAATAACTGCATTCAGCCTGGTAATTAACAATATGGTCTGTTTTATGCACCTTCCCATAGGCAGCACAGTACATACCTACACATTTGATACAAGAGGCGTTCATTGGATAAGAAGACATTTATTTTTAAGAAATTGAGGTTTAAAATTCAAAATTAAGATTTTTTGAGCAAATTTTAATGAGTAATAAGGTGTGTCTCATAACGCTGAGAAATTAATCTGTAATTTGTTCAGTTCAAATGAAGAGCACAGTTTAATGAAATCAGACTTAGACAAGTTTTTGTTTTTTTAAATAAGTCTTAAAAGAATCAAAGATGTATTACTCACAGACGCCCACAAACACACACTTATACAAACATATAGACTGTATACAAATAAATTAGGATTTCATTTTTACATTTACCCACATATGCAAACCTATATGTGTGATGAAATAGGAGAACCAGTCCAATGTTGTGCAATGTAATTTGGAGTTACAGCCTATTAATGCAGTACAATGCCTCAGTTTGTTTTTCACCATAAACAGTTTTGAAAACATCTTGACTTTCATGTCTCTGTAGGTTTTTTGCTGAAATCAGTCAATAAAACATGTTCTTTGTGTTTTTGTTTCACCTATCAAAATCTTGATTAACAAAATTATGCTAAAACTACACACTTATTTTGCCATGTTTCATCTAAAATCTCTGATATTGCACACCCATGCATCACATACCACTGATCTGTAGAATGTGATTTATCTTATTCCATCAAAACCTGAGTTTTGATAATTTTCACCATGTAACTGTTTATCCTATGTAACTGATACATGTGTAGTTTTAGCATAATTATTCTCAGAAGCAGTCAGCTATATATGTATATTCCACCAATAGCAGTCACAATTTATAATTTTTGTACTGATACTAACAAAGTATTTGATTGTTAATACTGCAGGGTTGGCATTCAGTATCTGAAACGATTCCACTACCTGATTCAATCCATGACGATGAATCATTTCTGAAGTCTGTAGCACCGTACTGTGCCCGTCTCTTTGCAATTCTCAAACACACCAGTGTCCAGCTCAATTGTCTGACCACAGCTGAAGGAGAGCAGCTGAGGAAGAAACTAGAGGAGGTAACTAGACTGACCAGTTTTAACACTTATTTATTGACTTAATGATGATTTTTTCTTGTTTTTTTAATTTTTAATGTTTGTTTCATTTAATGTCAACTTTATTTTTATTTTATTTTTATTTTTAATTAAAAATATTTATAAGGCATTCTTCAATTTTAGATTCTGCTTTTTATATATATATATATATATATATATATATATTATTATTATTATTAATAGTAGTAGTAGTAGTATCTTAGTTTTAGTATTAATCTGTGCCTTTTATATTAACATAGGTTCCCTATTTGTGTTTTGACCTGCATTCAAATGTTTTAATTGTATGATGATTAATTTTTCATGTTGTGGTGTTTTAGTGGTGTGTTAAGATGACCCAGGAGTTTGAACAAGAATACACTCTCATGTTAAAAACTGTCATGGAGGCAGATGTGAAACACAGCATGGGAGGACTGAAAAGGTATACATCTGTCTCTGTGTCTGTCTGTCTGTCTTTGTGTGTGTGTTTTGTGCATTTATCTGAGCATTTTTGTAATGAAAAAAGAAAAGAGACAAAGAAAGAAAGAGAAAGAGTGTGTGGTGTGTATGTGTGTATATGTTTGCATGTGTTCATGCTCATATGTCTTCACCTGTATATGCTTAGATGCTTATTATGAGAGTTAAATCATATTATTAATTCCAGGATTATGGGGAAAGTAATAACATAAGAAATATATAACAAATAGGTATTTTATAAGTTATTGACTGGACATTACCACTGTGTTTGAAAATGAACTGACAGTTAGATAGATCATCAGTTTGCTATAGAAGTAAACTTGTGCATGGTTGCAGGTGTCACATGACGAATGGAAAGGAGTTGTGGCTGTGTGCAGATCACCAGTCTCTGAGTGGGAGCAAGACAACTGAGCGCTACAAGGATCAGCTCAAATCTGTGGCCGACTCTGACATTCCAGACAAGTCACAAACCAAGTCTGATGCAGTAGGAAACTCTGAACCTGCAGTGGACAGTGAAAATGAAAGTAAACAAACTGGTGAGTGATCGATATTTCATTTGACACCTCGGTATAAATGTTAGTTAATATTACAAGTTTATGAGACGCAACAGAGGAACCTCCAACCAAAGGACCAAAGAGGTACAAACCACATAATTTCTAGATTTTCATTTTTCTTTCTAAGTTTATTTGTTTCACTCATATGTATATTGACTGAAAAGGATTTTCATCATACTTGTTTAAAACATTAGTTACTTGACTGGGATATTAATCAACACTGTCTGAAATTCTGGTCTGTGGTCACCTCATATTTTCACATACATTGTAAGGAAATTCACCAAGGGTGAATTGATTGATATGTGCTGTGATTTATTTCTTTATTATTTTAAACTTTATTTTTCAGAAATATCACAAACGACAGACAGTGATAACAAAGATGAAGCTGAGTTGCCTCCCCTTGTAAAATCTCCAGTTCAGAAAGGCAAAAAGAAACTGAAGAGACAGACATCACAGGCCTGTTCTGTTATGTAAATTCTGAAGTACTTTTTTTTTTTCTCCTTTTTTTAGAAGAAAAGAAGAAAATATGAGAGGTGGTTAAATGCAGTTGTTTACTTGTGTGAGTAAACATTTCAGTAAACCAATGTATTCAAATTGCTGTTCAAACTGCTGTTTAAGTAAATAGTTATGTAAACTTAGACAACAGTTTGTAAACCTGTTTATAATGAGTTATATAAGTAAATATAAATATACATATTCTGTAGCACAAAAACATTTTTAATGTATAATATTTTCTCAAAATTTATAAATATTTAATTTAAGATAACAAAGATAATTAAAATTATAATAATAGTGAAAATTGAAACTGGTAAACTGATCTGAAACTTTTAATATGATCTATATGATAAAAAAAAAAATTTCCTAAAGGATTTATGAATAATATGAAAATAAAATATCACATAATGTAAAAATTATGCTTATTAATAAAATTCACCATAAAATTGCAAAGATTAAAGTTCTTTTTCCATTCCTGTGTGAAAATATCTTGATTAGCAATTTTCATGTTTTGAAGCAGTTTAATAACTCAGGTTTTGCACAGGCAGCATTATGAAAACAGCCAAGTATTTCAATAAACTGTAAATATTGTTTATTTTAGTTATTTGTTTTATTTTATTTATTTATTTATTAATTTTTTGTTTGTTTGTTAAGCAGCTCATTTGAACCAGTTTCATTTTGTGATGTATTACTTTAGAAACCAGTTTTATTTTGTTGACATATTTCCTAAGAAATCAGTTTTGTATTGTGATGTATTTATTTCTTTAAAAACCAATTTTTTTTTATTGTGATGTATTTCTTTAAAAATCAATTTTATATTGTGATGTATTTTCTAAGAAATCAGTTGTATACTGTGATGTATTTCTTTAGAAATCAATTGTATGGTGTGATATATTTAAGTTATTTTTTATTGTGATGTATTTCTTAAGAAATACATTTTATATTTTGATGTATTTCCTTAGAAACCAGTTTTATATTGTGATGTATTTCCTTAGAAACCAATTTTATATTGTGACGTATTTCATAAGAAATCAATTTTTTATTGTGATGCATTTCTAAAGAAACCAATTTTATATTCTGATGTATTTCTTTGTATATCTATTTTATATTGATATATATTTGTTAGAAACAAATTTTTTATTGTGATATCTTTCAGAATTCAGTTTCACTGTGCATGTGATACATTTAATCAGAAACTATTCATTGTTTATTGTGATGTATTTTCATAGAAACCAATTTTATACTGTGATATACTTCTATAGAAACCAGTTTTATTGTAATACGTGACATATTTATTTAAAACCTGGTATTTATTAATATTATCATTGAATATTATGATATACTCTTTAGATACCACTGTCTAAGGGTATATATAATATCTGCTGGGCTGTCACACTGGATATTTCATATATCTAGTTAAAATCTGATCTCTTTGTATTTTGTGATGTATCCACAAACCATGATATTATTCTGTGATGTATTGTTTTTCTAATAGTTTACATGATATATTCTACTAGGCATTATGTAAAATAATTACTATTGATATAAATATATTGTTTTATACTTCAGCTATTTATTGATATTATTTATATCTTTGCCTACTATGTTTTGTCTAATTTTTTTTTGATAAGGGTATTTTTTAAATCATGTTTTTAATTTATATATTGTTCTAATATTTAATGTCATTACTATAATCAAATTAACTTATTTTTTATATGTATATTCTATTAACATACGCACAAAAAAAATATAAAGAAATAAATTTGTATTTTGTTTGTTAGCATATTTGAATAAATATATCAGTGATGTTGTACTTTACATAATCTGACAGGATACACTAAAAACTGTTATTATGACTTCTTTTTATATTACATTTTATTAGATAAGTAAACTAAGTGTTTAAAACATATCTATCTCATGAAAATCTGATTTAGAATAATACCATTTTATAAATTATTTATTTTTAAATAATCATATTTTGTTGTTGTTGGTCATGGTTTTTGACTAAGTGCAATATAATATAGCCAATATTAATAAGAGCATTTTTAATATTATGTTGGACTCATTTTTTAAATACAACATTCTATTTATGATGTTTATCATCTTTTTTTTTTCTCCATTTTATCTGTTTTAATCCACTGAAGAAAAGTGTTGTGTATCAACTCATATTTTGATCATTTCTAGACTTGTGTATATGAAAGTAAATAAGTAAATAATAAAATAATAATTATAGTAAAAATAATAATAATTAAAAATGTAGTAATAACGATTCCCAATAATAATAATTAAAATGTAGTAATAACGATTCCCACCATGTTAATGAAACAGCAGTCTAGTTAAATGTTTTATATTTCCTTTTACAATTAACTCATTTTAATACATTAAATCTTAAGTATTGTGCTGTTCTCTTAGATATTTTCTGTTTGTAACTATAATTATTATTCATCAAAGATGTTTAATACAATGTTTCACTTGTGTACAATATTCAAAAATCCACAAGATATTTTATGTAGTTTATGTAACACTAAATAATTCACATTTTAATACTGTTGTGTATCTTAAAATAAAATCAGTTACTGTAAACAGCAATAAAACTGTGAATTATAGGGTTTTTTTTGTTGTTGTTGTTGTTTTTTTTTTTTTTTAAATTTTATTAATTAATGCATTTATGTTTATATATAAAAAATAAAAACACCAATAAATAAAATTATTTTTGTTAAGCACTAATTTAATAAGCACCTATAATAATTGTTTAGATTAAAATATTTAAGAAACTACTTATTCTTTCTCTCTGTCTGTGTCTCTCTAGCCCAGTTATTCTCAAAGGGTGTGCCCAGGCACTCTGGTGCACATGGAGACATGCTTAGGTGTGCCCCACACAATTCTAGGATCTAGGTAGATATTTGTGATGATACAAAATTGATTACAGTAAACATAGAAAGATATCCAGTAAGAAATAGCCAATTGCCCGGAAAAGATTTGTAAACTCGTTTGAAACGAGTTTTGGCTGATGAGCAAGCGCGGCTGCTCAAAGCTGTGCAGTAGTTTACCAGTGACAGTATGAGTGACAGGGTGTGCATGAATGATAAATAGCCAAAGTTTTCTTGTGACACATATTCCTATCACTGTCACAGTCATTATCCTTCTAAAGCTTTAATACTGTATGGAATTTAAGCCTATTATATTTATTGAAAGCAAACAACTGATAAAGGTTTTCCCTCACTGCACAATGTACACCATTAAAAAAATAGCCTTTGTACAGGTTTTTTTTTTTTTTTTTTTTTTTTTGACATTTTGAACAGGCCATTGCTTTGTATCTCATAATATTTTTGAATAAATAGCAAAGACACACCAGGCTCATACTTCTCATCAGCACAATAGAGGATCAATAAAGGTATATATTCATACAAGGACAGTAACTCTAAATATATCAGTGAACATCTCTAACACAAGGGAGGTAATTCTAAATATATCAGTGAATATCTCACACTCAAGGGCAGTAACTCTAAATATATCAGTGAACATCTCTCACAAGAACCGTTTATACTCGATATATCCTTCTTTCAGTTATTTCTGTATATTTTAACATTTTGTATTATATTTTTAGCATTTTCTGTGTAGTGTGCCCTCAGTTTTGTGTTAGGCTTCAAGTGTGCCACGACTAGTATATAAATAATTAAAATAAAGAAACAACAAGCATAAAATGTAGGAATCACACAAACTTTTTATTCTTAGCTACTATTTTGCTGATACCTGATCCAAGATCTTTTATTTCTTCATTGTCACTGAATTCATCAACATCTTTAATTATTTCTGAGGTTTACATTAGCCATTCAGCATCAGATTTCCCATCTGACTGAGGACTTTCACTGTTGTGCTGATGGGAGTCATAAATAGATGCTTCATCTTTATGTGTAGCAACATTTTCTATTTTCTTCTGAATTCTTTACTTTGGTTTAGCTGCACCCTCTGACTGGCTGAGGTCAGGTTCAACATGTTCACGGTCAGTAAGAGATAAATTAACATCATTAATAAATTCATTCTTGCTTGATTTGTTTTCTTTCTCTACATCAGAAACTGTGAGGATCATATTGTCATTTTTGATTTCTCTGTGTGCTTTGATACCACTTCCATCATTTTCAAATAACATGGGTCCATCAACGAGCTGGTTATCAGTTGTCAGCCCATCTTCATGAACAGATCTAAGGAAGAAAGAACCTTATGAGAGAGAGAGAGAGAGAGAGAGAGAGAGAGAGAGAGAGAGAGAGAGAGAGAGAGAGAGAGAGAGAGAGAGAGAGAGAGAGAGAGATGAACAGAGAGAGAGAGAGAGAGAGAGAGAGAGAGAGAGAGAGAGAGAGAGAGAGAGAGAGAGAGAGAGAGAGAGAGAGAGAGAGAGAGAGAGCATATTGCAAAGAAAACGTAGAGACTAATCAAGATATGAACAAGAATATGGTGCTGTTAATTACAAGTTTTACCTCTTTTTTCTTCTTTTTACTTATATATATATATATATATATAAATATATATATACATTTTTTTTTTCCAGTAGTGATCAACATTGAATACTTTGTCAAACAAGGGTTAACAGTAACATTTCTGCTCCTCCCTATTGTTCTCTAAATATCCTTTAATGTTAATATACTTTGTAATGTGTCTGAATATTTTCTTTAACATTAAAAGTAAAATGATACCTTTCTGATCGCTGATACTACAGGTGACTCAGATAGAAACTTTCCCACGATATGTAAATCATGGTTGACTGGAAGATGATGAAATCATCCCACTGGTACGATTATTCTATTACAGTGAACACTGAGAAATAAATATTTGACGTAATGTTCACACTTCTTTGTTAAGAAAGGCTCACACAAGAATTAGGTTGCTGACACTGTTCTGTGATACCAGACTACTCAGCAAACCACTTAGAATACAGAGGATGATTCACTAATGTGGATACTTGGAGTGAAAAGATGGATTATAATTAATACCTCAGACTTTCCAAATAGCACATTTATAAAATATCATAACATACCTGAAAATTTACAAACAGTCTTTGTCAACAGTTTGTTGTTTTTTTGTTCTTTTGTTTCTGTAGACAAAGAAAAAATACTTCTACCTCATAATTATTTTTAGAGGATTATATTTACATTTAGTATAAAAAGAAAACAAGAAAAGAAGTGACATATTTTATAAATATTTTATTTTGTTAAGCAGAAGTATATGTATTATCAAACATTTCATGTTTTTAAAGTAATATAAAATAAGTAAATATTTACAGTATATTTTTATGGCTAATTACAAAAGCATCAAATAGGCTGCAGATTAAAGAGAAATGAAAACAAATGATTATTTTCCAAATGTTATTTATTTATATGTAAAAGGTACCAGTGATGGGTAAACATTAAATCTATTTCTTATACTCCATACTTCTGAGGGCCAAAAATCACAAAATTTAAAAGAATTTTATATAAATATATAAATTTAAAAAAAAAAAAAAAAAAAAAAAAAAAAAAAAAAAAAAAAAAAAAACTTTTATAAAATAACAAAGAAACAAAAATAACTTTAAATCAATTAATTAGCATTTATACCAGCTTTACTTTTTTTTCTTTTTTTATGTCACCTACACATATTGAATATATTCTAAGCCAAACTGAATGACAAATTGAAAATGTAAATGTGAAAAAGAAAAAGAAATAAACTAACAATTCTTATATGTCCAAACAACTGTCTGCCTGTTTTGGGTATTCTGTGTTTGTTGATGTGCAAATATGTAAGATGAAGGATTATTTATTTTGTAAGGCATGATTAGTTTTTAAACAAATAAAAAAAAAAAAAAATAATAATGATAAAAAAATATGTTAAAGAAAAACTATTCTACCACACAACTTTCAGTTCAGAAATACATTCTGCATGTTAGTAGGTTTGTAACAATACAATTAAACTGCCTAAAAATACAAAGAAGAAGAAGAAAAAATAAAATCATACAATCTCAGTATCATTTGCATAAAATGTCAATTTTAGATAATGTTATTGACATAAAATCTTAAAACATTTACAATGAACATGGATTGAAACTTATTTTGAATTAATTAGTATTACTATTAGTAATTATTAAAACCTTAATTATAAGAAAATTACTCATAGTAACACTGGAATAATTACAAAATTAAAATTACTGAGCTCCTGATGAATTTGACAATGTTTTGAAGTAGCCTAAATTACTAATCAGTAATAAAAGCTATATTGGAGCTAATACTGCTCTGTCAGTGATTTAATATAAACATGTGTACCTGTGTGTGAATGTGTGTTCTGTTGTTTGTCATTTCATTTTCAAAAGAAAATTACCAATATCAAGTTGTTAGTTAAATTGGTTATTTTTTCTATGTAATTACATATACAGTGGTACCTTGACTTACGAGTGCACCAACTTACAAGTTTTCCCAGTTATGAGCAGTCGTCCAGTTGATTTTTTTTATTTGCACTGTGACCCAAAATCCGAGTTACGAGTGAGCTTCAGATAAGCTGCCACCAGTTGGCGCAATGAACAACACAACATCCACCCAGCATCCCGCGACTCACTCATTTACTTCAGGTACCTCCCTGTGGAAGCATCTGCTGTGCTGTGCTTGTGTTTTGTTCAGCATTTTGCCAAAAAGGACATGTTCTGATAATGGATCCTAGGTGTTTTCAGTTAGGCCAAGTTGTCTGATATCCAAGATAAATAAACTTTACAAAACCAATTTATTTCTTTACATTCTTTTTTATTATTCTTTTTTTATACAATATTTGTCATTTACAAACACATTACAAAATACTGGGGTGGTTTTTTGGGGGGCTGGAACAGATTAATGGTAGTTCAATTAATTTCAGTTGAGGAAAGTGATTTGACATATGAGCTAATTTGGTCAGGAAACAAATTATTAAACTCATAAGTCAAGATACCACTGTCTATTGTTTCAGTAATAGTCATGACATAATTGTGGTTTCTGACAGTATCATTAATGTTGCATACAGATATGAGATCATTATTTCTCTAACATGATTGTTGTTTCCCTTACGAGGGATGAGAATCTGTGTTGAAAAAAATAAAAGTGAAAACATTAGGCTTGGTTAACATCTTTATGGACAGGACTGTCACAACTGAAATTGTTTACAGAACAACTACCAGTATAACAGATAATATAAACATACACAATAAAACAGTACAGTATTCTTAACCTCAGTTATTACTGTGTAACAGAAAAGCTTATGTAACAGAGTACTGTGAAAGGTTTACATTTTTAAATTACCTAGATAATAACATTTACTGTTCGTAAGATCTCATGACTGATTGGCCGATAGTTACATTATTTTCTGTGAACACAGCCACTTGACCTTTGAATGGATTTTAAAAATACCTGCAAATCTAAATGAAAATTCTCATCCCTGCTTACAAAGTTTTCAGTTTGTTGGATGACAGTGGATTTGGCCAGACAATGATGGTGTTGGTGGCAATCCAGGGAAGAAGTAGAAAGATTTATGAAATCGTGACTGGAAAGTTGACACCTGTCTGTAGCCTTCATCTGTAGAACCTCGGTTAACCAGTTCATTAACCTTAATCAAGAATATATAAACAAAGTTAACACAGTTGATTAAGGTTAACATAGATTTACTAAATGCAATAATTTAATATACTCTTATTAATAGTATAGATAAAAAAATGTATACCAAAAATAAAATAAAATTATATGAAATGAAATCTGTAAGTGAATGAAACATTGAATAACTAGAGGTCTATGATCTCTTTTATAAACTGAGATCAATCACGAAAAAAAAAAAAAAAATAATTCAGAATTTATTTCTTCTTCAAATTTTATAAAATCAGCTAATTTGGTTCTCATTACAATGACACCTGATAAAGTATTGTATCAGATCTAAACAATTTTTGTAAAAATGCATGGTGAACATTTACATACCTTGGTCATCAACACCTCCAGGCTATCCTTACAAGCAAAGTTTTGAAATACATAAACTACTGCCTGAATGAACCAGGTTCCTTTCTTGGTGTTTCTCCAAGACACATAATCTGGAAATAAAACCAATAAATATATAAATCCTGGGCTTATAAATATCAGTATTTATACTGAACCTGTTTATATCTGCTTGTTGTTATTTATAATATAGTATTAGATACATATTTAGTAGGGTCTTACTACTTTGTGTAATAAGTGTTGAAAAAATGCTTCAGTTAAAGGTAATGAAATGTCTTTTCTGTTTCACATCTGTCTGTTCAGTCTGTGCATCTGTGTTAAAGGAGTCCTTGTAAAAAGATTCACTTGCTAGTGCCCTTACAGAATTCATCTGGTGCTATCTTTTCTAGAAAACTATATGGCTATCGAGACTAACAGATGATTCTGTACCTGGAATAGTTGCAGATGCAATGAAAATATCTCCTTCACTGGGTACTGTATCTTCCTTTTTGCAGTCTGATCTTGTTTCATCAGAGCTAGACATTTTCATTTGTTTCATTTTCATCAAAGACAGTTTATAATTATCTGGTCTTCCACTTAGCTGTGGTGCTGCTTGAAGTGGCACACCAGAATCCTTGGAATCTGCAAAACAGAATTTGTTTAGTATATTAAGACTGAAATGTACGTAGAAAAATCTTTCGCTGTATAAAATAGATGAATGAAAAAATATAAAACAATAGTAACATAACTTAATACTGGTACAATGCAGAAAATGTATTTAATTAGTACATCCTAACAGAGACAACTACTTCAAATAAAGCTAACATATTAATTATAAAAAGTATGTTCAAGGCTGCACTGAAACACATCTCTACTCAGTTAAGCTGGTTTATTTTAAAGAAAAAAATGTTGGCATTATTTTTGGATGGAATCTAAAAAACTCCATTCTAGTAATATTATTAAAATATTCTTTTATAAGAAAAATGACTGCTTACCAAAAACTCTGTTACATCATCAACATATTGTATTAATAAGAACTGGAGAGTCCTTTAAACCAAATAACTGGACTAATGTGAAAAAGTTTAATACAAACTTCATTATACCTGCCACTGTTCAAGAAAAAGGTCTTATACACTGTTTTGTTAAAAATAATCTGAGGGCCAAAACTAACATTTGTTAAAATCACATTCAAAACATGGTACAAGTCACATTCAAAACATGGTACAAGTCACATTCAAAACATCGTACAAGTCACATTCAAAACATGGTACAAGTCACATTCAAAACATGGTACAAGTCACATTCAAAACATGGTACAAGTCACATTCAAAACATGGTACAAGTCTCATTCAAAACAAGGTACAAGCCACCTTCAAATCATGGTACAAGTCATATGGTATATATCACCTTCAAAACATGGTACAAGTCATATGGTATATATCACCTTCAAAATATGGTACAAGTCACATTCAAAACATGGTACATGTCACCTTCAGAACATGGTACATGTCACCTTCAAAACATGGTACATGTCTCCTTCAAAACAGTACAAGTCACCTTCAAACATGTTACAAGTCACCTTCAAAACATGTACAAATCACCTTCAAAACATGTTACCTGTCACATTCAAAACATGTTACATGTCACATTCAAAACTGCCCACAGTATATTGCATTCAAAAGATCGTACAAGTCACATATAAAACAGACTTATAAGCTAGATCTACTTTTTGTATTACCTTCATTACCAACAAAAGATTTATTAAGAAATATTTAAAAAGAAACAATTTTATGGTTACATCTCAAACATGTTATATAAAAAAAAATAATGATATGAATATTTTTGGGTCATTCCATTTTAAATCGCCCAGTAAAATGAAAAGTTGTAACCACGCCAATTTTGATTAAAAAAGATAACTGCAGGATCTAAAGATTGTAGCCATACCAAAATATAAAAAAAATAAATGTAAACAGTTCCTAAAGGAGTTGTACAGCGAAGGAATAGAACAGAAAGAAGTATGATGCACTCATTGATAAAGTTTATTTACTGCAAGATATAAATATCTGTAACCAAAAACTTGCTTACCTCCTTGACAAGCCTGGAAGAAGAACAGTTTGGGTTTTCCTGCCAGGGTTGGACACTTTGACCCATTAAAAGGATCTATGATTGAACTGATTGGTAGACATTCTCCGTCTACTCCATAAATATTATCTTTCTCTCCATGGGTCAGAATAACAAAAACAAAACTGTCATAGGCACTGTGATCATATTGAGCAATGGCTTGAATGGTATCTAAAATTTCCTAAATAAAATTATATGAAAAAAACCTTAATTAATATGAAATAAAAACTGTGTAAAATAAAGACTTACTGCAGTATATGATATACATTTTAATTAAATTAGTGAAATTAGAACACATTAGACAAACTAATGATACAAACAAACTATAAAAATATAAAACAATATTTATTCTTATCTTTAAAAAAATTAAGAATAAAACTATGAAAATCATTGCAGTAAAATATTTGTTTAGAAATAAAATGTATAGAATTATTTCATATTCATGCAGGATAGAGTTTGCTTAAAAAACATACCTTTCGAGATAAATCTTCAAAGATTTCTACTTCATAATACAACTGACCAAACAACTTGTCCAGGGAATATTGGTCTTGTCTGTGCCTTCTCTATTTTCTAACTTTATGTTATTATGTCTTGCAACCTTGAAGTCGTAATTGTTGATTATTACAGCTTTACCTCGTGGCACACTTTGATTTTTGTAATCCTTTGAGAAATAAGTACAGTTAATGTACTATTATTACTATTATTATTAAAACATTAAAAAGAAATATAATAATAAATGTAATTATAATCGTATTAAATAATTTTAAAAAGATATTAAGCTTTTTAATTTAGTCAAAATGTATGCAGTTGGTGTGTAATATATATAGCCATAGACAACATAATACAAATAATATATCCACATAAATTCAGAATATACAACAAAACAACAGATACAGAAAACAAACGAAATAACACAAATACAGCCAACACATTCACATACACTGACAGCATATCACATACATAACAAATATACAGACAAGAAAAAGAACAACAAACTCAAAACTAGCAAACATACAGACAACAAACCATTAATAACACTAACAGACCACATTAAAAACAAGTAACAAACACAGAAAACAGACACCCACATGCAAAAAAAAAATAATTTAACACACGTACATACAAAACACAAATAAACACAAATAGTTAAGGCTTTTCTTTTAAGATTACAGATATATCTGATAGAAACCATTTAATACTATAACAATATATATGTATGTATGTATGTATGTATGTATCAACATCAAAGCATCATTATTTGAGAAGCACCAACTGTGCATATTAGAACACACATGCATAAAATAAAAATTATCTTGAACCTTGGCCTTGATACGTTGAAATGCAAAGAACAACATATCCACATACATAGACAGCATATCACACCGATAATAAACACAGAGATAACACAAGTAACACAAGCACAGAGAACAAAAATTAAAAAAAAAGATATTAATAAGAAAACATTACAGTAATATAATAGAATAATAAATCTAATTATGAATATATTAAATGATTTTGAAAAGATATATTAATTTTTATAATTTTCTGTGAAATATATATATATCCATAGACAAGATAACACAAATAACAAAAACACGACAACAACAAACAAAACAACACAAATGCAAAGAACAACACATCCACAACTCACAAGCAGACAATGATACCACAAATAACACTAATAGACAACATAAAAGCAACAAGTAACACAAACACAGAAAGCTGACACATACATCTATTTACGGAGAAGATGGAAAACTTAATACACAGTGACACACACAAAACACAAATAAACACACTTAAATAATTAAGGCTTTCCTTTTAAGATTACTGATTTATCTGAAAGAAACCACTGAACAATATCATTGTAAAAATGTCTGATTATTTGAAAAGAACCAATTGTTGTGCATATCAGATCATAAACATACATAAAAGAAAAATTACCCTTGAACTTTGGCCTTGAGACCTCAGAAATCGATCATACATTGGACCAGAGATATCACATTTGATAACACTAGCTTCAGGATCAATTAATGATTCATCTGGCCATTCTTATAAAGACAAAACAAATTATTAGTCTCAAAATAATGTACAGGCTATTACATAAAACATAAGTCTGTAAAACAATATCACTTTTTTTTGTTTTTGTAACTATATAAAACTATAGTCAATCTGCAAACTGAAAATGTTTCATTATTTCTGTCTATATAATCTATATATTTCCATTTAGCTCTGAGGCATTGTAACAGAAACAGATCTATATAGAAAGTGAAATCAATTTATTGTCCACAGATTGCTTCATACTAAATAACATTTCAAAAATGGGCCAAAAAAGAGTATAACAAAATTGAATATACAATAAAAATAAAAATAATAATAATAAATAAATAAATATATATATATATAAAGAATAATTAAATAAAAATACATATATAAAATGCAGGAATTTAGTAACAGTAATTATTTAAAAGAAAAAACCCAGCAGTTTAACAATAATTATTTAAAAGAAAGACACAGGAATTTAACAACAGAACTTATTTAATAGAAAAACAGAAGTTTAACAATAATAATTAATTAAAAGGAAAAAAACTTTAGTTTAACAATAATAATGTCTTAACTTAAAAACCCTGGAGTTTAACATGACTTACTTTCTGGCAGATCATCATTTTCTTCAGTTGGTTGTGCTTGAACTGATTGTGCTTGTTCTTGCTGATCTCTTTTCTGTTGTTGTATTTTGTTGGCTTTCCTTTGAGCAGCTAATTCTGGTTTCAAAATATCTGCAGCTGAGCACTCATCACAGCTGACTAAGACTTCATAAAATTTATCAAATGCATTTTCTCTTTGGCTTGGCAAAATAGTAAGTAGTTCTCTCTTCTTATCAGTAGCTGTAGGTTTAGCCTAGATAAGGAGACATATATACATATATATCAAGATATGTATATATGTATGAATGTATGTATGTGTATATGTCTGGCTGTATGTATGTATTTTGAACATATTATTTATGTCAGATAATATTATGTATGTATGTATGAGAGAAAGAAAGAGAGAAAGGCAGAGAAGAGAGTGATAAGAGATAGAAAAAGTGAGAGAGACTGAAAGAACTGGTTGTCTACTGTGTCTTCTGTTTGATATGCATTAGTATTACTGTGTTATGCTGAATTTTGTCGATGTTTTACAAAATAATTATTTTAAGAGCCTTAAAATAAAAAGAACTTTAAAGATCTATTAAAAAAAAAGAAAAAAAAAGAAAAGCCATAGTTGAATTCAAATTCTGAGAGTGAGAGAGACACAAATGTAAACTATTTTTAAATTTGTTTAAAACCATGAATATATTTCAGTACTTTCAAAAACATATTTGAACTATTCCCCAAGAGCTGAATTAAATTTCCCATCAATTTACGTGTATTAAACAAAAATATATAAACAAAGTTATCACTAACCATAATCTCTTCCAACAGAGAGTTAGTAATAACTCCATTTTCTTCCAAGGCATATGCAATCGTTTTTATATCATGAATTTCTTCAATAATCCTAGTTCTTTCAGTTCGTAGAATGTCTTTATGTGTCTCATTCATGACAAACAATTAATTGTCATCTGAAAGAAAAAGAAAAAATACTGAAAGAAATAAAACATTAGTTTGACAAGGATTTTTTCAAAGATGTCTTAAACCTTTATCAGAACTTATGCACAAAGATGCTTCCTAGTAATGATGCTGTCAGGAACCTATATCTGATACAGTATGGAAATGGGGAACAGAATCAGATGAAGCTTTCAAGAAAAACATGTTTGATAATACTTCCTGTTTTGGAATATCCAGTCTACATAAAGCTATTTGATTCTTACACAGGCATTATTAGTGAAAGTTTAGGAGCAACCATATAATGTTAAATCAAGATTATAACTGTTTTTTTTTTAAATTTTTGTTGTTATGACAGATAAATCCTCTGACATACATTGCTAATCTAGATCTTACATGCCATAAATGGTTATCTTCTTTTTGAGCCTGCTACAACTTCACAGTGAAGTATAGAAATTTTACTTTATGATTTCCAGAGAAGCAAGAAACAGTTCACATGAAGCAAATTTTGTGACTGTGATCTGCAAAATTGTTCATGCATCAAACCATACAGAGAATTTGAGTTTTTCTGCAAATGTGATTAATAGTAATAATAAACATGACAATAGATGTAAGAGACAACTGATGTAATATAGATGTTGAAGACTAGAGATCACCATAAAAAAATACAAATTTAAATCCCATTCATCATCCAGAATACCAAGCTAGGCAGAATTTAGTTCTTTGAAAATTTACAGTTGCAAGGACATTTGATGAATTTCATCTGTTTCCATATAACGCTGAGCATTTTTTTATTTTATATATAGATTTATTATTTAGATGGTATTAGCCTCTTCTCATTGAATGGTGGCATTGTGTAGTTTCATGGTAATGTTGGTCTTCATGAAAGGACAGAAAAATTTCACTTTTGAAAGAAAGATTCTACTGGACAGATGTTGAGAAATCTATACAAGTCTGTATGTGAAATAAATAATGCCAACAAATACTACTGAACCCTCTGTTAACCTAATCGTCAACTAAATCTATGAATTTTCTGAAAAAAACTATCCAAACTAGATCAACAGTATGTATTCATAATTTGACACAATACTCTTCAAGTGTATCCTAGGTCAATAAAACTGAATTATTCTTTATCCGTTTCAATATGTTCTTTCCAAAAGAATACATTCCTACAAAGGAGTGAGTGAAGTTTGTCGAAAAGCTGATGATTGAACATTGGAATCTTCTGAAAACTGAAAAATCTTCCTTTACCATCTTATGGGTGAGTATAGACATAATCGAAGTTATTATAGAATAGTTTGAAATATGTTAATGAATTGGCATCTAAAGATCTGAGAAAAATCACAATCCTGCCAGGAGATAAAATATAAAAAGAAGGCTGGAGCTGCTGTTTTATCAGTTGGTAACAGGCTTTTGTTTTCATGTATTGCTTTTGATGAAAGACATAACTTAGCTGGGAGTTGTGAAAATGAGTATTTGTGGTTTGACTGAATCTTTGTGATTTGTAAAGAAAAGGACTAGAGGAGAGAGAACAGTGCATTGTAAGTTGTTACTTCCAACACTTCATGGTAATGTACTTCAACCTGAGTCATATCAAAGATATTATGACCCAAACCTATTCCATAAACAACAAAACATTTTAAATTATGTTCATTCATTGCATCTGTTGGATTCAGTTACCTTTACAGTAAGATGACAGAGATACTGGTTGAGAAAGTACAGATGAAGTCAGTGATTTAAGTGAAACAAATGAGGAAGATGTTGAAGAATCAATTCATGATTTTGAGGAGAAGAAATATCCTCTGGCAATTCAATCTCTGATCAGACTGCAGTCAAATGATATCAACCAAACTGCTTTCATAGATCAATCACCAGAAGAAAAAAGAACACAGATAAAGTAGAGGCTATGTCTCAGTTTCAACTAAGGATACCAGAAAATGCATATCCAAGAAGATCAAACTGAGCTTGGGACAAATCATTGTGCATGGACAGTGGACAGTATTTGATGTCAGCAGCAAATGAACAAGTATTGGATTGTTGGAGCTGATTATATCACCTCACTTATCATACTGGATATTTTATTTTTTCAAATGAGCCAGTGTATACATTATTCTTTTTTCTCTTATTTCTGTAACTTTTTATTTCAATTCTGCTATAATAACATGTAAATAAATCTCTTTTCTCAATTTGTCAAAACTTACATACAACACTTTTGCATTTTTCTCTTCATTTTAATTCAAAACTGTTTTATATATAACTTAAAAGGTATTGTCTATTTTAATCATAAAGTTAAATGGAAAGTAAAATTTAAAATTTTATATATGGATTCTTGGATATTTGAAGATATAAAATGCTCATGCCATCCATAGAGTACATTTAGGAAATGGATGTAATTATATTAGTGGCTGTAATTATCATAATTGTGTAACGTATACTGATGTGGAGATTACTTCAGTCTAATTAAGGATTCAGGTGCATCATGTTTTTTTGGTGTGTTTTTTTATAACTATTATTTAAATGATGTTATATTTCGTATGACTAAAGACAGATATGAAGAAACAGCTCTCCAAATACCAAACAAATACCTTTTAATAATAATAATAATAATAATAATAATAATAATAATAATATCATCATCATCATCGTCGTAATGATAATTATATTAAACCTCAACAAGTAATACATACAAGTCTTTCTAAATAGATTGGTGATAAATTACTTTTCATTCCACCTCCAGGAAATTATTTGCATTTTTGAACATATACTGACTCAGTGACTGTCTTACTTTTCGTTTTAAGAATTTAAAATGTTACATAACTGATATTATCTATTTAAACTGTATATTTAATGCGGAGTAAATAAATAAATAAATAAACCTGGTAAACAGACTAGGAACGTTACTTACAAAATATATAAATGTCAGGTAGAAGTCACCTCTATTCTAGTTTCGGTTTCTAAAAGGAAGCGGTTAGTAACGTGAAAACTAATTCGTGATTTACGACACGTTTATATCACCGGTCACGCACTAATCATGGACAGAAGACAGATAGATACAGTCACAACTAACATATACTAATATGATTATTGTAGTTATCAAACATATTACTATATTCGCATTTAGTTGATTTTTGGGTATATCTTTTATTAACATGGCCTTATCACAGAATATTATATATATATATATATTTTCTTTTTTCTTCTTAGCTGATGATAGTCTTAGACCGTTGAGAACCTTTTTAAAAAAGAAATTAAGAAAATTAACTGTCATTTGTATTATAAAACAAATATCTGTCATTAGTTTTCCATTTTATGTAAACTAATGTAGAACAGATTGCACAACACAACATTAGATAGCTAAAACATTTATTAAAAGTGCTTTAATTATGGGTTTAATTTGTCTTTTTATAGTTCTGCTATCAGTAACTATAATACATATATACCGCTATGACAGAAATAGGCAACAAATCTTTGTACTTCTGTAAGTTTACACATTCGTTAGCAAATGTGGTTTGTATAGTCTGCAGTCTAAAGAGTATAGTATAATATTATTATCTTATATCTTATGATTATGAAAAAATTGGGCTAGGCCAATTATTATTAATATATATATTTTGCCCTTTTCACACAAGGAATAAACGGTTAAACTGGTATCCTAATTAAGATATTCTTAAAGATTTAAACATTTTAAAACCAATTTTATAACATATAAAAGAAAAAAAAATCTTCTTATGTTTGTCAGTGTAGTTCAGTTGTATAACCATCATTGATATAATCATTTAAAATATCATTTAGCTTCATATAAAATGTATGGCGATTTCACACATCCAGAAATTGATTTCGATTAATAATTAATTTGTTCACAGTTTTCTAAGAACCTCCATGCAGAAACTTAATTCACACTACTTTGCTGTAATGATGTTTAAAGCATTACGGTGTGTACAATATAGAATTTGCTGCCAGTAGATAATAATAAATAGCGCCTTACAAAGAGCCTTCTCAAAATACCAAAAACCTGTTGTCTTATATTGATTTTGATATTGCAGTAGTAAAACACGACTGTAAGAAATTTTATATCATCTTGATTGATTCTCTGTTTCACATATATTAAAACTGGGTTTTTTAAAGGGAAATCAACTCGTTTTAAAAGTTGTAGAAATACAGAGTCAGAGGTGTCTAAAGATAATTCATTCTTTCACTACCAGGACTCTTTTAGTCTATAGACCTTTTGCCAAATATCGCTTTACTTCAAATAAATAATAATAATATTAATAATGGTAGTAACAATGATAATAAAAATTGTTCTTAACATAAATGTGCTAAGTGTATATTTTTCCATGCTGCACATTTTCACTATTAAAATATGTTGAAATTTAAATGTTTATTTATTAATTTGTTTTACAGAGTTTATTGTGCCATATTTAAACAGATAACCAACATTTGAAACATTTCCTGGAAAGCTGATCTCTTAGCATATGCCTTTATTAAACATAAATAAATATTTTGATTTATATTCAGTCTTTAATAACTGTCAGTACAATTATTTCAACTCTGACTCAAATGTATAAGATTTTATGTGTTAATTTGATTATGAAGAAAAGAGATAAAATGCAAATACAGTGGTCTTAATTTCAATGTAATTATGGATGAAAAAAAATTTAATGATCATATGATCATAATTATTCACCAATTCTTTTATTTTTATCAATATGTTTTTTAAAAATAATTTATCAAATAAAATTACTATAATTAGTTTCTAATTAACATCATATCTTAGCATACATTAATATAGATGTCACTAATCTGTACAATCTACAACAAGGATAATTAAAACTTTCAATTTTTTCTTTGTTTTATTTATTTATTTATTTTTCCAACAATCTTGCCAGAGATGGTGAATGCCGTCTGCCGTAACTCAAGAGAAGACGACAGAGCCATTGTTTCCCCGTCTAAACAAAAAAGTTCATGGATAAAGAACAATTTACTTGTACCTGCCTATTGACATAAGCATATTAAAATTAATTAAGTACTTTGTATTGAGTACATATTATTTTAATTATGAATTTTTATTATTATTTTTATTTTATTCTTCAGTAGATACGGATAACAGTGTCGAAATATCGATAATCATGCATGAAAAAAATAATACCGATTTTACATTTTTATTATTTCTTTTATATTTTAATACAATATGTTTTAATTTAATTCAAAGACGTTTGATGTTTCCTAGAAATTACCATTATACATTTATGCATCACTTTATTATGATCTGACATCTCTCACACGGGCGGTAACTAAATATGTCAGTGAACATCTCTCACAGCAGAAAAACAAACGGTACAGATTCCAGACGAGAACAGTTTATACGCGAAATGATGAAGAATCTGACATAGATGTAGACAATGAGGATAGACAGACTGCTTGGCAACCGATTCAGTCGCAATATCTTTCTTTCGGTTATTTCTGTATTTTTTAACATTTTGCATTATATTTCTTAGCATTTTGTTTGGAGTGTGCCCGCAATTTTTTGTAAGGCTTCAAGTGTGTCCCGAATTCACAAAGCTTGAGAACCACTGCTCTATCCTATGTCTGATTTCAGTTTCACAAGATAAATTAAAATTTGTATTAACACACCATTTACGAATACAAACGAATACAAACATCGACATGGTTAAGACATACGATTACGTCACAATGTAATTTTTAAGCGTAACTATGGTAGTTATTTAATTTACTATATTTATGTAACAAGTTATATAAAACTCTTTAAAAGAAATTAATAAACAAAACAAAAATAATAATAATAAATTAGTAAATAAATAAACATAGTACCTTATACAAAGAATACATTTATTATTATTATTATTATTATTATTATTATTATTATTATTATTATTATTTTATGTTTGTTTTATTATTGTTGTTGTTAGTTTCAGTTTCGATCCATTTAGACATTATAAACAACATGCTGAAATCAAAACTTTGTTTCTATAGTCTTACGGTTGTCTGATGTTAACCATATTTATGAAACGGCAGGAAAAAAAACAACTAACAACAACAACAAGAAACTAGTGCTTTTTTTTTATTATTATTATTATTATTTTTTTTTTTTTCAAAGAAACGAGAGACTAAATACCAATAAAATGTTCTAACAAAGCGTAGTTTATACCTAAACTGCAAGATCAGAATATCTCTGTCCTTGTAATGGTTCATGTACAGATAGATAATAATAATAATAATAATAATAATAATAATAATAATAATAATAATAAAAAAATTATGTGTGTGAGAGAGTGCACTCTATCTGTGCTGAGCGTGAAATATTCATCTACCTTGTACTTTTGATCTTATTTGAAGTCGTAATTTTAAAAAACGAATTGATTTACGCTACACGGAAGTTGTTATTTTTCTTTCTTTTTTATTCTTTTTATTTAATGATTTTTGTGCAAATATTAAATAAATTACGTCACAATTACTGTTATTTATTATTTAACATGATCTTTATCGTTCTAACCACAAAAATAATTAAATTCCCAGTAATATTATAGCTGTAAACAAATAATTGTCTACGATAATAAATTATATCAAGTCAGGACGTGTTACCGGTTAGTCATAGAAACACGTCTATTGATACAGCATGTTACTTTTCTTTCCTAAATAAATTTCTCAATCAGACGAATGAATAAAATATAACAGCTACTGTCAGAACTAACGTTAGTAAACAGTTGCTATGGAGACACGTTCTATAATTCGGTGGATTTCGCAGTTGACGTTTGTTATACTTCTGTTATATTCGTCAGTTTCCGTGACTTTTTCATGGCAGACGGGGATTACTTCGATAGCATTATTAGGTAATTTTGGATGAACCTTTATTATTATTATTATTATTTAATTTCTGAGGTTTTCCTTAAATTCATATTATTTTTCTCTCTGTCTTTACTTCAAATTTTGTTTTCAAATAAATATAAAAAAAAGCATAAATTATAGTTAGATGACAACAACAACAACAACAACAACAATAATAATAATAATGTTGTTGGATGATAACAATAATAAATACCTTAAATGATTCTTTGGGTATGGTTAAAGAATAATATAATTTATACATTCTATCAGTTACATTTGTTTTTTTATTGTTTGATTGTTTGCTTGTGTGTGTGTGTGTGTGTGTGTGTGTGTGTGTGTGTGTGTTTTATTTAGTTATTTATTTAAATTAATTTTATTTTAAGGTTCGGTCTTTCTCTTTGCTGATTCGGAATCGACTAAAGAAAAAGACGAATGTGAGAACCCGTTAAAAGGAAAATCTCGCTGTCCGTTTTTGACCAAGGAACAGAAGAGAAATATAGAAAAATCTATTTTCACGTTTGTTACGTACGATGCGGAAAATGCGAAAAGCGTGGAAAATTTGAACCCGTTGAAACAAAACACAGAGTGTGTTTTTGCCAAAAATGCCAGAATATGGGGCTCCCGAGATTGGATTAATCAGCTGTCACTCGGTAAATTTTAGTTTTATATTTTTGGAGGTTGGAAGGAATAAATAATATTAGACATATGTAATATCAGTGTATTCTATGTGTTTTTACACTTAATTATTATTTGTTATGTTACTGAAGCTGACGATATTTTAATTGTAAATACATACGTTCATAATTATGGCGCAGATACACAGCATGAGTGTGCATGTGTGTGTGTGTATGTGTGATGAGAATTATAAATTTAATCTTGGTATATATATTGTTTGTAATTATTGCTATTTTTCGTTTCAGAGGAAAATATTTACAGGTAAGAATATAAGCTTTTTTAAAATCTTATAACTGACGCCGTTAAATAATCACATATTATTGTATACAGTTAGAGAGAAAGATAGTGAGGGCGTGTGTGTGCGAGAGAGAGAGAGAGAGAGAGAGAGAGAGAGAGAGAGAGAGAGAGAGAGAGAGAGAGAGAGAGAGAGAGAGAGAGAGAGAGAGAGAGAGAGAGAGAGAGAGAGAGAGAGAGAGAGAGAGAGAGAGAGAGAGAGAGAGAGAGAGAGAGAGAGAGAGGAAAAAGAATGATTTCATCTTAATGTTGAACCTTACGATCAAAGTTGTTATTTATTATGTTCTCTGTCTCAGATCGCTGCCAACATTTTACCTGTTTACAATGGTTTGTGAATCATTAGGGCTAGACATGTTTATTTTCGAGTTACCAGGGAAACTCTACGGAACGAATATAGAGGTAAGTTAACCAAACAAAACGTCAGTTTTCAAATAATAAAATAATTAAAAATGGAGAAAATATAAAATGGGGGGGGGAATAATAACAAAATGAATAGAAAAAATAACGAAAAATAAAATAAGAAAACAAAAACAACCTCGTTTATTTTTTTTAATATTTATTTCAAGAGAAATTAATTATTAGCTTTTTAATATCTCGTTTTGTCTTTAGTTTTATTCTCCAGTTATTCTTTTTGATACATTATTGGATTGTTACACTAGATTAATGAAAGAGAAGAAAAATATAATGAAGTAACTCCTAACGTTAGGAGTCATTATTCTATAAATTTAACTAAAGGCTAGTTGGTTAATCCCTGGCTCACTTACATTACTGGCTTTTGTTGTTGTTTATTTTTATTATGATTTGTTTATTTGTTTTAACAGACGTTTGCAGACGCATTTCGGAGAACTCTAAAATTATTATCAGACCACGACCCGAGGAAGGTGAGGTGTATGACTCGGTCCCATGTTGGCAAGAAAGGCTGGGTGTTTGAGTTTAACCGTATCACTTTCTTCATTACTACATTCGCTCCATTTTACCCGCTCACGCTACTCACACTACTCACACGGCTGTGAGCACTGCTATATTGCACTCCAGCCAGAAATTTCGTTCGCTCAGCACGATCTACCACCTGACACGCCTACAACGAACTGGGACAAGCCACAAACCGCGAGGGACAAAATAAGACTGGCCTTCAAAGATGCTGGGCGGCCTTACCAAATAAGGAATACGATTTATTACCCGCCGTCACATGACATGATTAAACCAATCAGAAAAGACGAAGATGTGATTAAATGGTGGAAATATAAGAGTGAAAGTTAATTGCTTTTATTGATTTGGCATATCGAAAAGTACTCTTCAAAAATTATCTTGAAACAACTTTTTGTGTTATATATATATTATTATATCGGCTATTATATGTTGTCCAATTAACATGCATAATGATTTGAATATAAAATAAAAAATAAATATATGTATTTTTTAAAACTGATTTACGTTTCTTCAAATTTTTACTATTGTCTTTATTTTTGTATTTGTACATTTTTATGTGTGAAATAATTTAATCTCAAGTGGCGGGTCTTGGTGACGGGTCGTCTCTTGTAGTTGTTTCTTTTTCCGTTGACGTCTGCTCTTTTGATTCTGTTTCCTGTTGCTCTTGTTTAGACGCCTCTTCGCCTTCTCCTTCCTGCTTTTCTTCCTGCAACGCCTGTTTATCTTCTTTTTCCTGAATATCTTCTTCTAACGCCTGTTTATCTTCTTTTTCCTGAATTTCTTCTTCTAACGCCTGTTTATCTTCTTTTTCCTGAATTTCTTCTTCTAACGCCTGTTTATCTTCTTTTTCCTGAATATCTTCTTCTAACGCCTGTTTATCTTCTTTTTCCTGAATTTCTTCTTCTAACGCCTGTTTATCTTCTTTTTCCTGAATTTCTTCTTCTAACGCCTGTTTATCTTCTTTTTCCTGAATTTCTTCTTCTAACGCCTCTTTATCTTCTTTTTCCTGAATATCTTCTTCTAACGCCTCTTTATCTTCTTTTTCCTGAATTTCTTCTTCTAACGCCTGTTTATCTTCTTGTTCCTGAATTTCTTCTTCTAACGCCCTTTATCTTCTTTTTCCTGAACGCCTGTTTTCTTCTTGTTCCTGAATATCTTCTTCTAACGCCTCTTTATCTTCTTGTTCCTGAATATCTTCTTCTAACGCCTCTTTATCTTCTTGTTCCTGAATATCTTCTTCTAACGCCTGTTTATCTTCTTGTTCCTGAATATCTTCTTCTAACGCCTCTTTATCTTCTTTTTCCTGAATTTCTTCTTCTAACGCCTCTTTATCTTCTTGTTCCTGAATTTCTTCTTCTAACGCCTCTTTATCTTCTTTTTCCTGAATTTCTTCTTCTAACGCCTCTTTATCTTCTTGTTCCTGAATTTCTTCTTCTAACGCCTCTTTATCTTCTTGTTCCTGAATTTCTTCTTCTAACGCTTTATCTCTTTATCTTCTTGTTCCTGAATTTCTTCTTCTAACGCCTCTTTATCTTCTTGTTCCTGAATTTCTTCTTCTAACGCCTGTTTATCTTCTTGTTCCTGAATTTCTTCTTCTAACGCCTGTTTATCTTCTTTTTCCTGAATTTCTTCTTCTAACGCCTCTTTATCTTCTTGTTCCTGAATTTCTTCTTCTGACGCCTGTGTATCTTCTTTTTCCTGAATTTCTTCTTCTAACTCCAGTTTGTCTTCTTTTTCATGAATTTTTTCTTCTAACGCCTCTTTATCTTCTGATGTCTGTTTTGCCTCAGTCTCATGAATTTCTTCCAGGAGCGCCTGTTTAGCTTCTGTCGCTTTTTGTTCTTCTAGCTTTGCTTCTAAGGAGGCCTGTTTAGCTGCTAGTGACGTCAGGTCTGTTTCAACTGAAGCATGCTTTGTTTCTAGAGACGCCTGTTTATTTTCTACAGACGTCTGCTTGTCTTCCAGAGACGCCTGTTTAGCTTCTACTGACGACAGTTTTTCTTCTGCTAAGGTTTGTTTAGCTTCTAGAGATGATTCCTTAGCTTCTAATGATGTTTGCCTTGTTTCCATGTCCGCCAGTTTTTCTTTATGAGATGTTTGTTTGTCCTCTAAAGAACGTAAGTGCTCTTCTAGACCTATTTTACTTTCTTCCCATTTTTTCATAACGTCTCCTAACTGCCCTTCCCAAATCCTGATTACTTCCTTGCGTTCTGTGTTCAAGTGCTCTACAAGTTCTGACTTCGACTCATCCATATGGCGCATGAATAGCTCAGTCATCTGTTGTCGTTTTTCGATGTCCATTTTCATCATTTCCATGTAATCAACCTAAGAATTTACGTGAAAAATATAATTAAAAAATATTCTATCTGTCCCCATCACATTTGATTTTTCAGAGATATTAATCGTTTGTAACAGACTTTTATTTTTTCGTATAAACTTCATTTACATTTTGCTTTATTTAAACTATTTAAATCTACGTTGTTTATGTTGTATAAACTGTTTATTTTGTTTTCAGAATATATTGTAATATAAAGATTTATATATCAGTTTTAGTGGCTGAAACAAACCTGTAGTTTCTTAATATCCACTTCTTTATCATGGACGGTGTCTACATTTGTTTCCACGAATTTAATTCGATGATACAAGTCATCCATCTTTCTGTCAATTCGATTGGCCATTCTTTCTATAAGTTTTCTCAGAATATCATCTCCAGCCTCTGAGAGAGAAAATAAACTGTTATTAATTCGTTTCTAACTAAATATCTGTTTTTATTTTAGAATATTTTGTTATTTTGTACACGATGAAAGTATATAAGAATGCTGGCACAGGCGGACAAAGTATTTTCAGTTATGACTTGTAAGTGATTTTAGGTGTGACTATGCAACTATATTTCAAAACAAATGTGATTCAACAGCTTTGATAATCATAATTTTGTACAAACCATTGCATTTTTTATGAGTGCGTGTCTGTGTGCGTGTTTTCTAAAAAAAAAAAAAACACGTGTGTTGTTTTCTGTATGCACTACCTGTACGCTGTATGTGTTAGTTTATGATCAATATATTTTATATTTATGTATTTATGTTTGTGAATATGTATCAACTTTGTACATATGTACATATATGCGTGCGCGCGTGTGTGTACGAAAGTATGTATGTTTGTATGTACATGCATGTCTGTATATACATGTTTGTATATGTGTTCGTGTATGTTTATGTGTGTGAGTGCGTCTGTATATGTTATATAATTTATACATGAGTGTATGCATAAGTAAATATATATATAAATAAATAAATAAAATTAATTTATGTTGTTCATCAAAGATTCTCACCATCGTTTTCTTCATCTTTTTTCTTCTCCACATTTCTGACATACCGACGTATTAGTGTGCAATACATGGCCTTTAAAATAACAACAACCTCATCAACATCTGTATCATCAACAACTAAAATAATAAACAGTTTTACGAAGATATGTGATGAATATAATGACAGAACAATCCCTATATATTGTAGTTCAAAAACCTGGAAACTAGATCTAACTTTTATTTGAAAACAAGTTTGTATATATTTGTTGTTTAATAAATTTGTATTATATCATTCATGAAAACAAAAGACATCAAATAAATAGATAAATAAATAAATAAATAAATAAATAAATAAAACACAAAAAAACCCTGCTAAATCGTAACTAGAATTAATTGTCTAGCCTACCTGTTTTTTATGTCGACCGTTGCCATTAGTTCCGATATGAACCTCTTTTTCATCTTCTTTCGACAAATTGAATTCATTCGTCTGCAGTAGATGAAAATAGTCAAAATTACAACATATCCAATATATATATATTGTTATTATTTTTTTCTTATTGTATATATATATATATATTTCTTTTTTGCTTTTTGCTTTATGTTTTGTTTATTTGTTTGTTTTTGTTTCGATTCTGTCTAATATTAATTAGTTACTGTTACATGCATTCTAAAGTATGCTTTATCAATATTTTTCCTCCTCTAGTCAACAGAAATAAAAATTGCACGCAGTCAGACATTTCAACTCACGTTAACACAAGCATATTTAAAAATCTTTGGCTCATCCTCGGTGTTTCTACAACACACACACGTGTGATAGAAGTACCGGCAGGCCATTAGTAAGCTCTTGGGGCTGGGGATGATGTTGAAAGGAGGCTGCACCAACGTCCCCGGTTCGATAAACGTCAGCCACAACTCCGTTCGAGAAAACGTCCACTCGGTATCTCTCTCATCCTGATGTAAAGAAAACAATTGGAACAAATATTTAACGAAAATAGGAAATGGTTGATTAGTGATGGATTAAAATTTTAATATCGGGCCGAGTAAATCCCTGTATGGACAGCAAAGAAGTTTTTTATGAGACATCGAGACAAAGAAATTGGTTATCAGATATATGAAATTTTGACTGACGATGTTGGATTGCGTTGAATGTAGAACTAACGGGCGGATGAACTGAAAGATTAACTTGAAGAACATATAGTAAAAAAACAAGGCAAGATTTAAAGGTAAGTTAGTTATTCAGACATTAATAAATTAAAGCGTGTACCTGTACTGCTTGAAACGAGTTGGACATGACGGCAATGAGGAGATTCAGCAGAATAATCATGGCGGCGAAGACGTAGGTGGCGTAGAGGTAGAGTCCGATGGTCTGGACTCCGTCCACTCGATGCGGACTGTTAGTCAGCGAGTCTAGCGGTCCTATGTGATTCAGGACTGGGAAGCTGACGTCACCCATCCCAAACAAACTCCACGTCAACGACGACACCGTCGATTCAAATCTGAAATAAATGTAAAATACTGACGTAGCTGACTACATAATCATTGTAAATCTGTGAAATATGTGTAAAATTTCTTAATGTAATCTACTGACATAACTACCCACCCCACAAAAATGACTGTAAATCGGAAACAAATGTAAAATATCTTAATGTAATCAGTCTTTGACGTAATAATTCCTCGAAGCAAATACAAATACATTTTAGAAATTATATAAACTTTTACTTACGATTCAAAGTGTGAATTTCTGCACTTAGCAGAGGAGTAAAGGGCAGTTAATCCTGATGCAAATGAGACAATGACGAGTATAAACATTCCACACAGTTTGAGTAGGTCCACAATACATCGCCTGAACGACACCAACATTGTACCGAGCGCTTCGTTGCATGGCATGATGAAAGCAAACCGACTGATAGTCAGAATCGTACCAAACGTGAACATGACGTCAGACACAAGCTCGGGATCAGGAACCCAAGATGGCTCCCAGACAACTGAAAAACACCAAAACAGAAAGCTGCACACACACACACAAACACAAACACATTTATTTACATAAGAGATATAATTATTAACTTTACTCTTCAATGCTCACATTTAGTTTTGCAAGTTACCTTGAAACGCTGGCTCTGTGTTGTAACAAAATCCTGTCAGAGACCCCTTTGTTCTGCGTATCGTATTACACCAAGACAACAGCTTCGTAAAGGTGGCGTTGTTGCCGTTTTTCATAGCATCTGTCAACAACTGCCTCATCTTAAGTGGCGTTATGACTTCGAGGACGAAGGAGCCCAAGAGAAAACTCAACATGAGAAAGTCGATGACATTCCAAAGAGAACTAAAATAGTCCTTGGCTCCTTGCGATCCTATTTGTTTACACTCCTCCCAGATTAGTCCTATGGTTAAATGCAGACAATAGTGGTTAATATAATCATCTCACAATAACTGATCTCTCTCTCTCTCTCTCTCTCTCTCTCTCTCTCTCTCTCTCTCTCTCTCTCTCTCTCTCTCTCTCTCTCTCTCTCTCTCTCTCTCTCTCTCTCTCTCTCTCTCTCTCTCTCTCTCTCTCTCTCTCTCTCTCTCTCTCTCTCTCTCTCTCTCTCTCTCTCTCTCTCTCTCTCTCTCTCTTTCTCTGTGTATATCGGTATATCTATTTATCTCTCTATATAATCTATCTTTCTAAGTATATCCATAAATCTAAATACCTATCTATCTCTATACTGTTCAATCTATTTTTCTCTGTGTATGTTTGTATGTATGTATGTATGTGTGTGTGTGTATGTTAATGAGTAGGCATATATACTAACCAATAATCCACATTAGTAATACAGTGACTACGGCGAAGGCCACTGGATTATAGTCATCACATGCCACCGTTTCCAGAAAATAAGAAATTTTGAGTTTGGTTACCATGACGATTGATATAAACGACAGGTAAGAGCAGGTATAACTCAAAAATCTCATCAGCGGTGTTGATAAAATCTGACTCACCTTAAAAACAAATACAGATCATTTGTACCTGAACTGCAGCAACAACAACATCACCATGAAACGTAACAACAACAACAACAACAATAATAATAATGACAACGAAATTTATTTTGGTAATACTGCTATAACTGCAACTGCTGCTGCTACTGCTACTACTAGTACTAGTACTACTACGTCTGCTGCTACTACTACTGCTAATAATAATAACTGAAATACAATCTTTATCACATGAATAAGAGAAAAGATACGAAAGATGCACGAATAAACAGATTAATAAACAATACCAATTTAGACAAACACTAACTTGACAGATAGAGAGTCAAACAGACAGACAGAGAGACAGCAAGACATACAGAAAGACAAACAGACAATCGGAGAGAGAGAGAGAGAGAGAGAGAGAGAGAGAGAGAGAGAGAGAGAGAGAGAGAGAGAGAGAGAGAGAGAGAGAGAGAATGAAAGGACAAGAGAAAAAATTAAGTTTTTCTACGTATATAAATGTGTGTGTATGTGTGTGTATATTTATATGTGTTCTGTGCATAATAATGTGTGTGTTTGTCTGTATTCAGTAAATGTGTGGTGTGTGTTTATATTGTGTATGTGTGTGTGAGTGTGTGTGTGTGTGTGTGTGTGTGTGTGTGTGTGTGTGTGTGTGTGTGTGTGTGTGAGTGTGTGTGTGTGTGTCTGTGCCACTAACATATAAAGATACTCAAACAAATTATTCTTACTTTTCCCCAAGGCCAAATGAGGTATATGACAGACATGATGGGAACAAGAACAGTGCCAATAGGCAAGGCGAGCATCAAGTTGGTGAATTTATTCAGATATCGTAGAAAGGGGACACCACTGTACCAGAGTTCAGAGATCTGTGCCTGACACTGAGAATGAGCGACAAACTAGAAACAAAAAAATATATATATATATATATATATATACTACTACTACTGCTGCTGCTACTACTATTACCACTACTACTATATACTACTACTAATAATAATGATCATCATCGTCAACAACATCATCAATACAACATTACTAATGAAATAGAACACACACACACACACACACACACACACACACACAATCATATTAAGAATAAACATTAATAACATTAACAATTAAAAGAAACAATTAACTCACCTTCTTCTGTTCCATTTTGATGGCAGCTGAGAGAAGCGGAAGTACGTCATTAGAATTTTCTTCAGATTCACTTCCGTCATCATCCTCCCCTTGCTGTCTAACTGAGCCGGTGAGGATAGCCTTCACTTCGTCAGAGCTGTGGCACTGGTCCATCAGCTCAGTGGTGAAATCCTGAACCTGCTTGTCTAATCCACTATAATCCGCCTGTAACAGTAAAGATTAGTACTAACCCGTTGATAAATGAAACGAACGAATGAATGAATGAATGAATAAATAAATAAATAATTTTAGGACTATTTACATATTGGTTGAAATAAACGTTATATGAAGCAGTATGATACGATTTGTCAGGGATAACATGGCTGAAACATTTTAGTTTCACACCTGTACCTGAATGTGTGCATGTGTTAAATGCATTAATTAATACATAATCATGAGCAATCTGCTTTTATAACAGTTGCTAAATATTTATATTAATTCGGTACATTAAATATATTATCCACAAGTTTAAAGGAAGAATTTGCAGTAAGCCACTCCTATGTCTAAAATGTCTTCAGCTACGTACTTGAAATCCACTGAAATTACCTGAAATTCGGATTCAATTTCCGCCAATTTCCGGAACTTTACGCTATGCCTGAACGCGGTAAGGATTGGGTCCTCTTCCGTGAGGACCATGTATGCCGGACTGGCCATGGCTCTAAATGTGTCCAGTCTGTTAGTAGTGTACATCTGAAAATAACAAACAATGATGTCGGTTTGTATGAGATATTTCAATTGATAAAGATTCTTAAAACATTTTCCATTATGTAAAAGCGAGGCAATTTCTTTATTTATCTTGCATTCTTATTTTTTCATGTTTTTATTTTTTTGTTTGTTATTATCTACATTAAGTTTGAACAGTATTGCTTGTTTATTAATTTATTATGTGATGACTATCTGGGATATTACAAAGATTCCCTGCAGCTTAAGGTTTGTTATTTTCATAGAATATCCGCCCCTGATTCTTAGTCAACGGTGGTTTTTCTGTGACACAGTAAATACCCATTACCATAACAATAAGGCCCTCGCAACTGATTTTATTGTTTTATATATGAAACAATCTGATATTTTATCAGCTGTTGTTCTTTCTATACAATCGCATAGTTATCGACGAGAAATTTATATATAATAATAATAATACATCTGTTTAACTATTGTCGTTATTAAATAGCGCAAAACATTCCGTCACGTATAGAAAATTATTCAGAACAGTGAACTTTAATTTATTTGTATTATTTACCTGCTGGGTGAATTTAAAGTTATAGGAAGCAACATGTTACGACTTGTCTGGGGTAACACAGTAAAATCCTTTTACTGCCACACCTACACCTCTTGTGAGTGTTTGTATGTGTGTGTACGCCCATAGCATGTAATTGTCACAGAAGAAGACTGATTTTATTACTATAACAATACGCCAACAACAATATTTACTAGTACTAGCAGCAATGTTTTCTGAGATGGTGTTTGGTGATGTAGTGTTTGATGTTTGCATGTATTATCATATAATCATCATTAACATCATTATTATTTATATTATTTATGTTATTTTCTTACTTATTTTTATGTAGTCGTTTGTGTTCAGATAGATATGTAAGTAACATCAGAATGCTGAATTCTTTTGCTTTTCATTCTGCCCACAGCAAAAATGTTTTAGTTTTTTTCCACGATTTAAAATGCTAAATTTCACCGAATTTAAATTATTTATTTATTTATTTGCTTTCTTACGTTATTATTTTATATTATTTATGTATTTATATGTTGTTGCTATTGCTACTACTACTACTTCTTATCGGAGACAGGCACTACTTCTTTAAACAAAAACTAAAAAGGTTTACCTTAAAATCTCCTGTGCGCTGCGCGTTACACAGGCTGCAGTTACAGAAGTAATCATGGGGGGCGGATAGAGTTGCTCCTCGCAACATGAGCTGTTTGACGATTTGAAAATTGTTTCTCTTTGCTGCTATAATCAAAGCTTCTCTCAGTTTCCGCTGTATTTTTTCATCTTCACCTTGATCCCCCTCATCTGAGACGGGACCATTGTACAAGCGATGCCCGATGATGGTTTCAAAGATGGCGTCGCGATCCATATCGCACGCGCAAAGCAACGCCTTATGGACAGTAACTTCTGAGGCTTTGTCCAGCAAGAAGACGACGACATTTTCGACGTTTGCAACTACTGCCAGTTCCAGAGCAGTCCTGCCTTGAGGATCCACGCAGTCGACACTAACGTCTCCTTCTTCGAGCAAGTTTTTCAAAGTTTCGATGTCTCCGATTTCTGCCGCATCTAGGAAATCTCTCTCCTTTTCTGTGAGTCCAGCATGCAGTCGGTCCTGATAAAGATTATAAATCTTGTCCTCTAAAGTAGTAGCTCGTAGTTGTACGATATTCATTTTGAAAATGTACTTTTCTCAGCAAAACTTAATATATTAATTTTTGTATTGCGGTCACTGCTGATCTTTCTTTTAAAATTACCTTTTCCGAAAACTAATGAATATATTTTCGTCCTTTTAAAACAACAAACTAACCTTGTCTGAAAGCTATAAATATATTTTTATCCTTTTAAACAACGAGTGAAAAATAATGAGCCCAAATTTTATAACATCAAAATCACTCGCTGATCTGCACACGAACGATTTCGAGCTAATTTATAAAACGTGTCACGTGCATTACTGATTTGTTATTTTAGCCATGGAAATTCCACTCAGCTGAGACCGTCCAGTTTGTTACGTACAATGATGGCAACAGATGGAACAGGTTATTTTAATACAAGATATTTAATATTTAATATTCATATTTAACTATTCTAGTTTCCCGCTTCGCTGAACACCACATTAGAAAAACAGTTTTAAACATAAACAATTTTATAAAGAAACTTAATACAATTAGACACACAAAAGAATAAATAATCAAATAAATAAATAAATAAATAAAATAAAATAAAATAAAATAAATTTTAAAACATTTTTTATTTATTTATTTATTTATTTATTTATTTATTTTGTGTTGTATTTTCTTTGTCTTTATTTATATTAATTTTCTGTCTTTCTCTTTCATACTTTCTTGTTCGCTCCCTCCTCTCTCTCATTACCATTGTCTACACTTCATTCTCTCTTTCTCACATTCACAGTTTATATAACAGAACTGGATCTGTATAGCTGGTATAGCGCTGTTCTGAGAAGGAGTTGGTCGAAGGGTCTGTTATACAAAGTGTTCCTGTCGGCTGTTTTCCATTCCAGTAAATAATCACAAACTTATACTTGATTTCCTGTCTTTTATAAGGAACATGTAACAGATCCATTTAAAGAATCCATGGTATAAGGACGTTTTCCCTCGAATATATATATATATATATATACATACATACATATAAGCGCAATCAAGCATGGTAGGTGGGGAATAAAACCTCCACGTGGGGTCAAACCAGACCCCAAAATATCAGAGATCACTTGACACTTTACAAACTTCAGTTTCATCATTTTAATTCCCACCCCAAAGGAGAAGCTGGAACAGCGGACAGCTTTTTATTTTAATTTTATTGTTTTGTTCATGATTTTATTAATATTCATTGTTCTGTTTATTTAGATAATAAAACTAAAAGTAGCTGCAGTTTCTGTCAGAGCAACCTGCCACCTGTTGACTGAAGTAGATTTACGTGAATAATTTCTCCTGTTTTTGACAACAAAATTGATTTGTTTATGGTTTTGAGCAGCGCAGAACGCCCACCTTAGCATGATGGTTCAATGGAAGAAGATACCGAATTTCTTCCTTATTATGGAATAATACACTAATGTTAAAACAGAGATATGTGGATAGAGGTATAGAAAGAGAAAGAAATAGAAGGTATTTATATATATGTACTAATTTAAATAATATCAACATTGGTTCGTTAATCACTTGGTAAAAACAATACAAATAAATTAATTAAAATTCTCGCTAAGAAAATGATGGGGGTGGGGGGAATATCAAATATTTTAACTGAAGTCATAAACTAGAACGGAAATTGTAACCGGAAGCAAGGCCGATAAGATGACATGAGTACATAAAAATTAAAATGGCATCGCCTCAGTTAATGCAGTGAATATAAAAGTACGATTGACCTTAGCTCTTCAGTATAAACGTCACAACGAAATCGTATAAAAGTGGCACTGATTAATATCATTTCATCAAAAGAATCTCTGAACTTCAAACTGACAGGAGATATGACGAAATACACTGCTGCAGTCGTTAGTTTGTTGGTGTTAGTTTTATATAATGTACAAGCTTTTTCTTTAATCAGTAAATTAAAACTACCATCGGAAATACCAACAACAGAACCTCGACAAAGAACTGTGACGCCTTCGGAAAGAATCAAATGTAAGTTACTGAGTTAAATTTATATTATTATTTCTTGTCACAGTGCATTAACTCTCTCTCTCTCTCTCTCTCTCTCTCTCTCTCTCTCTCTCTCTCTCTCTCTATATATATATATATATATATATATATATATATATATATATATGTGTGTGTGTGTGTTTACTTCATCATCATTATGTTTTTAAATTATTGGAACATGTACAAATGCATAGCAGGTGACACTTTGAAACACTTTTTTCTTTGAGTATATTATTTTACAATAGAGAGAGAATTTGTTTTCACATTGTAAATTATAGATTTTGCGTTGTCTCAGGTTTAGAGATTTTTCATGCCATCGTGTGTTTGATGTACCTATTCCACTATTTCCTGTTTCGATAAGTGCTCCAATGTATCAAACACCGCTATGTGTGAGTCCATGCTGTAGGAAGTGAATGTTAATTAATTGGCCACTCTGTAACAGTGCATGTCACCTTGAAACTGATAATTGACAAATCTATCTATCTGTCTATCTATCTATCTATCTATCTATCTATCTATCAGTCTATCTACCTATCTATCTATCTATATATCGATATATCTACCTATATATCTATCCATCCATCTCTGTTCATTTATTTATTTATTTATTTTGTTTGTTTGTTTGTTTGTTTGGCGTACAAAATGATAAATCGCGTGTCTCTAAGATGAAAGAGATTTATAGAAAGATGTATGTGGGTGTTTTATGACTTTGCACTGGAATTTGAACAATTTCCCGAAAGCAAGATTTGGATGATAGATAATAAGGAAGTAAATGACACATACTAACGTCATATAGTTATAAAACCTATTTACTACCTTTGTTCCTTTTATTATTATTATTGTTGTTGTTTTTGTTGTTGTTGTTGCTGCTGTTGTTGTTGTTGTTGCTGCTGCCGCTGTTTTTGTTGTTGTTTGTTTATGTTTCTGTTGTTTACTGTTCTAATATTAATCATATTTATTTTCTGTAGTGTGGCCTACGGTACAAGAAGCCACGCGGATTGTGAACGACATAAAGAAGATGGATGTTATTAGACCTGTGGCAAAACTGATTTTAATTCTTCTGCGTGCGGCTTGTCAGCATCTGAAAGACCAGGGCGTCAACCCGCTTCCCGACTACTGCTACAGTGTGGCAGAACAACTGAGACTGGACAAGTTAAATATAATTACTTCGTCAAAACCGACAGCACAGATATCAAATCTCAGAAGGAAAGAAATGATGATAGCTTAAGTTGTGGAAGTGTTTCAGTAATGTAGTTCAAACATAAAAAGATAATAAAATATAAACAATAAAATAATGAGAGAGAGGGATGGGTAATATTAATAAGACTAATAAATAAAGTTTGTATTTATTTATTTGCATCGAACTTCGAAACAGAAATAAACGAAGATTTGTAGCCAGAAACAGTTTAATATGCTATTTGACTTTGAACGCTTTTATAACCGTCTCGATGCAGGCGGATAGGAATTTATAGAATTTCGATATTAAGTTGAAATACGTAACAGGCCTTCCATACGTTTAATTAATTATCCATAAAACGTGCCTGACTCAGCGTGTGCAGCTGCACATAAATAAACCTGTCTGAAGCTGTTGAAATTATTTTACTTCATCTTCGTCTGCTGTTGTTTTCTTGTCGTCTTGTTGATAAAATAACTGGATTCATAAAAAGAGAATATGAATTAAATCATTTTATTTCAGTTACTCTTTGATAGTATAAAATATATTTTCAAAAAGAAACATCAAGAAAAATTTCATCTCATTCACTGGTTTATTTTCACATTAGCATTAAAAAGAATAATTACTGTTAAAGCACACACACACACCCATCCACATACACACGTACTCATATACATGTGTGTGTGTGTGTGTGTGTGTGTGTGAGTAAAACAAGTAATATATCGAAGTAAAATTGTTCCGTCCCAAAATACTATAAGTTTGGAAAATTATTTTATTTTACTATGACAGAAAAAGAACAATAAAATTTAATGATGAAATTATCCATAAATATTCCTAGGCCTTTAAACATGAAATTAATAGAATAGTCAGTGAACATTAAATTTTTACGAAGCAATGAATCTAAAAAAAAATGTTTTACATATACAAAATTTCCAAATTTTAAACTTTCACAACTCTTCAATCTGTCGGTCTTGGTAAAAAAAAAAAAAAATGCCTTCTAATGTTAATAAGTTTTCTCTATGGCATAAAACAGAAAATATTATTTCGTTATTGTTGTTATTTTATACTATCAAGAGTAACTGAAATAAAATGATTTAATTCATATTCTCTTTTTATGAATCCAGTTATTTTATCAACAAGACGACAAGAAAACAACAGCAGACGAAGATGAAGTAAAATAATTTCAACACTTCAGACAGGTTTATTTATGTGCAGCTGCACACGCTGAGTTGTTGTTGTTGTTGTTATTCTTCTTCTTCTTGTTCTTCTTGTTGTTGTTATTATTATTATTATTATTATTATTATTATTATTATTATTATTATTATTATTAATTCATAAACAGTTGGCATCAAGAAAAAAAAAATTTTTTTTTTTTTGTTGGCAATCGTGTAAACAATAAATTTCATATGTGGATAAAAACTTCTGGGTTATTCAGTGTGTCTCGAGTCTGTTTTCTGTGGTGGGGATCACGTGACTTTCTCATACATCAAACAGCGTTGTTTCAACAATTTGACAACATATGCGCACTTTCGACAACAAACAAATCTTCACGCAATCGTAAGAAGGCGCAAACATAATTAACTGAAGAGTACTTCTTCTAGCAGCAGCGTTCATCTGTGTACTTGTGATCTCGTCACGAATTCGGTGTCATTTGTAATTATGTACAACCTCGTTATGTCTGGTTTTAAATATTAATTGTTTAAATGAAGTATTGTTTTGCTTGGAATGTACACATACCTGTGAATTGTGTAATAAAAGAAATACAGACAGACTGTTGAGTTTGTTCTGTGACAGGTCCTAACAAATATATTAAATTCTTTAGAACTTTCTTTTTTATTTGAATTAATACTTGTCTGTTTAAATCAACGTAATAATTATATGTTATTAAATGTGTGTGTGTTGTGTGTGTGTGTGTGTGTGTGATTACATATACATGGACACAAACTTTAATAAAATATCTATAGTTGGTATATGCAAAAGAAATTATCTAATAAAAGACAGTTTCAAAGATAATCTTGTTTTACGTTAAACAAAGACGAGTTTATCTATTTTCGTTACAAACACACACAATATAATTAGCAGAGACATTTTTAAAATTTCTTATAAAATAAAAATAGATAATATTATCACAACTGATGCAGTGGCTTTAAACAAATAAAAAATAAAAATTTAAAAGAAAAGATATGTACGAAATCTAAACGACTCGATCATTTCTCATTACAAAATACATTGCCTCTAACTGGTTTTACGTCTGGATAATCCTTTCTTGACTGTCTGTAGGAGGACTCACAATCTCCCAAAACTGTTCCAATTACGTTGCCATTCGGACACACACCTACCCATCCACACAGGAGCGCGCGCGCGCACACTCACACACACACACACATACACACACACACACACACACACACACATATCTACACACGCACGCACGTACATATATAATTAGATACTTTATCAATGATGAAGTTGCGTTTTTATTTTTCTCGCTTATTTTTAAAATCGTATAATTCTATAAGTATTATTAAAACTATGCTTCACGAGATGATATAAATGCAAGTTATTTCCCTTGTCCAATCTTTCGTTTAAAAATGATATAAAAGATACTAGCATCCGGTTATATGGCTTCAAAACAAGTTTCTTTTGTTTATTTTTGTTTTGTTATTTTATGATTCCGAAATATTGTCAGTTAATCAACTGAATTGATGTCATTTTTTGAATTCACCATACTGGCTTTTGAGATGTTTGTTTATTATTAGTTTATTATATAATATTTTAATTCCTTACTAGGAGTTCTACGTAAAATTACATTATAATTCAGTTACCTCTATTCTGTATTCAGCTAGAGAAGCATTGCCGGTTATTGCGGGCTTTGGCATTGTCAGAACACGTTTTAATAATTATAAAGTAATATGTTGTGTTGGGTTTTTGATAATTCCAATACACTGGAGCAGAAATAACATAGCTATTGTTACAGAACTAAATAAAAGCTAAGCAAAAAACACTGTAGGAAATAAATAATGTTAGAAAGGACAGTTGCAGGTCTGAGTGTATCATCATATCATGTAACATGTTTTGTAAAACAAATAAAATTCGAGAGAAATACGTATATCACTGTATAATCGCTGTATCATATATAATATCAATTTTTAAGTTAGTTTTTTGTCATTTGTTTCCAGAGGAAATATGATTTACATAATAATACAACTTACGTTATAATTAAAACTTAATTAAAAGGCAGTATTGAATATACCATTTTATTTATTTATTTATTTATTTATTATTTTATTTTAATACACAGACAAACAAATTATGTAATACTTGCTGTTGCTGATTATTCCACTATTTTCTGTTTATTCAGGTTTCTGAAAAGTGTGTTTCATCAATAATCTGGTTGGCAGACAGTTATCTTCGTGTGGATGCTAAAACCACAACTTCTATTTAATACAACACCTAAACTGTGGAGTTGTTTTCAGGGAGCATTTAAAGGCTATTTCATTATCAGACATCTGTCATTTATTGTAAACAATAGAGAGAAATTTGTAAATGTTCCTCATTATTCTGAGAAAAACTTGCAGATAGTATTTAAATCCAGGTTTAAGGAATATTTATATTTTTATCATAATTTACTTCATTCTAATTTCTGCACAATGGCTGATCACAAATTCATCACTGGTTACGCCAAACTTGGAACTGCAGGATGTAAAAAGTGCAAACAGAAAATAGCTAAAGGTTCTCTTCGTATTGGCAAAGTTGTACCAAATCCATTCTCAGAAGAGGGGGGAGATATGAAACAGTGGTATCACCCCCGTGTCTCTTTGAAACGTTTCTGCGTGCACGGGCAACGACTAAAAAGATTGAAGATGTTGATGATGTGGAAGGCTTTGATGATCTGGAACAAGAACATAAAGATGAAATTAGCAAATTAATTCAAGGTAGAAATTTTAATGAGAAACTTTTTAACATATTTATGTCAATATTATATTGGCTAGTGAATTCCTGTTATTTGTAGTCTCATACAATAATTTTTGTTTTTAATGACATTTTCAGTAATAAATGTCTGTATGATATGTATCTTGTTAATTTTAATTTTTTTCTATTATTTCTTTTTTTTTTGTTTAAACTTGTAACACAAAGTTGGATTGTTTTTTATTTATATAAATATAAATACTGTCACAGTGACAAAAATATTTATTAAAACATTGGACTTTCTCTGTATAATTTAGCAATTAAATTATTTATTATTTCAAAATTATTTTAAGTGAAGTAAAATATATGAAAGCATTAACAAGGTTTTAAAATATGTTTTATCTAGATTACTTAGCAAAAGCTGGAACAAAATCACCTGCAAGGAAAAAAACACCGGTCCAAACAAAACTGACACCAGTCAAAAAACAGGAACCCACATCACCAAAACAAACTGATGGTAACTGGATTATCTTATCTCATTGACATATTTTTAAATAAATAAATTATTTTATTGTAATGTCACTGAATGAATCTTCCAAGTATTATTTACCTATTTAATATCTGTTGTATATTCAATACAGAAGAAATTTTATGTTATAATATCAATGTTCCTACTTGTGTTGAATTCATTATTGAATAAGTAAATATTTTTGTTGCATTATACAAACAACATTTATATTTCATGCCATGATAATAATTGTTGATGATCAATAATATATTCATTGTTTTTTTTGTTTTTTTTTGTCTGTCAGTAAATGTCTTTAATTACCTTTTTACCTATTTTTCAGATGCAGATGACAAAAATGGACTGATTTCAAAAGCAATAGATCCTTCTGCAGAAAGAGATAATTCTTTTCGACAATTCCGTCGACTTTGTGCCAACATTGCTGAAGAAAGCAGCTACACAGAAAAGACTAAAATTGTCAGCGACTACATCAGAAATGGAAGTGATGGTGGTAAGACCATGTTCTACAATTTAGCTACCTTTGCTATACTTGTTTTAATAATTTTAGTTTGTATTTAATCCCATTTTCTACTTATTCTGTCCCCTTTCGGTTATACACCATTCCATCAACAGTCAAATCATAGATGGTGGTATCCACTCTACTTTCATTGAAAAATATTAATATAAAATTTAATTAATAGTTAGTTGGCTGTGAAAGTGTAGATAGTGGTAATGGGTTTCTCCTATGATTTTCTGTATTCTGTGTGTGTTTTGGTGTATATATGTAAGTATCTGTGTGCATATTTGTGGTTAATGTTTGTGTTTGGTTAATGTATGTGTGTGTAATTGGTGCTTTGGAAAATGGAGTTCAGTTTTTTAACAATGAGCCTAATATATTACAGATATTAATGTCTGTTAATTTTATAATTTATTAGATGGCTTCAAAGGAGATCTGTATTTGATAATCAAGTTTCTGTTGCCGGGGGTGATGAAAACGGTTTACAATTTAAACAACAAACAGTTAGTCAAACTCTTCAGTCAGGTGAGGCACAAATGTGTGTGTGTGTGTGTGTGTGTGTGTGTGTGTGTGTGTGTGTGTGTGTGTGTGTGTGTGTGTGTGTGTGTGTGTGTCTGTGTATGTGTGTGTCTGTCTGTGTATGTGAGTGTCTGTATTGGTTTGTTTGTAAAGGTAACCTAAATATTTTATTTTTACTTATTTTCTTTTTCCAGATATTTGGTACAAATTTGAAAGAAATGATAGAAGATTTGAATCAGGTATTTCAACTATTTTTATATTCTGTTTTGTAAACAATGTGAAATATATTAACAGTATAAATCACACACACACACTGGTGTATATAAAATGTTCACTATCTAATGACTAGTTATTTTTACTAAAAAATAATATGTCTGTCTCAGTATTTTTTATTACTTTACACTATATTTACATAATTTTGTATAACCAAAGACTTGTACTGTGTTTGCAGGGTGATGTGGCAGAAACTGTCAAGGTTTTCTTTGAGCAAAGCAGTAAAATGACACCAGAGAAAAAAAGCCTGCTGAGTATACAGGAGGTCAGTGACAGATCCTCTCAGCATTTGAGACCATACGTGATCTTGTTATATCACTTATTGTATTTTAACATCTTTTCAAAGTATTAACTTTTAAAAAACAATTTTTTTTTTTTTTTAAGTTATTAAAAACATATGATTTTAATATGTTTTTTGTTTGTGTGTTAGTTAATTAGATACAGGTTTTCAGAAAAGTAAAGTTAGAATCTTTATATTAAATAATTTTCAAGATGGAAGGAGTTTCTTTTATAAAATTTCTTTTGTCATTGTCAAAAAAAAAAAAAAAAAAATAATAATAATAATAATAAAAAAAAAAAAAAAAAAAAAAAAAAATACTGAAGGTGTTAAAAATGTTAATCATCATTTATGTTTTTCCAGGTAGATGAGTTTCTCACAGACCTGGCCCAGGTAACGAGGGAAGACGACCAACAGAGAATTCTTAAAAGAATTGCTAAAAAGTAAGATACTTGGCAGTCACTTACTCTACTAATACAACTATAAAACCTAGGGGAAATGAGTAGCTTTACTTCACTAATAATTATTATGAATATTGTATAAATCACTGCCAGGAATAATACCCTTTGTTTTTTATCTGTGGATACTTCTAAAAATTTTGAAGTGCAAAAAGCTTCCAGCTCAAAGCAGGACAGATGTTCAGCCTTCAATTTAATATTTTAAGAGTACTGAAGTGTGTTTAGAAATTTTAATAAAATTATATTTAATTTTTGTTTCAAATTATCCTTTTAATTATTAAAAATATAATTATTTATACTTAAAAATAGTGAATGTATTAATTCAGAATTTTAAATGATAACCAAAATTTAATTAATGCTGTCCTGTTACTATGTGTGTATTTGTTAATTAATTAAAACAAAGTATGTCTAGTTGTAACTGAAAACAGTTTTAATATTATAATAAAATTCTACAATATTTTTATGAAGAAAGCAGCAAGTTTTTTCATATATAAATTTAAAAAATTTATCAAAGATGTGACAGTTTTTTTTTATGTAGGGTGTTGGACATTTTGTTTTGTTTGTTACAGGTGTACTGGCAATGATTTGAAGATGATCGTACGTCTAATTAAACATGATCTGAGAATAAATGCTGGAGCCAAACATATGTAAGTTAATTAGTTATCAATATTTTAAACATTTTTTTAAAGTTTATTTCTTGTATGAACAATAATCATAAGATAATTAAAGTAAAAAAATTCTGTCTAAACTCGAATACATCTTATGCAGTTTGAAAAGGCTCTGTTTGGAGGATTTTATTTTAAAATGAAGAGTTATTTCCCTTCAACAACTTGTAAAACATAATTTCAATTAAATATGTCTGAATTATATAAAAGACGAAATTATTATAAAAAGTTTGATATTTATTCATACTAATGAAGAAAAACAATATTTAGATGAATATAAATACAAATAATTGAATGTTTTTGTGTTTAAGACTTGATGGTTTGGACTCAAATGCCTATGAAGCGTTCCAAGCTTCCCGAGATCTGAAAGACGTGATAGATCGAGTAATCTCCAACACCAACGAGTCAAAACCAGGGATGACAAAAACACTCAGTATCAGAGCCAATTTGATGACTCCAGTGTTGCCGATGTTGGTATGAATAATTTTTGTTTAATTGTGAGAATTTTGGCATTTCTTTTTCTTTTCTTTTGGTCATTGTTTATTTAATAATTTAGGATTGCATTTTCTGAAGAAAAAAAATCTTCTTTATATATATGTGTGTATGATGCACACATTATTCAGTAGTATTGCTTTCTAGATGGATAGATTAGGAATGTGCTTGGTCATAATGTTGCAGATTTGTGACATTGTGACATTGTTTGGATCTTTTTCTTCTTTTTTTTGAACTTACTCAATTTGTAATTTGTTTTCTTCTTTAATTTTATAAATATGTGCATGTGTATTTTTTTAAATATTTTCAATTAATGTTTCTAAACATACAGGTTATGGCTATATACCTAGCTAATTACATACTGATGTGATTAATTAATAATTATATGGTTTTGCTTAATTTATCAAGTCATTGTTGTATGTATTTTTATATTTATCTTTATTTTTTTCTTTGTTTTTGAGGCTGAAGCCTGCAAGTCAGTGGAGCAGGCAATGAAGAAATGTCCTAATGGGTTTTATGCTGAAATAAAATATGATGGTGAGAGAGTTCAGGTGCACAAGAAGGGAAATGAATTTCGTTACTTCAGTCGCAGCTTGAAACCTGTGATGCCTCATAAGGTATTTCATAGTCACATTACACATTTAATATAATCATAATTTAATTTGACATATTAAATTTCAGTCTGTCTGTGATTCATTAAAGTGATCATAATCTGATAAACTTTAATGGGAGTGGCCTCCCTTTTCTAATAAAATAGTTACTATACAATCTGCTTAATCTTAGAACCAAGTATCATTGTTAACTAAGTGATAATGTGTTTTGAAATAAAGAATTTGTTAACTGCTGACATATTTGCTAAAATATGTTTGCTTCTCAGTAAATGGTTGGTCTAGTTAAATATTATTAAATCCTATAAATTGTTTTATGTTACAATACAATTCAGTGTAGTATGTGATATATTCTTTGTTTTCTTTGAAAGTAGAAATGTAAGAAATAAAAGGGTTACTAATATTACCTAAGGAAATAAAATTTATATTTAAATTTACCTTAATTTCACTGTACTTTGAAATGTACTTTTTTATTTGTAACACTACTTTCTGAAAACATGATTTATATTAATATTTTATGTGCAGTTAATTCAGAAATTCCCAGAGTTTAATAAACCTTTTGTTGCAAACATTATATTCCAAAATCATTTTTGATATTAATGTTATCTACATTAATTATATATACATTAATTCAGGATTTAGTAACTTTCATAATAAACTTTTATAATTCAAGCTTTCTGTTCTTCATATTTTTCACATTATTAATATTAAAGTCTCCAGTGTTTTACCTAATGATACACTTTTTGTTTAGGTGGCACATTTCAAAGACTTCATTCCAAAAGCATTTGAGACTGGTGATGATTTAATTCTTGACTCAGAAGTTTTACTTGTAGATACAAACACAAGCAAACCTCTTCCTTTCGGAACTCTTGGCATTCATAAGGTAAAATATTTGTGCCCTTTTAATTTATAGAGACTAACTATAACCTGGAGGTGGAGGTGTTAAAGTAAGTTTAATGATTTTATGTGGACAAGTATTTAACTCTCCCATTTCAACTATGATTGCTTTATTTCTGTATGATGATTTCCTAACACAGGGAAGGTGCATGTAAAGTATGCCTTATGCTAGATGGTAAAAGTAAATATGATTTGATGTCACTGGGATTCATGTCAAAAAGAAATTTGCTTGATAAAGCTTTAAAGATAATATATATATATATTTATGTTCATAGTTATGTAAATGTTATGTGAATTATTAATTGATAAGTAAATAAAATGAAACATTTTCATAAATTCAAATATTATAAAAATCAGACTAATCTCTGTAAAAAGGGATCATTCAGTAAGTTTTTTTATTATTATTATAATGATCTCAATTGATGCATTTTACCTTAAATATTTCCAAATCAATGTGAACCTTTTTTTTCCATAATAGATTTTATTTTTATATTTTTGAACTTGAACAAAGGGTAAAATGTTTAATTTGTTTATTTCAGAAAGCTGCATTTAAGGATGCCAAAGTTTGTCTTTTCATTTTTGACTGTCTTCACATCAACGGACAAAACCTCATGGACAAGTAAAATTTAAAATTTAATAAAAACAGTAATTGAAAACAAACGAACTCTAACTGTTCTTATGATCTTTTTTATTTAAATACTTATTACTATTAATATAAAATTTGAAAAAAATCACAGTGTAATTCAGTAATTTTTATCTGAACTTTTGTTGTTCCAGCTGAGCTTTCAGAAGTTTAGAATACACAAATTTTATTTCCTGCACAAGATTATTAATAATATTTGACAAAACTTTGCTCTTATTATTCCAAAATTAAAAATTCTAAAATTTAAGGTTATACTGATTCAAGATGTTTTGCATAAGAATTTGTAGTTTATTTCATAATAAAGGGAGGATTTTTCTTAATTTGTGCCTTTTCTGTGTCATTGTTTAAATATATAAAAAATCTTCTTCTTTTTTTTGTTAGACCTTTGAAAAAAAGAAGATCTATTTTACAACAAGAAATGAAGGAAATTCCAAACAGAATCATGTTTTCTGAATACAAACATGTCACAGTATGTTTCTTTATTTTATTAAATTTTACTAGTGTTCATTTATTTCTATTAAATTTTGTAAACTTCACACACACTCACACACAAACACTAATAATTATTAATGATAATAAAACATTACAAAATATGTCTCAAAAGATGATTAAAAATGTCAAGAATGAAATTTGATATAGTCATATTTTTTTCAGTTTTGAAATTAATGATATTCTCATTAAAATAAAGGAAGAGTTAAGAAACTAGTTAATTAATTTGTGCTTCAAATTAAGAAATTGATAAGAATAATAAAATGAAGATAAAACATTTTGATTTGTATTTCAGAAACCAGAAGATCTTCAAGCGATGATGAACAGAGTTTTCAGAGAGGGTTTAGAAGGTCTAGTTCTTAAAGATGTTAATGTATGTTTTATTTATTGCAATATATGATGTTAAATATGTTATTTTCTTTATTTATTTTCTTCTTTTTTTTTTGTTAATCTGAAGTATGAAATATAATGTTACTTAGTTATTACAGTATGTTTTTTTTATTTGTATTAATCTGAGTTAATCTTTTATAGTAATAATAAAAGTAAAGAATTTTTTTTTTTTTTATTGATACTACAAACCTTTGCTAATAATAAATGTCATAAAATAATTTGTAATACTTTAGGAGATGGAATTTTAAGATAACTAAATTCATGAAAAACAATTTATTGGTAGACTTCTTTGTACACTCTCCATGTAAAATCAGTTTAAATCTTCAGAAATGTTTTGTTTTGTTTCCAGGGTGTTTATGAGCCAGGCAAACGTCACTGGCTCAAAGTGAAGAAAGATTATCTTCATCAGGGCAGCATGGCCGATTCAGCAGATCTTGTTGTACTCGGAGGATACTTTGGAACAGGAAATAAAGGTAATTAGAAATGCAAAAAGGAACCAACTTTATTAACTTTTTAATAAATACATCAATGCAATATTCTACTGTAAAACAATAATTACAGTAAATAAACTTGTGATTATGTTGGCAGGCTGGTTGCTCAAAATCTGCTCAAGGACTGTTGGTGTAATAATGGTTATAATGTACTGTTTATGGGATGGTGCATGTAAAAGATGCATTACTGCTAAACAGATAAAGCCTCCTTTGTGGTGACAGCAGGTTTTCCTCCCTCTGATCATCTGAATTAAATATGTCTAAGTGATTCTTTATATAAAACATTTTCTTTGTTCCTGTCCAGGTGGGATTATGTCTGTGTTTCTGATGGGTGTGTATGACCCACACACAGAGAAGTTCTGTACTGTGACTAAGTGTGGAAGTGGAATTGATGATGACATGTTGGAGAAACTACAGAAAGATCTCAACATGGTGAAAATCAGCAAAGACTTCAAGAAAGTTCCGTCCTGGCTCAATATTAAAAAAGCTGTCACTCCAGATTTTGTTGTTGTTGACCCAAAGAAGGCCCCTGTGTGGGAAATAATTGGAGCAGAGTTCAGTCGGGCAGAGATTCACACAGCTGATGGCATTTCCATTCGGTTTCCACGGATACAAAAATTTAGAGATGATAAAAATTGGGAAACTGCAACAGATCTTCCAAGATTAAAGGTTTGTGTGTATCTGTGTATGTTTATTTGTGCGTTAGCATGTTTCTGCATGTTTATATTTTTGTTAATTGTAATAAACACTGAACTTTGTTTTTTTGGTGTAGTACATTTTGGTAATTATTGGAACAAATTCATACAAATATCATACATATAAAATAAATTCATACATATTATATAAACATAACTAAATCCACACACACAAGTACACACACACAAGCACAAACACACACACACACACACACACACACACACACACACACACACACATACACACAGTTCATGTAATAATGAAGCAGTTGTTAATATGTAAAGATGTAAATGTTCTTTTTTTTAGAAACTGTTTAAAGAATCAAAAGAAAAAACTGATCTACTTTTCCCAGCTGGAGATGAAAATGGAAATTGTGATGACAATGAGCCTGGCAGTGATGAGAAGGATACAACATCATCATCATCGTCATCAACAACAACAACAACTACACCAAAGAAAGCAAGGAAGAGATCAGCAGATGACACTTCTCCAGAATCAACACCAAAGAAAAAAGTAAAATTTGAGAATTTATTTTCTTGGAAACAGGATTTTTAAAATAATTATTAATATCATTATCATTAAGAGTAGCAATAACAGTAGCATTATTATCATTACATCATCATCATCATCATCATTATTATTATTATTATTATTATCATCATCATTATCACCATCATAACAATTATTATTATTGCTATTATTATTATGTTTTCTTGTTATTATTCTTTTTGCTATTAATAATAAAATTAAAATTTGTAATCTCTATTATTTATGTTCTCTTTAACTGGAATCAAAGCTTTGGTACAAATAAACTGATAGGTTTTTATTTTTATTTTTTTATAATTGAAGATGATTTTCTGATGACATTTACCCATCTTGTGTTTTGAGAAGTAAAACATATTTTTATTTTTATAGATGTGTGCATATGGTGTGAAGTGTTACCAGACAAACCCAGCTCATATAGCTAATTTTGACCACCCTCCTGGATACACAGTCCCACAAAAAACACCAGAGGGCAGCACTAACAGCAAGGTAATTAGCATAACTGAATATTCATTGCTTAGAAATGAAAATAACTGTCAATTATGAATTTTAAGAGAATTGTAAAAGAGTTTTGGGATGGGTTTAACTTCCTTGTTCCCTTTCCACATCTTGCTATCAGACATAAGTAAAAACAGAACTGCAGTAATCTTAGTATTCTACTAATGAGTAAGTATACAGAAACCCTATGTAACATAAATGTAAAAGATGAGAGGTTGCTTGTTATAATTTAACTGTTTATATTTTTGTTTTCTCTAACAGAAACTGCCTGATGTTTTTCACGGGTGCAAGATTCTTCTGCCAGCAGATACAGAAAAATACAAACAACTGAAGAGATACATTATAGCGTATCTTTTTTATATTTTATTAAATATAATAATAATAATAACAAAATTTAAAATAAATAAAATAGTTACTTAACAAAACTTTCAATAATAATAAAAATACTACTACTACTACTACTAATAATAATAATAATAGTTATAATATTAATAAATATAATGATAATAATAGTAAAATTTAAAAGAAATAATTACTTAAAGAACTTTAATAATAATAATAAATAAAGTATGACAGTAAAATAATAATTTAAAAAGAATTTAAAACTGCTATTTGGCCACTTCACATATAATAAAAAAAAATTGTAACAATACAGCAGTGATGTTAATTATTGATAAATGTTGGAATAAATAACAGAACTGATTTAGTTAAATGTGTTAAAAATAAAATAATAAATTAAATACTGTGTCTGATACTGACAATTAAAATTTTATTTTTTTCTGCTCTGTTCATGGTTTTTGTTGGTTTTGGGGGTGTTTTTTTACTTAATAAGTATTTTTATGTTCAGCTTTCATTTTCTGTCTGTTATTTGTAAATGATTTGTATGAATTTTGTTTACCATTAGTTAAGTTTATGTAAGTAAAAGTAAAAACTTAAAGAAAAAAATCTGAATAAAAATATCAAAAATATGATAATAAAGTAGAAATAAATTAAATTTTTTTAAAAATTGATTTTTCTTGGAATAGATATTTTCTACAGGTGTCAGTAATTTTTGTTCTGATTTTAACTTAACAAAAAAACAGATTTGATGGTGATCTTGTTCCAGAGTTTGACAAGAACGCAGCTACACACATTGTGATTTCAAAAGGAAAGGTTTGTCAAATTTGTTTTTAAATCTTAATTAACCAGGATATCGCTTTGAAGTTCAGTTTTCATTAATGAAGTGCCTGATGATATCTATCTCACAGAATTCAAAAAAAATATCCACTAAACCTTGCTTAGATTTTTTAAGAAAAATGTACCAATAATTTATAATACTAATTGTTACAAAAATGTTCCCAGTTTATAGAACCATCAAATAACTAACATTAAAATAAAGAATAAATTGAATAAAGAGAATTTACAGACTTAAAAATATTTAATTTCTTCTTTTTTGATATATATTTTACAAATTCTCTGCAGACAACAGAAGAATTTTCAAATGGCAAGTCAAAGCTGGTGTCTGCCAGCTGGCTGTGGGACTGCATCAAGAAGAAAACTTTGATTTCAACCAAGTCCTATCAACCCTGACCCCGGGATACACTGTGACAAAATAAAGTACTTAAAAACAGCTATAACAGAGTTTCTTGATTTACTTTATAATTATTATTATTATTCATTTAATTGTTGTTTATTTCATTTTATAAATATAATATGTTTTTTTTTTTTTTGACTCTTTAAACCTAATTTTTTTAATTTGGTTTTATAGAGTGTCATTTTTTCTTTATAGATATAATTGTTTTATTTTATAGATATAACTGTTGTTTATTTTATTTTATCAGTTATTTTTTTTATTATTATTATTTCACTGTATTGATAAAATTGTTTATTTATACTTTATAGATATAATTTTTTTTAAATTTTACTATACATATATTACTGTTTTAATTTTCTTTATAGATATAATTATTCTTTTATTTGCCTTTACAGATAATTATTATTTTTTTATATTTTATTTTATTTTTTATGTATTACTTTACAGATGTAATTGTTTTTGTTTTTTTTACTTTAAAGGTATAATTTATTTTTTATATCTCTTTCTGGATATAATTAATTTTTTTTAATTTCACTTCTATATGAATAAAATTGAATACATGTGTGATTGTGCATATGTTTAAAATACTGACAAAACATCTATACTTATGATGAATATAATGTTGGTTAGAACAGTGTTGGCAACATCCATGTCCCTGTGTGGTGTCCATCTCTTCAACTCTGCCATCGAATATGTTTGGTTAATCTGGCTCAGTGAGCTTCTGTAATTTGTGTTTGGTTGCGTAACATTACATCATGTGAAAATAACAATGTTGCAGCAGTGCACATCATATTCTGTTTCAAAACCAACAATGTAATAATATTCTTTGACAGAATAATGGACCTAAAAAACAATCAGAAAACCAGTATCTGTTTTATCCTTTGACTTACAATTTATTTTAAACTGAATATAAATATTATATTTTTGTGTTTAATAAATATTGGAGATCTATGTAAATTATTCTCTTATGGTCAGCAATGTTGGAAGTTTCAAAGGTACAGTTGGAAAAAAAGTCTTCATCCTCACTCCCAGTGAAAAACACCAAGACTGTTGTATACCTTGCTGCCGTACAAATTGTACAGTGACTTAAAATTGTAACTTTTATTGTTTACTCCAATAAATTGTTAACTCATTAAAATTAGTTTTTTTTATTTAAACCTTTGTGACATGGGCTGAAAGACCAAGCATCACTACATAGTAGCAAGCTTTAAATTCCAGCTGTTTCTTTTATTTTACTTTATAATAAAACTGCACTAGCAGAACAAAACAGAATATTTGTTTCTAGTCTCACATTAGACCTTAAACCAGAATATCAAAATGTAAAAAATTATTCCAAGAAGATAGGATGTTATGTTGAATTTATTTAAAATGTGATGTTGGTGATACAAAAAAATGGTCTATAAAAGTATTCATACAGATCATACTTGAGAAACTTTTTCAATTTTTTAAGATTTACCCAAATAGATTAATTTACTGTAATGAAATATTAATGTGTTACAAAATTTGTTCCACAAAAATATTTCTGTAGTAAGAATGCTGAAAGGATTTTGTTGAGAACAGTTTTGTGTTTGTTTTTCTTAATTCTAGACTAGATTGTTATGTTTGTTTCTCTTGTTTCTAGACTAGATTGTTGTGATTGTTTCTCTTATTTCTAGACTAGATTGTTGTGTTTTTTCTCTTGTTTCTAGACTAGATTGTTATGTTTGTTTCTCTTATTTCTAGACTAGATTGTTCTGTTTGTTTCTAGACTAGATTGTTGTGTTTTTTCTTACTTCTAGACTAGATTGTTGTGTTTCTTTCTCTTGTTTCTAGACTAGATTGTTGTGTTTCATTTTCTAACTTCTAGACTAGATTGTTATGTTTGTTTCTCTTGTTTCTAGACTAGATTGTTGTGTTTCTTTCTCTTGTTTCTAGACTAGATTGTTGTGTTTCATTTTCTAACTTCTAGACTAGATTGTTATGTTTGTTTCTCTTGTTTCTAGACTAGATTGTTGTGTTTGTTTTTCTTACTTCTAGACTAGATTGTTATGTTTGTTTCTCTTGTTTCTAGACTAGATTGTTGTGTTTGTATTTCTAACTTCTAGACTAGATTGTGGTGTTTGTTTCTCTTATTTCTAGACTAGATTGTTGCGTTTGTTTCTCTTGTTTCTAGACTAGATTGTTGTGTTTGTTTCTGTTATGACTAGGCCAGATTGTTGTGTTTGTTTCTGTTATGACTAGGCCAGATTGTTGTGTTTGTTTCTGTTATGACTAGGCCAGATTGTTGTGTTTGTTTCTGTTATGACTAGTCCAGATTGTTGTGTTTGTTTCTGTTATGACTAGATTGTTGTGTTTGTTTCTGTTATGACTAGGCCAGATTGTTGTGTTTGTTTCTGTTATGTCTAGGCCAGATTGTTGTGTTTGTTTCTGTTATGACTAGACTAGATTGTTATGTTTGTTTCTCTTATTTCTAGACTAGATTGTTGTGTTTGTTTTTCTTGTTTCTAGACTAGATTGTTGTTTGTTTCTCTTGTTTCTACACTAGATTGTTGTGTTCGTTTCTCTTATGACTAGACTAGATTGTTGTGTTTGTTTCTCTTATTTCTACACTAGATTGTTGTGTTTGTTTCTCTTATGACTAGGCTAGATTGTTGTGTTTGTTTCTCTTGTTTCTAAACTAGATTGTTGTGTTTGTTTTTCTTGTTTCTAGACTAGATTGTTGTGTTTGTTTCTGTTATGACTAGGCTAGATTGTTGTGTTTGTTTCTGTTATGACTAGGCTAGATTGTTGTGTTTGTTTCTCTTATTTCTAGACTAGATTGTTGTGTTTGTTTCTGTTATGACTAGGCTAGATTGTTGTGTTTGTTTCTCTTGTTTCTAGACTAGACTGTTGTGTTTGTTTCTGTTATGACTAGGCTAGATTGTTGTGTTTGTTTCTGTTATGACTAGACTAGATGTGTTTGTTTCTAGACTAGATTGTTGTGTTTGTTTCTCTTGTTTCTAGACTAGATTGTTGTGTTTGTTTCTCTTGTTTCTACACTAGATTGTTGTGTTTGTTTCTCTTATTTCTACACTAGATTGTTGTGTTTGTTCTCTTGTTTCTAGACTAGATTGTTTGTTTGTTTCTGTTATGACTAGACTAGATTGTTGTGTTTGTTTCTCTTGTTTCTAGACTAGATTGTTGTGTTTGTTTCTCTTATTTCTAGACTAGATTGTTGTGTTTGTTTCTTGTTTCTAGACTAGATTGTTGTTTGTTTCTTGTTGACTAGACTAGATTGTTGTGTTTGTTTCTCTTGTTTCTAGACTAGATTGTTGTGTTTGTTCTCTTGTTTCTAGACTAGATTGTTGTGTTTGTTTCTGTTATGACTAGCCTAGATTATTGTGTTTGTTCTCTTGTTTCTAGACTAGATTGTTGTGTTTGTTTGTTTGTTTCTAGACTAGATAGTTGTGTTTGTTTCTGTTATGACTAGCCTAGATTGTTGTGTTTGGATTTGTTTTTAATCCATGTCAGTTTGACTTGTTTTGTTCATTTTGTCATGTCATATTGATCTCACAATCACAAAAAATCTCTTCTATGATGCTTCTGTAGTTTCCAGTGTTTTATTGATTCACAAACTGAAAACCAGGATGTCTGCAGTGATGTTTCATCGATCTCGCATTGTTCTGTTTTTTTTTTATCTTTGACTAATAAAATGTTTGTGCTACCAAGTGATTAATCTTTCTTTTTTAAAATTGATTTTATTTTGAACACACACACACACACACACACACACACACACAAAAGACACATGCTCAGAAACCCATAAACAGACATTAAATTTTATTATATATAAATTCTGAACAGCCATTATAGGTTCATTTGTATATGTCTGTTTATATGTGTGTTGGGTGTATGTGTGTTATAAAAAATAACAAACACCATAATGTACTGAATAAAGTTTTAACACAAAAGTGCGTACACAGCAATTTAATACATTATTTTCACATTAACGTTTCATAAAAAAAGAGAACATTTGCTGAATGTTACACCTCAGTCCCTGTGTTACAAATAAATAAATATTAAATGACCATAAAAAAGTAATTTGTAAAACACGATCAACACAGCAAACAAGATATCAAAAAAATAATAATAAATAAAAAAGATAATAGCAATAATGATAATAATAATAATAATATCAATAATAATAAATTAATAATTATGAAAATGTAATAGCAATTAGTTTTCTTGTTCATATTAGAAAAAATTAACTGGATAAAAAAATATAATAATAAGTGAATTTTAAAAATGATAAATATTAATTTATTATTAGACCTTTTAAAAATACATTATTTGCACATACAAAACAGATAATCAATATAATTTATTTGTGGTTCAGTATATAAAAATAAGTAACTGAAGCAAAATCACAACGTAATGTAAAAGGTAACTGCAGAAGACCTTAATTTAAAAAACTTCAAAAATATTAAAGCTGTAATTTAAAAATGTCAACAATAAAATGAAAAGTTTCATGGCAAAATGCTAATATATATATATATATAAACTTGAAATTTAACTGAACAAATTGATAAAAAGTAGAAATCTATTTTTTTGAAACAAACAAAACATTATGCTTAACAAAAATATAAAAATTACTTTCAAACAACAAAAAACTTGGACGGATTGACAGTGAACTAACTGGCAGAAACCCTGGAAACACAAAATCACCTTAGTATGGATGGAACAAAAAAGAACACAGATAGCAAATGTTATAAAAAATTATTAAAATTATTAATCTTTTAAAATAAAATCCTGGACGGAAAATGTGTATACTATGATAAATCACACTAATGAAATTTAAAATTATCACAAAAGTCTACTAAGTCATAAATAACAGCATTATAACAAGCAAGGAGAAGATGTATTTTAAAATCTGTTTCAAATAATTAATATTTTTATAACAGTGATAAAAGTAGTTTTTTGTGAGTTATAAATACATGTCATGAAAATGGTATGTGAATGATTAAGTCTTCAAATATTTTTATAATCTTGACGTTTGGCAAGTCTAGATAGATATTTACAAAATTCATTCTGAAAATGAACATGGTTTAAAATTTGAAATGCATTTAAGCAAATATTAATATATTTTTGTCAGTTTAAGAATCAAAATACAAAGGTATGTACTGTTCTGTGCATTAATTAATCTACTGGCTTTGATAAGCAACTTCTAATTTGTCATGTTTTCAGTTAATAAATGTAACTTTCATTATAAAACATTTTTAAAGTTGCCTGATGTATTATGACCATCCACATATAATTTTATATACTTCCATTTGATTAGTTCATTTAACTAATCTTTACTGATAATAAGTCATGAGAATAAACTAACAAATTTCACACACAGAATGTAAATAGACTCTGACAGATTAGTTACTCGTCTGTCAGGGATTATCTATGTTTCTGTGTGTGAAATTGTGATGTGAAAATATAAAAAATATCAGTTTCCTTGCTTGTGAGTTATTTATATAATTAGTTTGTTTTATAATTTATGATCATCAAAGGTTAATGTACAGCATTATTAAAGGTAAAATTCTAGGAAGTATATAAATAAATTTAGGCTGGTTTATACTGTCAGATCTATTTTAACATTGTAGGATAAAAAGTCTATAACAAATTTAACTGTGGGGTGTGAACCATCCACTTCTGTAAGGATGAAGGATTACAAACACATAAATATAGTGAGACAAGATCGTATTGTTAAAAATCTGTAACAAATTTCTTTTTTTTTTTTGGTGAATCATTCATCTAAGAAAACTAATGGAAGAATTACAATTAACACAGACATAGCACTAGTTCATATTTAAACAATCAACATTTCAACATTTTGTGTTACCCATAAACAGTGGTATTATTTTATTTACAACAACAGCCAATGATAAGCATATTATAATTAATTTAACACTAGCAAATACAACAGCAAATATACACAACTCTGGAATGTTATATATTAACAGTTTATGTACATTAACAATGTATATTAACAAAACATCTATATTACTTGTAATATAGCAATAATTTAACCAGATCTAATTTCCAAATTAAAAATTATTCAAATGTTTTCGTGAAATTAATTTAATTTCATATTCAGTAATCAAAATGATAAATTTATTGTATCAATGAAAAATGTGAATTTATAATCCTCACAAAATGCTGATGTAAATAAAAGATTTAAAACCCATAAAAGTTCTTTAATATCAGTTTCCATATTCTCAAATTAATTTCACTGATAAATTTTTCTCTTTAATAAAACAGTTTTGTTTGTAAATGTGAAACAAATGAAGAGAAAGAAAAAAGAAAACAGTTCAGATCTTGGACAGACTGATAGTAAAAGTTAGAAATGAGAAAGAAAGAAATTGTCAGAAATATATAACAACATTTTTTTTTGTCTGTATGCATAGTTGTGTACCTAGTGTACACGTGTGTGTGTGTGTGTGTGTGTGTGTGTGTGTGTGTGTGTGTGTGTGTCATTGTTGAAGCTTCTCACCATTTAGGAACACAATCAATCAAAATTTCTATTATGATGAAAATGCTCCTACGAAAATATCAAAAGTCGGTGAGAATATTCAACAATTATGAATTTATGTCAAACGTAACAAATATATATGCGAAATTAAAAACAGTTTGACTTAAACTATGATTAATGTCTTTAAGGTATGTTTTAAATGTTAACAGAGGTTTCAGATTGTATTACAAACATAAACAACTTTGTTTCTAAAATCAGAAAAGAGAAAAGTTATCAGTTATGAAGGTGTAGATAAAGTATTTAACCTTTCCCCTTAACCAAAACACCAGTATCTGATGTTATCAGCCACATAACTGTATCTACCTGTCTAAATTACAAAGTCTACTAAGTCCACGTTGTATGATTTTAACAACAAAATATAAAAATTAAGGCTCAAAGTTTTGCTGCCATAATGACAAAGTTATTTAATATTGGTGTAGAGATATGAAAACTTTAACAATATGACTAAATGAAACTATTTCAATAAATATTAATAAACTCATGTCAACATAATCTTGTGTCAGAATTATTAATTTTAAATAGATTTGTAGTTAATTCCATATTAAGTAATAAACATATATATGTGTGTATCTCTGTATATCATTTTGTATCTGCATGTATGTGTAGAAAATATGCTATTTATATATAATGGACCAAATAAACAGAATAAATAAAAATTCAAAAAATCAATTATCCTTGACAGTCATTCAAACATTTATAATAACAAAAACAACTGAAATAAACTGTATCATTTTAGATATTTTTGAATAACAACAACATAATTAACATAAACAAATCACAGTCTGTATAGGAATGCATAATGATTTTTGTTTTCAAGATGGCTGACACTTTTAAATTTTCTTAGTAATCTGAGAAACATTAATTAATATTATTCTTAACTGCAAGACTTTTAAGGTTTTAAATTCATTATGCATTCTAATATTTGCAAAAGATAATATTTTTATTCATTAATTCTACTGATTTGCTTTTTACAGTTAGAAGAATCAAACATTAGAAATAAACATATTTAATAAATAAATAATTAAATAAATGAACATACATAATAAAACAAATTAAATTACCTCAAGTGTCTAAGCCTAGTAAATACAATTTGTTGAGAATAAAATTTGGTAGGTTTTATGAAATAAAATGAAAATCAATTTTTCAAAAGCTTATCCAACAGTTTTGACCAGTCCACATTTTGATAAATTTGTCCCAGATGACCACTGCATATTATCATAATTATCTCCCTGTTACCACTGCAGTTTATAGAATAATAATATCTCAGTGAGCATTGTGTGTTCCTTTGTGACAGATGGAGGTTATCAGGATGATCTCCCTTCTGACCACAGCACATTTCAGAATTATTTCCCATGCTAGTACTGTACTTTTCAGAATCATCCTTTGTTACTGACAAAAGTTTTTAAAATTATCTTTACTGGCTGTGTTTCACTCAACACTAATATTCATTTTCATTAGTGATTCAATCCCAGTAATATATAAAGTTATTTTTCTTGTGACTGTCATTTTGCAGTAACTTTCATAATAAAAACAATATTTTCCAACTGAAACAAGCACCACCATTTGAAAATTCAGTGGTTTTGGGAGATAACCTTTTGATTAAGGAACATTAATAACAAAATTATTAATGTTTTGATCCAAAGCACTTTCATAAGCATTTTATACAGTTGTTTTGTATTTAAATATCACAGTATATTTGTTTCTGATTTTTAACGAAGCCAGTGTAAGCACTTTCCACAGTCTTCTTGTTCCACTTTCTGTAATACCTCTTCATTGTTTACACATTTCCCACTTCATGAATCATGAATCAAATTTATCACAGTATTTGTTTTATAGTTTTCAAAAGTGTGACTGTTTTCACACATTCGTCTCTCATAATTTCCACACAGATCATACTTTTACAATTACATTTCATATAGGATTGCCTTGGTTACCATTTTTACAAGTAAAATACTTTTAATGTCACATTTCATTTAAATATTCTTTTCCACTGGGCTGAACTTTTGATAAATTACATATTTCTTCAGGATGAACGTTTCCATAACTCTCACAGTTCCAGTCATGTATCAAATATATAAATATAAATATTTATATGCTATCTCTGTAATGTCACACTTACATCAGTGTCACAGTATTTTTGTTTTTCAGATATGCATCACTAACTCAGACAACATCTGTGAGTAGTTTGTGTCTGTGCTCAGTGATGGCAAAGTCACTGATTTCCCCCCATCACCTTTCACTGTTATCACCTGTAACGATGTGTTGCCGTACACAGGACTCCGCCCGTTCTCCAGTGACAGCTGAGGAAAGAGTTTCTGAGACACGGCATCTACGAGGTATGGGTCATCAGTTCCTATCAAACCCACCAAGTTGTTGGGATTCTTTGGAAGAACCTTCTTTGGTCTGAAGTAATAATACAACATAATAATGATTAAAAACAAGAAGAAAAAGAAGAATAACAACAATAATAATAATGTCATAATAAAAAAAAAGAACAATAATGTGAAGAAAAAAAAGAACAAACAAGAAGAATGCATAATAAAAAACAATATGGAGATACCAACAACAAAAATATTATAATACAAAAATTTAAGATGAATAAGACAACAAAACACATGAAAAATTAGAAGAAACATATTTATTTATTTACTTCTTTACTTACTTAAATATTTATTTATTTATTTATTTATTTTAGTTTTAGTTAGTTAGTTAGTTAGTTAGTTAGTTAGTTAGTTAGTTAGTTAGTTATTTCATTAGTTAGGTATTACCGTCCTCGTTTAAGTTGTTGAGGTGTCAACTTTTTATCTTCCACCACATCAAACAGTTGAAACAGCAAGTCTGTGTTTGCCACTGTCACTTTTCTTTCTGGACAACGAGGAGGTCGCTTGGTTACCTCCCTTTCTTCCCTCTCCTCAGGTGGAGTTACTGGTCTTATCTCTGAAACAATACAACAATGATTGACTCCAAACATACTTTTCTTTTAAAAGTATGTTTTGATGTGGGTGGTATCTGTGAATGTATGTGCGTGCATGTGTGTGTGTAGATTTTCAAAGGATAATTTTCATTTTAATAGAAATTGTGATTGTGTGAATGTATGTTAGTATAAAATAGTGAAGAAAAAAGATCATCTTAAATGAATAGTTGCTTTCTATTTTTGACTTTGAAAAATCTACATAGCGGCTTCCCTAATTTATAATTTAACGTTTTAATATATCTATCTTTTCCAATATCAATTTTTAACAAATAATTTGTATAAAATGTGCTTTTTTTGTTAATGCTAATGTATAAACAGTAAAGTTCATTTTTAATCTATTGGTGTTTTTGAGATTATTATTTTTTCTTTTTCTGTTGTGGATGATGAACTGGTGTGAGACACTGGATATTCTTTATAATCAGTGTCACATGAGATGTCAAAACAGTGACTTTTAAGTGATTCAAAATGATAAACACAACCAGAATGTTTGACACAACTCTTTAAATAATACACTTCCCTTAGGCAGAAAGCTGTATTCCTCTTTCTTTAATAAAACAAGTAGATGGGTATTCAGTTTTGGCTGAAATTGAAAGTAATGTGAAACTGGAAATAGACCATAAAAATGGTGTACTCTGAAGGATTGATCCTGAAACCTAGGAAATCACAAATCAGTGTTGTAATCATGTGATGGATCCAGGTTACTGCACTAAACTGTGATGTCATCATTTTTATTGATTCTGTCCCAGTCGTTTGTCAATTATTTAGACATGTCAAGCATCACATGATGGAAACAGGGAGACACATACAAAAATCAATGTACAGATGACAAACAGCATCTCTGTATAACATCAGTGGTTTTATCAATATTGCACTTAACTAACAAATCACTGGCCATTTAGAATTTCAGTGTGTTGTGTTTTAAGAATATAATATACAGTTTATCTCAAAATTAAATATTCTGCCTGAAAAGTATACACCACATACACACACAGTATTTCAAAATTAAATATTCTAGTTAGAAAGTATTGGAGAAACAATATACACACACAATTTCAAAATTAAATATACTGCATAAAAGGACACCAAAAATACACAACAAACATACACACACACACAACACATATACAGACAGACACAATTTATATATAATCAGCATAAAATAATAAAAATAATAAATCTTCAATTTTGATTAAAGAATTCTTGTCATTGTTTAAACAAATGGTTTAAACAAATTTTATGTATATAGATTTTATTTATGTCAGTTTAGAGATAATATACATTACTGGTTGTTCATTCAAATCACATAAGACACTATGGCATACAAATACTGTATATAATTTTGTCAATCCACTGTTTGTAGATATACAGTCTGTGTTTAAATAAATAAATAAATAAATAAATAAATCTTCATAATTAATAAAAAAAATTCTGTAATATAATTCTACAGGTTTTTCAGATCTTTAATTCTACAGTTTAAATACAAAACAGTCAATAACAAAATGTCACAGGTGAAGAACATTGTGTATTACTGTTAGCACTGCTAGGTGCCAAGTAACTAACAGTTTGTTTACTGAGGTTTGACATAAACAGGTGAATGAGGAGATCTATGAACTGAAGAAGTGATTGGGTAGAACCAGGTAATAAACAGTTGACAATCTGCCATAATTATAAAATCAGGCCCCAGCAAGCTCACCTGTGTTATTGATAATTATAATACATTTAATAAATTTAGGTCTTTATTACAGTGAGTTTGTAGTTCAGTGGTTAGAACTCTCAACTTATGCATTTTTAGTGAAGTTTTTGACCTATTTTCAGTTCCCAACCAGTGACTTGTACATTCAAATATTTTCTTTGTTTTTACTCTCTATATTTGATAGTTGTTTTATGGGAAGGTATCTATATAAGATTACATATTGCTAGAGAGTAAGAGTAACCCACGGAGTGTTGCAGATATGAATACTGTATATGATGCTTGTGTGCAATTTGTATTTGTGTGTGTGTATGTGTGTTTGTGTGTGTATGGATGTGAGTCTGAATATGTTTCTATGTGTGTATGGTTTGTTTGTATGATATCTGTTTGTATGTGTTGTGTCTGTATATAGGTGCATGTGTCTGTTTAAGTCATGTCTATGTGTGCCTGTGTGTCTGTGTCTGTGTTTGTGTGTTTGTGTCTGAGTGTATGTGTGTATGTGTGTATTGTGTGTGGGTTTGTTACAATTTCATAGCAAGTCACCTTTTATAAAAGTGTAAAAGTTCTAGGTAAGATAATTATCCCAAAGCAGAATGA
>CM022674.1:10637674-10722674 GCA_012295275.1 Chrysomallon squamiferum
AATAGATCTGCAGTAGAGATATTACATATATGATTAATCTGTCTCTTTTAACCACATTCAGTCTGATAATCAGATAGATAATATAACAAACACACATAAACACATACTATTATGAAGTAATCTATCAGCAGTCTGTTTTGTAAATGTCTATAATTATTTTATCTATAATATTTTTTTGTAAATGTATATAATTATTTTACAACAAACTAATCAAAGCGCATAATTTTTACTCTTCCTCATTAAGACTGTCAGAATGAATATTAATATTCATGTGAATAAATCAGGCTACTTTTTATATAAACACACACATACACACATGCACATACAAAAATCTACACATAAACACATGATACTGAAATTCTCACACACACACACACACACACACACACACACACACACACACACACACAAATACACACACACACAAATTCCCCCAAAACATGTATTTATACAAATTCACATTTACCGTCATATATATATATATATATGTATGTATGTATATATACTTATAGATGCTTACTCACATATATCCAAACATTATGCATATACACAATTTATCAACAAGCAGTTAATAATATTACAGCATAATAAATATTTATCACGGACTTAGGTTATTTATGTAGTAAATTTTGACCAGGAGAATAATCTTATAGCATGTTCTGTTATTCATCAGAAAGTTAATACTGGCTGAATTGAATTACTTTTACAAAACATCTACTTAATGTCAACATTATGGTATGTAATGTCCTGCCAGTAATAATCCTTTTTAACAAAGCCATAATAAAAAATCAATTTTTGTCATCTAAATTTTTAAATATCTCTAACATTAAAACTATTTGTTATTTAAATTCAACTGGCATTTCTAAACAGTGCTGTATTTTTCAAAATTTAAATTATTTTGAAATATGATGATGTAACTTCAATTTACAGTTTAATGATGAAATGAAATGGATTTTTTAAAGAAACTAATTGGAAACATACTATGATTGTAATTTTTATTCTGTCTAAGAATTCAAAAAGATGTTTAAAAATAGGTTTATCTTGTTTTGATTCCTAACTTACTTCATGTTTAATTTTACTTTAATCAGCTTTATTCAACAGATTATAATTTTTTACAAACAGATTTCCACAGTGAAGCAGAATGATAAAACAAAGTTTTAATAAAAAACAACTGATGATGAGGTTTTTCACAGGGGTTCACATTTGTAGAAAGGTTTTACAGTACAGTTTTCTTTATCCAAAAATCTTATGTTAAATATTAATGTGAAATAAATTTAATTTCTAATTAATTGGTTTACAATAAAATCTTTTTAATTAAGTTGTTTTCCTAACATATGTAATCAGTTAAATAAACCAGACAGAGCATGAGTTTAATAGTTATTTTATTAAAGCCCATACACACCTCTTTTTGGCCTCATTTTGGGAGGCGTCTGTTCTCTTCGTCTAAATCCATCTTTAAGTGCCATGAATGATGCCGTCTTCTTTTTCTTGATTCTAGATTTGGCTACAATTTCGTGTGCATGGTGTTTGAAACCTGGAGGTCGTACATACACAGGTCCACTAGCTGTACTGCTGTTAGGTGAAGCAACATTTTCATAGTCATGATCATGATCACATCCGTAAGTTGAAACGGATGGACTGTCAGGACGGTTGCATGGACTTGGGTTTGGTAAGCTGACACTGTCACAGTGTTCTGTGTCTTCTTCATCACTAGAGTTTATGATCTGGATGGGTCCTGAGGGTCCTCTCTTGCCACCATGTTGTTTAGGAGGTGGTGGCTGAGGCAGATGCAATGCTGTTGCCATAGTAACTAATCCAAATATTAAAACATATCACAGACCAGATAACAATGAATTATCACAATAATAAAGAAATGGACGGATATTTTTATTCCCAGGGGAAATAAATCAAACTTCTGCCTACATCATGTGCTCAGAACTAAGCCATGCAGAAGACAAAATGGTTTTGGATAATCCAGTGGTTAGTTCACCGCATACGGGATTACATGGGTTTTTTAATCCCGTTATGCCAATCAAAAACTTGAGTAAGACAAAATCGGAGTAATCAGCCACTAACTGGCGTACAGAGTAACGTGACTAATTTCTCACCGGTCTGCACACGAATGGCGTTACCTGCGATGAATGCAGACCCTCTCTCGCCAAAATAACTACGTCAGTCACAAGTGCCCTTAGCACACGCGGCCAATATCGCTGAACCATGTAATGGAACGTGCCCCTTATATGAACAAGGAAATAAATATTTTTTAAACGTCCTCAGCAACGAAAATTGGCAAGTTCAACATAATTCCTTATTATTCCACTGTTTTGACAGACATGTTGATACAACAATCGTCTCTATGCATTTCAGTCCCAAATGTCGTAGAAACGATTGTTTTGATTGGATGGTTAGGCTTTGCACGTCACAGTGAGGGTCACATGCATTACATTTTCATAATGATTTATTTTTAGAGTCTGTCTCCAGGGCCTCTTTCCTAAATCTACACACTAAATAGGTTAATCCGAAAAGCGTAACTTTTTAATTCTTGCATTCTCTAAACATTTTCATAAAGTAAGCTAAATATACAGACTTAAAATCCTAATACATTATACTTTCAAATACTCATTGTCTTCGATACTGTATTATTTTTTAATTTAATTACTTGCATTATTTTTAAAATCAATTATTTATTTATCAGAAGCTTGTTTGATAAATCATTTTACTAACGTATAAATAATATAATTATTATATCAATGAACGTAACCTGACTGAACAGTATATCGCTATTTTAGGCAATGGGTCACACTTTTTACGTCACTGGTTACAAAAGTTATAGTTAGTTATACACTTGTTATAAATATGTTTTGTTTGCTACAGATCTCGATTCAGTAACTTTTTTCCATTGTCTACCGAATGTTTTATTTACCTATATCGAAACACTTCTGTTTTGACGTGTTCAGTTTTCATTTGTATTCTTCTTCTGCTTCTTCTTATTATTATTAAAATATGAAAAGAATACATAATAGAAAAATATTAAAAAAGAATAATCTTTATTGTTAAATATTTGCTATATAATAAAGAAAATAATATATAAACTATACTTTTGAACTTGGCATAACTTGTTGCACTAATCCAAATGATATTATATGAGACACTTCAATTATTTTCTCCCAATTCCAGATATGAGACCTCACGTAACTATTGTGGGTGTATGTATGTGTGTCATGATTATTAATTATTATTATTGTAACAAAATAATGTAAAAAAAAACTTCATATAGAAAATAGTTTAATTTTTCTACACTTTACCCTGTGTTGTGGCACATCAATGATTTGAAATTTTGAAATTGTTTAATCTACTTTCCCTACAAAAACATTGTGTGATAGAATTTTAGAAATTCCAAAATTTTATACACTATTTATACATAAATCAAATATAATAACATTCTATCAAATAATTTGAAATTAATCAACACATTATCTTGAAGGTAAGTTTATTTACACATTTCAATCCATTTGACTGGGAGGAATTAAAATAAACAACATGGCTGATGCACATTTGCAGCCAAATAAGCCCACCCCCATTCTTCGAACTGAATGTGTATATATATCCAACACCCCTTTTTGAAATATCCATATTGTTGATTTCCCTCCTATATCGGATATGTTTTATTTCCCAGCAATATGAATATGTGGTTTTTGTACAGAATTTTAGTTCCATACAACTGGTACAAGATGTATATTGTCCAGACTCTGAAAAAAAATGCTTATATAAAATTACATCTGAGACTAACAGTAAAAGTTAGGTGGGTTTTTTTTCATATGAAAACTCTTATGACAAAATTACAAATATAAAACTGCTAACAACAGAAAATTAATCAATATTCCCAGTGTTTGTTAAACAAAAAATCTTTTTGTTTTAAATTTTTAACTGATTGTTTTTCTGTATCTAAATGTATAGAAAATAAAAAAACATTTCATATACACATAGTAACACTACATATATAATGCCATTAAACTACATGTTAAAAAAGTAGTTCTAAAAACAGTACAAAAGGAAATATTAAAAACATTATATAAATTCTTGAGTAAAATTGTAATTTCAACATTACTGAATGAAAAATGCAACAGATAATTTACAGTTCAAACAAGTGACTTTATCTGTTTGTTATGTCAGAAGAAATGTAAGTACAGGTTGATTATTCCCCATGTGAAATGAACAGGCATAAATGATTAAAATTTTGTAACAAATGGACACAGATAATGAGATTCAAGAAAAAATTCAAAATATATTTATAGCACACAGCATAGTCCTATTTAATTATAAAAATAAATTAGTGTATGAAGTAAATTTTTCTATGCTAAACCACATAAATCTACAAACCATCAACATCTTGGCTGACAGAAATTTCAAATTAGAGATCCTAAACTTGTAAACCCTTGATATTTTTCTTACCATTATTCTTTTCTTTTATTAGTTTTAATATCACTTTTATCACATATACTTGTATACAAATCACTGAGGTTCCATTATTATTTAATGTACACATTAGCATTAGCATACATATTAATTTTTTACAAGACAATTTATTAGATTTATTGTAATTATTAGTATTATTAATATTTTATTCAAAAAGAATAAAAATGAAAACAAAACAAAAGAAAGAAAGAGAAAGGACAAATTCCTTTTTATTTTTCCACAGTCAGTGTAGATTAAATATTTTCTCATAATCAGAAACATTTCTATGCTGTTATATATATACTACAACACAATATTAAAATGTACTTAACTTATTAATACAAGATGTCTTAGTTATGATATATAAAATTTTAACATCGCGACAAATCTGCCAGTTCACAGTTAATACCAATCACTGTAATTGTCCAAACAAGATTGTGTTTGTTAAATATAAATAAATGCAGTATAATAATGAATATATCTGCATTACAACAAAACAACCTCTTAGGTGACAGATCAAATGGATATCAGAACCATGTAGGATAATTTTAAGATGAGTATTATTTAAAAAAAATAATATATCAATAAGTATAAGTATGTGCTGATTGAATTTTAATTAAATTTAGAAATTATGACAATAAGAAATGGAAAAAATATGTATGACATATTTCATGGGTAGAATCTGCAGATTATTTTGTCAATTAAACAGAGGTTTTAATATGTAAACATGGATAATACATTTATGTTATTTACATTTCAGTAAATGCTAACAAACATTTTTGTTTTAAAGCTTTCTGTAATAACAACAATCTATAATATATTTAAAGATCTGACATTGATATAAAATTTATAAAGGCATTTCAGTCATAATTGTGAACAATGATCATAACAATATAAACATTTTCATCAACATTTTCAATGAGAAAATATTTTTTTCTTCAGAATATTATTTTGATTTAAAAAATTTGAATTATACTTCGTTATTTACATACCTTTGTATGTTGCCCAATTATTTTTTTTTTTTAGTTTTGAACATATTTTATCAGTGTCATGGAATATCAAACTGATAAACTGAACTTAAGAAAGAAACAATTTAAAAAATAATGTTTAAGATTCTTTCTCTTTCTCTCTTTTAACATTTTATTTTCTTAAATTTATATATATATATTTATTTATGTGTTTTTGCGTATCTCACTATATAGAGAAATTAGTTTAACTACGTAATTCCATCTGAAGAAAAATACTTATAATTTCTCCTCCATCAAGAAAACTAATTCAGCCATTTAGGATTATCACTAATCCAAGAAGATTAGAAATTGAGTAACTCTGCACCAGACAAAAAGACAAACAACAAAACAAAACCAAACAGGATCAGAAATGGCAGCCATGTTTTGATGAAACCACAAAAACTGAAAAAAAATTAAAATATTATATATAAATAAAAAATCCACAATAAATTTAGTTAATACATCAATTTATTTCTATTAAGAGTATAAAAAGTTATTTTAATTGTTGATAATTGTTTTCAAAAGAGTAACTACATTTTACAGTCTGCATCAGGAATCTGAAACATGGCAAAGAATTGTGTTGTATATTGTGTGTGTGTGTGTGTGTGTGTGTGTGTGTGTGTGAAACATGTTTTATGATAAATAAAAGTATATGTTTGCCAAAATAAAGATTAACTACTTGTGTTCTCACTTTTCAATCTGCATAAACATTGATTATTATGTTAATTAAGATAATCAATGGTCAGGTTCATTTCAGAAGTAATATTCTGCAGTTCTCTCCCCTGTGTAACAATGCAATACTGACCACAAGCTAAACAGTGCAACACAGACTACATAGTGGAACACCAAAGACAATGTCTGCATTTTTCTGAAAAACTGATTTTAATCAGGACCACCTTGCAGAGAACACTCTGAAAGTTGTGTCCCTTGGATAATGACAGAATACTAACTACAAGCTAGGGTCACTAATAATAAGGTCATCTATGTTTTCTTCTTTCTCTTTTTTTATATACAACCAACTCTATCCCCAAGATATTATCAACAATAACAGTTTCAATGCAGATGAAGAAAAAGCCAGTTTTAAGTGAAGGACATATTGAAGTGGACATACCTGACATATTTCCCATGGATGAGCATCAGAAACCACAGTTTGATCATATTCCATGATGAACTGTTCCCATAATTCATCAGATTCAGTGCCATAGCAACATGAGAATGACAGTTGTCACAACATAAATTGTGCTGAAGAAGATACATTACTTATTATTTGTAGAAGAAACATCAAAATAAACTTTCAGTCAAAATTATCCAATATAAATATTTTATATATAAAATTAAATGTTAACTAAAAGTTATCCAGCACTTACACAATCAAATTACATTTCAAGCAATTATAAAAATAATAAATATATACAGATAAAAATAAAAACCACCAAACTAAATGACAATATGGCAAGTATTTTTATACTTGTATTTCTGAAATTTAATAATAAGCCATTATTCTCACCATTCTATGACTATATTCCTCTGAAGCATCTGCAACAGCTGAGTCCCAACCATCTTTTCCATTTTTCACTTGTTGAATATCCAACTGCCAGTACCTATACACAATAACAAAAATTTAATTTCTTATCAAACTTGAAGAACACATTGACTTACTGGGCTGAATTCCAAAATACTATGGTTACAGCTATTACACTAAAATAATTTTGTAAGTTTGAAATAGGACATGTAAATTTAGCAATTTTCTTTTACTTGTGTGATAACATCCTAATCCTAGCAAACATAACAGCTTTAAAAAAAAAATAATAATAATAATAATAATTGAATAATATCTCATATATAGTTTTAAATCTTGTATCACTTACAAAACAAATTATTAAATCAGTTAATGCTAAATTTATTTTTTACTTTTTATTATTCTGACATCATTATTAAATAATATGAAAGCAGACATGTATGTATATCTAAGCAGATGACTGATTTGGTATTAGATTATATTGAAAGTATTAATAATAATGTTAATGCGCAAAATGATAAATATACTAACTTTGTAGGATTTCCAAATCCCATGTTGTCTTCCTGCAATTAAATAGTTAATAAAATAATATATAAATACATATATATATATATACCTTGACTTATGAGTTTAATTTGTTTCATGACCAAGCTAGTAACTCAAATTGCTCATATATAAAATGAATTTTCCTAAACAAAATTAATTGAAAAACCATTAATCTGTTCCAGTCCCCCAAAACCACCCCAATTTTTTGTAACATATTTTTAAATAAGAAAAATGTATGTATAAATGACAAATATTGTTTAAAAACAAAATACATGAAAATGTAAAGAAATAAATTGGTTTTGTAAAGTGAACATCTTTTCATGGACAGAGGCCTGCAGCTTAGAAATTATTTTAACACCTTTGTCTGGAGTTATAGCCTTTATCAACTCCTTCTGCTTCAGTATGGTACATATCGTAAAAGTACTACAGTATTCCCTCGCTATTCGTGGGGGTTACATTCTTTACCCCCCGCGAATAGCGAAAAACCGCAAATATTGGATGCAGTTTTAAAACGTCTATTATGAGATTATATACGGTACTAAATGCTTCCCAAACACTTTCTAAAGACACTCTTACTCATTAATACAGTAATAATGTAGTAATATTGCATGCAGTTATGTATTTCACTAATGTAGTAATGATAATGTAAACACATTTTAATTTTGTACTGAAACAATATTTTAATCAGAAAGAAACGTAAGTACAGGAGGACAGTAACACCGCATAGCATAGTTACCCATACTGTATTACTGTACAGTAAAGTCATTTTCTATGCGTACAACATATGTGTTAGAATTGACAGAAAGTGGAACAAATTTAAAGGCAAACAGACAGATAAATAAACAGTTCAATAATAATACAATTCAGCACAGTTAAAGGTAATAATAACAAAAAATTCAGTAATAATATGCAATTAAAAACATTATTAATACACGGTCACAAAAAATATTGTTTGTGCTGTCACCAATAATGAATGATAATAAAATGATGATGAAATTTGCAGTGCCATACGATGATGATGATAACACTAATGTACAGTATGGCACAGCTTAGCTGCTGCTTTACAGCACTTTAGGTAATTATTCCTACTCTTCAGGCACTTAAGTCTCTATGACCTACAAAAACCCGGTTTACCGAGCATTTGTTTTTATGACGTTATGACGCTAGCCTGGTATACCAGCATACGATGCGATAGGGTTAAGAGCCTAACCCACGAACATGCGGGGCCGCGAATGGGGAACCGCGAACAGGTGAGGGTATACTGTATGCTCGTACTACTTAGCCATGTTGACAATATGTAAACACACACAAACACACACACACACACACTCACATACAAATAGGTCCAGCACTTAATTCATAAAACACACACACACAATAATATGATAGCAAAAAGAAATGTATAAACATAATTTCTACCCAAATGAGAAAATATTAATATGCATTTAACATAGATTTCAATTCAAAAACTTTATTATTTATAAATATCAAAACATAAAAAAGCACTCACTGAAACAAAATAAGGGCCTGCAAAGTCACGGATAACACCAGATGTTGTAGCAATACCCATATGACCAATGACAGGTAAAAGCCATCTAAAAATAAATATGCAAAACAAACTTAAATCTAACTTGCTTAAACCTAGTAAAAGTAGTTTGTATGTGTCAAAGGCAACCCTTTCTTTTAAAGATACGAACATTTATTTATCTCCGTTAAATATTTCGATCTCTATTTTTTTCCAATTATTTCTTCGTTTTTTCTCTTTTTTTTACTTTTTTTCATTCTGTTATTTGCAAGTGAAATAAAACAGAACTACAATCTATTAGTATTACATTACAGTAATTAGTTCGACTATTTCGTTATCTCGAAAATACATACAAAGATGCTGCACTGTACTATGTACAGTTACTTACGTTAGACAGGGAATTGGAGTCCACACAATACAGTGAGGATATCTGCATTTTTTGTGATCTATTGTGCTGTTTCCAGTATACGTAGGAATTGAATCCTTCATCATAACAGATCTGAAAACAGTCTCAAAAAAGAACATCCGCAAGTAAGCTTTACAATTTCCGGATGTTGTTTTTCTCAGTGTATTGCCAGCTAGGGTAGTCACGTTACATGCGGCGAAATAATGTGAAATGCAGAAGGCCTATTTAAAGAACAGAATGAAAAAGAAAAATGTATCAATTATGATGCAGGGTGAAAGGAAATATCTCCTACCGTAGACAAAAAATTATTAATCCCTTTATATTTCATATTTTAGATATAAAATTATTTTTATTTTGTTTTATTATCTGTTTATGGTTCATTGAACCTATTTCAGTATTTACTCTCTCTCTCTCTCTCTCTCTCTCTCTCTCTCTCTCTCTCTCTCTCTCACACACACACACACACACACACACTTAAATAGTTACTACGGTTTAAAATGTGCAGCTGAGTGACCACAATGGATTACATAATGGATAAAGGACAAACCCCGAACGTACAAAACCTCAGACTCGTTTATAAGGGTGTATGTGGCAGAGATGTATGTGCATCATCAGGCTTCCGAGGTCCGACAATGTGAACATAATTGTGTCAGGGGCCATGTCCTAATGTGATGTAACGAACGTCGTTAACTTTTCACGGGGGATGGGTGCCCTAAGAATTTCTGCATACGGGCCTGCTAAAATTAATTTACAAAGATATTGATAATTTCATAACTTCTTGAGGTAACTAAAAATATCTTACGTATCGAGAAGCTTGAACAATACAGATTATAGGTGAGATGATGTAATTCCATGATAACAGTGATCTAAAGTGGAATGGGTGGGTATGAGGATATTTGTACTGTGGAGTACAAATGAAGACATTTAATATAGCTTTCTTGTAAGGTAAGATTTGTATTTATTATTTTTATTTCTTCTTCTTCTTCTTCTTCTTCTTCTTCTTCTTGCAGATTTGTTCCAGGGAGTTATTATAAGTTATGCATTAATATTATAAAAAAATTGTATAAAACCAAAAGTTCAACTTTTTTCCACATTTACAATAGGCTGTTGAGGTTTTTGTTTTCTGGCAAAACGTTGAATTAATCGTCCTCGTACCGTTATAACATTCATACTGAATAATTTTAGTTCGCAAAGTTAACATCAGTATTAACAATATTTTTGTCATCAGTTAAACATGCATATCGCAGGTTTGTAATAAACGGCCACTAATGCTCCTGTAACCACGCTGTACTTGGTTATCTTATCACTGCTAGTTACGATCAATCCGGCTTTGAACGTATTCGGGTACCGACATTAACTACGGATCAAATTTCATGTATACATAGATATCTTATTTTAGTCATATATTCTTTAAATATAAAAGTATTCTAAAAGGTGTAATACGATGCAATATTAGGATTTTGAAAATTATATATAAATATTTTTAATATGTTTAAAAACGTCCCTGAAATGTACTGTTTCGTGTGGAGAGAGAAAGCCCCAAATCATCAGACGGTTAATTTGTGTCAATGAGTGAGGAAATTACTTGCTTGTTTTATTTGTAATTATGTGAATATATTTAATATATAAGGATACAATTTATATGTCATATTGCTTTGATCTTGCTTTAGTTTTGGGGACTAAAAATAATAATAATAATAATAATACGTAGTTGTAGTAGTAATTAATACAGTAAATAAATAAATATATAAAATATATAGTAAAACATACAACGTGTTTGTGTGTATGTATTAAATATTCGAGTGTTATTGATTTATTCGTTTGCAGCATACTGAACAAGAGCTGATTGGCAGAAGATGATTTTTCATTACTGAATGCCCTTTGACCTGAATATGTTAACAGATTTGTGCTGGTGTCTTCCCTGACTTTACCACGTATAGAAAATTACAGTGATTAGTTTGTGTTATCTCTGATGTAATGGTCAGGGAGAAAATCGCACGTGACTTTTATCGGAGTAACTCGGTCGAATGAGTCCGATCAAAAAACGCCACGGGATTTCCCCATGAGAAGGGCAGATGCGGCCATTGTCGCGGCAATTTTAAAGTACAATGGGCAGAATGAAAATCTGACTGGTACAGTCCACTGATGGAAATATCGGAGACAGGGCAATGGCAGTTGCGACGTATAGGTGATCCTGCAACTTGCCCAACTGTTTTAGATGTATTTCCGTAAGTTCCTTTTAACTGGTTTTAATGAATGCTTCAAAGTTCATTCACTACTGATTCAGTCATCGAATTTCATGATCAGCGTTATATGTAACACGTATTTTGAGCTAAAATAAATGGTTTATTGTGCACTAATATATTAATTTTGCTTTGTTGCTTACAAATCATGAAAGTAATATATGTAGTTTTTTTTAAATTCTTATTCCTTGAATAGTTTTGCATAATTGACCTATAGTTAGTTGTTTCCGTGCATGCCCTAATGTCGGAATATATTGAAATCTTTTTTCAAATAATGTAATACATTTATGTTTATTTTATTTCGTTTCCGTTTTTATTGTCAATATGTAAATAATCCTGTATCGTGGATAAAAAAAAAAACCCCACATAAAAAACAAAAACAAACATTGCCAGTTTGTGTTTTCCAAATCATCCAAATGTTCATTTCCTTTCAACAGTCCCGTTCAACACACAAAACATTATTTTGTCAGAACTTCGGTGGTGAAAGTATTGTTCTGTTAGATGGTAGTAATCAGTATTGAGTGCTCTGACACATACCAGACACACTAATATAAACACATCATATCAGTCATTATTCCTGAGATGTCCATAAAATCTCATCCTAGAAATTACTTTAAAAGTTAATAAATTTCTTTTGAAGTTTGGGTAACCATCTCACACAAGTTAACTACATTATAATCCTTTTAACCTGATAAAATAATATTCAGAGTATTATTTCATTATTATTGATCAAAAGCACTAGTGTATAAACGTAAACAACACTATTAACAGGGTACCGATGAAAATTTGTAGACAGGAATATTTAATATGACCCAAAAAAAAGATAATTTAAAAAAATACATCATCACTAAAATTGAGATGAGTTTGGAATTTATATTACAGCTATGTATGTTTGTAAGAAGTTTTTAATCATCTGGATAAATTTGCTCATCAGTGGTGTAAACAGCTGTGTGGATCAAACTGATAAGTACACGTGTACTCCAGCTATATTTTCATCCTCATCAACTGAAGTGTACCATTTGAACATATCAAATAAAATATGTTCAACTTAACATAATGAAACTACTATCCTTTGAAACTACTTATTTACATTGAGACTAGGTGTAAATACTGTGATGAATTTGCTATCAAAGGCTGCTAGAGTGTTTCACAGGCCAGTTCTAGAACCAGTCCTCTTCTTTTCATTCACTTGACTATTAATAATACTGTTCTCTGTAGATCACTTCTGCTGGAGAGTTGTAGTTGTCCAGGCGGACTCCCTTTGCTGCTGTAGATTTATGCAGTTTGGATGACTAAAAACCAGTTACAATTAGATGACTATACTAGTCATTACAAATTAACAGATATCCTCCATCCTCTAAAATAAAATAAAAAACTGTCTTTATTGAGTCCTAAATATAAAAGGAGTTAACGCTAACAAAGTTTAAAGGATGCCATCTGTTTTCAGATTAAAACATGGAACTGTTACTTTTGGCAGAAACCATAAAAATGATTATTTTTTGGATTCTCGGCGGTTGAAGAATTTCATTTCTCGTAACCACGCAGAAATCACTGGTTACTATGGTGACAATGGATTCGAGTTCAAAATACGAGAGAAAGGCCTGAATGGAACATTTATTAATGATGTCAGGGTAATACTACAATTTATATTTATTTACTTTTTTTATTGTTTCTTTTTTTTTAGAATTTAACTTTGTGATTAATTATAACATTCTGTGTTATATTTTATGCCATTTAAATTAATGTTATTTTTGTAAACTTTTTGATAGGTTGAAGATCAGTAAATTATTTTGGACAAAACATGATGATTTATTATTATTTTATAATAATGGTGTTTAAAATAAAACTACTGGTTTGTTTTAAGATCCAAGGCTCATACATTCTGCAAGAAGGTGATAAAGTGACATTTGGTCACACAAATGGTTATAAGATTCGTCCAGGTGAATACTCAACACAGCAAAACTCAGAATTTGAGTTCATTGTAAGTTTAGTTTCTTGGATATGTTTGATTGGCAATAAACTGAATTAAAAAGGAAATAATGAATGCATAGGTCTTTCATTGGTTTAATATAGAAGAGGTATTTTGTTATTTGTAATTGGTAATGTTTTGTATAATTCAGTTATTATTTATTCATTCAGCTGTGTTTATTTTTTTCTTCCATCCACATAAATCTCTCTCTCTCTCTCTCTCTCTCTCTCTCTCTCTCTCTCTCTCTCTCTCTCTCTCTCTCTCTCTCTCTCTCTCTCTCTCTCTCTCAGTTTCCAGTTTAAAAAAAAAGACTCTATTTTGCCCTTTAACTGATGTAATTGGATGTATTGAGTTATATGTTTTTGATATATTTTTAGTTTGAGCGTGTTCCTACAGCATCTGCCCTATGTTCCCAGCACAAGCTACCATCAATTCACGATTACGACAGAAGTGAATGCTTACAGCAGAGTTGTGAATGTAAAAACAAACTACATCCATCAGCAAACTTTACATCAGATGACCATTTTAAAAATGACCAATCAAACAATACACAGCAAGTAACATCGACAACATACATCAGTGAAAATAGTCTGGAATCAAAACACACAGAAAATAATTCACTAACAAACCATCCAAGCTGTAATTCTGAACTCTCACAGAGTGAGTCAGTGAGTAAGACTCAGTTTGACTGTGAGTTATTGTTAAACAGTGAGTGTGGATCAAAACAGCAAGAAGGAAAGTTAGATAATGCTAAAAATGAAAAAGGACATGAAAGGGGTCGACAGACGTCTGTTAGTGATAATTCCTGCGACAGTTTGGATAGTTTTAACTTGGATGGTAAGGTGGACCCCGTAAATCTTCCTAATTCACCCGAGTCCTGGGAACTTCCAGATCTGGACGTAAATCAAAATGTGTTTGACAGTTCGGATAAAGTGAACTGTGACCAAACCAAGAGTGAAGAACAAAACTTTAATGATCAGGAAAATTCTCAGAAAACTCTTCAAGACATTCAGAATACAGATCACATGTCAAATAGGTTAGAAAAGTTATTGGTTTTTAATTGAAACAAAAAAAATTTGTTAAAACAATTAAATAATATATGATTTTCACCATTACAAAACTATTTTCACCACTAATAATGAGTCAATGAATAGGTTTTGTTAAAAATGCTGTTATACTCTGCTTACTTTGTTTTTATAACATTAAATAGTTAATCATCCAAACACAAAAATTAAATTTAATTAATTACATTCATACCGTAAGTAAAAATTAATAAATTTTTGACAATGTAATTTTTGACTTAACAGTATATCAAATGTTTTAATAAAATGTATTTATACAGAATACAGATCATATTATACCAAATACCCTAGAAAAATAGTAATATTTAAACTAAATCTGTATGTTGTGAAAGAGGGAATGATCACAGAAGTTTTCAAACATATAGGAAACATAACTATGCAAATACTTAAAGGGACAGAAACTAATAATTTATATAGACAACAGCTATTACCAAGCTAGTTAATATTCTGAAAAGATAAATCTCTGTATGTATGAGGTTAAATGTTTTTATGGTGAGAAATGATTATTGAGTAATTTATGTATTTTAAACTGCTAATCAAATTTAAAAGTCTAATTTGTTGTTACATATTTTGGATAAAGATTTTTGTTTTTGTTTGAATGATTAATAGAGTTTATTTTAAAACAACAACAATAATATTGACAATGTTATTAATGGATTTAGTACCTGGGGACTACATTAATAATTTAATGCTGTCACACAGATGATTACTACCACAAAAGCTTTTGGAAGCCTGTACTTTAGTTGGCAGTATTGAAAAACATTTTACTTACACACAGAAAAACTATTTTTATATCAAATTTGTTTCCTAAAACAGAAGTTAACATAACTGTGTCAGAATTGTATAATAACAGAAACATATTTTCATACTCAATATTTTTTTCTGAACAATACATTTAACTAAATCAACATGTTAGATGTTATAGGGTTTCACATTTAAATTTTTTTTTTAAATTTTATTATTTTTAAATGCATCAGCCTAACAAGTAACTTTTGTCTCAGCAAACTACAGAACATGATTCCATATTCAGTTCAGTTCATGCAGTCCATGTTGTTACCAGACTGTCAATTTGTTTCCTGGATGCAGATGTCTTCCTGAATAGAAACTTAGTCAAAGTTAATGAATTTTCAATTTCTAACAGATGTCACTAAATGATTTTAAATGATCCTGCTATAAACTGATTCAAGGATTTTTTTTTTTTTTATATATATGTCTATTGATATAGATATATATATATATAGATATCAATTATTTTCTTTGTAATCTGTTTTGTGCTTATAATTTTTTTATACACTCACACACCCACATTCTGTATTGTTTGACATTTTCTGACACACTATGCAAGTTACATTCAGTTCACTATTCTCATTATCTTTTTCTTCAGTCAACATGTCATGGTTGACTTCACATTTTTATCCAGGTACAGAAATAAGTGAATAGTTAATAACATTTACAAATAATCAGGCCTGGGTTGTTGTTTTTTTGTTGTTGTTTTTTCACTTGTTTATTACATTATAAGCAGTTTTTATTTAATTTAAACTGTTATTGTATTTGTTTTTAATTATCATTTTATTTGTGTTTGATTATATGTTTGTTATTAACTAATTAATTATTTATTTATTTATTTATTTATTTATTTATTTATTTATTTATTTATTTATTTATTTATTTATTTTTACTAAAAAAAATGTACCTAAATATTCAGAGATCTGCTCTATGAGAATAAGAACAGTATGATGTGATATAAATAAATTAGGTTATCTAAATCTAGTAAATGCTCTCTGTACCTTTTATTTTTATGTTTTATGTTTTTTTAACAGGCCTCTGATGTTGCTAGGAACAAAATTTGTACATGAGGCAGACAAAGCAATTGATAAAGGTGTGTGAATTTGTTAGTGTGAGTTTTCAACTGAGTGAAAATTTTATTACTGTGTTTAATTTATCTGACTTTCATTGCATGTTCTTAGAACCATTTTAAACTAGTATCAAGATATATATGAGGTTTTATGTTTCTCTCTTTATTTTCCTTTCTTTATTTTATTTTATTTTATTTTATTTCAGTCTAGTCTAGTCTAGTTCTGATGCATCAGGAAATAATTTTTTCCTGTTTAAAAACACTCGTGTTTATTTTTTATTATTATTTTTTTTTGAATTGAAAGAATTTAATTCTTTAATGCTATTTTTCTTTCGCTCTTAAAATAATTATTTCTGTTTTCATTGCCTTGCAGTCACTATTAGTTTAATATAACACAAATAGTTACAGCTGGTCTGAAGTAAAATAAAACTTAATATTACACCACAGTATAATGTTATCTCATCTGTGTTAAAAAATATATATTTTTAATATCACAATTTTAGATCTCTGTCACAGCAGTGATTCATCAAGTAGAAAAACTTACCTGAACAACAAACGAAAGAAAGGTATTTGAAGTTTTTTGTTGTGTCCAAAGGAAATGCCTTTTTTTTTTTGTTCATTGTGTTTGATATTGTGTTTTATATAGTGTGCACAAGTAGTTTAAAAAACAATGTAAATAAATATATATTTTTTTTTTTTTTTTTTTTACTCAATCTCTAGTTTCAGAAAGCAAAAAGCATTGTAATATAAAAGAAAAATACATTTGATTCACATAACACTCCTAATAATAAAATCTATTTTTTTATATATTTCTGAAGCTGAATTAAATTCTAAATGTTGTATGGAATGTATTCACTAATATTTACTAAATGACACAAAAAATTAATTATAAATAAATTACGGTAGTTAATATTAATTTATTTATGTTATTGTAGAAAATATATATTCACGTATGTCCAGATATAAACCACAGTAATTTTTTGGTTTTGTTAAATGAAATATTTAATTTATAACAGAATGTCTCCAAATAACTCGTATTTTTGTAATATTTTTAGTGCCATGTTTTATATTTATCACTTGTCATAATAACATAATAAATATGCAAATTACATGTTAATAGCATATATCTTATTCCATCTGTCCAGAATTGTGCAGATTAATAATTTAATTTTAAACAAAAAAGACAAAAGTCCTCTCAGATTTGTTTACTTTCTCTGTTTCAAATACAATTTTAAATAACAATTAAATGTATATAACAACCAGTCTGCTCAATATTTCTTTAATATTTGATCTCATTTATAACATGTTAGAGTTGAGCCTACTTTTAATGGACTAAAAGTGGAGTAAGGTAGTCTGGAAAATCAAAAATCCAGAATTTCCAAAGGTTGTTAGAATTGAAATATTAACAACATAGAATAATAGACTGAACTAAATTTACTTTAAATTCACAGTTTAATGGAGACTGAGATTATTTTGCTGTTATCATACAGTGTGAATTGGAGTGTGTTATTCTGAGTCATTTGAGCTGTCTAGCTTTCAGGGTCTATTGTCAGTGCAGAGAAAATACAAATGTTATGTATACAGATAATTCTAAGATAACACAACTAGCCAGTATAAACAGACAGACTTGCACATTCAAAGAGGCATCTTTCAGATAAAAAATAAACTTAGCTAACTCCTAGACAGGTCTGAATTTTAGTAGCTTTGAGAGGATTTGTATGTTTCTTCAAATTTTTTTTGTCCTGATTTTCTGAAATAGGGATTGGTTGAATGGTATTTAGAAATAATTTTCCATTTATTATTTCAGTAAATGAATAACAAAATATAATGGCACTGGAAATAAATTCAAAATTAAGCAAAAAGGAAAAACATATTTTCATTAATTAAAAGAAAAAACAAAACTTCTGTAATAATTAGATTTTGCTAAATAACATGTTTTCTATTATTTTATTCAACACTAATTCAATATTGAACAAAAATTTAATTATTTGATAACATTTAAAATAAAAATAAAATAAACAAAAATTACATGAATAATTTTTACAAATAATGTATTTATTCCTGTCAATTTATATAGCTTTTACATTGTTCTTGTTTTTTTTTAAACTTTATTTATGATGACCATCTGTTAGTAAATATTCACACAGCACACGTGTTTTGTTTGTTTATTGTAAACATGTTTACTTTTATGCTTTTAGTGCTTTTTAAAATTCAGCACAGTACAATGTAATGATTTTAAAAACACGTATACAGACTTGTATTCATTGATACCTATACATTTTCGTTTTCATTTTAATATATTTTATTTTATTTATATTTTGTTTTATCCTTTTTTATATTATTATTATTTATTATTTAAAAGATATCTATTGTTTCAGGGCAGTCTAAGACCCGGAGACGGAAGAGAAGAAACCCGCGTTCAGACAGCGAGTCGGATCAGCTGGAAGACGGGGTGGAGTGGTACGACAACGAAACATGCGCATCGGCCAGCTGCACCCGCCCAACGTCCAAGCGGGTCGCGTGGGTGGGTTCATTAAATAGTCCTTTATTGTCAGTGTTGTTTTATTCTGAAAGTGTTTTCTTTAAAGTAGTGACGACTCTCTCTCTCTCTCTCTCTCTCTCTTACATCCCATCTCATCTCATTAAACAAACATTGTTTTCTATAAATGTATATTGATAATGAATTTAATTACAACACTAATATAATTATATTTAGGTTGAGGTAAGAATGTTTTTAATTAGAGTTGATGATATGTTTAGTTACAGGTAAAAACATGTTTAATTACAGGTGCAGTGTGACGATTGTGATCAGTGGTATCACACAGTCTGTGCAGACTGCAGCTATGAGATGGTCAAAGATTCCAAAATGCAGTTCCATTGTGGATGTTAGCCAAAGCTCATCACTAGTGACTTGTTCCATTATCATTAACTTTGCCATTTGTTTAAAAAGTCATCAACATAATCACTAGAGATGTTTCACTTAATCACTAACTCTGTTGTTACATTTGAGCATTAGCTATATTAGTTTACATTAGTCACTAGTGATACGAGACATTATGTTATTAGTGACATTAACATTATCACTAGTGACGTTTTGTTATAGCTTTATTACCAATCATTAATTTCATCACTGACATGAATGATAATAAAATGAGCAACTTCATTGACTTTTCACAAAATTTCTTAATGTTACCTTACTGACTTTCTTTCATCACCAAAAGATGATGACACATCTTTTGTTAGTTTAAAGAATTTTTTTTTTTTAGATAACAAAATTCATTGTTCATTTGTTTTCCACACTCAAAGACGTTAAGAATTCCAGTGTAAATAGTAAAATGTTTTTAACAGTTTAAAAAAAATAGTTCAGACATTCCTTGTATCATTTTCCTGTTCATTCAGATGTTTGTTTTCATTAGAGTTGATGTGTTTTCAGTTCAAAGGTTTAAAATATGTTACTTTTCAGTTAATCACAATTATTAATAAATATTCCATTTGTTCAGGTAAAACTTTAAACACATGACTTCTATTTCTAAGGTTACATATTTGTCTGTGTGTGTGTGTGTGTGTGTGGACACATATATAAACATATATACAAATAGTACACATTAATGGATTTTGTACATGTTACTGTGACCCACGTCATTTTTTTCTTTGGGGTCAGCCTATGCTATCAGTCAGATGCATTTTGAAAATGGAAGATTTTTAACTGAAATTTGTTAAATTGCAGAATTGGTGCATACTTTTATAGTAAATATACTCAACAAATTGATAACGAAACAAAGTTTGTTTTTTAAACTTCTCAAACATTTATGAAACTATAGGGCATATTTCATACAATTTACAAATAATGACTCAGTTTACACAAGTTTTATTTAATGTATAGATATTGCTAAAACATAAAAACTGTTTGTACTGAATATTTATTATTTAGTATAAGCTGTAGGTTCAGTGGTTTATTTTGTTCTGTTTTTGTCACAACCTTTCTGTTGTTTTTCAGAAATGGTTGTTAATTTGTGTTGAATGAGAATAGTATTAATTTTAAAACTCTTTAATGTTTCATCATTTTGTCCTGTATAACTTAGAAATATATCTAATGAGAATAGTATTAATTTTAAAACTCAGTTTGGACATTGTTTTTAATGTTTCATCATTTTGTCCTGTATAACTTAGAAATATATCTGTAAAAGAATTGTTTTCTCTTAAACATTTTCCAGTGAACAAAGTGCCTATATTTTAAACTGTAACTAAATTTTTTTTAGTTCAATTTATTTTTATATTGTTGCTTATATATTGCTTTTTTTTTTTAAATTTTTTTTCTTATTATTATGATTAATCCATAAATAGCAAAAATACTATTTTGGGAATGCTGACAAAAATATATTATTAACTGCTGCAGTGCCAAGTGCATGTGTGTGTTTTGTGTGTGTGTCTGTCTGCTTCTGTATGTGTGTGTCTCCATAGAAACCAGGTGTACAGAATTCCTAAAATGGACTTGGTTTTTTATTCATCAACTTTATTTTAAATATGAATTTAAGATTATACAATTTTTAAAATTAGTTTAATATTTTTTTAATATAGCAGGTCATATTATGATCTGGTTTGTACTTTTATCAAAACAAAGCCAGTTAGGGAATTGTGCTCAGTGTAAAATCTGTTTTATTTGTTTTTATCTTTTCATCTTTGCACTGGATCACATGGTTGTCATGTGACAGATACATATGAATGTAAAAATGTGTATAATACTTTGTATGACAGAAAAAAGTTGAAAAAGATTTTTTGTTTAAACTGCTAAATCTGCTGTTCTGTTTAAGAAATGATTTCATACATGTATATTTTTTAATTTTTAACAATCTGTATTAAATAAAAATCAGTGTTTTCCAACATCAGTTTATCACATTTTTTAAATTACTGTTATTATTATCATCATTATCATTATCATTATTATTATTATTATTATTATTATTATTATTATTATTATTATTATTATTATTATTATTACAATTATTATTATCATTATCATTATTACTACTACTATACTTATTATTATTATTATCATTATCATTATCATTATCATTATCATTATCATTATCATTATTATTATTACACTTTTTTCTTCTTGTTCATGATTACAATTATAAGTCTGCTTATAATTTATATCTGACTAGATATCAGGTTTTATTTGCAATTAAAGCATTAAAGACATTAACTATATATCCACTTTAATTTTACCAGTATTGCTTCACATTTTAAAACAACTTTCCTATGATCACTAAGCTAACTTTTTTATTACTATATTTTAATATTACATGACAGTTAACAATTTGACTTTTTATCATTTGCAGCAATGTTTTGACATCCTGATTAGAAATAAACATAACAATTTGATACAATGAGCTTTAACTTTTTACAGTTAAATAGTGGTAGTTTCCACGGGTCAGCATGCGTGGACTGTTAATGGTGTTAATTTAGAATTTAGATTTATGATTCTGGTATGACATTATTTGGTTGTGATTTCCTTGACATGTTTTTTTAACATGTTTAATTTTATTTTCATTTGTACATTTTTTTTATTATTATAATTTTATTGTTTATGGATTTGCAGTATGCTCTTTAGCATTGTTAGCATTAGACATTTTGCTTTTGGTTTGATACACACTTACCAGCACAAATATTTATTTTCAAATCTTCAGTATTATTTGTTATATTTCTGCTTTAGTGTACCTTTTTTAAACTTTAATTTTTTTAAAATTTTTTAAATAAATACATCTGTAAATTAAAAGGGATTTTGAATTAAAATTTTTATTTATAAAATGTCCTGACAGTAAAACAGATTTTAAATTATGTAACAAACACAGCTTTAAACTTATTTTTATTGATTATCATTTATAACACCAGTGCACAGTTGACTCGTTACGTAACTTTACAGTGTTACTTTTGTTTTATTAATACATCTATATGTCTGTTTATAACCAAATCTGTTAATAATTATCATATATAAACAGTATGTTGTTTGCATTGGAGGTAGGTGTGTGTGTGTGTGTGTGTGTGTGTGTGTGTGTGTCTTGCTTTTAACGTCATGTCATTAATATTCTAATATTTAAATAATTTGTTTTGAAATTGTGTGTGTGTGTGTGTGCATGCGCATGTCTTAATATAACCTCCAATGCAAATAACCTATTGTTTATAAAATTACATCAACTGATTCAGTTATTATATAGATTAAATACAAAGACACATGTATTATGATGCTAAAATAATTAACTAAATGTTTTATTATAAGCCAATATTATGTTAATTTTTCAAGGTACCAGATAACAGCCTTTATTCTAACTGCTTTCTGTGAAAAGTATTTTCATTTGTTAAACCTTACTAAACATTTTATATATTTTTTTTTAAACAATTAATAATAAGTTACAAACAACCATTTATGCAAATGTTAAAAAAACAACAACAGTTCTGTGATTATAATTTGTATTTCTTTACAGATTAATAATTTTCAGCGACACAAGAATTAAAACACTTATTTTTATAATTTTATATATGATTAGCAGTGGATTAGAGTCTTTTAATAATCCATTTCTAAGTTGTATTATATTTGTTTTTAAACCAACCTTTACTGTAGTTCAGTGGTAGCTTTTCATCATCATCATCTTTTTATACTTAATTTGTTTTATAACCTGTGTTATATGCAATAGCCAATAGACATTTTAACATGAACTGTTAATAACATAGTGTCATCAACTAAACAAATAAGACAAAATCATTTCATCATTCACATTTGTACATTAGAAATATTTTTGTATTTTAATTTTTTTTTTTAACTGTAGTTTGTTTACAAATGGTGCTTTAGTTTGAAAAAAGATAAAAATTGTTTTGTTTGTTTCATGAATAAACATTTTTAAAAAGATCAGTTGTTTGAGTATGATGTTGCAAATTAATAAATATACTGAGAAAAAGTGCATAGAATTTTGTAAGTGATATTGAAAAACAATATTTAGACATTTATATGTATATTTATTAATATGTCATACTGTTCTCTTTTCAGAATGTATATTTGTCACATTTGAAAAGAAATGACATTCTCAAACACCATCTGTTGAATATTTTGACATCAGCAGACATTCTTTGCCCCTAATTAGTTTTCTTGTAATATATATCAGTGAACAGAACACAGAGGCATGACGACCCAGGACCAATCCTGCACAGCGTATCCATTGAACCATTTCCTATTTTAGCCCAGCTCTTATTTATTAATGATGTACATTGAGGTACATAAATTACAAAAACCTGCGTCACAACTATGGTACTCAGTTAATGTACAAACATTGATTTGAGACAAATACAGACTTGTAAGTTTTATGATAAAGCCATAATCATTCAGTTTGATGTGAATGCAGTATGAATTATGCTCTGTCTGGCAGACATCGTTTTACAGCTTAACAAAAAGGCCATGGTAAATGGTGTTCAAAACAGTTATTAATAATGAAGGGATAGTTTGTTTTTATTAGGTTTTGAAAATATCATTTCTGCCAGAACAGTAGAACATTTTTTTCTATAACACATTTGTAGATTATGGCATGTGTCAGTGATTCAGTTTGAGGCTGTTTCTATATGTTTGTGTCTCACACTAACTCCTGTTAGTCTGTAACATGCATGCTATGACAGCAGTTTGATGAAAACACATCAAAAATAAAACTGAATGAATGATTTCAATGGATTTTATTTTGAAGTTATTGGTGTTATACCAGTACTTTTATTGTGATTATTTTTAACAAATACTTTGCTTACAGTGATATATTAGTTTTTTCTCACTGCTTTATACTTTAGTTGAACTGTTTTTCAAATACTCCATTTTAATTTCTTATTTTCCGGTTTGCATCAACTTCCATCAAATTTATTTTGTTTATTAATTACTTTGGAAAAAGTGTCTAATCTTTTGTCTGTTTAAGTAACTGATATTTTATTTTATTAATATTTATTTATTTATTTACTTATTTTTTAAATATTCTCATTGCTGCTATTTTAATTCTTTCAGTTTTAAAAAGTATTGCCACATGTACATTTCTGTATGATGAATTAATGTACAGATAAAAAAAATAATAGTAATAATAAATACAAAAATAAAAAAACCAACAAAAATAATATATTATTTAATATTTTATTTGTCATCATTATTTTAATATTTATACAATCTATACAATATCTACAATGAACCAAGTTTTACAGATGACAGCAGAAATCTAAAATTTTCAAAACTGACTAGATAAAATAAAATTACAAAACGGAACATTTAAAATAATTAAAAATTCTGAAATTAAAACAAAACATAAGTAACTTAGCAACTGAAATTTCTTTCTTTCCCATACAGTTTTACTTTATATATTTTTGAAAATTAAAATATAAAATTTCTTTTTAAGATGCATTTACCACTTCTTCAACATTTTATTGAGGTATGCAATATTTCATTACAAATTCTAAGTAAAAACAAATTTATAAATAAATAAAAAATACATAGTTTTAGTACTAAAATATAAATTATTTTGAGCAGTAGGAAGACCATGTATGAAATGATAATAAAATGAATATACAGTGATACATTAAAAACTAAATATAGTGTTTATTGATCTAAAATATATTTAAATTTTCTGTTATACTTTAAATGTTATTTTACACTATAAAGAGTCTTAATTATAAAACCTGTTACTTAGTACACTGTTATATTATTAATTAGTGTTTATATATTACACTAAAGTGATATTTTAATGTAGTCATATTTTACAATCTAGAATATTATTTAAATTTGTTATTGCATGTATTTTAATTTTTTTTAATACTAAAGCAGTATTAACAAAAAAATTAAAAAAAAGATTTTTTATAGTATAAACTATTTAAATTCCAGTATTGAAGAAATTTTTGAAGAATTTCTAATTAAACTCAAAAATACATTTTATTTATAATTAAATTGAAAACTTTAAAACTTAATAAAATATATTTGTATGTATTTATTTTTGTTCGGTTACTAAGCAGTTCTTTGGCATTTCTATTTTATTTTTAAAATATAACTTAATCTTTATAAAATATTCTTACATTACTCAAAACTGTGCTGGTTTTCCCATGTTAAGTACAAATACATCACGTACACATATACAAATGAAATGTGGAAATTGGCACATTATTTACAAAATACTGAACTTGCCATGAATGGCACTTTGTGAAATGGAAGGCTTTCCATTTCTAAAGTAGTATTACAATATTTACACACCTATTTATTTTAATATTTAAAATCATTATTTTAATGTATCATGCTAGATATATTGCTTACGAAATGGTTTTAAAAAAACCCAAAAGATTTTAAAAATATATTAAGGCTTTTAAATTTTAACCTGTTTTAAAAATAATTTTTTTTATATCAAATGCACTTGATAAAGCAAAGAAAATAATAAGATTAAAGTTACCATATTGACAATATTTAAAAAAGGAGAAAGAATAATCATTAAAAGCCAAAGAAAAGATAAAAAGAAAAGGGAATAAAAACAATGTGGTTTCAGTATTACTTGAAAGTGCCAATAGAATCTTTTTATGTTCAAATTTCTTTATTGCACGGAACCCTGTTATACATTTTAGAACAATGTTTTACTTTGTAACAATATATCTACATCATGAATTTTATATTAAAAGGGTAATTTTCAGTTTTTAAAAACCATTTTAAAAAAAGGAAATCTCTTATTTCATTAATTTATTTTTTAAATATCTTCAGTTATAAAGTAGTGAAATATTAAAAATATTCTAAAAACAAACATTTTTTTTATATAAATTCAGATTATTTAAAAACAATTAAAAACAATTCTAAGCAGAAGGAAATATAATGTTGATCATAGATTTTCAGATTAAAAATAAATTACTTTTGTCCTCCAGGGTCAGATAATTACAAATGAAATAATATTTACAACATGGATACTACAACTACTGCACCAGTAAAACCACTGCAGTAAAAATCCTGCAAGAAACAACATGTAGATAAATATATCTCTGTCCTCCTTAACAACTAGTACATGCACACTTTCTACAATATTCACATTTACATAGTGTTCACATAAACATTACAGACATATTAACATAATTTCACCCAAACATTATAAAGAGATATTTTTCACTGTAACCTTTTTCATACCTTCAAAAATATTGAAATACTGCAATATTTTTCACACCATCATTACACCATTGTCATATTAGTCTTTTTCACACCAACTAAACATATTGAAATATTTTTCACACATTAAAACATTGTCATTTTACAGTATTTTTCACAGGTAAATTAAATACTGAAATACTGCAATAGTTTTTCACACTGACTTCATGTTTTACTGCAATATTTTCGCATCAGAACTAAAACTGATACTTTACTTTTCACACAACATGGCCATATTCTTTTTTCACACTAATTTATCATCTTTCATTTGTTACATTACAACAACGAAATTGGTCTGTCATCATATTTTAACACACACCATAACAAATTATGACAGTGTAAACCTTTCTTCATTTTCATTATTCTTTATTTATTTATATACTTATTTATTTACTTATTTAGACTCATAGGACCCTATTTATAACATATTTGAGAACCTAAATACTTTATTCAAAATATTTTTTTTTTAAATCACTATATTTAAATTATATTCTTTGTAGTGAAACTAAAATATACTTTTTTTAGTTAATTTATTTTATTTTTGAAGCTAAGTTTTTATCTTTCTTTCTTTAAACTTTTTGGAATCAGTGCAAGAGAAATGAGAAAAGTGAGTTTGATCAGAAACACAAACATGGACGGACATGTGGTGTTGTCATGGTGAACATGTTAAACCAGGCTAATTTCAAATGGAATAATGAAATATATTTGTAAACATGACAGATGAATGACAATGAGACATTTCAGGTCTGGTTTAAAATAAGTAAATTTATACTATTTCATACTGGGAACATGACCTAAAGAAGGGTCGTTATACATTAGAATGGGAATATCATACTGATTTACAATCAGAGCAGATTGTACTGCTTTAAAATCATTATCACTGTGAATCTGGTATGAAATACTGTTTGTTAATGCTTTGTTACACTGGTTCATTAATTTTAATATTGTTTTAGATCCAAGGTTTACAGACGGAACATTCCTACTGACCTTTAACTCAAAATATTTGGTGCTCAACACAGATTTAAACTCAAAACTGACATACTGATATGAATTTCAAAATAACATACTGGCTTAAGAACTGTACAGAAATATTAATTTAGAACTGGGACATTATACGAATATGAATTCAGGCTTTTTTTCTTCTTTTTTTAAAAACCAGTTTTGAATTGGGAAGGTGTACGTGTTTAGAATTGGGACATTATACTGGTTTAGAATCGGGACAGTCATACAGGAGTGGAATCTGGCTCAGAGATTGAGTCTAAGGAGTTCTGCTGGATGGGTATAGGAGCTGAGATTTTTCTCCTGGCCTGAGCTGAGTCAGTTTCAAACGCCAGCCTCAAGTCATCCTTGATCTTACGCCCAAATGCCCGGCCCAAGGAGCCCTGAAATTAAAAACACATTTAAAAATTAAACTATAAATCTTACCACTTCATCATACCAGGCTGACATTAAATTTTAACGATGTTGTATAAATTATTTATTAAAAATACAATTTATTATTTTTAATTAAAACATAATTTGTCAAAAGGCTATGGAAAGTTTTCATAAAAGATTCCTTACTGCTGATCAAAGTAGCCACAATTTATGTAGCATGTTTTCTCTCTCACATCATGACTATCATCATCATAAGTATTATAAATACATGTATTAGATTTAAAGACAGGTATAATTTCAAAGATGTGTTCTAGTTGTAAAGGTGTGTGTGACGTACTCTGAAGCTGAGTCTGTTTTTGTTTCCGTCATCACCCCAGCTTTTCACGGAGCGAGTGAACGACCGGCTGCCATTTGCATCCACTTTCTGTCTGGTGTTGTTGTTGGGCGTGTCCAGGGCGGCTCTGAAAGTGTCAGCACAAGTCAAACATTTGTAACAGAATGGTGATAAAAATGATAATGATGATATTAACTGTAATAATGAATAAATAATAACAGCAATAATAATAATAATAGTAACAGTTGTAATAACAATAACAACAACAACAATAATAATAATAATAATAATAATAATAGTAATACTAATAATAACAATAACAAAAATAACCATAAAAATAATACAATTAGTTTCTATCTAGTACTAGTTTTCAAATTATATTTTGTCTGAAAAAAGAAAATTATTCTGTATAATTATTTGTGTTCTTTATCAAAACATGTTTTACAATGTGTATGTAACTCTTCAATGAAATGTTAAGTTTAAAATGATCAAGTCATGAAAAAAAGACACCACAAAATAAAATAGAAAGAAATTACACTGTTGATTATTAAATAAAATACAAAATGTCACATGTAGACAACAACAACAGCAATAATAATAATTATGATAATTCATTGAAGAAACCCAACTATTCTATAAATAGAAACATCACGAGTAACGTACATAGACTAATTAAAAACAGAAAAAAACAACTAAACAACCTTTTGTGATAAAGGAAAATGAAGAACTGGTGAGAAATAAAAACCAGTTACCAGTAAGAAAGTCTAAGACATGCAAGCTACGTAGTGAATACCTGAGTAACTTCAAACCTGCCTGATGAAACCTGCATTGAAAACGTTTATTTTAAACTGCATCATAACGTCTCATTGGTGCAGAAAAATACAACACCACATACATTTTGATTTAATGCTCACAAATTAAATGTCAATTTTCACAAACTAAATGTTAATTTTCACAAACTAAATTATATTTTCACAAATTAAATGTTAATTGTCAACAATTCTACAAAGTAAAAGTTAATAATTAATTAATTATAAAAATTATAACATTCTATATGTTGAATAAATGTTAATTCTAAAACTAAGTCATAACTGGTTACACATTATAATACTCTATAGATGTTTATTAATGTTATTTTGAAACAAAATTTAATTAATGTATCAATATAAAAAACCCTGTAATACTCAACAAACATTGGTTTAATTTTAATTTTAAACAAATCTACACCATAAAGTTTGATTAGTTATCAAAAAAATTAGAGCACTTTAAAGATATTGATAAAATATTTATCTTAAGTTAATCTACACCACAAACATTAATTAATGAGTCAGTTATAAATATTACTGAATCAATTCTTAAACAGATTAACATTAACATTGATTAAAGGGATGGATATATTTGACTTTAAACAAGAGACCTAATTTAAAACTGAAACCATTCAAAGATTAGTTTTAAAAACATTTTCTAATTATTTTTTTTATTTTTAAAGATGTTAAATTTAACAAATATAACACTATGTATGTGATTATATTATCAACAGACAGACAGAAGAAATGTATGAATCAATGAAAGGAAACCAGTTTATGCTGTAAAATCAGTCATTAGAGTTAGGATTAGTGCTGGTGTTTGTGACATACAGGACTGGTTAATCTCACAGAGACTTTAGCACTGGTGTTAGGATGTTTTAGAATTAGCTGAGTGTTGTGTGTGTGTGTGTGTGTGGGTAGCCTCCAGGACAAATTAAATTTAGCAGATATTTCTACACAAATAAAGAAATAGTTTTTAATTCTTTAGATTGTGTTACAATCACTTTCTGGCCATCTGGTTATGTACAAATATAACTCTAGCGTTAGATACATTTTCTATTTTTCCTGAGTGTAACCCACACACACACGTTTCCATTATTGTAAATCTCTGTACAGAAAGTGTTAAATTTAACCCATTGTAAAGTGAAAAGTTATTAATTTTCTCACCTGGCAGGTTTTATGAGTGTGTCCAGCTCGGTTGCTATGTGGCGACGGAGATAAGATTTGGAAGGTGGAATGCCGAGTGCTGTTGCTAGGGTGTCGGCTGTGAATGACGACTCGAGAACCATCAAAGCACCATTGACTCCACTTTCTTTTAAATTCTGCGAGTATTCCTGCAATATCATCAGTAAACAACGTGTGTGATATGTGTTTTTAATATCCAGCTTTCTATTTGTTTTATTAAACATTTTTATAACTTCATAGTAAACAAAGGTGTTGTTATTTCTTACTTTTATTTAAAACAACATGTTTTAATTTTTCTTTTTATTTAACCATATTTGTTCATTTACATAACTGTATATTGCTTTATTTATTTATATTTATATTTTGTTTGTTCGTTATTTTTAAATATATAACAAAGGGTAAAAATAGACAAAAAATATAAAAAATTAAATTTTAAAAATTAAAACACTAACCTGAGTATTATGATTTTTTGGAGTTATATATATATAATGCTTAGTTAATAATCTAGTGACAGACAGAATTGTCAGATAGTGAATGTTTGTAAAATGAAAGTGAAAGTAACTTACTCCTAGTTCTATGGACTGAATCCACTTGACAATTCTCTGATTGGTCCACACAATTGGGTCACTGTCACTCTCCTCACAGTGCGACCTCCTCTCTGACAGCACCTGAATACAGCAACATCTTTATTACTAGCTGATGTTTAAATACAGCAACATCTTTATTACTAGCTGACATTTAAATACAGCAACATCTTTATTACTAGCTGACGTTTAAATACAGCAACATCTTTATTACTAGCTGATGTTTAAATACAGCAACATCTTTATTACTAGCTGACGTTTAAATACAGCAACATCTTTACTACTAGCAGACATTTAAATACAGCAACATCTTTACTACTAGCCGATGTTTAAATACAGCAACATCTTTATTACTAGCTGATGTTTAAATACAGCAACATCTTTATTACTAGCTGATGTTTAAATACAGCAACATCTTTATTACTAGCTGACGTTTAAATACAGCAACATCTTTATTACTAGCTGATGTTTAAATACAGCAACATCTTTACTACTAGCTGATGTTTAAATATAGCAACATCTTTATTACTAGCTGATGTTTAAATATAGCAACATCTTTATTACTAGCTGACGTTTAAATACAGCAACATCTTTACTACTAGCTGATGTTTAAATATAGCAATGTCTTTATTACTAGCTGCTATAGTAAACTTGTAATATAGAATGTGAAAACAACTATTTCCCATTTTTACCATTTACTCACAAATATACAATTGTTAATTTAAAAACTCACCTCTTTATCGAAATTGAGTCTTCTAAGAAGCTCAATAGCATGAAGAATACTGGCTTGGTGGAACTTGCGATGGACTCCGAAATGTTTTTCTAGATCTTTCTTAGAAATGAGGTTGAGTATTCTGCCGTCAGCGAGCTGGTTTTCAAACACGGAGGTCTTTATGGAAGTCCCAGGTCTGGCAACCACCGGTGAGCAACCCAGCTGATGTTTAAATATACTGCCAGCTTTTGGATACTTACTGTCAAAATACAACATGGTTTTTATTATAGCTGATGTTTTACAGCATGTCTTTTATTATTATTATTATTATTATTATATTATTAAACCAGACTTTGGATACTTACTGTCAAAATATAACATGTTTTATATTATACTGTTAATAATAATAATAATATAAAGTAATATAAAGCCAGCCTTTGGAGATTTACTGTCACTATATAACATTTTATATTACTCTACATTATTATTATTAAATCAGTCTTTGGATATGTATGTGAAAACATATAGTATTTTATAATACTATGAGACCATTCTTTCAATATTTATTGTTAAATTATATAATATTACTGTACCATCCTTTCCACATTTACTGTCAAAAATGTACTTTAGTTTACAATATTATTACATATACATGTTTGAATATTTACTTTCAAAATATATATTATTTTATAAGACTTTGGATATTTATGTCAAAAACATGTTTTATATAATTATACTATTTTATTATAAACCAGACTTTCAGTTTTAAAACATGTATTTTCTTTATTCAGAACAAATATTAATAATTTTATAAATATTTACTAAATATTATTTAGTCTTTATTAATTTCAGTATCTGGCTATGCTGTTTTGTCCTCCTGTTCTTTACACAATTAAAAATGTTGAAATAATATCAAAATGAATGTGAAAAATATAATTTAAATAATACAATAAAAACCATTCTGTTTATGAATTTTAAGATTATTTTATATTACTGTACCATCCTTTCCAATTTTGTCAAAATGCAGTGTAATTAACTTACAGTAGTCTGTGTTTTACATGTAAAACTACTTACACTTCAGTTGGGTCTCGCTGCTCCTCGATTGCTAATCTCAGTTTGCGTCTGTGGATTGGGTTTGAGATTCCTAAAGCTGCACTGAGATCCGAGTCACTGAGACCCAACAAAACCTGAGAAAAATGAAACAATTCAGAAAATGTCTCAGAATGCTTTATCAGTAACAACAAAAACACAAACAAGACAAGAGGCTGAGGTGGAAAGTACTGTGACTATACAAAATTTATAAAGATTTTTTTTTATAGTAGTAGTAAAGTAGTAACAGTGGTAGCAGTAGCAGTAGTAGTTATAGTAGTAAAAAGGTAGTATAACAGTAGTAACAGTAGTAGTAGCAGCAGCAGCAAAAACGAAACATAGCAAATGTAGTAGTAGTTGTTATAGCAGCAGTCATAGCAGTAGTTATAATGTAACATATGAAACAAACTGTTTTCTTTCCAAGTCTCCCACCTTTCCACTTTTGATGTTTTCAGCACACATTTTGCCATAGCACGACATGCTGAGAGTGATTTCCAGCCAGGCAAGGACCTGGTTTGCCTTCCAAGAACACATGTGTACTCCCTTCACACTGCCCACTACACTCATCTTCTCCTGGTAGTTCTCCGGACTCAGCAGCGACAGCTTCTGATGACCTGTCTCTGAAACAAAGACACACAGTTATATCATCATTGATTCATAACGAAAACTATAATTTGTGTAATATGTAATTTATGATATATATATATACACACACACAAATAAAAAGGCAAACACACTAACACAAAACACACACACACACACACACACACACACACACACACACACACACTCATATACTGGTGCATATACAAAAACAAAAATTCAAGAACAAATACACAAAATAAACAGAGACATGTATACGAACATACTAAATCAAAACAATCATTTACTCTCTCTCTCTCTCACACACACACACACACACACACACACACACACACAGACAGACACACACACAGAAAAACACACAGACAGACACAGATACAGACACATGGACACTAACCGTCAATCCCCTCTGAACTTGGAAGAGCTATGGATCGTCTTAGACGACCTTTGCTGAACATTCGCGGCAAAGATCCGAAAGGTCGTCTTTTCTTCCTCTTCTTGTCTGAACCTTCAGCCAGTTCCTGACTCGTGTTGAAGATTTTCATCAGTGGGGTGAACGCATCTGGTCTGTCGGAGTTTGGGGTGCTCGTCTGAACTGTAAATAGACGCATGTCAAACTCTGTTAAACTCATAAAGCTGACTTTAAAATACAAATAAAATAAACATCAGTATGGAGTGTATAAGGAAACAGTAACTTCTACTAAAATTAAAATTACTAAAAACGTGTGTGTGAGAATATTTATATGTAGAGAGAACTTTGTATTAATATGTATGCATAAGACTGTGTGTACAGGTGTATGATTGTGTGTGCATGCATGTGCATATAACCCTGCATGACGTGACTTGATATGTGCTTGTGCATGCCTATGTCTGGTGTGTAACAAAGATGAAAGGTATATTTGAAATGTTTCCACTTTAAATAATCATAGAAAAACCCACAGACATTTGACACCTAATAAAAACTGATATTAAACTGTCATTAAAAATATATTCAATCTGTTCTCTTTGAAGAGTTAAAAAAAAAAATGGCTTTTATCCAAGACAGGCTGTAGACTTATCTACAAACTTACACATGCACAGATCATTTCATACCAACACGAATGTAGAAACTGATTAAGAGTTGTAACCTCACCTCTGAGTGAGTATCAGACACGTGGGTCATTAAAAACAAAGTACACAGAAATGAGCCAAATTTGCACCTTCAAAAATCTACACAGAGCAAAGAGGTATGAGATAACACACAGAGGTGAAACTTTATCAAAATTAGTGTTATTATAATTACTCGTTTTTGGAAGAGTTTCCTTCATTTAAACATTTTTATGAAATCTAAAAAATTAATAATATAGATTACCTCCTTATAATAATAAAAAATGATTTCTAAAATATACAATATATCTAACAGGTGGTATAGTTATTATATACTATTAAGTACACTATTATATTCTACTTTATTATTTTATTTTTACACTCACTGTGTTATATACTATTAAGTACACTATTATATTCTACTTTATTATTTTATTTTTACACTCACTGTTATATACTATTAAGTACACTATTATATTCTACTTTATTATTTTATTTTTACACTCACTGTGTTATATACTATTAAGTACACTATTATATTCTACTTTATTATTTTATTTTTTGTGTTATATTATTAATTACACTATTATATATTTTACTTTATTATTTTATTTTTACACTCACTGTGTTATATACTATTATATTCTACTTTATTATTTTATTTTTGCACTCAGTACACTATTATATTCTACTTTATAATTTTATTTTTACACTCACTGTGTTATATACTATTAAGTACACTATTATATTCTACTTTATAATTTTATTTTTACACTCACTATTATATACTATTAAGTATACTATTATATTCTACTTTATTATTTTATTTTTACACTCACTGTGTTATCAAATATTTTTATGTTACTGTTTTTGACTATTACATACAGTCTGTTATCTAAAGTTTGTTATTTTAAGAGTATTTGATCTAATACTTCTAGATGCAGTGTGTTTAACGTCTCCTGTGTTATTTAATATTATGTCTCATATGTTATTTAATACTGTTATATACAGGATATTGATCTACTATGTGTATGTAGCCAATACTGTTCTTTATGTTATGAAAACTCAGGTTTTTAAATTACTAGGTAAAAGTAGTAAAAATATTTTCATCATAAATGTACCTACCCTAGTAAAATAATTATTTGCAGCCTGGATTTTTGTTACTCTTTATAAGAAACAAAGTTGAAATATTGAAAATTTGCACTTTGTTCATTTGTGGGAGCTGACTATAAATAAATTAGCAGCAAAGTTTACCTGAAAAGCAGCAAAGTTTACCTGAAAAGCAGCAAAGTTTACCTGAAAAGCTGGACGACACTTGCTCATTGGGTGGAGTACTTTCATAGGGTGGCAAGTCATCACTCACTGACGTCACATCCTGACTGTTGTTGACATCAATGTCAGACAGACACACAGACTTGTTTGGACCATTTGGTGTCTTTTCCTTCAGCTGTAGAAAAAAAGTGTCATTTACATACACATATGGAACAGACAAACATACACATACAGACAGTCAGACAGATGGGTAGAGCATTTTCCTGCTTTGTGAAATTGTTGTAGCTGAAAATCATTTTACTACTTTATGGAATTATTTAAAACCACTGAAAATAGTTGAAATGTTCATGATATTAAAATAGTCTGTAGATACACAACATCATACATATGTAGTTAATCTGGATAACTGTGGCAGTCTTAATCTATCTGAATATATATTCAAATCTGGGAAATATCTCTATCCTGAATTTAATGTAATTATAACAACAAAGAACAACTTTAACCGTTAGAACTGTATAATAATTGAGTGTATGAAATGCTCTATAAAGACTGAGTATATACTAAACTTGATTTGCTTTCAACTATCATATTATTTCATATTAGTGATAAAACTACTTCTTTATTAGTATTAAAACATTTTTTTAGTATTAAAACAATTTATTTGTTCTGTGTGAATGTAACAAATTTTGATATTATCATCAAGAGACAATGTGACTTAACAACAGGATGTATGTGAGAAAATGGAGATGTATCAGTTATTTTTGGTACTTTATTTTTTATTCCAAACAGAATAAGTTTTGAAAGGCTATGGCTATGCATATGTTTTTATGGGGGGCAGGTAACAGAAATCTCTTTGAATGACAGAATGATTTTACAACATCTTTATACAACCACAATGTAATAATAAACATTAGATAATGAGATGTATTAGGAATCTGTCAAACAAATAAAACTAGAAGTGAACCAGGTTTGTATTTTTATTACCTCGTTCAGCTCCTCCTCCAGCTTTCTGATCATCTGATCCTTCGAGTCGAGCTGAGATCTCAGAATGACAGCCCGCTCTGCGGCTTCTCGTGCCTTCTTGATTATCTCCCACTTCTCCCGTTCCGACTCCTCCTTCTCAACAGCCAACTAACAACACCAGACACAACATCAGGTTAATATTCAAAAAAGTTAGTTAACTCACAAATAATTTTAATTATTCTTATTATATAACACTTATATTCACACACTCACACTCACTCACACACACACACACACACACACACACACACACACACACACACACACACACACACACACACACACACTTAAGTTGTGAGTAATCATAACTGTTCAAAATGTTTACCTGTTTAATACTCTCATTACTTTCATGCACTCGGATTTCATAGTTTCTAATAAAGTCCCGTAACTCTGTTTCTTTCTCCTCCAGTGTGTTGTACAGTTGTTTCATCTGATTTAACAAATCTAACTTCTCTCCCTTTAATCTCTTCCTGTCAGCCTTCATAGCTGCAAAATACATCATCATCATCATCATTTTTATTATTATTGTTATGATTATTATTATTATTATCATTGTTATAGTTGATTTTGTTGTTATTATTTATTAATTTCTAATTATTATCATGATTATTATTTTACACTTATTATTATGAAATTATTCTCTGGTTGTCATTAACAGTATTTTATACCATGAACACATGAGGGACAGTCTTCTGCAATAGCCAAACAAAAAATTAAAAACTGATTTAACCAATATTATACCTGAAATTGCTGAACCACAGAGCAGAACTTAATACCAATTAAAAATCAATGTTACTGGAATATAAACAATATACCCAGTTACCTTTTATAAACAGGTAAGAAATAAACCAATTCTAAATGGGTTTTTTTGTACCTACACTAGCTGACCAATCAGATTACTGGATTTGTTACAAATTAACAATCAGGTTAATAGACTTGATAAAAATGAACCAATCAGATTTCTGGGATTGAAACAAAAAACTGAACCAATCAGATAACTAGGTTAGTAACAAATCAGTCAGTCAGTTTACTGGGTTAGATACAAGTTAGCTGAGTGATTACCCTGCAAGGCTTCTTTGGCTCTGCTGAGTTCCTGGCGAGTCTGGATGAGTTCCAGTTTGAGTTCTCCATACCCTGGCTGGCTGCTCACAGCTGGTTTAGAGACTTTGAGTTCCTTCACCTCTCTACTCAAACTTTTCACCTGCGACTCCAGTCTGCTGTTCTCCTCCTTCAGCTTCACTATCTCATTCTCCTCGTCCGTCTTGTGTCTGTTTGTACCTGAGTGCACAAGTAAAATAGACTTCATAATTGTAATTGTCTTTTTTTATTATAATAATTATTAATTTACTGCATAATAAATTTTAAACATTCTGTATTCATTATAATAAATTGGTTCAAAAAGTACAAAATTCAAAATTGTTGTGTGAATAAATTATTTTATATACATGTGTGTATATATATATATAGACATATATATACACATGCAGAGAAAAAGAGATGAACGACAGAGAACAACAGAGACATGCAGAGATAGAAAGAGACAAACAAAGAGAGGATTATGATAAATTAAAAAATTAAAACAGAAAAAATAAAAACTGACAGAGACTGGAAGAAAGGAAAGAAAAGAAGACAATAGGGAGGGATTTGTTATTTGAAGGATGAGAAAGATGAAAAGAAAAAGATTTGCTTTAACTCATTAACACATTTTTATTCAGAGAGACACACAGACACACAGATATATGTTCACAAATCCAGTTACTGACAAAATCTTATACGGTGAAAATTACACATGCATTTTCAATTAATTTTGTTTACAGAAATTTTCTTAACTTTTTCTACATAAACGTGATTGTAATAAAGCATATCTACAAAACTGATGTTATTTCAAAGATAAATCAGTTTAAGATACGACTGCAGGTCATATATCATTTCCTCTATCAGCATGTCTTCCGGTTATAGCACACCGGTGTGTGAGATATCAGTTTTAAGTATCACTTTAGAATGTGAACACTTTTAACATGTTTTTTTGTTAATTTATTTTATTTACTTATTTACTGAGAGATATTAATATTCTGTCATAATCTCAAACATATTTTTAGTAAATTATGACAAATGTTTTAACTTCTCATTTATAATTTAGAAAGGTAATAATAAAAAGAAGGTCCAATTCTGAGAAATCATTTTTCTTTTCTCTTAATGGTATTATAAATTAAACCAAATGACATTTTGTAATATGTAAATGTCTAAAAAATGATAAAACTTAAATTTTGTTATCTTATTCATTTTAAATTGCTGCCAGTAGTATGAAATATTCAAAATGTTTTTTTCTTTCTTCATTTCAAAAACTAATAAATCAATTATTAGCCAATTTATTAATTTATTTCTATTATTATTAATTTACTGCAGTATCCATTTTAACAAACATTTAGTTATTTGTTACCATGGAGAAAAAACCCAAGTGAGTTGAAGACAGAAAAAATAAATGACAAAAAGCTGGTTGATATGTCATTTGACCCCTGACATCTCTACAGTTCATTCTGCTGTCAAAGAGTATTAAATATAAATTGTAATTTTAAAAAAAGGAAGAAAATTATCAGTTAAATAAAATATGAAATTTTCATATTCATGATAAAAGTATTTAAGAAAAAACTCATATAAATTTCATTTTGATACAGGGTCAAAATTAATGAAACCCAAGAATATCTGAACATTAATACAAAAATAAAAAATATTTAAAAAAATACTGATATGAATTAGTAATGAATGATGAAGTTACAAAAAAAATTATATTTAAATTAAAAACAAAAGGAAATTAAATATGTTTAAAATGAAAATGAATTAGAAATATTAATAAAGTAAAATCACTAAATAAATAAATAAATATCCTTTTATAAACAGTGACAAAATGAAACACAAAAATTGCTAGATGTCAAACAAAGGCTTATGAATTAAATGATCAACATTATAAATCTGAAGTTAAATCATAACAAAATAAAAAATATTTTTTAACTTAAATATTAAAATATAACTAAGCATAATTTGGGAATTTCTTAAGAATTTTAAGACACATTTCCCAGAAAACAAAACAGTAAATAATCAACAAAGAGCAAAAAAAAAAACACCAAAAAAATGAAAAGTTGTAATAATTTTTTTTTTTTTTTTTTTTATATGTTCCAGACTGTTATTTAGCTTCTAGAATTTATCTAAAACGTGGAACTGTGTATCTGGGGTAATCTTCACATGTATGTAAAAGTAACCTGATAGGCAAAGAAGGAAATAAAAATTGTTTGACATCACAGTGATGTGATAGGACGCAGCTGTGATGTATGTGAACTATATAACATGATATCACAGTAATTATCATGACCTACATGAAATCACACAGTGAGAAATGAGATAACATTTATAGTTTACTTGGCCTGTGATATAAAGATAGTATCAGTTGGTGAAATCCTGGCACTTTTTGTAGCAGCTTAAAATAAATTAATCAGCAGTTTTAACAACTGCCAAAGCATGGCAGTTTTATATTTATTTTATGAAAAGAGAAACCTTTGGAAAAATTAAACTTAAAATTTTAAAAATTTATAATATAAAAACTAAATATTAAAACATTTAAAATAAAAAAAAATAAAAATAAGTGAATCTATAAAAAAAAAGAAAAACAACTGAATAATTTTTATTTTAAAAAGTAATAAAATTAAGAAAAATAATGACACAAACACATAATTTAAGAAAAATAATAATAAAAGATAAAAAAGCAGGCTTAAGAAAATAATTTACATAAATTTTGTTAAGTAAAGCTTTTCAAAATTGTGATGCCCTATTCCTGTCATTTGAGTTTCTCAAGCAGTGTGATACAAGTAATTATTTCTGCTTGCTTCCAGCAGAGAACTGACCAGGTTGTGAGTATCACACACAAATGTTTGTGTCTCCTGCAGTTTTCACAACAAAACCACACCACCAAGTCTAGCTAGCTGTATCTAGTTTATCTAGTAAAAACTATCACATTTAAACTGTAACATAATGAAAGATGTAATCTACATATCACTTCAGAAAAATGTTTTAGATGTTTTAAAGATAATTTTATACTAAAGATTAAATTTGATTTTCAAGATAATGTATGTATGTTGCCAAGTAATGGATATATATAACTTGCCAGTGAATACAATAGATATTTTATCTCATATTATTAAAACTACTGTAAAAAATCTATTATTTATTTCATTCTAAAATTTCCACCCTTATAAAGTAATATAAATATATTACATATTTCCTTCATGTCATAAATTACTAATTCATACATTCCATTCATTTCATTCTAATTACTAATACATTTCTGTACTGTCAATTACTCATGACATTTAGTTTAGATATTAGCAATAGTTAAAACAACAAACATACTGTTTTAGCTGACTTGTTTTAGAGAATACTTTAGATATTACATCGTAGTAATACGAGTTAATATTTCCCAGTGATTGTATTAAACTAGGTTACTATCACATTAAATTCTAAATGCCAGTGAGTGAGTACATTTATGTATTTTTCAGATACATAAATATAATTAGATAATATAGATATTAATGAGTTTTATTATTCTAGGTTGTAATTAATGTATAAGCTTATAAATGCAAGTCAATAAATTTTACTTTCAATAAAATATTTATCTTTTATTTCCATTTTTTTTTTTTTTTTTTTTTGTGGTTATGAATCATAACTGGTACCATTCTTTCTCTCTCCATCTCTGTTCAATCTTTCTCTTCTCTCTCTCTTCCTCACTATCTCACTCTTCTTCACTCTCTCACTCTTCTTCACTCTCTCTTTTCCTCACTCTCTCACTCTTCCTCACTCTCTCACTCTTCCTCACTCTCTCACTCTCTCACTCTCACACTCTCACACTCTCACACTCTCACACTCTTCCTCACTCTTCCTCACTCTTCCTCACTCTCACAATCTTTTTCTGTTACACACTTTAAATTACCTTCATTTTCTGGCTGTGAAGATTTGTCTAACTTGTCCACACTGATCTGAGACAGTCTCTTGTTTGTGTCAGCAAGCTCGGCTCTCAGAATGTTCACCTCCTCATTGGCTGCCTGGATAGAGCCGTCAATTTTCAGTGCCAGCTGTTTGTTCTCATCAACCATTTTGCGAAATTTGGACTGTGCGTCGAGAAGAAGTCGTCGAATGAGAACCATCGATGAGCGAAGCGTGTCTTGTTCCTTCAGCGACAAGTCCTTCTCCAGGTTGATGTCCACGTTGTTCTGAGCAAACACATACTGAACAATCTGGTCATTTAGAGAGTCCAGAGACTGGATAGCTGCAAATACAGTTTTAAATATTGTTTAAAATACAATACAGAGACTGGACAGCTGAAAATACAGTTTTAGATATTGTTTAAAATACAATACAGTGAGTGGATAGCTGAAAATACTGTTTTAGATATTGTTTAAAATACAATACAGTGAGTGGATAGCTGAAAATACATATCTAAAATATTGTTTAAAATACAATACAGTGAGTGGAAAGCTGAAAATACAGTTTTAGATATTGTCTAAAATACAATACAGAGACTGGATAGCTGAAAATACAGTTTTAAATATTGTTTAAAATACAATACAGTGAGTGGATAGCTGAAAATACAGTTTTAAATATTGTTTAAAATACAATACAGAGACTGGATAGCTGAAAATACAGTTTTAAATATTGTTTAAAATACAATACAGAGACTGGATAGCTGAAAATACAGTTTTAAATATTGTTTAAAATACAATACAGTGAGTGGATAGCTGAAAATACAGTTTTAGATATTGTCTAAAATACAATACAGAGACTGGATAGCTGAAAATACAGTTTTAGATATTGTTTAAAATACAATACAGTGAGTGGATAGCTGAAAATACATATCTAAAATATTGTTTAAAATACAATACAGAGACTGGATAGCTGAAAATACAGTTTTAGATATTGTCTAAAATACAATACAGTGAGTGGATAGCTGAAAATACAGTTTTAAATATTGTTTAAAATACAATACAGTGAGTGGATAGCTGAAAATACAATTAAACTATTGTTTAAAACAATTTGATGAAGGGATGCCTGAAAATCATATTTCAATAAACAAAACCTGGGTAGATGAAATTACTGTAAAGAATATAATTATTGACAACTGAAAATGCAATATTAAAATATTGTTTACAGTATACTTCAGTGATCAGATAGTTGAAATATACAATTTAAAAATAATGTTTACTGGTAATTATTATTATTATTATTTTTTTATTATTATTATTTTCAGCAAACTGTTCAAAATTTGGATATCTTAAAATACAATTTTAAAATATTATATTTAGTTTACAATCTGGTCATTTAGAAAAATCTGAATAATTTTGAATCGAGACAATGAATTAATAAAAATACAATATTTTCTTTTGCTATTACAGTATGAAAAATAATTTCACCTGTATAATGTAAATCTGTAGTTTTATTACTGAGAAATCATAGTTTATGAAAAATAGAATAAAACCAAATAAAACACTTTCTGTTTTTGAGTTAAAGATGCAGAAACAAAAAAATTGGATTTACTCATTCATATATTTATACAGCTAGGTATGTGTGTGTGTGTGTGTGTGTGTGTGTGTGTGTGTGTGTGAAATCAATCACACTTAAAAATACACTGACTAAAACACAGTACCTGAAACAAAACTCTCACATTCATCATTCTGCGACAACACCTCCGAGTCTTTAGACATTATTTTGAGAATTTATCATTCCTTCCCCTCCTTTGTTTGTCAACTATTTTTAAAACAACAAGAACTCAACAACAACACTGAGTGAGAGGTGAAGTGACAACTGGAACAGGTTTTACTGTTTGCTTTAAATTACTAGAGGTGCAATCACCCAGAGTCTCCCCAGTCAGGTTATTTCAGGTTATGTCACTGATCAGTTTATTACCAATCAGCCCCCAGCACTGTTACCACGTATTTCACAGAACACTGTGACCTGTCTCTAGTATCACATAGCAGTCGGCAACTAAATTTTGAATTTTGAAATTTTGAAAAAAAAATTGAACGTCATTTGAAAATAGAGCTTGTACATGCTTGTACTTGTGCATGCATGTATGTGTGTATGTGTGTGTGCATTTTTATTTATTAAAAAAAAAATTAAGTTGTATTTTCAAGTAATTTATAAAAATAAGTTTATATATATATATAATTAAAATCAGTTGAAAATGCAGCTTGTTTCAACCTGTTCTCTCATGTAAAATGTAAATATTCTGTCTTATTTGATTTTAATAGAACTTGTCTATCAAATGGATTCAAAATAATAACTCTCAAAGTTATTTTTCATACAGCTGTTCTTACAAAATCTACAATATCTACATAATACTTTTTTCTTCACTAAATTCAGTTCTTGAATTATTATTATCATTATTTATTATTATTTATTATTATTATTATTATTATTATATTAGCATGTAGAGGTAGTATTAGTAGTTGTAGAAGAAGCATTCAGTAATCTTGAAATACTGGTAATTCAGAGAATAATAAAATAATTTTCTGTTTGTAACAGTCTTTATCAAAAGCTCGTAACAACTTGACTTTTTTTGTGAATACAGATGAACTAGTTTCCAGCTGTGACCTCATTTCAAGTGGGGTATCTCTTTGTTAATGATCTGTCTTCCAATACACATGTATTACACACCCTTAATTTATATCTTGCTGTGTGTAGTATTCACAGATATACAATATGTTCTGGTAATATAGAAAATATAATAAATGTTTTATTTAATATTCATAATTTATATAGAACACTATTTTCCTGATACAAATTTTAGTCACCAGATGTACTATGCAGGTATATAACATCTCACTGTATATGGTTTATTATATAGTTTATTCAGATTTACTATTTATAGAATAGAGATGATGTAATAACCATACCACCAGAGTATATTCAGATTATGTAAAAGATTATCATTTCTAATATTATATAGAATATATCACCGTTTGTACTATTACTGATTTTACTTACTTTCCATAATACATAGATAATATAATTTTACTGTTTATACAGAGATTATACTAGTTTATATAAATTAATATAATACTTACTGCTTGAATTATTTAACAGTTTACTGTCACAGAATATCCAGATTACAAATTTTACTTTTGTAATGTAATCCAGACAATAAAAACTGCAATCCAAAGTTTATCTGGCTGTAAAACTTCTTGTACATTATTCAAATTACACAAATCTTCCTGTTACATGTAAACAAACCATTTATCAAAAAGAATGCATTTAGACAAAAAGGAAGAAAAAAAATAAAACATTCAACAAAAATTCCAACTTAGATTACTCACAATTTTTTTCTCAGAACCTAAAAGCCTGCAAGTGACTAAAACAGGGAGATATCTCCTCTTCCTCACATCCAGTTATTCTCCCCCTGATACACTTTGAATAAATAAATTCCACGAAACATCTTGAATTCTTCATATTCTAACTTACACCTGCCAAATAACCACGAGAGCTCATTTCTTATTGGACAGCTCAGTTCTTATCCAAACTTAAATGGTATAAACTGATAAGCAGAGTGTATTACCAGGAGAAACAAACCTCTGATTACATTTATAAAACATACACCATCTTGTGGCCACTCATACTGTGTGCAAAACATTCACTGAAAAGAAGATAAATGTTGTTTTTTCGTACCAACACCGAGAGTGAGGAATGCACCTGTTGTGTAAGAATTTTGTTCAAAAACATGCAAGTCTATCAGTTACATGGCTGTGGTTTTTGATTTTTATACATTATGTCAGAGACAGGGTAAAAAAGATGTTGTTTATAACACAAGGGAGTAAGATGTGTAGTAATGATGAGTTTTTGAAAAACATGCAAGTCTATCAGTTACACTAGCTTTGGCTTTTGATTTTTATCTACCATGGCTGAGAATAAATGTTTACAAGGTTAAGAAAGACATTTGTAAAACTGAGGAGATATTCAAGAAGATTCAAGTCTATCATTAACTTAGCTTTGGCTTTTGATTTCTATAATCAGTGTTGTCAGAAGAATAAAACAAGTTTTGTAAGTAAAATAGAGAGACATGTAACATTAATGAGATATTCAAAAATATTCAAGTCTATCATTTACAGTAGCTTAGGCTTTCAATTTTTTTATAGAGTGTCAGAGACAAGGGAAAACATTTTAATGTAAAACAGACATTTGTAACAATGATGAGATTCAAGAAATTCAAATCTATCATTTACACTAATTTAACACTTTTTAAATATGTCACATGCAAGAATAATAAAAAGTATTTTTAAGATAAGATAGAGAAACTTGTAAGAATGAGGAGTAATTCAAGAACATGCAAAAAACTTTACACATACATCTATTTCATGTCTTTTTATACAGATGGATGGAATGATACAGAAAATTATTTGTGAGGTTGGGTAGACACATCAAAAAAGATAAAAAATGTTCTTGAAAAAGTTGGTTTCTTTTAAAGATTATAATAGCATGCTGTATTTTTTTCATATTACTGAGTTACTATTTTCTATAATAACTGACAGACAACAAGGATGACTGAATTAAAGAAGGGAAAGAAATAATGGTAAAGTAACAAACAGAACAAAACATCTAAAAGAAAAATGATTTTATTTTAAAGTGCTTATGTCCATGATGAATAGTTTTAATGTCTATGTGATCTTGCCAAGGATATAGTCTGTTTAATATTCAATCAAAATTTATTTATTTTTTAAAACATGACAGATAAAAAAACCTTTTAATTTACCAGAGGTTTTGGTTTACTGTTTATTCTATCTGAATGCATTTTACTTCTAATACAGAATAAATGGGCACATCATCCTACTTTACCACACAGATAGGTCTAAGACACAACATCTGTTCAGTTTAAACATCACATCTAATTACATCTAAAATATCTATCTCTATCTCTATCTCCCTCCCTTTCTCTCTCTATATGTCTATATATATATGTATATATGATGGATGACATAACCTTCATCTTTACCAGAGATTGCTAATGCATATCTATTCAATCTACACTTAATATCTATTTATATCTAACAGAGAATGGAGGAACATAATTTTACCACAGTCAGGATATCTACTCCAGTCAGTTACACATTTTACAACACATCCAGTGTCAAACAGCTGAATGCAAAAGAATGACCGTAGATGTAAAGAAAAATAAATATTCATAACCATTTCACACTGACTTAGTAACTACTTCATTCTGAAAACACGTTTTTTCTCTCATAAATATCAAATTACAAATGGATGAATGGACAGACAAAATGAGGATCAATGATAGAAGGAAGAAATACAAGAAAGATTGTACACTGAATGTTCAGAAAGGACATTAAATTTTATATATTTTTTTAAATTAAATGAATTGTAATGAAAACAAAATTGTGTTAAATGCCTTAGAGGAATTTAGAAACTTGGTGAACACTGTAAATAGAAGTAATTGTTAGGTTGTGTGAGAGATTGCAGGGGTTGCAGAGTTGTGTGTTGTGCAGAGCCAGCGAGGAATGTGTCAGAGTGTAAACAAGTACATGTTAACTTCACACAGAACCCTTTACAAAACACCAGCTAATTAGACAGATATCTCAACCATGTTAAACAGATATCTCAACCATGTTAAAACAGATATCTCAACTGTGTTAAAACAGATATCTAAACCATGTTAAAACAGATATCTCAACCATGTTAAAACAGATATCTCAACTGTGTTAAAACAGATATCTCAATTGTGTTAAAATAGATATCTCAACCATGTTAAAATAGATATCTCAACCATGTTAAAATAGATATCTCAACCGTGTTAAAACATATCTCAACTGTGTTAAAACAGATATCTCAACCATGTTAAAACAGATATCTCAACCATGTTAAAATAGATATCTAAACTGTTAAAATACATATCTCAATCTTGTTAAAATTGTAAAGTAATTTTTAGTTTAGTATAAGATTACATGTTACAGTTACAACAGATATTTGGAACTACATTAAAATAACTATTAGTTTAGATACAAAATTATATTTTACATTAATTAATTAAATAGATACCAGAACTACATTATATAAGAATATCTGCTAAATCTTGCCTATGGATGTATGAATGTATAGATGGATGATAGACAGATGGATTGAAAGAGAAATGGACAACAGATACCTTCTGAAGAACTAATATTAGTACAAGAACCACAGGTGGGAATATATGAAGTAGAAAAATTATGGGAATACTAAAATATGAAAAACTGGGAATATTGGAAGTAGGAAAACTGTGGAATACTGGAAGTAGGAAAAGTAGTTGAAAATGAAACATGTGGGAATGTTGGAAGTAGACAACATGTGGAAATGTTGAAACTAGCACACAGACAGAACAACTCTATTTTGAGAACAAAATGTCATGACACAGTTCTGCATGTAGCAACTGGAACAGTTGTCAGTCCAGTATCATAGAGCAGTTTTCAGGGGACAAAACTTTACTCAGTGACACCCCCCTCTCACCACAGGACTATTTCAAGCCCCCCACCCACCCCCCTCACAGAAAGTTAACTGACAAATAGAAAAGTTATGTAAAGGTCAAACCATTCATGTTTTTTTTTTTTTTGAGCTGAATTGCAAAGTGTGCAGGATATTCACTGAACTGCAAAGTGTGCAGGATATTCACATGCTCTGGGAAAAGTATCTCATGACAGCAGGGAAAATTATTTCAGTGAGAAAAAAAAAATGTTTGAAAAAAGATGACAGTGTGTGTATGCATGCATGTGTGTGTGTGTGTGTACAGTGTATATGACTGTTAAAAAATGTAACAGAATCTATGTTTTTTTGCATAATTTTGTCTAGACATATAAATGTAATATTGAACACTGCTTGGTTTTTATATTGGCAAGTTTCTGTCATTCTGTCTGTGTGTGTGTGTGTGTGTGTGTAAGTGTGTGTTTCTGTGTGTTTATTTCTGTATTTAAGAAGCAAAAAGGTACAGTAAACTGAGCTCTTACAAAACTAAAAATATCTGAGTGATATAACTGATGTGTTTGTGTTGTACAAATTGATTTATAATAGTCTGTACCCCAGGCTAGCCAAGCACTGTTTATATAAACTCAAGTTCACATTTCCTCCTGTAATTGAATGAAAAGTTTTAGATCTTTTATGAAAACAACACCCTGAAACACACCTACACCTTCAAGCATGTTAATAGTCAAACAGAACCTTTTTTGTTGAAAAGAATAAATAACTGTAGCAGATCTCATAATGGAAAGAAATAGTTTTTTTTAGAAAATACAATATGAAAGAAAGAAAGGGTTTTTTTTGAAGATATAATATAAAAGAAAATGTCTCTATTGTGCAAACTTAGTTATAATGAATTTCTGCTGTGCTGTTAAAAAAAAAAAAAAAAAAAAAATTTGAAAAACTGAAAATAATTAAAAACAATTTTGAAGAGAGCTGGGTTTTCCTTTTATCATTATTATTATTATTATCTTCTGTTTTCATTTTTGTTGTTGTTGATAATTCTTTTTCTGTCTGGGATTCATATTAGCATATGATTACATTAGAAATAGCATTTTCTTCCTTCTTCAAGAGCAAAAATTGTTTAAACTTTATTATAAATGTTTTTGTTCTTTTTAAAAGACTTTTTTTTATAATAATAATGATAATGAGAATGAGAATGATTATAACAATTATTGAGATTAGTCTACTTGAAAAAAGTTCTTATCACTATGACAACAAACTCTGCCAGTGCAGTGCGTGTCATTAACAAGTGGCAATGATTAATGCAGTGTTATGTGCCCCAGACACAAATCCAATAATTATGTAACCATGGCAACAGACTGGTCACAGCAACAGCTGTAACTTGCTTTTAGTGTGATAACAACTCAAAATTAATGATAATTAGTTAAGTAACAATGGACATCGCTCAATGACAAATCATTAATATTTTATTAATCAGCGACTAAGTGTTAATGGTGCACACATTCAACCATGCCAGACTTAGATCCATCCATCTGTCCATCTACTAATGAAATGTCCAAATTGCAATCACTCTTCTGGTCAGAGTAAAGGCTCCCAGAAGTGATAAAATAAAAATTATTTATCATGTGATACATTTTATCGAGAAAATTGGCTTTAAATTGTAACATCTGTAAACAGGTTACAACTGTAAGAATCAGCTGGACAGTAAAGAAATATTTTCATTAAAAATACAAAATGTACTTGCGTATTTATTTTTTTAAGTGATTTGTATTAGAATGATGATTATTGTAATAGATGGGTTACTTGATTAACCTGTTTTTGTAGTAGATGTGTTATAAAGAAACATGAAGAAATCTCACATTGACCTGCTCAGTTTGATTAACAAGTTCTTTTATAAGTTCTGTTTTATAAGTAACCATTGCCTCTGATACATTGTGTCTGTGTGTCTGTGTTTGTGTGTCTGTGTTTGTGTGTGTGTGTTACAGCTGTGTGAATGTTTTTTTACAAGCAGGAGTAAATCCAGAATTAAAGAAGAGTATTTTGTGTATAACTCTTGAAACTGTATATTTTGTTTCCATCAGCACCCACAAATAAAATAAACAAATAAATAAAATGAAAGAATCAGAAGAATACACAAAGACAGATGTTATAAAAAATGTATATTGTTTCACCTGTGATACAGAAAACCAGGTGTGATGAAATAAGATAAAAGCTTTGTATACCTATATGAGGTGTATCAAGTGTTTTACATAGATATATTCCTCTGTGTGTGTGTGTGTGTGTGTGTGTGTGTGTGTGCATGTGTGTGTGTGTGTGTGTGTCTGTGTGTGTGTGTGTGTGTGTGTGTGTGTGTGTGTGTGAAATACTGTTCAGATTATTGTTTAAATTACTGTTCTATTTCAATGAAAAAATATTAGTATTTTTAATACTACAACTAGTACAGTGACTTAAACCACTACTACATTTGTTTCTGCTGTCACTAATGTTACATATCCTGCTAATAGTGTTTATTTATTAATATTAGTCATTCTTTTCTGCTTTTTCTGTATTTTTAAATCATTTATGGGATTAATTTAAAAAAATGCCTTTTGAGGAATTTAGAAACTTGGTGAACACTGTAAGTAGAAGTAATTGTTAGGTTGTGTGAGAGATTGCAGGGGTTGCAGAGTTTGTGTTGTGCAGAGCCAGTGAGGAATGTTTAATGAAATCTGAATTGTTAATGTGTGTGGGTTTCTGTATTTAATTTCAGAACTGACTTGTACATCATTACTGTCATCACACCTGTGGTATACCAGTTATTACATAACTGTTCCTATTACAATCACTGTCTCATTACCAGTGTTACATACAGGTGTTACATACAAGTGTTACATACAAGTGTTACATACAAGTGTTACGTACAGAATCACACAAGATGCTGTGAGGCCATCCCAGTGAAACATTAATGGTCTGAACTCAAATTATTGTGGTTTGTTCTAAGACAAAACAGAACTCTAAATAATAAAGAACTATGTAGACCATAAAAATAAAATTAAAAGCAAAATTAAAACTAAAATGTGTTATGATATATTAATGATCAAAGAAGAATGATATTTATAATGATTATGATTATGATGATAATAAATGTGATAATGTTGATAAAGCTAATAATGATGACTTTAATCTTGGAAAAATAAAACAGTTAATATTCCTATGTGATCATGTGACAAATATTAAGTAACAAAAAAGTCATGTCACATCAACAACAGAGACGTTGTCATTGTGAGATGTCCCTGTGACGTGAGAAACGTGGAGACAGCATCAGTACAATTACCTGTGAGCAGGCTGTGTACACATGCACTGAATGTACTCTTTGAACCCTCTATCTGCCGCTTCACGTAATCACACGAGTGTAATGCATGATTTAATGAAATGTAATGTAAACTATCAGAAGTGCGTTCACTTTCCACTGCTCGATATGCAATATGAGAATTCCCATTTTCTTTTAAAGTGATAAGAATGAATTAATTTAAACTTTCATTCTAAAGTTCATTTTAATATCTTTAAATTTTATGCAGACTTTCTTTAAGTTCATTTTAACCTCAAAATGTAATAGAATTTTTTATTAATATTAGGACAGGAAATATTTTAATATTGTTATACAAACTGTTATTACTGTTGCTGCTGCTATTGCTACTATATTATTACTACTACTACTACAACCATTGCTGCTGCTCCAACAGCTATATATAATAACAATAAAAACAACAATAATAATAATAATAATACTTATAATAATAAATCGTAATAATAGCATAATGTTACAAAACTACTACTTACTGGTGATAGCAATAATAATGGTAAAAAAAGCCAGCAGTAAGACAGAGTACAGTTCAAGGTTCAGTCCTATCAGAAAAGAAGTATGACTGGTATGATATACAGAGATAAATAAGCAGTTTGTGTGACACTTTCATGCAATAAAATAATTATGTCCTTATCTCAAAACATATCTCATTTCTTTGTCTGTTTCAGATTAAATTAATTTAAAAAAAAAAAAAAAAATTCTCACAAAAACACATTATTTAGTCATTTTTCCATCACATGCAGAAACCTCAGGATGATAAAGTCACATTCCATAACTGAAAGCAGCTGACACATTTAAAATGTTTCTTACATCACAAGTTTAGCCTGAAAGAGTTTTATCAGAAAATGATGCTAATCAAAAGAAAGCACTTCAATTGCCTTCATTACTGATAAAACTCCAGTAAAAATACTACAGAGTGAAAATAATCCAGTGAAATCTAGAAACATTTTATCTGTGTAACATGTCAGTAAAAAAAAAAAATGCAATACAATAGATAAACAAACAAACAAACAAATTAATGATTGAATGAATAAATAAAAAAAAGTCGTATTGTACAATAATATTTTAGTAAAAAACCTCATCAGATATAAAGCAATATTCTAGCAAAAATATAACTAATTATAAAGTAATATTGCAGTAAAAATATAATATTGTAAAATATGATTCCAGTAAAAATATAATATTGTAAAATATGATTCCAGTAAAAATATTACTAATTACTAATTATCATCATTGTAGCATTATCTCTTATAAAATAACATCCTAAAAAATATTACCTTTTGTAAAATATCATCTGAATACTTTTATAATAGTAATAATAATAATAACAATAATAATAACAATAATAATAATGAAAATTATCAAAATAATGATAATGATGATGATGATAATAATAATACAAATAATAATAAAAGCAAAAACAACAAAAACTAAGATAATAGTAGTAAATCAGCCCTGCTAGGAGACTGTTACCTGTTTGTAAACTGCACTGTGTTGCAGGGAGTCACACAAGGTGCTGCTGTTTCTGTGATGACTAAATCCAGCTCACAGACAAAAAGCTTCATATCAAGAATAAATTAGCAACATGCCAATGGAGGACACAAAATACCGTCACATGCAGATTTCTTTGCAAGGCAAACACACACACACACATGCTCGCTCAATTGCATGTGCAGAGCATGCCTGCAAGCAGAAACCTGGGGTCACATTGATTTTCAGTTGAATTCAGTCAGTGTCAATAGAAACTGATTTCTAGTGAAGATTGCCTGAATAACTGAAGCCATTGTTAGAAGACAAGAATTGTAAAAAGTTAAGAGGGAAAAATAAAGAATGACAGAAATTTGAAGTGAAGGCAAAAATCAATGTTTCAAATTTAGTCAGGAAATGAAGTAAATAGAAATGAAAAATAATAAAATTCAAATGAAATTAAAAGTTTCTTCCTGTTTTATGACTTAAAGAAATAGAAAGCATTTCCCAAAATAGCAAATTTAATTATTTTTAGAAATAAAATAAGGTTTTCTATTTCTTTTAGTCATAAAAAAAGGAAGAAACATTTATTTTTATTATGTTATTAAACTTATTTTTCTTCTTATTATTATTAAAACAATAATAATAAGAAGAAGAAGAAGAATCATGATAAATAACAACAACATAAACAATAACAATAATAACAGCAATAGCAGCAAAAACAACCATAATAATAAAAGACAGAAAGGGAGAAATGAAAAAACCTAAATAAAAACACAAAAGTGTTTAGAAGAAATTGCTTCCTTTTATATAAATAAAAAAAAAAAATTAAGTATTTCAACATTTTATGAAAAAAAAGAAAGGAAGGAAGGATTAAGAAAATGTGAGGAAAGAAAAACAAAGTATCAAACACTCAGCATGTGTTCAGTCTAGAGTGGTTCAGATATCATACAGTATGTTAGAGGTGAAAACTGGAAGCACATAATGGTCTTTCTCAAGTCTAAAAATATTTATAACTGATACAGATCAGAATGCAGCTCATTATCAAAGACTATTCAATTTCTTCTAACATAGAATGATGAAGTATGAATGTATGTGTGTAGGTGTATAAATATTAATTTTATGATCATATCATCCTCTTGTGTCTGCTCTCTTTAATGGAATAATACTTCATCATCATCATCATCATTAATACTATTATTATTGTTATTGTTATTATTGTTATTGTTATTATTATTGTTATTGTTATTATTGTTATTATTATTAATATTGCAAACAAAGGCCCATTAATATTACAACTGAAAAGCTTATCAACAGTTTAAAGACAAATAACAACTTTAAGATAAATTTAAAAATTGAGTAATTTAATAACTATTTTATTGTATTGTACTAAACTTACTTAATTTATTACTGTAATAATAAAAAAAAACATTTATTAAATCACTTTCTAATTAAAATACTGAAAAAAAAAACCATTTATTAAATCATTTTCTAATTAAAATATTGAAAAAAAAAAAACATTTTTCATTTATAAACCTTTATTCTGTATTATTAAGTAAAAATTATTAAATAGTGAAAGTAACTCAAAAAAAAGAAAAAATGAAATATGTAAAAACACCCAACAGAACAAGATCTTTGTAAGATAACACTGAAAGGTTTTTAAAGAGAGAAGAAGATTTATAATTGTAAACAGACGTTTGACAAACAATGATGACTGGCTGTATGAGACCTGGGTCACAGACACAGATTCAGCAGGTAATAACAAGGACATAAAACACTGCAGATTTAGAGATGGATTACGTGTCAGCTAGATTAGTTCTGCTTGATCAGTCAAGTGTAAACACTGCTACTGTTTTATCTGCTTCAGTTTGAAATTTGCACTTCTTGATGTTAACTTGTCCTTGCATTGTTTTTAGTCTTCACACTGCCTGCCATGAAAATTACTGCCCAAAGCAGATGTGCATGAACCCCAAATGTTAATCTGAACTTGTCATATTTCTGCTATTCACAATGCTCCTGGCCAAACATTTCTGCATAAAGCAGATATGCACGAACCATAGGAGATGCAAACATTAACTTGACTTGTTTTAACCTTTCCAGGTGCAACAAAGAGATTAACTGATAACAAAAATATAAAGTAGCTTGTAAACAGTTTTCTCTGAACAGTATTAAATTTAAGCAGAGAGCTAAGTTTTAATGTGTACAGGAAATTGATGTCACAGTTCAACTCACTTTCAGAGGTGTGTTATGAAACAGCAGCAAATATGTCAGTAAAACCCAAACCTAGATAGTGTTCAGTTTCTGTCTCTCAACCTGCAACATGCAAGCACATGCATTTACATATACAAAGATGCACATAAACACACACACACACACAACACACACATAACACACACACACACAACACACATTACTTTTAATTATAGATTTTCTTATTCAGGGTTGAACAAAAAATGACTAATTCAGTACTTATGGATTTACAACATGACATTCTCCAAATCATTCTCATTTAATCCAGAACTATACAAAATAAAAAACAAATAAAGCTACATTTTCCTTGGACCTTGAAAGGGAATTAACAGTAAAAAAAAACCCAAAAACATCCCAAAAAAAAAATTTCACTGTTTAACATTAACTTTATAGAAGATTACACAAGTCTGGTCAAACAGGACAATAAAAAAACAAAACAAATTTCTGTTTGTGATGTCAATACTGAACAATAACACACAGCTTTGTTTTTTTCTCTTTTATTTCTCTATTTTTCCTGCTGAATTTTTCAAAAATTGCAAATAAAAGTCAAATTCTGACTTTTTCTTTATTTTCTTTTTTTTACAAGTTAATAATTTTTTAAATTTATAAAAAAAAATTAATATTTATTCTTAAATTTTATTTTAAATTATAAAACAGTGTTCTCTTTAAAGGCTGACTTTAATAAATTTTAGATGAAATCTAAATGACAAGTTCAAAATACAGTTTGGGGTTCATGCACGTCTGCCTAGGGCAGTGATGTTTAATGACCAGCAGTCTGAACAATAAAAACAATACAAGTTAACATTACACCCTGTCCTCAGTGGTTTTAGTAAGTAAAAAGATATATAAAAATATTTTAAAGTTACATCTTGGATTAATGCAATTATATAATTAACAATTTAATATTTATTTAATGACATTTAAAAAAATATATATTAATAAATTCAAAGTGAATATTCTCGTACAGCAGAAATTAAATCATTTTTTTTAATTTTTAAATTTTTTTTTTTGTGATAATACGTCTAGAAAATTTATCCAGCAATGAATATTATTTGAATATAACACAGCTGGAAGTAGACTTTCACAACACAGTGACACCACACAGTGACACAACACAGTGACACCACACAGTGATCTTCTTACTGAAACATTCTGACATTTCCTGTCTCAATTCATTGATCTTCTCATTACATAACAAGAGGCAGGGGGGGTGAGAAAGTTTTTATCTCAGTCTTGGCTGAGTCATCAGTCTCTATGGTCAGTGGGAATAAAGCGAAATGGAAAACAAATTCAAGAGAGGAAAATTAGGTCATCATTCAAAGAAAAATCATTTGTCTTGTGACTTCACTTGACAGTTTTGAATCATGTTCTAGGCTCTGCAGAAAAACAAAGAGTTCTGCACAGAGATTATCTATGTCTTCTGTAACAATGTAACATGTAACTGAAAACTAAGTGATTATAACTAAGTTATTTCCCAATCCAACTAGTATCTGATTTCTGTCAGAGACAGTAAATTGTCTACATAAAATGTCAAAAACAAACAAAACAACCAAGTGAGCTGTTAATTGTTCAAACGAAACAAATCTCAAGTTTGGGGTTAATTAACAAGGTCAGTGCTGATGTAAATAATAAATACACAAAACTGAAACCTGCGTTTGTTGAAAACACTGCAAGAACACTACTACTACAACTACTACTACAACTACTACTACTAACCTTAATAATAATAATAAGAAGAAGAAGAAGAACAATATTACTACTACTAATAATAATAATAATAAGAAGAACAATATTACTACTGCTGCCACTACAACTAATACTACTAATCTTAATAATAATAATAATAATAATAATACCAACAACAGCTACCACAAGAAACACAAAACAACAATAATAAAAACAATATAAATTTACAAATAAATAAATACCAAAATAATTTTTAAAATATAAATTAAATGTTAAAAATAAATAGGCTAGAAAATTAAGTCAGAGATATTAACAAAGTAACTGAAAACAAACACAAACCATTCTTCTTTTGCACTTGTCCTTTGTCACTGTCTAACATGATTACTGTAATTAGTGATAAACTCTGTAATTACAAACAATCGAAGGAAACCAGTGTATCACACGAGTTGTCCCAAAGTTTGAGGTCAGGAATGTGCAACTGTAATCTTTTTAAACAATGAACTTCCAAACTGCCAGACCAGAATGTTTTGAAAAATGTTTTTTCTTCTCAAGATTTTTATTTGTCAACACAGTTTTGCCAAATGTTTGTCTGGGCACCACCGAAGGTCATTTCTCAGTTTTTGTCATGGATCAACTGAAACCTTGAACAGTTTTGAAAATTTGATTTTTTACTAAATCTGTCTTCGGATGGCAGGAGGATTGAAGTGAAAATGTGAATAAAACTGTGCAGTGCAAGACAGACTGGATTCTTTAATAAAAAAATCATAAAACACAACTGTTAAACACTGAAACAAGAGTGTATTTAGTTATTTTTAAATAAATTTCTATGCAAATAGATATAATATTAACAAAAATAAATGATGCATTTAAATACATTTTTATTTTAAAAAATACCTTTTATTGTAATTTAAGAGTCTGTTAATGTGTTGAAAACTATGGTACCATATAACCCTTTAGTGTGTGAAATAAATTAGAGAAATTTTCTAATTTTATGTTGAAACTATCAGTTTTGATATTGAAGTATTATTACTATCTTTGTTTTAAGTTATTTATTTATTTCCGTTATTATTTTATTTATGTTTAAATTTAAAACAATTAGTATATTTGTCTTACTGACCCAACTGATAAATGTAATTAAACTGCTATTGATAAATGTAATTAAACTGCTATTGATAAATGTAATTAAACTGTTACTGATAAATGTAATTAAACGGTTATTGATAAATGTGATATTAATATTTTCATCTCTGCTCTGACTTGAAAGTGTTCAACTTGAATGATTAAAAAAGAGATTCCTCTGAGGTCAGAGTATACACAGTATTCAGGGTCTGAATTCAATCCACTAGCTGGTTTCTACTACAAATGAGAGGAGATGTCAGGATAATCAGAGCCTTTTCACTCTAAGTGAGTCATTTAAACAGTGCACAGCATACAATCTAACCAATCTCTCTGTTTGACTAGTGAGTGGTAGCTAGTCAGGTCAAATCTTAGTAATGACTTCATCGGTAGACCTAAAACCTTCCCAGTCTGTGTCAGAATACTGATCATCAGGCAGTGAGATGAAATGTTAGTAATGACCCGACAAACAAGATTACCAGTCTCTCGGTCTAATGTTAAACTACTGACTAATGGGTAGTGAGATCAAAACTTAATAATGACTTCTTAAACATAATCTTACCAGCATCCCTGGTATAAACATTGAACCAGTTAAACTGTCAATGAGTAAATCTAAGTAATTAATTCTGAGAGAAAGCAGTCATAACATAAAATAAAACACTATTAGCTAGATAGCAAGATCAAACTTGGGTCCCAGCTCTTTCATTTTAAAATGAACAGTACCTTGATATATATATTTTTTTGTTTACTTGCAATCACACTAAATTATAAAATTAATATCAATAAATAATAATAAAAGATATAATAATATTTACTTTAATGACCTTTAAAATAACAGTTTATTTTCTTTCCCAATAATTTATATATGCCTGGATAGAGATGTATAGGTTTTTTCTGATTATGTTAATTAACATGTGTGAATATTATTTATTAGTGTTCTGGGGAATGTGTCAGCTGTTTGGAGACACATCATACTGTGGGTGTGTCTGAGTGCAAAACACTTCGTAAGAATCAATTGGTTTATTTCTCTGACTTCTCATTATCATATTAAAAAAGAAAAATTCGGCCTTGGAAGTGAGTACCCCCCCCCCCAGTGACTGAGATGCTGTGACATTGTCGCTGTACAAACAACTGCAGTAAACTAATCATCTCTGACAACACCTGCCACTACAACTACATGCTATTACTGCTGATGTTTCAATGCACTGTTGACTTCAGCGCTGTGCAGACATGTACCACAACGCCTGTGTAACTGTTTGAACAACCACTGTTTTATGATCTGTATTTTAAAAGCAAACTGTTTTCTACCACGTGTAAGGGATTAAGTCTATAATTATTTTCTCTTTATAAAAACACTTTAGAGCTGCTTGGTTCTAAACTGACCAATCAGAGGCAGCAGTAAACATCAGTTATACGATATGTCAATATAGTAAGGAAAATGAAAATATGATTTTATATGTTAATAGCCATTTTAATGTTCTAAATAATTAGATGAAACATGGATCATAGGATCAAGAATTTCATGGAATTCAGACAGGTTTATTTCCCATTCCTGCCATAGCTCATACATTTCCTGTTAATGGGTAGGAACAGGTCATGTTTTACTTCTAAAGACCAACTATCCAATGGTTTCTTTTCACATATTATAATTAAAAAAAGCATTAAGCACTGTTATTTGTAGGTTTTTCTAAAAACACATGCACTTAGAAAAGAACTAATGAATATGTTTGAATAGAAACACAAAATATGACTTCAGCTTGTGTCTGACTGGTTTTCAACTCATTCCACAGATCTTCCTCACTAGTGTTTATCTAAGCTGTACAGTAATCAGTGTATTTTGTTATACTACAGATTTAGACCCAACAGAGAATGTTCTGTCTTCAGACAATATGAAGTGTACACATGGAGGAGAATCAATAGGTATTCAACAGACCAGTATTTAACATGCAGACAGCACTGAAAGAAAATAAATTACTTCACATCTCAGTTACAGAAATGGAATGAGAAGCTTAAATTAGTTGTCTTGTATACCAAATTATTGTACCAGAGGGGAGGAAAAAATCTATAAAGCTTTGCTGTAGCAAATCCAAGGTTAATCACAATAAGGCCAAAGTATTTTTATTTCTTTGTATTTAATCTGAGTATTAAAAAAATTAATCGGAAAATTAATTTAGTTATCTCTATGACAGTTATTGTAAGAGAGAGAAACAGAAACAAATGGAACCCAAGAAAACTGTTTTAGTAGATCAAAAGATATCTTTTTAACTAATCTGAAACAATAATAAAAAAAATGAAGGTTAATTTAGTTATCTGTAGGTAAATTTCCTTTGAAATAGAGAAACAAATTAAATAAAAACTTGTCCCAGGAATAGTAACAATACCAGCCAAATTATGTTTTAATATGAAGGTTAATTTAGTTATTTGTACTGAATAATTATGAAAGAAATCATTACAAAACAGCAAATACATTTCTAAGGCTGTTACAACATAACCTAATATATTTTGCTTGTTATGTAACTAAACACTTATTTTATCAAAAAATTATGGACTATAATCACTGCCTTATTTTCCTCAAATTCTGGATCTGCCTTTGTTAGATAAGAACTTGATTGCATCATACAATAATTATACAGATAAATAACTGACAGACCTAGATATGTTTCTTGTGGTTAGAAACCATTTTTAAAATCATATAACCACAAACTTTAACAATAATCAAACCAATATACCTGTGTTAAGATCTCAACAATAACTAAACTAAATAAAATAAAAATAATTTTTAGCTTAAGACTAGAAAATCTACTGTTTTAAAATGTTGATCATAAGCGTCACAAACAAAGCCTGTTAAACTTGTGCTTATAAAGCACATTTTAAAACAGTAGTTTTGTTGGAACAAAGAGAGGTATTTTTAGCTAAAATTTTATTATCTCACCCACACAGACTTGTTTCAAATTGTCAACATGATTAATGAGTGTTATTATGACTTCAACACTTCTCTGTTTTAATAGAAACATGACACTGTTATATGATAATGTTATATGATAATGTTATGTGATAATGTTATATGATCTACGTAATGAAGATGTCTGTGATAAACTGTTATCTGATCTACGTAATGAAGATGTCTGTGATAAACTGTTATCTGACTAACTGGCCCACTGATTGGCAACAGGAGTTTGTCTTTGTAACAGTCATCACAAAAATACAAAAACATGCCCAACTTAGAAACAAGTTGTTCATGTTGTCAAACAACAGCTTAATTCACAGTCATTCATTGTTAGTATGAATTTTCTTTAACACACACACCCAAACATACACACAGACACGTGCACACACATATGCATATACAATACCTATTTATATATACAAATATATATACATATCCATGCACATACATATAATATATACATCCACACACACACACATAAAGATATTAGAAATACATGCACATTAATGTATGATGTATATGCTCATATAGAAGAAGGCTTAACATGTCAGAACATACTTATCTGGCTGTGGTCACTGTGTGATTCTAGATCAGGAAACATCAAGTGTGGTCCGAGTGTCCTGCAGTGACCACTCATAAACATGTCAGCTGAGGACACAGCTGACCCTTGTGATATCCCCCACTTTACTTTTATTTTTAAATATTGAAATCTTATTGGACACTGTGACGGCTTTGTTAGAAAATCTCCACAATTTGTGTTTGTCAGTCAAAAGAAATAAATCTGCTGGTTTTATTAGTGAATTTACATTTCTCGTAAAGTTGACAGTCAAAGTGAATGAACTGGAAGTGGTTTGTGAAATTTGTTTAAAAAGGAATTTATCAAAGTTCATTTAATTAGGAATGTCAGGAAGTTAAATCAGAATATCATTGAGTTTAGATAGGAATATCAGTATATCAATAGGAATACTGGTAAGTTTACTTAAATATGATGAGCAGTAAATACATTAAAAAAGATTTTTTTTCAAGTAAATAAAATATCAGGAATGTTTATTTAAACATGGACACTGGTAACTGTACTGACATAGGAACATCAATAGGTTTAAATAGGAATATTAGAAAGTTTGTTTAAGTAGGAATATCAGTTTGATAAGTGATTATCTGAATTAGTTAAACAATTGATTTCTTTGTAATAGTCATTATTCAGTATCCATTGCTGAAAAAACCAGTAACAATAAAGGTAAGAATAAATAAATAAGTAAGTAAATAAATAAATAAATAAATAAATAAATAAAAATATATTAGTAAATAATCAAGTAACTAAGTAAGTAAGTAAGATTCCCAGCACTAAGGAAATGATGTCTAGTGAGTTTCTGCTTTACAAAAACCACCTGAGCCACCTGCCTCTACAACCAAACATCATCTTACCTGAACATCGTTATTTTATCCAGGTAACAAGAGCTTTGTAAATCTAATTAGCAGACCAAACTGATACAGGATTCACAGATTTACTGACACATCGTCATGAGAAGGTGACACCACGTCACAGGTACACACACCTGAACACCTCAAAGAAATGAGTGAAGAAAACACACCTGCATGCTAATCTCCTCTGACCACTGTCACAAGCTGCAGACAAATGGACGTTAACAGGAAAAATTAGCCTCTTGGCTAAAGTGACCACAGACTGACCACAAAAGAACTGAAAAATGTTTGGCATACTTGGCTGGTCATGTTTTGTTCTCCTGACCACTGTCCAGATGACAGAGTCAGTTTCAGAGTGAACAAAAACTACTCAAGTCAGTGAAAACTCAAATCTCTACTTAACTTTATAAGCTAACTTTATAAATACCTGTTACATAAATATAAAACCAATACAGACATTGTTAATCATTTTTATTCCTGCATTATTGCTTCATTTAAATGCCTTTATTTATTTTTTAGTATCAAGTTTTTATATTAACAGATACATTTATACAAACCAGTTTACTCAAACTCTGTATTAATGGGGTTGGTTGGTTTTATGTTGAATATGAATATAAAATAGTTTTTATAATTAGTTGATATTCAGCTCTTGCCAGTAAGTTTAGTTAAGAATGACTTGCTTTTGGCTCTGTTATTAGTTTCTTGTATGAAACAACAAAATAATAAATAAATAATAATAATAATAAAAAAAGTAATAATAAATAAATAAATAATGATAATAATAATAGTAATGATGATAGTAATAATAGTAATGATGATAGTAGTAGTAGTAATGATGATAGTAGTAGTAGTAGTAGTAGTAATAATAAGAAGAAGAAGAAGAAAGAAATAAAATAAAAATTAAAAATAATGAATAAATGAAACTGCATAAGACAAATCCCACTTTAGGTCAAAGAGAAGAATGACCAGCAAATGAGAATTTTATTAAAATGGCCACAGAGAGAAGTACGGAGATGTTAGAGACTGTGTCACTTGGCAGTGCTGAGGAGATGTTAGAGACTGTGTCACTTGGCAGTGCTGAGGAGATGTTAGAGACTGTGTCACTTGGCAGTGCTGAGGAGAAAGGTAATGAGCTGCTGGATGACCTACAAGTGGCAGTTTGTGATCTCCTGACATCTTCCTCACACTGAAATATTGATCTTACAATCAGACTTCACATACTCACCAAACACGCTTTGTCAACACCAGGCCTTTCATTGCATGTAACATAGCTTTTTGTAAATGATTTCATAAACATGTAATTTCTAGTAAAATAGTTACTGAGCACATCATAAAAAAAAATCTGGTAAACAGTTCTTTTTTAATTTACATGAATATATAATTTCTTTATAACTATTTCAATATTTTTATTTTTGAAATATTCGCTATATGTACTATTAAAAAAAATCTGGTAAACATATTTTTTTTTAATATCCCTACATATAATAATTCCTTTACAACTATTTAAATATCTTTATTTTTATATGTGTCATAAAAACAATTCTGGTAACCATTTTCTTTTAATATACATGTAAATATAATTTCTTTATATCCATTTAAATATTTGTATTCTAAGTAACAAGAATCATAAAATAAATGAATTTAAAGATCATTTCTTAAACACAGCTAGTTAGTTCCAAAATCAGGACAGCACTTACCAAAGATTTTGGTGAAATCATTAATGGAGTACATGAAACAGTGTGACATATCAGGTCCCTCAAACACTTAACTATAATCCTATCCTTACAAACTGTAATGGAGCACTATCTGGATTGGGAAAAAGGCTAGTCTGTGGTGTACATGAGAGCAGACACTGATGGATGGATGGAGAACTCTTTTTACGTGCCCATGTCCAATTCAAGGTTCGGGCACACCTATCACGGATCCGATCTCTGGGATCGCCAGGGATGGGTTCCGGGACAGGATCAGACACCAAAACCATCATGCCTGGAGCCAGGACTTTTATACCAACAACCTTCACCTAGCAACCTTCTGTTTAAATATTATAATTCCATAGTTTTATTTCTCTAAACTCACCAGATAATTATAAATTTCCCCAAACTGGAATAACAAAACAAAAAGCTACACTGACATTTTATATCAAAAAGTTTCTTATTTTTGTTGTTTATTTAAATGTGTTTATTATATTTCATAGCTTTATTTCACTTAAGTCACCAGATAATTACAAATTTCTAAAACTGAATAATGAAAAACTACACAGACTTTCTGTATTAAAAAGTTTCTTGTTTTGTTGTTTATTTAAATGTATGCATTCCCTGCACTTAGGTCATAATAGGGTTATACCTTTCTAAAGACTGAATAACAAAATAAAAGACTGCACTGATATTCTACGTATATTAAAAAGTTTCTTATGTTTGCTGTTTATTTAAATGTGTATATTACATTCTGTGCCTCTATTTCCTTTAGGTGACCAGGATTATAAAATGTCCCAGTCTGAATAACTAAAGCAAAGAAAACAATGACTTTTTATATTAACAGTCATTAGTGTCAAAACCATGTGATTATGAATATGACTGCAATGAACAAAGGAAATTTAACATTTCTCTGTAGAGACTTTACAGTTTCAAACACTGGCTATAAAAGAAATATTGTAAAACAGTTTAATATAGTAAATAAATTACTATAGAGAATTTGAGATTCTGAAAAAGATTTCCATGAATCTGCCAATGCTGAGGCACATTGCAAACATTTGTAAGGTGTTTAAGTTTAAGAATAGTTTATTATGTGTTTTCTGTTTTGAGTGTCTATGGTTTGTGTGTGTGCATGTGTGTGTGTGTTTATTTATCAGTAAGTGAAAGCATGTATGTATGAATATGTACAAAGCATAAATTTTTATTTAATATATATATGTGTATGTATGTGTCTGTATGTGTCTGTGTGTGTGTGTGTGTGTGTGTGTGTGTGTATGTATGTACATGGTACTGCGTGTGTGTATATATAATATAATGTGTGTGTATGTGTGTGTGTGTGTGTGTTTGTGTGTATATGTGTGTATATATATATATATATATATATATATATTATGCATATAATGAGTGTATATGTGTGTGTATTTGTGTATATGTGTGTGTATATGTGTGTGTATTTGTGTGTATATGTGTGTGTGTGTGTGTGTGTATATGTGTGTGTATTTGTGTGTGTGTGTGTGTGTGTGTGTGTGTGTATATGTGTGTGTATGTGTGTGTATTTGTGTGTGTGTGTGCTTGACATTATTTCATGTAAGAGTAATTTAACTGTTATGCTAAAAGAGATTTAAAAGAAAACATTTTGATTCAATTTTCCAGTCTACTGGTTTTGTGTGTGCTGCTTTTCTCCACTCACTAAGTTTAATATTACTGAGGTCACCTTCCTATTAACTAAATGTAAATAATTCTGTGGCTTCCTGTCATGGAGGATGTTGCTGTAGCTATTGTTGTTGTTAAAAACTTTTTTAAGCTTATCAACAAAGTAACAAATTTAAAAAATATAAATTACATCAAACATCTGATAAAATAGTAAACAAATGAATTTCATTTCATGAAGTAAATTATATTAAGAGTTAGAATTTGTTTATATATTTTTATGAAGATTTGAAAAACACCTCTTATCATTCCAGCATTACTGTTAGTAGAAAAGGATCTGAATGCAACTCACAAACACTGGGATATAAACATTTGTCTGCTTTTGTTTACACACTGCTATCTGCATTTTCTATAATGTGCACTAAGTCTACTGTTTTCCACATGTTCTGTATGTTTAGTTGTCTACACACTGTCTACTGTCTACATTATTTTATAAGGTTTACATGTCTGCATATTCTGTATGTTTAGTTGTCTACACATTGTCTACTGTCTACATTATTTTATAATGTTTACATGTCTGCATATTCTGAGTCTACATATTCTTATGTTTAGTTGTCTACACACTGTCTACTGTCTACATTATTTTATAAGGTTTACATGTCTGCATATTCTTAGTCTACATATTCTGTATGTTTATTCATCTTCTGTGCTTTTCTTTTATGTTACCTTATCCTTTTTGTGCCTGTATATATGTTTACAGCTGTTTTCATATACAACTGACTAGTTTATGTTTTCTAGTATTGTTTACAATTTCACACACACACACACACACACACACACACACACACACACACACACACACACACACACACACAGACACACAAACATACATGTACAAAAAAAAAACATAAATGCAAACATAACAATAATGTGTTTATGTGTTTATACAGGTATGTGTATTAGTAATATTAGGATCTGAAGGAGATCAAAGACACATGTGACATTTACTCTGTGACTGAGGCTATAAATAAGAATTTATGTGAAGCGATTCATCAAAACAAGTCTGCTGCTGATGAAAACAAGTGTTTTACAAACCCACTGAACCAGAAAAAAACTGACACGGTCCATGACAAAGTGTAAATAACTTACAGTACAAATGTAACCCAAAGGTTTGAGTTGCCAAGCATACTGAAACTTATTTATTTGTTATCATTTTATATATAAAGTGTTTATTTTGTTTAAATGCTTCAAAAGATGTATATAAAAAGAATAAAACTTACTAAGCATGCTCATACATTATTTAAATAAATAAATAAGTAAATTTTAAAAATTGTTTGATATCTTTCCAATTTATGTTTTATATATATATATATATAGTTTATTAAACAAATATTATTTGAAATATTAGTATGTACATTCTCTTAAATTTCAACAGCTGGATTTTAAATTGATCTGGAAATAATATCATGGTTTTTAGTTAACCAGTGAAATATCAATATCTAATGAAAAAAAGGGTTGGATTGGACAAAAACATCAATATATCTATTTTGTTAAGCTGCAATTTTTAAATTTTAAATTGACCAGGAAGTACCATTTTGAGCTTGTTTTGGGGGGTTTTCATTATCAGAGAAAAACTTACCAGATATAAGACAGGTGGGAAAGAATGTCAGAATGTACTATTTTAAAATTTTAGTTTTAATTTTTATATAGACCTGGAAAATACAAATTTTAAAACAGGGTTGTGTTGGGAATGTGTCACTGGTTTTAGATTTGTTATTGAATTTTGAGGTGAAAGACTCAACACCTGGAGACTCAATTAAGGTGAAACTGCAGGTGAACTGTCAGTTCTGAACAGAGTGAAAAGAAAAACAAAATCTATATTTAAGCTGTGTGAGTATAAAATCAATTACAACCTGATCCAAGAGGAATATCCCAAGTGAAAACAACATAATTAAACCTTCAGCTAGCAAATACTTTAATGAGCTTTAACAGACAAAGCATGTGTAGCATTCTGTTAGTGCTATTGCTTTTTTGTGTATTTTTAAATATGTTTGTTTCAAAAGGAGTGAAAAAAAAAAAAAAAAAAAAAAAATACCCCCCCAAAAAAGATTAAATTAAAGTTTTAGAAAATTTAAAAATGGGAACTAAATACATATTTTACACACACACACACACACACACACACACACACATACACAGACACAGAGAGAGAGAGAGAGAGAGAGAGAGAGGAGAGAGAGAGAGAGAGAGAGAGAGAGAGAGAGAGAGAGAGCAAACAAAAATAATCTTTCAACATTTTTCCAAATAAATTATATAATTTGAATTGTAACAAATTCCTATAAAATAAAAAAATTCTGAATACAGCCACAATTTTATATCTTAAAATAGCCATTACTGTTTCAACATACACAAGCAAACAATAAATAACACATCCTTGTTGTTTGCAATAAGTTACTTATAATGATGACAGCAAATTTAAAACAAATAATAACAATAGTAGTAGTAATAGTAGTAGGAGTATTAATAATAGTAATAATAATAATCCCCAAAATCCATTTAATGTGTATAATTTAAATACATGAACGTTATAAAAGTAAAAAAAAATAAAAGGTTACCTGTGAGAGCGACAGTGTTTTGTGAATCGAAAGCGTCAGTGAACTTGTGTTTGAAAGTGAGAGGGACATTTTCTACGGCGGACATGATGTAACGTTTTGTGTCAGAACTTGCAGATTCAGATCATAGCCGGCAGTCAGCAGTCATCTCCTTGTGTCACAATCCACTGTGATCCAGCTGTTGTCACAATCCACTGTGTTCTTGTCCTCAGTGACAATCTGCACACACAGCAAATACAAAAAGCTCACAGCTACCTCTGTTATGTCAGCATGCCCTGTTTGTCAGCAGATCATCTGCCTCGAGTGATATACAACATACCCAGGTGTCTATGCATAGTACATCTACCCTCACACGCCACTATCAGTTATATGTGACAGTCTGTAAGTTGTCTGTGGTCACTCTACTCATATATCACATGGCCATCAAACAACCTGCTTTCTTACAACACCTATGCTGAGTAAAAGCATTTATCCGATTGGTTGACACTGAATACAGCCTGTTCTGATTGGCTACATCTGTATGTGAGAGAGAGACGCGAGCCTGTGTACATAATGACAAGAAGTGGAATATGACAAAGATAATTCATATTCAGTGCATAGCCACACACAACAGGTATTGATTTTCCTCTCTCTCCGACAAAGGCAGCGTATTTACTTGTTCAGTTCTTTGTGATTTAACACATTTTTCACTTGAATACGCTGCATCCCATGTATTTAGAATCTGACCAAGCAGCACTCAACTCTGCTGTTCAAATGTATCACCTTAGAGTAGCCTGTTGCTGACTGAGAAAACATATTTAAAAGAATGACAAAATTAATAAATCAAAGAAAAATAACCAAGACTATTTGTCAGTAATAATATTAATGAAATCTGTATCTGTGTTCTGTTTGTAAATATGTTTAAAATTCTGAAATACTCTGATGTTTGATTCTTTTCTATGTCAAAAAAAATAATAAAAATAAAATTTAAATGACAATCTGCAACTCGTTGTTGATTGTTGTCTATCAACTCAGTCTAAAAACTCATTTGCGTTAGTCAAAGTAAAATGTCACACTGTCCTCAACATTAACAAATACAGAATATAAAGAAAATTTCCAAAATCCAAATAATATAAGGATATGTCTTAAATTAAGGATTCCGGAAGTTGCTGAGAAAACAACTTAAGTACATACAGTCATAATTAAATCTCATTAAAATAAAACTAAATTTCTGCATCTGAAAGATAGTCCATAAAATATATACTCCAAATTTATAACTATGCAAACTATTAGATAGACACACATTTAACTGGTCATTATTTATTTATTTATTTATTTATTTATTTATTTATTTATTTATTTATTTATTTAACAAGGTATTAAAAAAATAAAGCTAATTTCAACCAGGATATGATGTTAAACTCAATGTTGTCAACCTCAGTCTCTATGACAACCAGGTATGAGTCAGGTGAGTATCAACAAGCATCTATTAAACCTGCTTCAAACATCAAACATCGGCTTTGACATTGAAAATGCTGATGACAAACACAGGAGAAGAAATATTTGTGAACTTCAGTAAACACATTTTACTGTTTTTTTGTGAAGTCAGGTAAACACATTTTACTGTTTTTGTGAATTTAGACAAACAAATTCTACTGTCTCTGATGTCAACACACACACAGACTTAGCCAGCTCAGTCTGCAGACAAAACCACCAAGATGAGACTTTCATTCAATATTAGATCACCTCATAAAACAAATATTTGCATAATGTCAGCCTGATGTTTATTCATTGGCTGTCAGCTAGCCAATCAGTGTGTAGTTGTTACTCATGCCACAATAGAACAATTTCACATGTCAATTAAGGTCATGTTTATTCAGTAGATAATTATAATTTCTTTTACATGAGCCAAGAAGTTAATCTTCAGTGTGCAGATTAAAGCTTTTTAAAAATACTGACTTTAAATCTTTTATAAATTAATTAATTATTCAAACAGGAACATTGTACATTCAGTTTGTTTTTGTTAGCTTATCACACTTTTAATCATTAAAAAAAAAAAAATTAGTATTATTATTAATTTTAATTTTCATTATCTATCATCTCACTTCCCAAAGACACTTTTATTTATGTACTTTATTTATACTAATTTCTATATTACATTAAATTATAAAGAATTAATCAGTTATTAAAATATAATTTTATTTTTTTTACATTAAATTATAGCAGATTTTTAAATGTTATGTATACTATTCTTTTTTCTTTATATTATATTAAATAACATTGTACTTGTATTATAATATTAATTATTATTACATTTTTACATTACAAAACATTGTTCTTGTATTATAATAGTAATTATCACATTTTATTCCTGGTTCAGATGAACTAAATCTAATTATTGCTGTCACTGGTTGAGTAGTTGTATTCTCTTTTGTCTGCTGTTGGTGACTGTGATTAATACCTGTGAACACCTGTCAACACTGAATATATACAAAACAATCAGCAATAAAACTTCAGTATCAGTTTACACCTCATCCTGGACACATCCATTATTACATTTAAAAAACAAAAAACAAAAACAATTCTACAGTCATGGTGGAAATCACTGAATACAAAAATTAATTGTTTTGACTTACAGTGGGAGTCAGTTTTGTTACAATGAAAAATATTTTCAGAATGTGAAAGAATAATAATAATAATAATAAATAAATAAATAAATAAAAAAAGAAATAAAGAAAAGAAAAAATGGTGGCAGATAGTGAGAGCACTTGACACAGGATGACCTCATAAATGATGTCATCAAATGAAAATGAGTATTACCTATTACAATCTGAGAGAGTTATGGAGAAGGGGATATGATGTTTTGAAAAATGTATTTGATACAATACGTTTGTCTCTTTCTGTTTTGATAAATCATTCATGGAGCACTGTTTAGAATTGGAAATGGCCCAGTGACTGCATCAAGAAACATTGATCCTAACATTTGTTACTATTTTGTTGCTGCTTACATTATCACGATCTGGTTTTTGGTATCTTTATCATGGGTATAAAACATTTAACTCTTCTCAAAGAGCTTGAACTGAAAATGAAGTAAATCTACACCCATCTTTGAAGTCATCTCAATTTAATATTAAATTGTAAAATTAAACTCATTTCAAATCAGTTTAATAAATACCATAAACAGTAATATTATTAGTTAACAAACTTAAAATAAAACAATAAAAAAAAACTTTTTTTTTTTTTTTTTTTTTTTTTGTCCAAATGATGGTTATTGTATTTACAAACTAGTTCAAATAAACCAGTAAGACAAGTTAAAAACTCGTTCATCAAAAGAGTTTGCAGTTTATCATCTCAAACTAGCCAGTAGCTGCCTACATGAACTGTGTATGAAGTTTTTATAATGAAGTTATTTACAATAATGTCAGCACAATGAAGTTATTTACAACAAAGTTAGCACAGTGAAGTTTTTACTCTGAAGTTACTCAAGTAAAATGAAGTCTGATAAAGGTATTTAAGTAGCACAAAACTCTGTGCTTGAGATGTGCTAATGTTAACTATCAGTCTAAACTGTTTTTCCTATTCTACCCAGGTTTCTCCAATTCTGGAAACAAATTAACATGGTGGTAACAGAAGAAGTAAAAATGAATACAATTAATAAATGAATGATTGCTGTATGAAACAATGATTGGTCATCATTCTAAAGTGAAAATAATAAACTCAGTGATTAAATATATCAGAGTAACAAGCTGATAAATCATATTTTAAAATTACACATATTAAAATATTTCACAGATATATGTATGACAAAAGTGAAGATATTTGCAAAATCTAAGGTGTTATCTGACAGAAATATTGTCAAATAGAATTGTAAAAATCACCATACATCCATTTTAAATAAATTATCACTTGTCAAAAATAAGTATTACAGTTTCACTAGCGGTTAAGATTTGATACAATTAAACACCAGAATTTAAAATATTAACTCAGTTATATTCAATCAACAGATTTTTAAATTCATAAATAAATAATTAATACAAAAATGAATTATTTTAAATAAATTTAAAACTTAATTTCAAAATAAACATGAGACATGACTGAATACACGGTTAACATCAAAATATTGTCTGCTGTCCACGTTGTTTATAATTTATATTTCACAGACCAGCTACACTTTTTTTTTTTTTTTTTTAAAACTAGCTATAGCTCCCAGCATGACGAATTTAGATCAAGAAAATAAATCTTTAAAAAAGAAGTAAATTCATAGCTTGCAGCAGACACTGAGGGCAAGGTCGCTGAAAGATTTTATATCTCTCAAACATGAAATTTCAGGATACATCAACAAAAGAAAGACATTCTTTTTACAGAAAGAATCCATGAAATATGATAATGAGTATTTAAACATGCAAACTCTTTAAAATAAATTTAAAAATTATGCTGTTCTAGTATTTGATTTAGAAAAAAATATATTTTACCTCCTTTTTAAGAGAGGCCATAAAAATCCCATCATATCTGATTTCTTCAAAATTTGTATCTTTTAAAACAAGTTTAAAATAAATAAGTTTTATAATTTTATATCTAAGCCTGTAGGATCATTTATTTCAAGAATAAAAATAATTTTATATTTTTCAAGTCAAAGAATGAAAATGTTTATCCAACCATTTAAGAGAGGAAATGACAAAATATACAAAGATAAATAAAGTAAATATCATTTATATTTATCTTTTGAAAAACATCTGAGTAGTGAAGCTGCTTGAATTATAAACATCAACAATTTAATTTAAGAACAGGAAATAAATTTGTTATGCAATAATAAATTTTAAAAAATTCAAACTTAAAAAAAAATGGTAACTTTTGGAATTATAAATTGTGATTTTATAATTTTATTAGTAAATAAAATAGAAACATTTTGAACATATTTTTACTTTCCAATAAAAACCCCACTGAAACAGGTAACTGAAAATAATTCTGAAATCTTTTAATGATTTTTGCTTTTTTGTTTTTATATTAAAATTATAATTTCTCTTGCTGAGATGCATATATTTTATATTTAAATTTACTAAAATACTGTTTCAAATTTTCAAAAAATGATATGTAGTAAAGTATAAATTTATTAGAAATAAGTTATCAAACAAAAAAGAATATAAAAAAAGTAAGAAATATAAAAAATTAGTTCGGGACGGACAGATCAACTGACAGATGACTAAATGAACTGTGATATTTTTAAACACAGTCCATGTCCTCCCTGGAAGCACTTATCACTAATTAGTAACTGTAATTAGAAACAGCAGTCAAAATAGTTAGAAAGGTAAATTCAAAAATAAAAATTTTCATGAATTTGTGACAACTGAAAATTCTGTTCAGAATAAACTGCAGAAAAAAACAACAACAACAACAAAACAACAAAATACTGATAGAAAACACTATTATCACTCAGTTCTAACAGAAAGCCACAACAACCAAAACGTTAAATGAAGTTAAACTGTTTTAGAATTATTTAATTTTTAAACATATATTATAAGAATAATTTTTAAGTCATACTGACATTAAAAGTGACATTAAAAGTGTAAAATCATATTTAAAATAAAAGTTTCAAACTCACAACATAAAACCAAACCTATAACAATAAAACACTTTATAATTCAAACAACTATAAACTCAAAAGCAATTATAAATCATGTTTTCAAATAATCCTAACAGCTGATTTCAAACTAAAAATAATTTATAAATCATAGTTGTCACAGATTTGTCTACATGTTTATATCTGAATAATTTCAAAGAGACAAGTTTAAACACAGGTAAATGTTCATTACTACGCAATTAAATACTGCTACACCCACACCCCAGTGACACTGAGTAAAGCAGCTGAGCAGAACTCAACTTCCTAAGTAGCTGTTAAAATGGCTGCTCTAACCACAGGACAAATCAAATTGTTTATCTAACATTGCTGAAAATTATCTCAAGTGTCATCATAGGGTTTCTATAGAGATTAAAACCAGATTATTTACAACAAAACAGTGGATTTGCTGACACTAAATAATATGGTAATCTTGTCTCAGTAACATACCTGTTGTATCTAACAGGGTCAGGCAAATAAGTGTGTTATTGTACCAGTAACCTGAAAAGCCTCATATAATTTATTATTACAGAAATCACAAAGAGATATGTAATTTGATATTTATAACAGAAAAGAAGTGTTATAACAGGTGTTTTTACAATTAATTAACACAGGTAATAATGTTAAGGTGAGTTGCAGAGTGTATGGGTTTAGTTGTTCACTTTATTGTAAATGTCACATCAACCATTTTATTTCATGACATTGTGTGACAAAAAGATGTCATGAATGAAATAAATGTTATTGCTACATATACCTGGTTTTATTATAGACATGTAATCTCAACAATTAAAATTGTCTGTATGTGTGTTTGTGTGTGTGTGATTTAATATATATATACATACATATATATTTTACACACACAACACACACAAACACATAAAAGAACAATATGATGTTATGAGAAGACTTTTTCATTATAAACAGAAATTGACCTTTTATAAATCATATCCTGCAGTCAAAAACAAACATACCAGGGATTGTGATAACCCACTTACGAGTCACTGGCAAGAACTGGAAACAGAGCAGTAATGACACCAGAGAGAATTGAACTTGACACCAAACAAACCTCAGGCCAGTGATCTATACAAACTTCCTGATCTATGAATGGTTGTAAACTTTTTCAAATAATTAGTTCTACACATATTTCCTAACTGATCTATGAATGGTTGTAAACTTTTTCAAATAATTAGTTCTACACATATTTCCTAACTGATCTATGAATGGTTGTAAACTTTTTCAAATAATTAGTTCTACACATATTTCCTAACTGATCTATGAATGGTTGTAACCTTTTTCAAATAATTAGTTCTACACATATTTCCTAACCCAAAATGGTTGTAACCTTCATGAAATAATTAATTTGTTTTAAAGAAGAGAAAAAAAACACTACAAAAAAACACAAAAAAAGAAAGGAAACTCCCTCCCTCACCAAACACCCCCATTTGTTAGTTATTTTCTTTAATTCAGGTACAGTTATTATTCTTACCTTTTTCTTTAATTCAGGTATAGTTGTTATTCTTACCTTTTTCTTTGTAAGAGAGTTCACCTATATCAGCTATTAACACTGTTCAAACAAATTCAGAAACTTTTAATAAACTAGATCCTTAAACAAACAGATTCAGTTTTCTGGTATAAACCAAAAATAATATAGATTCATTCAGTTATAAAACATCCACATGAATCAACATTCAGAGATTCATTTAACACATTCTGTATTTAAACATCACTTATCACCGTAGTGACTAGGAAATCCTCATACACCCTCTGTCACTTTCTTCTCATACACAGACTTGAAGTAGTACTGACATAAAACGAGGGTCACACCTGACCCAGTAAAGAACTCTTCTTGTTTTTCACATCTGACATCACATGTAAGAGTTGTTCTTTGAAAACAGGAGCACACTACTTGAACTGAACATCACCTCTGTTGCTGGTTTAAATCCTGTTTCTATTAAACTTGTAAACCTCCTGTTCAGAGACGGGTTGTCACGTTACATCTCAGTTTGCTATGTTTTAACCTGATATGTAGATGCACTTCAAGTTGAAGAGTTATTTACAAAATTTCAAAATTAACAAAAATTTAAAAATACTTGTCTATCCAAATGTGCGTATGTATGTGTGTGTGTGTGTGTGTGTGTGTGTGTGTGTGTGTGTGAAGAAAATGACAGAATGATATATGTATTCAACAAGTGTGTTTATGAGTCTTTGTATGTATAAATATGTACACATCCATGCATAATCAGAGATGTGCTAAGCTATTTATTTTCTGATATTATTTGTAATAAAAACCACCATTACAGCATTAAAAAATGTGATAAGCACACACACACAAGAGTACAGAAACAAAAAACACACACACACACACACGCACACATACACACACAAATAATCAAGATACATTAAACTAAAGTTATAATTTCATTATGCATGTGCAGGTATACTCAATTCTGTGCACACAAGCACCCACATGAATGCACACACATACAGACAAAGACACACCCACACACACACACAAACACACATATATACACATAATCATATTTGTACAGTTTTAAAGTTTCAGAAGTCTAAATGAAGTAGTTTACAGCATCAGAAAAGAAAGTCAATCTAAAAATAAAGATCAGAACTGTTTTTTAAATCACATATTTCAGCCATGTTGTTTGGCACATGAAGGTTTTACAACCACTTGCTAATTGTGAAACAACATTTGAGAATCCCTGGCGTGGAGAAGCAGGCATGTTTCCTATTAACCCCCCAGGAACACTGCCTCACACACTGAAAACACACACTTGGGTTTTCTATAGAGCAGTAAATACAAGCAGACAGCACTTTCTGCTTCTTCCAATTACAGGTTAAAATAAATAATCAGAGAATAATTTATATAACTAATCAAGTATAATTGTATATGCGTAATGAAGAAGAAATGTCTATTTTGGTTACACCCCTTCATATCTTCATGTGTTAATGTTCAAGTAGTATAAGAATGTTTTAATATAATGTAACTACATGTGTATGAACTGCAGGATTATGTAAAAATAAGGTAATTGAAGTATAAGAAGGTCAAAAAATAAACTTCATATAAGTTGATATTTATTTCAAGTGTCATAACTCTATATCTAATTATTATTTCAAAAAAAAGTTTCATTTTTTATGTTGAATACTACTATTACAGATGATTGAATCTGAACAAAAATGTTTTCTGTAATAAATTCATCATTGTTTAGTTCAAACCAATATTTCATAGATCCTTTCTTTAACCAGTAGATTAATAACGTCTAAGAAACTAACATTTACAAGTATACACATGCAGCAGACAAGGATAACAGTTTTATTTATATTTGAGGAATGTTGGCTATTTCTTTTATATCTACTTTGATCCTTGTATCAGACACTTACACACATATAACCTTTACTCACTCTCCTCCCTCTCTCCCTCTCTCCCTCTCTCTCTCTCTCTCTCTCTCTCTCTCCCTCTCTCTCCCTCTCCCCCTCTCTCCCCCTCTCTCTCCCTCTCTCTCCCTCCCTCTCCCTCTCTCCCTCCCTCTCTCTCTCTCTCTCTCCCTCTCCCTCCCTCTCTCTCTCCCTCCCTCTCTCGCTCTCTCGCTCTCTCGCTATCTTTCTCTCTCACTCACTCTCTATCTCTCTCTCTCCCTCTGAATAGGATGCATATAAATACAATACACAAATCTAGACAACTCATTAAATATTTAGATTATAAAATTTCCTACAAATAATTCACTGTTTAAACTGACATATATATATATATATATATATTTGATAGATGCATATTTTCTGAAACATATAAAAGTGCTTAACCTAGCAGGTTATAGAGAAAAGGAACATTTACAAACAATTATAAACATGTTTAACTCACACTGATATCCTACAGCAACTCACCACCAGTTAAAAACTCACATCAGCTCTCCACACCTCATCTAATAAACCTGACAGTGGACAAAAACTGGATTAACTGGATTAAGCTAAAGAAATCAGCTTTTGTACTATGAAATTATCAGCAGCTATTTTCACTTTATCATCAAAATCAGTTGGTCAGTGGACCAAAACCGGTGGTGACATTTTTATGCTGTGTTCTGTGAAGCGTGTCTATTGTTTGAAAAATAACCTGTGAAACATTAACTTCAAATAGACATGTCAATTACTCAATTTAAAAGTCTCCGTTATAAGCTGCACACAAAAAAAAAAAAAAGTGGAAAGAGGAGAAAGGAATGTGATGGACAAAAGCAGCTTCCACACAGAAAATACCTTATCTTTGAGAGAGAGTGATTTAGCATTTTTAAAATGACAACAGCATGATGTTTAGTTCTTTTATATAGATTCCTAAAATAAATAACACACACACACACACACACACACACACACACACACACACACACACACACACACACACAGACATACAAACACAATTAAGAATATAGTACAGTAGAATGACACCAAAACATATGTTAAAAATGTATAGAACTGCTTTAGTGTTTTATTTGTTACAATTAAGTAAATAACATTAATATAGTTGTTTGATATCGGCAGTGCAGGGATTTGATCCTAGAACCATACAGGAAAAAGTTCAGTGACTCTGCCACATCACTGCAAGTGCTGACGTTTGACTGCTGACATTTAAATGATACAGATTCTAAAATAACCGAAGTAAGTCGTTTTTTATCCGTTTAAAACAGATGGCACAAATAGACCATTTAGATGAGGAAAAAAAACAACTTGAATCTTATAATCAAAGCTACTAGTGCAGTAGGGTATTAGGCCTATCTGTCTGATAAGATCTCAAATTAGTGAACCTTCTCTGATGTACACTTATCTATGTGGGTTGGAAGAGGAGAGCATCCTGCAGCAGAGATAAGCTAATTTCTGTGTTTGATGGTTAGTTACTCACCGGTGTGGAATAGTTCACGCAATCACGGTGAAGCAGTGCACATACAAAAAACAGCTACAAGTTAATGTGTTAATGACAGCAGTTTATTTTCAGTACGCTTACTACTACTACTACTGTATCTACTACAGTCACTATTCATACTGCAACTGCTGCTACTACTATGATTATTAGTACCTGCTACTACAGTTGATTATTACTGTTACTACAATTTACAACTACCACTACTCTTACAATAACAACTGCCATTACAACCACATTATAATTTAAAGAATATATAAATTCTAAACGCTTTCTTTACATCAAAAACATCTTTATAATATAGACATAATAGTATTTGTCACTATATCTTGATCTTTATCATTATCTCTGTCTCAATCTCTGTCCCAATCTCTCTGTCTCAATATCTTTGTTTCAATCTCTGTCTCAATATCTTTGTTTCAATCTCTGTCTCAATATCTTTGTCTCAATCTCTCTGTCTCAATCTCTCTGTGTCTCAATCTCTGTCTCAATCTCTGTGTCTCAATCTCTGTGTCTCAATCTCTGTGTCTCAATCTCTGTGTCTCAATCTCTCTGTCTCTATTTCTTCAGATCTCAGTATCTCTGTTCTCTATTTTCCTCACTCATTCATTTCTTCTCTCTCACACACGTCCTCCTAAACGTAACAATCTTTACAACCATAAAAAACATACCAAACAAAATCAAAATCAAAAAGAACATCACAGACCCCAAGACCTCTACAGTACATCCCAAGGTGATGTAGTAAAATACACAACAATAGAACGTCTTATTTAGTTTGTTGTATAAATAAAGTCAGGTGTTTATTGTCCTGAAAATAACCAGCTGGGAATTTCAATGACTTTTCAGCTTTCAATATAAAATGAAAACCAGCATGAAAATTAAGGATCAATGCTTCTTTTTTTCCATCACAGTTGATGAAGCATGTAGGGACTAAAAAAAACCATTTTGACGGGGAGGAAACATTCAGTGTTTGGTTAGTTTTACTTCAGGTGGAATGAACCTCATCAGATTCTCCTCTCAAGTGAATTGAATGTTTACACATACACTTATCAAACTGAGTCTTCAAAAACGTCTCGGAAGACCGGATAAACCAGCCCTAGTATTTAAGTATGTCTAAGCAGGATCAAAACTGAATGGATAAGTTTTTGTTTGGTTTACTTTACGAGTAGAGTGATGCATTGTGGGATAGTCAAAACATCATCTTTGAATATAGAGTTTTACAGCTTTTGGTATAATAAAATAGATAATTTGGTATGGTTTGATAATAAATAATAAATAGTGGCCTTGATATCACAAAAAACACTAAATAAGACCTTAAGATGAGTTTTAGAAAATTCTAGATATAGAATTGTTGTAGCCACAAACTGAGTTATAATGCATTCAGGAAAAATATAGTTCATACATCTTTGTATTTGAAACAATCCAACTCTGTGATAGATAGAATGGAGGATGGATGGAAGAATGGATGAAAGTAGGGAAGTATGAATAGACGGATGGAAGGGTAGATAGATGGATAGATAAAGTAATGGATGGATGTTGGAAGGATGTTTTGATAGTTGGATAAATAAATAAATAGATGATTGGGTAAAAGGATGGATGGATGGATGGATGGATGATGGATGGATGGATGGATGGATGGATGGATGAATGGATGAATGAATAAATAAGCAATGAATGGATGGGTGGAGAAAAGGATGGAACAACTGAGATATGGATGAATGAAGCAGAGAAATATGTGGGTGGACAAAGGGGTTAACCAGTATTAAAATAGATCATTGTAGGAACTATGTGAAATGTAAACACATGGGTCAGTGGATGAATACAGGATGGGGGGGACAGAATCATACATAAAGAACACAATAATTTTATTTAACAACAGTGTTTATTTGATTAGACCATTTCTTTTCAAAGAAAATGAAAAACATGGTTAGACACAGACAGAAAAGAACATTTTGTGAACATTTATAAAACTTACAAATGAAACATGTCTGAAGCCATGGCAACATTCCAATAATTTTTCTTATCTCTTTAGTATTTCATGTGAAGATCTTTATTAAAGAGAAACAACTCTGACAAAAAATATGGATGCCCCACCGAGCAGGTGGATCTGGTATTTAAAAAATGTCTGGCAGCAGACATGTTTTCTAATAGAGGGAAGTGATTTGCAGCTTTTTAAATAAACTTTTACATAAAAATATATAAAATAAGATGCTTGAAATATTTTAATCAAACTTAATATCAACTGTAATTGTTTTATACTTAAAAGAAAATAGAAAATGAATTTACAGAGCTAACCATATATTAGATAGAACAAGTTTACATAAACTAACAGTGACATGACCCCAGAATTTTGTTTTAACAGTAAATAAACAGTTGTTTAATGCAACACTGTATGTTTCTGTTTGTTTGTTTGTATAGGAGTATGGGGTTTGTGTGTATGTACATTTTTAAAATCCATTGTGTGTGTGTGTGTGTGTGTGTGTGTGTGTGTGTATTTTTCAAATTAACTGTAATTAACTGTATTTATTAAAATTGAATAATTCATGAGATCATTGTTATTATTATTATTATTATTACTATTATTATTATTATTATTACTATTACTATTACTATTGTTATTATTATTATTATTATTACTATTATTATTATTATTATTATTATTACTATTACTATTGTTATTATTATTATTACTATTACTATTATTATTATTACTATTACTATTACTACTATTGTTATTATTATTATTACTATTACTATTACTATTGTTATTATTATTATTATTATTATTATTATTAATTATTATTATTATTATTCCAGATAATTATTGTCTTGTTATGAAGCCCCAGTGTTAAAGAATGATGTTAATCTCCCTCAGTTTGATCTTTGCAGTTAAAATAAACAAAAGTAAATTGAAGAATGTGTGTACTTTTGTATTATAATAAGTCTAACAGTATAACTATGGAGCAATTGTTAGAACAGGAAATAAATATATTTGTTCATGGGACATTTCTGATGGTCAGGTAATAAACAGCCACATAAACACACACAAACATACATACATAAACACATATAAACACACACATATACACATTCACATACCCACTAAACACTCACACTTTCCACAAACATATACAGATAAACACACACAAAAAATATATGTGTATATGTCTACATAATACATGTATTATCAACTTATAATTGTATACACACACACACACATACAAACACACACATACAAACACACACACACACATACACACTCACACAAACAAACACATACACAAATACAAACATACAAACACACACACACACACACACACACACATTAAATAATTTATAATTATTAATTTAATAATTATGCTCATAAGCCTGCTGTTAGTGTGTTGGGTACTCGTCAGATACCTATTAATCTTGTGTGGACACTTTGCAAAGTTTAACTGTACAGTAAGTGACAGTGACAAATGTTTAACATGGCTGATAAAATGATTCAAGGCAAACAGCCAAAATGTACATCATTTCCTTAACCAGCACATTTTCAACTACTTCTCTTTAACAACTCTTTAAATCTGTGTAACCTTTTTCAAATTCTCTTTAAAATAAAATTTAAATAAATTATTTCATAACTGAATAATGAGAAGAGAAGACTATAAAACCCATTATAAAATCATAACAAAGATTGACAAAGATTATTTAAAATAAAATAAAATAAAAATAAAATAATTTGCATCTGAATAGTAAGAATAATTTCATATTTATACCATAATAAAGAATATCCTGAAAGGGCTTATAAAGAATAATAATAAAAAAATTATTTTCTTTGTATGAATTGATATTTACATATGTCTAGTCTAATAGTTATTAGCTACAGTGTTATTTGTATATAGTGTGAGCCTTGCTGCCATGCAGCCAAACAGATAGGTTTATTTACTACTTTACAACATTCTGAATGTATAGTATAAAAGCATGGCATTCACAAAAATAAAAAATAAAAGTATTGTACTTTACAAATGTCTGTGTGTGTTTGTGTATGATGCAACTATTGTACTTTACAAACGTCTGTGTGTGTTTGTGTATGACAATTTATATCTACCAGAAATAAATATTTAAAAAAAAAGAAGAATTTAGTGTAACATATTTCTGAATTTATAATAAATGAACAAAAATACATAAGTATGTATGTGCATGTTTGGGATTCATATTCAAATATTTGAATAACAGATAAATTGTTTATAATTGTTTTTTATATATATAATAGATAGAGATAGACAGACAGATATAATTTATATATTTATATGTATACACATGTATTTTGTACACATACATATGGAAACAAACATCTGCATGTGTATATATGTTTATATGTACACACAAACACACACACATACAAACTTATTTAATCAATATTATCCATAACATGGTTTGAATAATTTATGTGTACAACAGCTGCGACTAACAAGATAAATGTTGTTTTGCTTACTAAATGAAATCAATAAACCTTAAAGGTTGTTAATGCATAGGCCTACTTGGGATATAATTTATTGATTTATGAAGATAGATTTATATTTGTGATAAATATTGTCAGTTGAAACTTGCCACTGGTCACAAGACAATTAACTACACATGAAGCACACATACAGACACATGCACACATGAAAACACACTGATTAATTTTAATTTTCACCATGTTCAAAAAAACAAAAATTCTAATTTAATTCAGTTCTTTTTTTTAAGATGATGTTTTTGTTTGTATGAGTGTGTGTGTCTCTGTGTGTTGTGTATAACTGTGTGTATGTGTATGTGTGTGTGTGTGTGTGTGTGTGTGTGTGTGTGTGTGTGTGTGTGTGTATGTATGTATGTGTTTGTGTCTGTATGTCTATGTATTTTCATTTCAACAGCACCCTCTATATGGTGCATTTATAGGGTTATGGTGCAAGCAATTAAAACAGAAAACGAGTGAAGTTTAGCTTGTCCTGTCATGAAAGAAAAACAAATTCAGTTTTAATATCACTGGGGGTGCATGTTTTAGAATACAGTATTATTTGCTCTCGTAAAATCAGAAATTAAAATGCACTACATTAATTCATAATAACAGTTATTTGATGCATAATACATAAACTTACATTTGAATATTGCTATTTAACAAACCCACCTTTGACGATGTTAATTGTATATTCTTTAGCTGCGCTTTCTTCTCCCATGCTGGTTACGAAAATGAGATAGCGTCGATAACGCAGACTATTAGCGCACACATTAAACGTCGTCTGCTGTCAGCAGACTTTTCTTCCGGCTTATAAAACAGCAAAATAATTAAATCATCTGTCAATTCGGCTTGTACCGACACTGATATTGCCAGATTGTGAGCAGCATACAACACAAAACACTCTCGAAATAAGATGCATTTCGCGTTTCGCAGAGTCAGCGCGACCCAAAAGACTCGACATGAAAGGGATTCGATAAAAGGTAAATGCTGGTGTGATATATTATTACAATTATGTCAGGTTACACCTTTGCAAGCGTGCATGACATCACAAGAACGATCCATTTTTTTTCGTAGGTGTGAGAGACTTTTGGAAACACAGAGCATCATTTCTATATTTAAATTGTATTAAAATAAACATGATATAATTATAAATGTAAGCTGAAATAAATTATTATTAATGACGTAGTGATTACTTATTAATATAGCAACTACAGCATCAACAACAACAACATAATATATATATATATATATATATATATATATGTTCCTGAAAATTTAAGAAAAAACAAAAGAAAGAAAGAAAACTAATTTGATATATTTCTACCACTGCAGAGATAACAACGATGCTGTATCAAGGAAGGTGGTGGTATAACCTTTACGTTGATGACGTTCTGTTTATACGAGTTAACCAGGTCTGTATGTGTGATATTTCACTAGATCACTTGAGGATGCGAGATGG
>CM022674.1:10727674-10797674 GCA_012295275.1 Chrysomallon squamiferum
TTCTAACCAACGAATTTTTAAAAATAAGTAAATTTAAAAATAATGTTCTGCTCTCCAAATCGTTCGGATCTGATTTTGAAACGAGTAAGGTGTGAAATGAGATGCTAATTGTTTGTTTCTATGCTAAAGTGCAAACAGTTGTGAAAATTTTACGTTTTCTTTATAAACACTAAAAACAACACCCGAAATTTACCAAAGTTTCCAACGTCTTCGATTGTTCCTGACAGTTCTTCTAGTTTCCGCTTTATTTCAGACGAGACCTCTTCTTCCATACTGGTTTTGAAATATTTCGAATAATTTCTAGTTACAGATTTCAATTTAAGTGTTAATTAAAAATCATTTACATGCCTGTTTTATAATCAATCAACTATTAATATTATGTAAAAAAATGTATTATTATTAAGGTTTATTAAAATTTAATATTTGTACTCTTTTCTTTTTCCTATTTTTATTTTAAAAGTCAGTAAAAATGAAATTATTAAAAAGAAACTATAAATTTTCTACATAACGTTTTAACTATTTCGAAGTTATGCTTAAAAAACATTCTTTCTGAAATATTTATACGCTGGGACCTTTCACACATACACGAACTGATATGAGCAAACATAAGATGTATATGACAGCTATTTTGAAAAATCCAAATCTGCCATTTAGATCTTTGTATCCTGTGTTTGTCGACAATTTTCAGCTTGTGAGCGTTCGTGCGGTACGCTGTTAGTGGAAGATTCATGTCATTGCCTAACACAGGAATAACAAAACGACTTTTCATCATCGTTTGTTTGGAAAATACCAGTTACAGCTGCTCTGTGTTTTGTAGTGGTGGACAGTAGCAGCTCAAGGTGTCTGTCAGGGCTTGTTTCAAAGTGCTCGCCTTTCCAGAGACTATAAAGGAACGAGAGAAATGAATAATGAAGGTGTTATGTATATAATAGCATTCCTTCTGTATGTACGTACTTGTTGTGTGTGTGTGTGTGTGTGTGTGTGTGTGTGTGTACTGTATGTGTAAGTATGTGAGTATATATATATATGTGTGTGTGTGTGTGAATATGTGAATATGTATGTGTGTGTCTATATTTTATATATAATTATATATATATATATATGTATGTATGTGTGTTTGTGTGTGTTTGGGTTTATGTATTTATATATGTGTGTATGCGTATGTGTGGATGTGAGTATATGTATCTTAGTCTATGGTTCTGTCTGTCATCCTATTTTAATCGTGAGCTAAGGGATAAGATCTCTCTCTCTCTCTCTCTCTCTCTCTCTCTCTCTCTCTCTCTCTCTCTCTCTCTCTCTCATTATCTTTCTCTCTCTCTCTCTCTCTCTCTCTCTCTCTCTCTCTCTCTCTCTCTCTCTCACACACACACACACACACAAACACAGACTGAGAAGACAATAGTATAACAAATTATTTAACAGATGTCTAATAGGTATGGTTATTAATACAATAATCCAGATAATAAACCTGAGTGATTTACATCGTTCTTTTATTATTTTCTTTCGTTTAACTATGTATTAATTTAAAAAATGTCTTTTTTTCTGTTATAATATAAATAAATATTAAACAAATAAATAAATGATTATATAAGAATTAAAATATCGCTTATAATATTTAAGTTAAATAAACCAACCAACCAATCAATCAAGCAAACAAACAAATACACAAATAAAAATAAATACAATTATCAATAACAATGTAATATAAAATTATGAATAAGTAATTAATCATGAAATAAGCTAAGGATTGAATATAATAAAAATATCATTTACAGAATAAAATAAAATAAACAAATACATAAATTATTAAATATAATAAAGAGACAATTTTGTAATTACTCTGATTATATTTATCAAATGTATTTTGACAGATTGAATATTATAATATTACTGTGCTCGTGAAGTTGCACCACTGTCACTATTTTTCTTTTTTCTTTCTTTCTTCTTCTTAATTGTTATTTTCGGCAAAAGTTTGAACGAGTAATCTATTTCAGTATTGTGATAACATTTCAGCTAACACCGATCGCCGAAAGAATGAAGATACAAGGGAAACAACTACATATATCAATTACACTTAAGATCCCAAGAGTTATTTAACTTTGTACATTTTAAATACAATGTAATTTAAAGTGTATTTCGAAATTTAAAATTGGTTATTAGACTGATCTATCTATAACATGAATATGTGTGTGTGTTTATACATACATACACATACACACACACACACACACACACACACATTTGTGTGCAGATGTTAAGTTTGTGTATGTGTGTTTTTTGCGTGCATGCGCGCCTGTTACAACTGCAATAATAGTGACGGACACGGTCAGCTTTGTTTTCTGTCAGTGTAAAAATTTCTTGACAAAACGTTTCGCCAAAATACTCGAAATAATAGGCTAATTAAAACTTGCATTACATGCAAAGCACACATATAGAGATATAATTATACTTAATGTATGCAGACACACACACACACACACACACACACACACACACACATATATATACAAACATACACACGCCAAAACGGATAAACTATTATCCAAAGGTAAGTTCGTGTGATAGTGTCCACACAGATCCGCTCCACAATTTATGTCTATTTTAAAACATTTTTTTTTTTTTTTTTTTTTTTTTTTTTTTTTTTTTTTTTTCTGTTTCCATATTTCTTTCCTACTGTTGTAATAGCTATTTGTTGTTAAAATGTATTTATTTGTTTGTTTATTATCTTTCTATTTTTGACTATATGAATGCCTAACATATGACTGAACCACTGTTCATGCACAGAAGTATGTACCACATGATAAATAATGCAGGTCCTGTCACGTGATTCGAAGATTGAACGATTGTGCCGCGGAATGTCGACCAGTTTAACGGGAGAAATTATGTATAGCTAGCCATAAATAGTGTTCATTGAAAGGTCAGGATCGGTGAAATGAACAGGCACAGGCAGACGCTTACCTCTTCAAATCAAAACGACAAATCCGTTTATTCAGTATCGATTTGTTTTTTGTGTGAGTTCTGCTTACTACGATAGAAGTAGTTGTTTTCGTGTAGAGCGTGATTCTGTATTAATAATAATCTTTGGAATAATAATAATAATAATAAATAAATAAATAAACTGTTTAAATCAAAGCGGGCGAAAAGGATCGTTTGTGTATATATGAATATAAAAGCAGTTTAGTTTATGCGCTCTACGTGTATTATGTATGCTCGAGTTAGTCTGTAATTCACATCAGCTCTCTTCCGGATCATCACTGAAATCATAAATTAATATATATTATACCTGCATGAATTAACAAAAAAACAACAAAAAAAAAAAAAATGCGCCATATCAAAAATGTATCAAAATCTGTTCAACCTGTAACCTTTTTTGTTGGAAAATGTTGAACCTGCCCTGCGGAGGGTTTGAGCCTGTGACCTGCACAGCAACGCCCAAAGGCTCGGGGATGCAGTACAAGTGATAATAATACCGACAAGCGCGTTGCCGACAGATCATTTCTATTTCTGTAGCTAGGCCAGCTCGGAACGCGGCGAGGTGACCATAACTGATAGTGACGATGATAGCCGATGAATCACGACTGAAAACCGATACAGACGTAAAAAAAGAGGAACATTAGCTTTCATGACACGTCATCGGTGTCGGGTGTCGGAAACAAGGAAGTATTTTTGAAAGAAAGAAAGAAAGAAAAAAAAAAAAAAATAAAATAATAATAGAATAATAAATAGAATAAAATAATGTAACTGTTTGTATGTGTGAGGGTGAGGGTGAGCGTGCGCGTGTACTGATTATTATTTTCCTGATGCATATTTGAAATCTAATGGGAATTCCGTAGATTCCTATATATAAATATAAATGTGTATTAATAATATTAACAATATGCATGAATATGCACAGACTTTTCTTTGTATGTAGAAAAAACCACGTATTTATGTTTACAAATTATTGCGTAATTTATTTTGTATTGCTGTGTTCATTTTGCCATTTCTCTATAGGCTTATGTATTTATGGATAAATGTTTAGTTTATGTATGTGTGTATATGTATGTGTAGATGTGAGTATATGTATTTTAGTCTATGGTTCAATTGTCAAACGTGAGCTAAGGGATAAAATAGCTCTCTCTCTCTCTCTCTCTCTCTCTCTCTCTCTCTCTCTCTCTCTCTCTCTCTCTCTCTCTCTCTCTCTCTCTCGTTTGCTCTCTTCACTGTTTGTGTTTCTGTTAATTAAATAAATGTAACAACAAACAGAAGATAGTTGTCTCTTTTTACTTTATCTTTGTTAAACACTATGATTCAACAGAGGACAGGAATGGAAACTAAAAAACTCACCAAACGACATAGTTGTATAGAGCCACGTCACCAATATCATGACTACATCAACGGGGGCGTGGTTAGAAACGTTTCTGTACAAAACGAAAACCGCTACAAAACTTCAGTCTGGAAGAAGCGGTCGAAATTACTGTGATTCGATTTTCTTAACACGAAACGATATTTGCTGTGGAAAGTTTCCCGCAATATCTGTTGTGCAATTAGAAATGAAGTAAGGTAACTGTCGTGGGTTTAAGAAGACAAGTAGGAATTAAAGAGATTAGTGAAACGACGACACTATTTGAAACCTTGCTTAGTAACAGGCGGGTAACGAGAAATAAGAGATTCTTAACTGGAGAAACAGCGATTAAAAACAAGGCCTTTTAAGTAATTTTAGTGGGTTTTTTGTTTATCTCTCTCTCTCTCTCCATTAACTTATGGGTTCCTATTTTTATGGCTAGACAGGACATGAAAATTCCCAAATTTCGGTAACAACCTTTTAACACAATTACACTTACGACTACTCTAAATTTTTAGTGATATTAAAGAACAAAACTGAGTACGAAATTTACCAGCATCAGTCAGTCGACTGGCTCCACCTTTTCGCAAGTTAAAAAAATAATGATACACCATCTATTTAGTAACCTAACAGTATAACCTCATTAACATAGTAACCTTACAGTATAACCTCATTAACATAGTAACCTAACAGTATAACCTCATTAACATAGTAACCTAACAGTATAACTTTATTAACATAGTAACCTAACAGTATATCCTCATTAACATAGTAACCTAACAGTATAACTTCATTAACAGAGTAACCTAACAATATAACTTCATTAACATAGTAACCTAACAATATAACTTCATTAACATAGTAACCTAACTATATAACTTCATTAACATAGTAACCTAACAACCTCACGTATCATGAACAAGTTGACGGATTAATCATATAAACAGAGTAACCGTATGAAAGCAGTCGGCAATGTAACAATGCATACACATCAGTTTATCAGTAAACAAACAACGTAAACTCGTTAACATTAAATCAATCAATTTCCAGCTGTAACTAGTATAACTGTAATTAATAAATACAACTGCTATGACTGTCAGTTTAACTTCACTGACAGTACGTAATGAATACAACTGCTATGACTGTCAGTTTAACTTCACTGACAGTACGTAATGAATGCAACTGCTATGACTGTCAGTTTAACTTCACTGACAGTACGTAATGAATGCAACTGCTATGACTGTCAGTTTAACTTCACTGACAGTACGTAATGAATGCAACTGCTATGACTGTCAGTTTAACTTCACTGACAGTACGTAATGAAAGCAACTGCTATTACTACCAGTTTGACTTCACTGACAGTAGGTAATGAATACAATTACTATTACTGTCAGTTTAACTTCAGTGACAGGACTTAATAAATACAACTGCTATGACTGTCAGTTTGACTTCACTGACAGTACGTAATGAATGCAATTGCTATTACTACCAGTTTGACTTCACTGACAGTAGGTAATGAATACAATTATTATTACTACCAGTTTAACTTCACTGACAGTACTTAATAAATACAACTGCTATGACTGTCAGTTTGACTTCACTGACAGTACGTAATGAATGCAATTGCTATTACTACCAGTTTGACTTCACTGACAGTAGGTAATGAATACAATTACTATGACTATCAGTTTGACTTCACTGACAGTAGGTAATGAATGCAATTGCTATTACTACCAGTTTGACTTCACTGACAGTAGGTAATGAATACAATTACTATTACTACCAGTTTAACTTCACTGACAGTACTTAATAAAGTTTAACTTCAATGACAGTACGTTTACTATTACTACCAGTTTGACTTCACTGACAGTAGGTAATGAATACAATTACTATTACTACCAGTTTGACTTCACTGACAGTACGTAATGAATACAATTGCTATTACTACCAGTTTGACTTCACTGACAGTAGGTAATGAATACAATTGCTATTACTACCAGTTTGACTTCACTGACAGTAGGTAATGAATACAATTACTATTACTACCAGTTTAACTTCACTGACAGTACTTAATAAATACAACTGCTATGACTGTCAGTTTAACTTCAATGACAGTACGTAATGAATACAATTACTATTACTACCAGTTTGACTTCACTGACAGTAGGTAATGAATACAATTTCTATTACTAACAGTTTGACTTCACCGACAGTACGTAATGAATAGAATTATTATAACCATCAATTTAACTTCACTGAAGTGATAGTACATAATAAATAGTTGCTGTAACTGCCAGTTTAACTTCACTGACAGTGACAGAAAGTAATGAATACAATTGCTATGACTAACAACATTATTGTGACGGTAAGGAATGAATTCAATTGTTGACAAGCGGATTTAACTTCACTGACCCGAACAAACGATATAACCCTTTAGTAACTATTTTTATCTGATATAAAAGTCTCAAAACGTGTTTATGAGAATGATGACTTGGGTGGCAGAGGTTCGAACTCTGACTGATCTGACTGCTGTACATCGGGAAGGCATTTTAACCTGTTAACCGGACGATCTAAATGTCGTAGTCTGCTTCTGGACAGAAAATAATTTCTGCTCTTTTTATTTGCCCAGGGCGTAAAATAACCCTGTTTTGTGCAGTGCGACTTGCAGTAGGAAGTTGACGTCGGCGAGATAAAGAGAGTCGGCGATAACGTGCACTACGTAGTCAACAGCGCTGGCTAAGATAGAAATGATCAAGATCTGAACTGTGACGAGTCTGAACTCGACACTTCCTCCTGTAACAGTCATTTGCTTTCTATTGAATGATAAATGTAAAAAAGAAAATGGCAATAGAAAAATTATGAAACTGTATTATTTTAAAATGTAAATAAGAGACACAGAAAGAGAGGAGAAAGATCTAACAAAATATAAATAATTAAAAAATGTACGGATTAATTAGAATATTCACCTTCACCCCCCCCCCCAAATAATAATAATAATAATAATAATAATAAATAAATAAATAAATAAATAAATAAATAAATAAAATAAGAATAGAGTACTGGTTTAGCATATCGGCCAGCAAAATGTTAGCAATCACGGTTTGCATAGCTAATGCACATCATCCTGCAAACACTGGATTTGTATATATTCTGCATACATTCCTGTCGAAACATATTGCTGTCGATCAATACTAATTATATATATTTGTTATATTTATCCTGTCGTGCATAGGTTAATGCTGTAACATTTCACTATGTTCTAAGCGTTGATTTTTGTTTCCTATATGTTAAAATATTGCCCACATGTCAATGACCGTTCCTGTAATATTAAATTAACGCCTTTGAAAGAATGATATAAGGTGTATTATATACATCTGTAGTGATTGAAAGATCGCGTAACACACACACACACACACACACACACGGATGACTGTGGCAGAAAGCAATTCATTTGAATGTCAGTATTACGGCGAGCATGACAAGTCTACGACGTCATAACATTAGGAAACATCGATTGTATTAATTTTTCATTACAAATGTATCAGTTTGCAGTCTGCTTCAATGTCGATCGTCTGCCTATTAGGTACTTCCAGATCTACATGTGTATGCATTTTGTTTTAAATTGTATCTGACTGCCCTATCTTCAGTTTAATTTAAACTAAAGACTAAATAATAATAATAATAATAATAATAATTTAAAAAATAAATAAAGTAAAAAAAGTAAATAAAAGGATATATAAAGTACTGAACCCTCCTTTAAGTCTAGTTAAATACTAACAATTATGCTGTAATGCTTACATAATTTTTGTAGTTTATTCATCACATATTTTTTTTTTTTTTTTTTTTTTTTTTTTTTAAATGAGTTTAATTTAAATAATCTGTGTTGACTGTAAATCTATATTCCAAGATAAAATTTCAAAATAGTCACTGCCTGTGTATTGCTGTTTTTGTTATTTCTGACTTTAAAACATCTGTTACTGACAGATCACATTTGTGTAGGTATTTTTAACTGGTATGTAATAGATTCATGGTTGACACCCAACACCTGATACGCTGTACAAAACATTAAATTCTCTAGATAACACAACCAGGTCAGTTACTTAAGTAGATATGTAAATTAGATTTCTTAGAATTTTTTTACATAGAATATATTTATTGTGATGAAAAAAAATGTATTTAACCTATAGAGACAAAACAGTTTTATATGGCATTAACATATGGTTCAGGAAAGGAATTGGGGTTCTTTTTAGGCACTCCTGTGTAAAGCATATACCTGTCTTGATAACCTAGAGGACAGACTGCCTGAGGGCAAATACACCAGTGGGGGTGTTAAGGATGGACTTGTCACTGAATCTAGCCTTCATTCAGAACTGGGTCATCATTACCTTTGCAGGAAAGTTAACTTACAACAGTAACCAGTATTTCCTATGTGTATTATCTGAAAGTATGAATGCTTTGTATGTATGTATGTGTAATACTAATAGATGTACAAATCATAAACTGTTAACAATACAGATGCAGATAGCAGTGAACATGATGCAAATTGTAAAATAATATTGATATCAAGTCTCGTGTCTGGATTTTATAAAGTATATTTTATGGTATGGTTGTGTCAAATTCCACCATTCTGTTAGAAAGATTGATTTCAGTTTTCCAAGGTATTAGAATTACTTTCTCAGTCAAAATTGTGCATCACATTTATGTATCAATTGCTTCAATATATTATTCAAAGTTTCTTTGGAGGTAATTTCAGCCGCATCTTTATGTGTGCACTTTTAAAAAGTTGTAGAGGATGTTTTGTGTGTGGCCTTACAAACCCTAACCCACAGTGTTGATTAAGCCTGTCTCCAGGCAATGGCTACAAGTTGTAGTATGCTGGGAACTGACCCTGTGACCTGTCATGCCTCAGGCTGGTATTAACTATATGATATGGTCAACTCCTGAATCAGACATAATTATGTGTTAAAAGTAACTATACTGTGAATTTTCTTTTTATGAACAAGGTTTTCTTTCAGCTCAATGATATTAATGTTCTGCAAACTGTTGTATTTCTATTTGTTACTTCTTCATTCCTAAATATTATAATTATTAACATTCTTATTGGATATTATTATTTCTTTTCTCATTTTTTGTTATGAAAAGATCTTATTCAATGTTTTGACTACTACGTAAGCAAAAGTTTCATCAAATAAGTAATGACTAACAGAATGTTAAAGCCTATGACTAAACAAGTGTTAACATTCCTCTCTTTTTGTACAAGTACAAATTACTGAGAAGAAATCAATACAGCTCTATTGTAAGCTGCTGGTACCAGTAACAAGTAGGTGTAGCAAATTCCAGAAAGACTGAGCAGCCTGCACCAAACAACAATGTCAAGTTGTTTGAAGAGCTGTGGTTATTGATCGAGTCTGTGCATTATTTATAACAATTTCTTCGAGTAAGAACACAAACCAGGCTGAGACAGTAAAATTGACAGTTATTCTGAGACAGTATTTTTAAGAAAGTAATATGCACTCTTCTGAGGTATCACTTATTTTAGATAGCCAAATGTGGATACAATTCTATAAACAGAAAATAACAAATAATCATGTATTCCTCAATACATAAAACAATGCACTCGAATGACATTGTCATTTACATTTTTGTCATCATGTGTACATATTTGCACAGGCAGCAACATCCCAGTTTGTTTACTAGAACCTTTCTGTCCTAATTAACAATTACACTTGGATATTAATATTGAAATTTCAGAAAACAATAAAAATGTCTAATGTACAAACTATTTCCTTCTGTTTAGGACAATAATTGGTGGTGTGTTGTTGTGTTTTTTTGTTATCTTTGTTTGAATTAAATTGACATTTTGTATAAAAATATAAAATAAATAGATTAAGATTCAAACAGTTAAAAAAGTTGTTCAAAATTTAATAAGCATAGGTATCTTATTAGGCATTCAAACTACAAGTGTAACTGAATATGACAATAGATAATTAGAAAATACAAAGTTTAATTATGAAAGCATGCCAATTAAGTTGTAATATAAACTAACATCTAGAAACTATGCAGTACTTATCTCAGTGAACATTGAGTTAATCAGTAACTGTTACCAGTTAATCTTTGGCCACCTTTATTACAAGTTGTGGTAACACTAGACAAACTAACAAATAATGAACAAAATTATCACCCACCAACTGCAGTCACAGGTTATGCACTTCTTTCACCTTGATAATTAATAATACAAGTATCTATCATGCTAAATGTCAGAACCAGTTGTTGTAATTGATGTGTTCAATAATTGTTTTCTGACCTGTACTACATAAAAAAAATCACTCGAGTCTGTTTTATTAAAAGCAAGTTATCATTTTAAAAAGCCAGGTTTACAACAGAACAAAAATAATAAATAAAATTGGATGACGGGAGAAGATTATAATTACTTTTAATAACTTTTAAACCAAATTTAAAGTACATATATTAAAATTGAATTATAACAATTAAAGTTAATCATCTTTCTTTTTTTTCTTTTTTTTAATTTTGATTTTTTTTTTTTTTTTAAATTAGTCAGTACAAAAAAACAAACAAGAAAACTTGGAAGTACATATTAAAAAGAAAAACTGTGGAGTTATAGGCCAGATTTATTATCGTTCAACATATACTGAACACACGACATCTGTGATTTTACAAGCACTACGAATAAAATGGAAATTAAAAGGTGGGCACTTGAATGTGTAAAAAAACAAAAACAACTGTCAACATGTTCCAATTACCAAGTGACATATGTTTTTCAATAAAAGTACATGGCTATAATTCCAACAACTATCCTCACAACTGGTACAAATATTGAAGGTTTACATACACAGAGGGTAAGGAAGGAAAAGAAAAAACATTATGATATGGAAAAAAATTACAATCAGATGTCCTAAGCTGGCTTGATGGATTTTTAAAATATTTTGCTTCTTCCAGCGCATTTAATTAAAAGACATGAAACAATAATAGTTACTTCTTTCTTAATGACAAAATAATCACAATCCCGCAAAGATGCTTTGCGCAATTTTTTTTTTTTTTTTTTTTTTTAACAATCTGAAAATGTTCTTTGATGAAAGCTGCCTGCACACCCTCAAGCACAAACTGAATAACTGGCTGTTCTTGACTGTAGATCATTTTCAGGAATTTGACAAATTAATTGCATGTCAGATCATCCCATCTTTACGAGGAAACTTTCTCATGCATAAAAGGAAGCATATAACTGATAGAATGATAAAAAGAATGGTAATGCCTCCAGAGTCGGCTAGTCCAAGCGCTTTCGTGGCTAGTTTATAGTACTACAGCGAAAAACATTTCTTTGAGAACTATAATTGAGTCATGTTGTTAAGTTATGTTGAAGTCTGTCACATTAAGTCTGTCCTCCTTTTTTTTTAACAATTATTAAAAGTTTGTATAATCTAATCTTGTGCTTCCTGTTCATTGTCTGCTGCGTTGTCAGATGTCCAGAGTGTGAGATTATCCCTTAGCAACTGCATAATAAGGGTACTGTCTTTATAAGAATCCTGATCTAACTCATCAATTTGGCCAATGGCATTGTCGAAAGCTTCTTTTGCAAGAGAGCAAGCCTTGTCAGGAGAATCAAGAATTTCATAGTAAAACACTGAAAAATTTAGTGCCAATCCCAGACGACTTGGATGGGTTGGTGGCATCGAATCACAAGCCATTTTGTATGCTGCCATGTAGGCATTTTGTGAATTTTCTATGACACTCTTTTTCGCATCATCTTCTTTAAATTCAGCAAGGTACCGGTAGTAATCGCCTTTCATCTTCAGATAAAACACATTGCCGTCGGGTTCGGTGACATTTTTAATTAGATATTCATCCAAAAGATGCAGAACTTCATTACAGGTTTTATTCAATTCATCTTCAATCTTCTTTTTAAATTCTCTGGCGGCCTCTTTTTTTGCTGGATTGTCAGCTTTCGTTTTTTCGATCATGCAAACGACTCTCCAAGATGAACGCCGCGCACCTACCACGTTCTTATAAGCCACAGAAAGAAGATTGCGTTTCTCAGTAGACAACTGCTTATCCTGTTCGGTTACCTTTTTCATTGCTAGGGCCATGTCGTCGAATCGTTCGGCCTGCTCTGCCATTTTAGCCATCTGTACTAATTCATCCGTAGTTTTACACATCTCTATGACCTTCGACGTTTTTTCACGATCACCAGACATTTTCAACGATTAATGCTTACTTTTATTTCCCTGGCAAATTACAGTTTCTGAGTGGGAAGGGCTTCTGCAGCTCTTTCCAAAATGGCGGATTGCTAAGGAATGGGATTGTCTTCGTGCTATTGATTACAAATTTCATCTCATACTTTAGTTACTTCCCTTTGATTAGCAAACCGGCTTTATTTTCTAGACTTGCTCAATAGTATTGCCAGCAATAAAATTGTTCTGTTTTTTTTCTATTCTACCAAAACGGCATTTCATTTTTAAATCTGTCTGTTGAACGAACCATTAAAATAAAGTTTTAATAAATCTTCATTTGGATATAATTTAATTAATTTATGTAGTACTGAAATAGATTAATAGTAGAAATTTAATGAAATTATTATATATTTGCGTAACAGAGCAAAACCTATTTAAAGAAATAAACTACGAGTTTTACTCTATAAATAAAATAAAATAATTTAATCTGAGAAACGATCGTTAAACTATTGAAAAAAAAAAAAAAAAAAAAAAAAAGAAGAAGAAGTAAATGTATTAAATATAACCAATAAAGTCTAGGGTAATCTAATTTAAGAAAAAATTCTCCTTCCTCCCTACATTAATTGATTATATAGATGTTAATTAAACGAATATATTCATAACATAATCATAATTTGAAACACATGAAAATAATTTAGTTATAGCCAACAATAAACTTGGAATTAAAATGTTTTGTAATTCGTTAAGAGAGAAAAAACAACAACAGTTCTTTCAAAAATTTTGTTTTAATTTAATCAGCAATCAGTATATATATTTCACTGAATTCTAATGAATTCAAAATAGGAGGAAGATTTGTAATTCTTAATTGCACGAAATTCAATGCTCTCCTTAGTGAGGTTAATAAATTCATATTTGTAATTATAAACGATGCTATTATTCTAAGAGAATTTTTAAAATTAATTATATACTGAACAAAAGAAAGTCTACTTTTATTCAATTTTTGTTGAATTGTCTGCTCTTTATCAAAGGTGGCGCCAAAATACACTTATGTGTTGTGACACGAAGGTCCGACCGAAATTGGCATACCTGACTCATTTCCGTCTCGGCACGTTGCGTCCTTAGGTTAGAAACTTTTCTTCCTGTTTATGTGTCAACAGGTTAGTTCACCGTCTGTCAATCCATTCTCTTCGGTCTGACAGTTCCTTGTCATGGTTCTATAGTTACCAGTTCTCTAATAAGAAAAATTATTGCTAAGATAAATTAATACTAACTGAATAACTCCTAATTTAAAAGCATTATTAATGGGCTATTGTAAAACAATTTATAAGCATTTAAAAGGCGATTTCGACCCATCATAATTCTCGGATCTGTTTAAGACCACGCCTCCATTTGTTTAATTTTGTTTATTTATAGCACAAATTTTTAAAGTTTTATTATTTATATTAGATAATAGTTACAACAAAATTAAAGTCATTATTTATGCGTTTAGGATTTTGTTGCTTGGACTAAGTTGTTTAGCGTTAAATGAAAACGAAACGAAATAAATAAATGAAAAAATAATAATAATAAAAAAATAAAATAAAATGAAATAAAATAATAAAACAAACATAATATTAGTAATAAATGAATAAATAAAAAATATAGATCAATAAATAATATAAAAAAATATACTGTACGTGTGTGAGCGTGTGTGTGTGTGTGTGTGTGTGCGCGCGCGTGCTTGCGTGTTATTGTAGACTGATATCATTTTTTTTCACTCATGCAAGAGAACCAGAAGGAAGAAATATTTTGTATAATGAAAGCATTGTTTTAATATGCAATTTTATGGCTTTGTATTAATTAAAAAATAATAATAATAAACAAGTTTATAATAATCACATCATTTTTATATATATATATATTTGTGGGGAGCCAATTAAATTAATTAACTGTAATTACATTTTTGAACTTGCTTTTTTATTTAAATTTTTCTAGTGGATTGGTACAGTGATTGTTTACTGTTGCATAAAAACCAAAATGAAACATGATAATTTTTTTTTTTCTATTAACGATAATTATCATTTATTAATTTTAATTGATTTTTAATGAATAAGAATTTAAAAAGGCACAATTAGCAGTCAATCGAATAAACTAAATTTTATTTTGTTTTTACTATATCAAAGTGATTGGAATAGAAATTATGCATGCAAAATGCGTTTAGAAAGATGTCTGATTTTTTGTATTATATTCCAAGCATTAAAACAGATTTTTGTTTATTTTAGAATTGTTTTCTGTAAATCCATGTCTACAGAGAAGATTTTCCGATCCCAACAAGTGGCAGTTTTTATTTTCCTTTTTGTACATCCAGTCTGAGAAAATAAAAAATGACAGGAGCAGAGAAAAATCGCAGTCCATTTAAAGTTATTGGAGTTATTCTCCTTTACTGGACTGTGTCCATTTCTCTTGTATTTGTGATGAAACATTTGCTGAGTGGTCACTTTGGAAACCAGGATCTGTCCATCTTCATCTCCTGGTATCAGAGTTCAATCACTGTGGCAGCCATTCTCATAGCTGGACTTGTTGGCAGAATATTCCGCTTTAAAATTGAAGTTCCAAAACTTGACCTGGACACAATTCTTGATCCAGACATGTTGTCACTCAGCCTGACATTTGTTGCAAGCCTCACTCTGAACAACTTGATGTTAAAACACATTGGTGTTTCGTTCTATCAGATTGCCAGATCCTTCACTCTGATTTTCACTGTGGGAATGACTGCCTGCATGTTACGACAGATTGTAAGTTTGAAGATCACTTTTTCCTGTCTTCTCATAGTTTGTGGCTTCTTCATTGGCATAGACCAGGAGGAGGCTTCAGGCACAATAACAGTCTGGGGTTGTATTTATGGACTCCTGGCCAGCTTTACGTCCGCTCTGTGTGGCATTTTCTTCAAGAAAGGAGAAGCAGCCTGTGGCGGCAGCTCTCTGAAACTGTCATTTGTTAATAATTTTAACAGCATGCTCATTTTTTTCCCTCTTGTTATAAGCACAAACCAGCTTTCTCATCTGTACAATTCAGACTATTTTTCTGACCCCATGTTGTGGATTTTTTTAACAATTTCAGGAATAATGAGTCTTCTCATTGGCTGGATCAGTGCACTGCAGATCCGCTATACGTCACCCGTCACCCACCACATCAGCATCAACTCCAAATCACTAGCTCAGACACTTATAGCCATCATAATCAACAACGAACACAAGACGATGATGTGGTGGGTGGGCAACTTGTTTGTTATTTTAGGAATATTATCTTATTCATATAACAAATACAAAGAACAGAACCAAATGAAGGTTATGAAGACACAGGTTGGTGCAGAAGGTGTTCGGAATGGGTTTAAACAAAAAGATGTAACAGAATTTGAAACTGAGGACGATTCTATTAATTTAACAGTTCAGAAGTGAAATTAAAACCAGCATTTTGTAAAATACGCATAAAGTTACGTATTTTATAAAAATATATTTTTGTACAAGTCTTAGCTTACAATTAGAGTTTATGTTAAGAATCGGAAATGTTGTTTATGATGTGATAAAAACAAAGTACAGAAAGCTAAATTATTGACTATAATTGTCACATTTGTTGACATCTGTGAAATCCAGTGTATTATTTGTGCAAACATCTTTCATATTTTTTAAGACTTGAAAGAAATTCCACATACAAAGGGCAGCTGAAAAATCTCAAGACCACATTTGTTCGTGTGATTTAAAATGTTTGCGCGTCTGGATGAAATTTTGAACATAATACAACTTGTGTATGATGTCAGTTATTCTGATACCCTGATCTAATGAACACAAATATTAGCTGGACAACAAATATCAAATGGATGGCAAATGATATAAAATTAATTTGAATATGTATTTGAAATAGACAGCAGCTTTAACTTACTGTTTCTATGATTTTAATGATGCATGTTTTACTTTAAAACAAATACATGTACATTGAGCAAGCAAGTACATGAAAACTTCCAATTGCACATTTTTAATTTACATATAGACATACATTATTGATTATATACTTATTTTATATGTTGAGGGTGTTTTATGTATATTTTGAGAGTTATTATAGACATAATTTTTACTGCACGATAAATGTTTGTGCTTGATATACTGTGTTTTTTAATTTCTATTGTATTTATTAATAATTTTTGATTTTGTTACATTTATTTTAAAATGAGTGACAAAAAATTAATAACGTGCATCTATTTGTTTGCTGTGCTGGCATTGATTTTAAAATTTATTTCTGAATTAAAATAATAAAGTGTATATGGTTTTTTAAACCCAGGAAATAATTTTTGTTAATGCTTTACTCGGTGTAAGTATTCTGAATCTGTTACGCAATATTTATGTTTCTACAACTGGTATAATTTTATTTTTTATTATCAGATTTAAATATTGTTTGTGTTGGTATTCTGTCTTCCTATGAAAGGGTGCTGCAGCGTGTTACCATGTTTAAAGAAATTTGTTTATTTATAAAAAAGACAAAGAATAAGAAGTAAAAATTCATACTGGAACCTACCACATTCCCATTACGCAAGTGTGATTATGTAAATAATATACTGAAAAGTATTTTAAAAATATATTTGAGCTCAATTTTATTGTGACTACATTATGTCTACAGTATACTAGCACATATAGTTACAGGCTAACTGAAATACATTTTAATTTTTAAAATGACAAATGCAAGTTTTAAAATCTTGTAAAATCTGTAAATATAATTCAAAGTATTTTTAATGTTTAATGTTGTATTAGATGACTGAATGCAGATATTTATGAATGAAAAGTTCTGTGTGTGTATGTATGAGTAATATGAGCAAGTGAATGTATGCGTTATTGGATGTACATTCTTGTGTATAAAATACACAAAAACACTTATGTACATAATGCTGAAAAGAAATATATGCATTTTACCAATTACTTTTAGTTCTTTTTTCAACATGTATTTGTGTATTCAGTTATTGTTTTTATTTGTGGGAATAAAGGTGACTTAATAAACTTGTATATTTAATGTGTATGTATGTTATGTAGAGTATTTACATTAAACAATGTATCCTTTTATTTACTTTATTTGTTACATGTTTTAATATCGATTTTACTGTTATTTACATACAGAAGAAAAATAAAATATATATCATTTTTATTTCCACATAAATCCAGTTATAATATTAAATCCTTTTCATTTTTATTTGTCATTGTGTTCATTTTATAGAAAATATTTATTTTATTCTGTTCAGTGATATTTATGATTTAAATGTTAAACATTCAGTATAGATGTTAAAAACTGGATGGCTGTTTTGAGAGTACAGTTTTTTAATTGGTAAATAATATTTGCATATTAATAAGTTTATTTCCTGGTTTTGGATTTTCTTTGAGTGGTTGTTTTATTTATTCTTATATAAAAAAAAATAAAAAATAAAAAAAAAAGTATAATCTTAAAGGAATGGAGTAAAATTGTTCCTTGTATGTAAGGCTTTTGCCAAGTAGATTATTTAATAAAGTATTCTTCTTTTTCATGTTGTTAATTGTGTGTTATTTTGTTAAAGTGTACCATATGGTAGATTTAGTATACTTGTGTACCTCAAATTATAGATTTATTATTTCTTAGCAAATTGTTTTTGCTGGAAATGGCACATTAATTAGTGTATAGCAATAATAAACTACCAGTCTTTTCTCTGTGTGATGTAACTTCATAAACAAAAATATATTAAATCATGAGAGTAGTTTTATTTTTATTCTCAGTGTGTGTTTTATATATAACAGTACCAAACTAATCATTTAAAAATAAATAAAATATATTAAATTTTTTCCTTTTAACAACCTTACTTCATATTAAGCATTTAAATTCTAAATAAATCAGTGGTAATGCATTAATAAATTTAAATATTTGACTAAGAAAGCAAAGTCTGACATAAAATTGTTATCATGAGTTTTATTTGATTAATGGATCATAATTTTGCTGAATGCAGCTATGTTTGTTTAAATTATAATAAAAATTAAAAATTAAACATCAGCTGCCAGCTGTTGTATGAATAATGTTTACAGATGAGAGATAAACACATTCAAAATGAGATATGCTTTAGGTCAGCACATTTTGTCTTGAGTGTATTAATTGTTTCCTGTGATTCTCAAAAATACCAGTTCCTCAGGTTTTATAAATTGCTATTGCTTTTTGTTTTGTCACAGAATGGACACAAATAGTTAAATTACTAAATTTCATTACAAAATAATCTGTCTGTCTTGCTGTCTAAAAAAAAAAAAAAAAAAAAAGCCTATGATATTGTTTCACAAACTATATAAACTATTATATTTGAATTAATAAATGTAACATTTAAATACTGTTTCTATCTGCCAAAATATAAATATGATTCTTTCAGTGACTGCCACAGTTTAATATAACTACATGGTTTGTCCAACAGCAGGCTGCTGCTTTCTAATATCAAAATATAAATAGACAATTTTACCCACTGTAGAAATTGTATTCCTCATCTTCTAATTTCTAGTTATATTCTGATGAAATTCTGAAATCATCTAATTACTAGTGGTTGTGTATAATCTGAAAAAACACTGCATATCTTAAATGTATGACTTTCATTACAATGAATCTGGTTGCCCACAGTGATATTTGTCATTACTGATATCATTATGAACTTACCAAATAATTTCTGACAGTAATTCAGATTTCCATAAAACAACAACAATAGTAATAATACATTTGTACACAATAAATCACACTTGATATTCATCAGTGAGGTATAATATAAACATATCTCAACTTAGATGACAGATAAAAGAAAAAATATTTGCTATTAGTTAAGCATGTAAACATCACACAAAATGATAAAATTAAGATTGCATGGTTGTTTAATTAGATAAACAATTATAAAAATGTATTTTAAAAATATTTTTTCCATAATAAAAAGACACCTTTGAATATTTAGTTTAGAGAGAATGGAAACCTAATGAAGAATCCTATGCCAGTAGTCACTGTTGTAAGTGCACAAAACATCTTCAAACTGACGTCCACTACAAATCACAGATAAATGATTGACATTTATATTTGCTGAAAGTTAAATACGTTTATGCATATGTGTATGTGTGTATTATATACTGTGTATATTTAAAGACATTAATATGTGTCGTACGCAATGTGATCTTTAAAAATAAAATAATAAAAATAAAAACTTACCATACAAAGTAAAGGTGTGTGTGTGTGTGTGTGTGTGTGTGTGTGTGTGTGTGTGTGTGTGTGTGTGTGTGTGTGAATCATATATTGCTGGTTTCCAAAATACCTAACGTTCAGTAAGCCTACTTAGTACTTTACTGATTGTTTAATTATTTTGTTTGCTTTAGTTCGTAATTTTGATATTCACATTATGATATTGAAATATTATTTAAAATGAACATTTGAAAAATAAAATAAGAGTCTTAAAATGCAATTAAATCTGATCAACAAGAATAATTAATATTTGAAACATTTCGTTTAAAAAAGCAGTTTACAAAACTGTTTTATCTGGTTATGATATATTCTTCGTTTCGGAAAGAGAAACTATTTATCCTTAACCGGTTCAATAACCACATTTTTCTTGTAATCATAGTTATCTCCCTTGGATCTGTTGTTTGAAATTTGGAATATTCACCTGTCCTAACATGATTGCTAAAAATTACAGAGATGTTTGCATAATCATAACATTAATTACAACAGGTATTACAGGGGAAATGTTACTGTTATTTACATGATATGATGATTTGATTTCTTCGTTTATTGCTCTCTTGTTATTATTATCTTTAATGACCCAGTGTAACGTGTTAATGGACAGGTAACCGTCAAAATGGACAACATTCACATCCGTGACGTTGTCAAACAGGGATAAAAAGAAAATTAAATTAATGTTAGAGAGTTATGTCGATTAGGAACAAGTTGCCATGTGTACCTTTTCCCGAACCTCTAGGACTATCCAGTTCCATGAATAATTATAATAATTATAATACTTAAAAACAGGAAAGCGTATTCCCTATTATAATTATTCGGATTATACCAGAGTGACACAGTATTATTATCATGTACGATTGATTATCAGTATCAGTTACTGATCAACTACTCGTTTGCCTGGTATTTGAAAGTGAAATAATAATAATTATTATTATTACTAAATCTCAAATTGGACATTGTATAATTACTAATCAGAAAATACCAGATGATTCCAACAAAATCAAAATCATGATTGTTATTACAGTAAAATGTGAAAAACTCAAACTATTCCTGCATCCATTATTATTTTCAGATCCAGATATAGCATTTATTTTTTTCACTATTGACTACAAAACCAAAATAGAACAAGCAAATATATAAAAAAATTATTGTAATAACAATGTTGACAAACTGAATTTGCCATCAGCCAAAATGAAATATTTGAGTTAGGAGCCTCATAAACCATGAAATTAATGCAGTAATAGTTTAATACAAGATATGTAATTTAGGAGATATTAACAATAATTTTAAAAAGTCATTTTTATCATTTCTCTTTCATATACTTCTAGAGAAGCAAAAACAACAACAAAATTTAAAAAGTAAACTAGTAGTAGTACATTTTATTTTATTGACAGCTTTATTTTTATAAATTTTCATTACCATGCTTATAACATGTATACTGGCTGAATGTTTTTTGTTGTTCTGGCTCTGTGTAATCCATTATTTGTTAAACCATTCTGTTAGACATTAGCCATGTTTGGAGAATGAAGTATCTTAAACTAAAGAGTTGCTACAAAAACAAACGCATGTCAAAACCTATCTGTTTCTCAGATAAGTGGATTATACAGGTTGATTAATTACCAAACAAAATAGTTTTATTTATAAAGTATAATCTAAAACGGAGGTCACATACACAATAATTTATTACATCATATTTAATCTGACACTGAAACTGATTGCAAACTTTTAATTTCATTGTTTAAAATTTTTTATTTTATCTTAGATTCCACTCCTTATTCTGTCTATCTCATTTGAATAATTTATAACTTTGATAATAAAATGTTTTGTTTAGACACTGATGTAAGTAATAAATATATTTTTTGTTGCTTGAAAAAGTTTATCTATCAATAGTTAGCTTACATATATTTATATTTTCCTTTTTTTCAAGTGATGTGTTTGTTGCTGGATAATACAGCTAATAATAAAATTATAAGTTAATACTAAATAATACCAAATTAGAGTATTACTGCCCTAGGATTTTTTTATGTATTTATATATTTATTTATTTTAATGTAAAACTCAGATTAATAAAAGATTGGAAAATGTATCATCTTCTTGGATTTGGAATCCTTTATTATTAACAAAAGTTAAGTCTGGAAAAAAGTAAACTTAGGAATATATCATGTACCTTCTTGATCATTCTTCCAGTTAATTTTAATGTTTAATGAATAAAATTATTATTGTTTTATCACACAGATTTTTTTTTTTGTCAATAATATTCTTTTATTTTGAATAATTTTTTTTCACAGACCTGTGATGTGAGGATAGCTGGAACTGAACGATGGATCCTCAACACAAGAATGTTCTGATCACTCAGCGAGCCAACCTGGTCGAGAATCTCAACATCCGCGACGGCCTTTACACCCAGCTCATTACACGAGGTGTCCTTAATGCAAGGATGGTCCGTACTATACAGGTTAGTGTATTGTTTATTGTAGTCTGTTCCTGTAATTTCAGGGTGGTTCTTATACAGGTTCGTTTATGGTTTATTATAAATAGTGACCGTAATGCCAGGGTTGTTGTTATTGAGCAAGTTATTTTATATTTGCTGTTGACTCTGTCTGTAATGCCTGTTTCATTTTACTATTTAGGTTAGTTTACTGCTTGTTAAAGACAATTTTATTATACCTGGTTGTATTACACAGGTTCCTTATTATAAACAATGTCCATAGTACTTAATACATACTAATAGTTATTTAAAGATCATTAAAGTGTATTATATGGAGAGGATATCCATATTAAACAAGATTTTTACCAATTTATTCTTATGACAGGAGGTACATTTTTTTTAGTTTTATGTTATTAACTGTTTGTCCATCTGTAATGTATTTCTTTCTTTCTATCTATCTATTTTTCTTCTATCTGTCTGTCTATTGAAGTTTAAGTATTATTTAAATGTTATTTAAAGTATCCATAAAGCCATTTTTTTTAATCAGTGGCCACATAGTTCTGTGCAAGGATGGACTGTGTAATTATTTCAGATTTTTGAAACATAAAACTGTCTGTGTTATTTCATTAGTTCCAATCTGATCATTTGTTTATTTTGACATTAATTTATCTGCATTTTTGTTTTCATTTTCTTGGTTGGGTATTCAGTATTCAGGTGTGAATTTCAGAGATTGTAATGTTATTCTAAAGCATTTCATAAAAATTTCCCATACAGATTTTTATTTTTCATATTTTTGTAATACTGATACAAATTATGAAAAGAAAGTGTTCTTAGAAATAAATTTGAGTACATACTTATATTTTTATATCCTGGGTTGGAACAAAAGTCTGTATCATTTTCAGTAGGTGGCATTTGAGCATGTGATTTCATGTTACATGTGACACATATTTATATTCTGTAGTGTTGACAAAACAGAACATGTGTGACTGACTAAATGAATCTGCAGATATCTAAATATTGTCATTTAATTTTACTTAACAAAATACTGCCTTTTTTCTACATAAAACTTTAAATTTTATAAAATAAAGACAGGTGTAATAATTATTAGGTGTGTCTACAGTCTGCGGAGGTGGAATTTGTAAGCCAGTCGTTGTGCAGATGTTAATCTTGGTGTCACAGGTGCACATGCAGTTCAGTTCAGTTTATTGTTTTTTTATTCTGTTTCCAAAGTAACAGTACACTAATTACAGAATTAACTTAGTTTACATACTGAGATGAAGAGATTGTTCCACAAGTTACTGTCATAAAGCCATAATAACACATCATCATTTATGATTAATACATTTCATTTTAAATAACTAAAACCTTCAATTCCAAACAAAATGTAGTGAAAGTTTTAAATTTTTCATTAAACTAGACAGTTAAAAATTTTAAAAATATCTATTAATAACAAACAAATTTTTAAAAATGTAACTGAAACCAGTGGAAAAAAATAAATACAATGAAAATAAATTTTGAAAATAAATAAAAACCAGATATTTTTTTTACTACTTGCAGTACAATCGTACCACTGATCAACAAAGTGAGGAATTATTGAATATTTTGCCCACCAGGGGGCCCCTGGCTTTTCAGCGTTTTTGTGAAGCACTTATAGCTGACGATCAAAAACACATCGTAACACTTTACTTAATTCCGAGAGACGAAACTTACCACTAGCATCGGTAAATTTAATTTAAATTTATAAAATTTGTGAAAAATGTTTAGAGCTGCAGAAAGAGAGAAGGCAAATTTTAAAAATTATCCAACATTTATTGGGGTGTAGGGTTAAGCATTTTTCTCACTTTCAGTAGAAAATTAAAAAAAAGATTAATGTGATGGCAGGTGATAACTGAGTAATATCCTGAAAGCAATAAATAAATAATTAAGTAAGTAAGTAAATAAATAAATTCAAATCATGCATTCTTTTAAAAATATTTTTAAAAAATAATTATGTATCCTAATTTTTTCACCTAACTAATAATGTGCATTCATTTTATTAAACATTCAGTTTTTCTAATTTTATTCTTTATTTATTCATATATTTTTTTGTGTTAATTTTTGGCTTGATAAACTTCTTTAAAATTGTTGTTTTCTTGGCAGAAACCATAGTTTTATTACCAAATAAATATTCAGTACTTTTTACAGTGAGTGTATGTAAATTATTCTGATCAATTATTTTATTTTCGAAAGACTTGTTTACATATCAGTATAAATAATTACAAAAACCTTTCTAGTGATATTTATAATAATGAAAATGTTCAGTGTTTAATATTTTAAAATTATTTTTTAATTTGTTTTTCTCCTTAATGTTTCAACCTTAATGTCTCTGAAATAGAATTTGTCCCAGTATTTCAGCAAGATTAACATTTTATTAAGTTTGAATTATGCTGGTCCTCCTAAAGTTGTTATTGTTAATACAAAAGAAAATCATAATAGTGAACATATTGTTATCATTCCATTTATTTATCTATTTATTTTTATTAGTGTTTTTGTTTCATTCCTACTTGGCTGTTGCTTTTACTCCGTAGTTTTATTAACTTGGTAGGTTCATTTTATCTAACGCTTTCTATAATTGTTTATATTTTCATTATTTATGTATTAATTCAGTTCGTTGCTTATATAACTGATTACCTAATTTACATGTGTGTTTAATTAGTATTCACTTATTCATCTGTGTTTTTATTTATTAAATTTCAGCACAACCGTTCTCCCGACGCTCAAGCTGAAGAACTTTTGAACATCATCCCGACGCGGGGTCCTGACGCCTTCGCCAAATTCTGCGACTCTCTCATCGCAGACGATCAGAAGCATGTCGTCGACCTCTACCTGCAGTGTGAGTCGAGTGGTGAGCACAAGAGGAACTCGGAGCAGTGCTCAGACAACACCGAGGGTCCAGAGGCAAAGAAACGACCTCGCTCTCCGTCGCCCACAGTCATCTGTTTCAGAGACAGCACGGAGAATGTCGTCATTAAGTATTTATCCAGGGAGCTTCCAGTTAGAAAGAGTCAAAGTTTCAGCAACTATCAGAGTTCTGTCACAGACTTTGGGGGTGATGTGAGACTGAACATGAAACATTTCGTATCCGCACCAGCCTACAGCTCATTTGTGGACCCATTTATTCCAGTGTCAATGAAGAAAATGTCCGAATCTCAATCATCCACACACGCAGATCATCTTCCATCCTCACATTCACAGAGGATCTCACTTTCCAGATGTGATACCATAGGTATCTTTATTATTGTTATTATTATTATTATTTTTATTATTATTATTATTATTATTATTATTATTATTATTTTTATTATTATCATCATCAATATCATTATCATTTTTGTTGTGTTTTTGTTATTCTTGTTATTATATTTTTGTTACTTTGAGAGCTCTTGTCAAAAATACCATCACATCACAATTCAATAAGCAGCTGAGGTATAAGTTTAATTTGATATTAAAATGGAGGGCAAAGATGGGTACAGTAGTGAATTTTGGGAAGCTGAATAATATAACTTTAAAAATAAAATAGGCTTTTTGTTTTTAAATAGCTCTTTATATTTAAGATTATTCTAATTATTATTATTTGTATTATTATTGTTTGATTATTTTTATTACTGAAAAAAAAAAAAAATATAAATATTATTAACAAATTGTTTGTTACTGATTTTGAGCATGTTCTTCCTATTATTTTAATTTATTTATTGTTTTTCAGATACTATGAATAAAAACTCAAGCATTCAAATGTCTTCCCATTCCAAAGGTATGTTGCCTCAGAAACCACTCTGTTAACTGTCAGCTAAAATTGATATACATTTATAGAAACTTAAACAATTAAATAAAAATAAATATAATAATAATAATTATTATTATTATTATTTTATTGTGGTGTTTGTAAAGACCAGTCAAAAGTAGTTTATACAATAACTTTATAATACTGATAATTTATTATTATTATATTTATTTTTTTATCTAGTTTATAATATTTCCTTACTTTATTCATCATAAGAGTATTTTATATGTCTGTATATTTTCTAAGTGATTAAGTTTTGAAGTATTTTAGTTTTTTTGTTACAGTTCCAACATCATTTGAGGGGAGCTCGGTGCTGTTTGATGAGACTGAAGATTTGAACTTTGACCTAACAGATGGGCCAGTCTGTGTCCAGGTGGCTCTGTCCAACAGACAGTTCTTCTTGACCAACTACAGAAAGGTTTGTGTAAACTACACACATACTACTTTAAATACGTGTTTGGTCTTTATTTAGATTTTAGTTTGTGTAATTTATAAATATTAAACAGGTTTTTTTTATTTTTTTTAATTTAAAAATTTTTGTATAAATACGGCCCAAAGGGTTTGTGTAAATACTAATTTTGTAGAAACCAGTAAAAATAACATTTTCTTAATTCTGTAAGTAATTAATTGTTTATGTAAATTTTAACTGTTCGATAATTAAACCAAAGTTTGTGCAAATGTTAACTGTATAACAGAGATAATTTTGTCTAGTTACAACAGTAAGCAGTGTAAGCAGTGATAGTCCAGAAAGTTATTTTCACTGTCAGAAAAAAAAGTGATGCACATTTTAAATAATACAGTAAAATCATGGAAAGGTTAACATCTGAACTGTTGTATAATGTTTTTACTCAAATATAAAAGTATAAATTTATAATTCTGAGAGGCAGTTCTTAACATAATTATTTAATAATTATTTTATGCCATCTCCAAAAATTAGTTTTACTTTTTAATTTTTTTATTAAAAGTTGTTTTTTAATCACACATAAAAGGATTTTTGTAAATAATTTTCTGACTGATTGTTCTTCTTAACCAGAATGTAAAACTATTTATTTAAATTTCAGTAAAGTGAACACCACATGTATTTTGTCTGCAGTCATTTTCCTTCTAATTCATTGCTTCGTTAAGTAAATAATCTAACGACATAGTTGTAATCTAAAATTTTAAAGGACTAATGACCTAATTAATTATTTTAGTCATATCCAATGAAGAAGATTCCAAGAGGCAAAGCGTTGATCATCAACGTCAATGAGGTTTTAGGAAAACCACCTCGTCGTGGTACCGACATTGACCGTGACAACCTGTGTAACCTGCTACAGCAGCTGCATTTTGAAACCGTAGTTTACAACGACAACGATGGTCTCACTGCTGAGGTTTGTTTGGTTAAATTCTGAATCTTTATTAGAACAAATTACTAATTAATACAATACAGAATGTTAGTTTGTACACATTCGATTAAAAACAGAAAAGTGGACATTTTTTAAATTACATATAAACTTTTCAGTTTTTAAATATAATAATCTGTTCTTTTTTAAGTTATTCTAATTAAAGTTCAGTTTATTAAATTATTTTAATCTTGATAAACTATCAATCTAACCTTTGTAAGTAGTTTATTAAAATCATTATTATTTTCTTAAAAAAGTATATAAAAGTACTGAAAAGAACTATTTTGTTTCAGGAATTACAGGAAAAGATGAGGAAGTTTGCAGCTCTCTCGGAACACAAAGACTGCGACTGTTGTGTGATTTGTTTGCTCAGTCACGGAGAGGAAGGATTTATTTTTGGAACTGATGGGAAAAAGATACCAATGGACGAAATATTTGAAATGTTTGACAATAGCAGATGCAGAGGACTTCTTGGAAAACCTAAAATATTTATCATACAGGCTTGCAGGGGAGGTAATTCATGTAGTCTTCTAGGATTTTTCTCATTGCTTAGTTTCTGTGTTTATCTGGATTTTCTTATACTTGTTTGAGTTATTTACTTGTTTATTTATTTAGCTGGCTGCTTAGTAGTAGTTGAATGATCTATCATTACTCAAAATAAATTTTAAATTAAATTAATAGTTTATCATGACTTTTCATAACCTGATCTATAAAGATTCAGTTTAAGCCATACTTGCAAATTAGAAGTTTCAATAAGAATATTACCTTTTTATTTATTTATTTTTATATAATAAATCAGCTTTGAGCACAGATTAAAGATTACTATTGATAATAGTGATTTTAAAAATTAATTAATTTTAATTTTTAAATGTTTATATATTTCACAATCATACAAGTAATTTGTTGCAGTTTGTTGTTTTGAATTTTATAGATTAACATAACTGGAATTAAAAATTCTGCATTAAACAAAAATATCCTGCATTTGATTGCCATTAAATAACTTAACTCTTTTTTCTGAAATAAATAAATGCAACAGTTCAAAAAATAATTTGCCATTTTTCAGTTGTCTTATTAAAACTTATTGAGCATGATCACAACTAAAAACAGGCAAAAACATCAGCCATGTAAGCATTGACAATAAAATGGCAGCTTGCAGATGTTTTTATAACAGTATAGTTTTATTTTCATTGTTTGTTATTAATGGTGGTATAAAAATAAAAAGATAATTTGAAATATACAGGTACATATTAACAAGATTTTTTCTGTTTCAGGTGCACTTGATAAAGGTGTTTCATTTGTACAAAATGCTGATGAGGTTGATGGAGGGCCTCCAGTTCGACCAGAATCTTTACAACAAATACCAACAATGTCAGACACAGTGATCTGTTACCCCACACAACACGGTACAATGTCTTTTATTTTACTTTTATAAAATTTAATATCACAGTTGTCTCTGGTTCTAGCCAGAAAAGAAGCTATCATTTAGATTGTGTTGATTATTTTCTTATTTATTAATTTTATATATTTTTTTTTAAATTAGAAATTGTTAACTCAACTAAATATTTTTTTAGTTTGATATTTGTATTTTGTATCATGGGTATTTATTCTCTTCAGTGAAACTACAGAAATAATAAAATAATAAAAACGTTAAATGAAACTCGTTTATCATTTGTGTATTTCTAATTATACCAAATTTTTGCCCACTTCTACAAAGAATATGTGTAATATTTTGAGATTGTCTAAGTTTTATTTTAAAAATGATACAGGTTAGATCACTGGTCTAGTGTCTGTATAGTTCTGTGGATATTTTTCAGGTTACTATGCTTGGAGAAACCGAGAGCGAGGTAGTTGGTACATTGAGGCAATTGTACAAGTTTTTATGAGACATGCTAAAAACGAGGACATCTGCACCATGTTAAACAGAGTGAGTTTTATTTTGTTACTGTGCTAATGAGTTGTATGACAATAGGTTATGACAAATCTGTTGGGATTAACAAAAGTTCAAGTCATTCTTTAAGTGACATTCAAAGATAGCATTTAGGTATTTGTAAAAGGATTTATCCTCATGTGTGCCATTTTGTTCACCTTTCTGATTATGTACATATGTCATATATTTCAGTCACACGTGAAATGAAATCACACGCTCAAATATCACCTGTTTGAAAGCATTACAACCGTTTGTTCGAAAGCAATACACTGGAATATCTGATTGATATTTTTACCACTCAGTTTAGATTTTTTTTTTTTAATAAATCCTATTATATCATTATTTGCATGATAGAAATATTTGATTCAACTCTTTAATATTATAAATAATAATAATAAAAACAAATATTAAATGGTTTCTGTAAAAAGTCTAATAAATATTTTTCTTTTAATTAATTTTTGTAAATGCTTCCTAAGTCACTTTATAAAATCAATACTAAATGATTTCTATAATGAAAAATCTAAAAAATATTTCTTTTAATTACGTTACATAAATGTTTTAGAAGGCATTTTACAAAGTGAGGTAGTAATTTTAAATATGTATAACATTCACTGACAATTCAAGAATATTTTCCTCGGCACTCAGAATAGTTACATCCCTTTAAACCTCAAACTAATTTAATCCTGAGTTCTTTGTAAGACTGGGACAGAAAAACATAAAGAGTATCAATACACAGTAACAAGCCAGCCAGTATAGAGACTTGATCTCAGTATCTAACAGTTGTGTGCTGATAGTTTATTTATCCAGTAAATAACATAAACTAAATGTGTCTTTTGCTGTATTATCACCTCAGGGGTAGTGAAACACCTGTTACACAGAGCAAACAAACTGGTAATTATTAAAACACAGAGAATAATGAAATGATTATTCTGAAAATGAAATATTAATAAGTTATTTATTTATTTACCTGTTTAGTTATTTATAGAAAATGTAATAAACCTTCTGTTAGGCAGAAAGGTATTTGTGATGTAAATTGTTAGTGTTAAATGTAGTTAAATAAACTCAGATGTTGCTGATAATATTCATAAATAACATTCTTTGTGTGTATAGTATATATATATATATATATATGTATGAGCAGATTACGTGTGTGGGTGTGTCTGTGGGTGTGTATGATATATATATATATGTATGTATGTATGAGAAAATGACGTATGATTGTGGGTGTGATATCATTTTCATCTCTGAATAAAATGTACATGAATTAATCCATTTCACATGGAAATTAACCTATATAATTCTTTTATTCATTCAAAATATGTTTTCTTTTCTGTTGTCATTCTGATTAGGTATTCAGCTGGAAAAAATATCAAATAATGATATTAACAATTACAGTTTTTTTTATACTTTTTTATTTTTTATTTTAAGCATTACTGTTATCTGATTTATAATTACTGGATTTTGTCTTCTTGTTTTCTGTTATGTGTTGAATTTATTTTATGCGATGTGATGTGATATTATTTTATTTTATTTTATGGTTCTGTTTTATTTTTTTCATTTTATTTTATTATTTTATTTTATTTCATTATTTTATTTTATTTATTATTTTTTTATTACTTTTTATTGTTTTGTTTGTTTTCTTTTGTTTTTCATTTTTTCGACTCGTTTCATTTCACGTTGTTACATTTCCAGGTGAACCGAGTTGTGTCATGCAAAGTGTCCAGATGTCCTCAGATTGAGATGGACAGAATGTCTCAGATGTCAGAATACAAAAGCACCCTGACAAAACCACACCTCTACTTCTTCCCAGGAATCGGCTGTGTCGCACAATCTGCAGTGGAATGAACTGAATGTCGACTCAGCCACTATTTTAATATTATCAGTTCTAAATATTTAAAATATTCCACTTACTGTAATTAAATAAATCAGTTAATAAATACCAACAAAGTTATTTTTTAATGTTAAGAGAATCAATACATTCAATACATGTTTTTTCTTAAATATTATTTCCAGTTGATGGAGTTAGGAAATCTTGAAGAAAATTCTGTTACAAAATGGTGTATCCTATAAAAGTGGTAATATTCTATTACAGCACAGTCCCCATTCATAATTAGGTTTATTTCACTACAGGGTGTGTCGGATAAACTGAAAATGATGGTTCAGTTATTGATGACAGTGTCCTTGACCTCTCAGTATTATTCTCTTTTTGTTTCTTCTCTTTTCTCTTTTTCACATTATTTACTTCACTCTGTAGTTTAAAATGTATAATCAAAGTATTAATAATGTATCAACTTGCAAAGAAGACGGAAGTGAAAATAGTATTAAAACATTATTATAATGCAGTTAGTGTTCAAAATGTAAGTAGTAGTAGAAATTCAAGATAACTTAGACTGTTTTAATACATTTTTATTTTATTTTTGTTGATTTTAAATAAAATATAAATTATAATTGTAACCAGTATGTGTAATATATATATATATATGATTATATCTATATAGATGTATACATACTGATGTGCAAGATAAAATTAATTGATTGCTTAGCTTTTATATCTCTTAGAGATAGCTTATGCTCTGGTAAAGGTTAAAACAAATATTAATGATAGTGTTTAAAACAAAATCTTGGTGCGTATTTTTTATCATAATATTGTGAATGTTAATTCTTGTGTAATCTATATACGTGTGTGTGTGTGTGTGTGTGTGTGTGTGTGTGTGTGTGTGTGTGTGTGTGTGTGACCAGACTGTTATAGCTAATTTCAAATTAATAGCTGGAGAAATCAGAATGTTGAAAATATTGAAACTAAAGTAATAAAAAAAAAAAAAAAATGTACGATGTCTGTATTTGTAATTATTTTATTTTTCTTCATTTTGAACAGAAATCCATAACAAGTGTTTACATAATTAATGTTTGATTTTTATTTTAATATGAAAATGAATTTTTGTTTGGAAATAATATCTTGTGATTTACTAAACTTTTGTGCAGGTCAGAGATGCCCACATGTTGGGCAGTTTTAATTGTGTCTGTGATGTTACATTTAAGTAAATAGAATTCAGAATGGTGAACTAAAAACACTGTCAGTTATTTGATAGTGTATTTCAGAGAGATGACAACATTTAAAAGGTGGAAAAATAAAATATTTCAGATACATTTTTATTTATAAAACTATTTTAATAATACCTTCTTTTGGTAAAATATTTCCTAATTGTTACTAATTTAAATATTAACATTGCTTTGTCATCAAAATATTCATAATTGAAATTGTTAATTTATAAATAATTATTTTCCATCTTTTCTTTTTCAGTTAATTGGCAATTTTCATTAATTTTTATTTGCTTTTTAAATAAAACTGTAACCCATTAAAATACAATTTAGTATTTCTAATAAGAAAAATAGAATATGCAAAATAAATAAGAACATTTTTCAAATATATCTAATGTGTTTAAGAATTTTTGAACAATTTAAGCTTATAAAAATATATACAACATTTATAATGTCGACAAGCTCTTTTGTGTTTTTTAAATTAGTTTATAAATCATTTATTCCATTGGAATATGTGAAAAATGTTTACTGTAAGCTTTTTCATTTGTTTTCTCCGACTTCTGTTTTATTTTTGTTTTGTTCAGATGTTTTTCTCATTTTTATCATTCCATCTTTTTTTCTATTTTATATGCATGTGGCGTTTTATTTTAATGCATTTGCTTTTTAAAAACAAAATATTTGTGCAAGTTTTTTTTTTAATTAAATTATGGGTCACATTTATTTTAAATAAATTTAAATTATGTAAGAATCAGAGTACCAAGTACATCTGTTCATCTGTTAAAATTAAATCTACCATGTATGCATGTATGTATAGACACATACGTACCATCCTCCCTATTTCTTTAACTATGTATCATTCCTCTCTCATTTATTTAAAGATAAAAAAAATTAAACATCACAATTTTACAATGATCACAGATATTTGTAAAGTATGATCTGAGATTTTGTTGAAGTTTTTATGAAGATAAAGTGTTGTTTCTTGTCTTCAGTGTTTATTTTGATGCAAGATTTTCGTTTTTATTACTTCTTTTTTCTTTTACTTTGGCATTGATTTATTTTATCAGGCACTAAATTTGTGACTTTTGGGGGAAATTAAAAATAATGTTTTTATGAAATAAATTTAGATTTTGTTATCAAAATAAATAAACATGTTACAGTATTTCAGTTTTTACATGTTAACATCCGCAGTTATTTTACACACATTTGTATAGTGGAAAATATTTTGTTGTACTGTTAAATAGTACTGTGTGTTGCCTTAAATCTCAAATTCCATCCAACATTATTATTTTATTAAATGTATTTTTATTATAGTTTATATACGTGTATGTGTGTGTGAGTGAGTATGTGTGTGTGTGTGTGTCTGTATATATATATATATGTATATAGACACATATATAAAAACAAGACACATCAGTAATGGTTTCTCTTTACTGAATATTGCCACGTCAACAGTCAAATCAGATTTTTACTGCTGTGGTTACAGTATTTTTAAACTTTACTTTTGTAACAGTTGAAAATAAACTTCGGATTTTATAGTTGTCTTCTTTTTTCTTTTCTTTTTTTTATTATTATATTAACATTATCATTATTATGATTGTTATTATTGTAGTTGCTGTTATTACTATTCTAAGCATTTTAGATGAGCAATATTTTTTCACAGATGTGTAGATTATATAATAATTATTCCTTTATGAATTAAAATTCTTCTCACCGAAAAATCCATCAAAATTAATTTCATGACGTAACCACCACCAGATAATAAAACCGCGCGACACACTGTGTATTTATTTATGTTGTCGTGTATCCCAGCACGTTTGTCTGCGTTTAAATTCGACTAAGTATCGATGCTGCAATCGCCTTACCAGTGAAAACATTATTATATTTTTTCTATCTTGTTTAATTAACGTTGCTTGCCTTACGCGTCAAATGTAACGACGAATAACGAATTTCTATTGATCGACTAACAGATCTGGCTATCACACAGTTCTACTTGGTCTTACTTCAGCTACGTGAGTTTGCGTCCCATTCTCTGTATAAGCTGTTTATATATACATATGTATATATATATATGTATTCATAGAAAATAATCTGCGTGTTTGTACATTTATTTGTGTGTTAATTAAACGAAGAATAGTTTATTAAAACATTATTATAATCAAACATTTAAAAAAAAAAAAAAAAAATGAAAAAGAGATAATTCAATAAATAAATAAATAAATATTAATTTGTTGTTTTATACAATTTGCATATACTGATAAATATATAAAATTTCACATATATAATAATTTATGTATATAATTACCAATTCCTTATCTTTAATTACTTTAATGCATTGTTAATAAATGCAATGTCAATGCAAAAACATGAACACCTTTCATTATCTCTCGGTTATTCCCTTCGTAATTTTCAAGGACGTATCGACATTATTCAAAAATTCATCATTGTTTTGGATATAAGGTTGAAGACAATGAGTTTCATTACAAACAAATAAACATATTAATTAATTAATTAATTAATTAAAAGAATAGGGGTTATATCGGCTGCGCAAACATTTGGACCCGTTTATATTTTACTCCACATAATGATACTCCGCATTGGAAACTCTTCTGATCCTAACTAATCAACGGACAAATAAACAAGTACCCCATTCAACAAATTACCAACAGCGTGCGACAAAATCTGTTTATAAAATTTTAATTTCCCATTATCCACGTTTTGATTGTTTTCTTTGGTCCCTCCGACTCTCCCTGGGTATCGCTTGTCCGTTGTGCAGAAACTCGTTTTCTCGCGAGATTTCCCGTGCGTGACTAAAGCCAGGTATCTCGGTCCGTGCGGAATGGACTTTTCTGTTTTATTTTGGCACCGCTCTGTAGCTGCTGTCAACGCGAGAAGATACTTGAGAAAACTTTTCCCAGAAGACTTATCTTTTACAGCAAGCCAGCTTTTGTTAACTGAGAACCGATAATCAGATTCAGCAACAAAAAGAAAAAGAGAGCTATGCGTTTGTTTATATGAAGATAATGGAATGGGAAATGAAAAGCGCTACATTTTTAATTAACACAAAAACATAAAAACAAACTAATTAAAGATTATGTGATTTTTTAAAGTTTTCATACCAGCATGATTTCTTCTGCACCAGAATCAATACAACTGTTTAACTGCGCTTCAGCGCCTTAATGGAGGAACGATTCAATGTGTTTTTGTTGGTTTATTTCATCTATTACGACGTGAAAGATTGAAATCCATCTAGGAATCATTATTTTACTTCTCCATAGTTAGGAAAGCAGATATTACGTGTATTATTATTATTATTATTATTATTATTATTATTATTATTGTTCCTGCTGCTGCTATGGTTGCTTCTTCTACTTGTTGTTGCCTCTGCTACTGCTGTTGTTGCCTCTGCTATTGCTGTTATTGCTTCTGCTGCTGCTGTTGTTGTTACTGCAGTTGCTGTTTTTACTATTTTATATAAACTTAGCAGTGAAATAGAAAATGGTTGATGGATGTTTTAAAGAGAAATGACCCGGTGACCTAGCACATCTCATGTCAGCATTAACAACTGTTAACATGTTAACATGTTTTGCCAAATTTGGTTAAAAACTATTTTTCAGTTAATGCATTGAAAAACGATGATACCATTAAAATTAACCTATTTCGAGCGGGAAAGGGGAGGTATCGACTCCCTCCCCACCCCAGTGGTTTCATTGCTGTACCTACTCGTAGGGTACATTTACAAATCGGAATTGTGTATGTAAATTGTGTTAACATATGTCTTACCTACCCACTCCACAAATCAAAATAAGTACAAGATGTGGAACGTTGATTCTATTATTTGTTTATATGTTAACTTGTGTGTGTGTTATGTGTACTTAGGTGTTTGTGTTTGTGTGTGCATTAGTGCGTGTGTACATATGTGTATATATAATGTATTAATGTATATGTGTGGGTTGGTGTGGATTTTTTTGTATGAAATAAAATAATATTTAATTTTTATTTTGTATTTTTCTTATATCCGTACTGTAACTCATATATATATATATATATATATATATTTTTTTTTTCTGGCTCAGCTTTTACAGTAACCATGATGTTACATTTATGGTCATTATTTTCTAACTAGCGGCCATTTTCGTTTAGTGACTTCCGCATACGCATTTTGAAATTATGTAAATGTTTCAGTCGAATTACCGATCTTCTAAAAATACAAGGAAAAAAAAAAAAGGTTTGTGGCAAGCAATTTAGTGTGATTTAACGATGCAGCCTTAACGACGACCCAGTAACAGATAGGGAAGTATTTGGTTTCCGAGTAAATTATTTTCATCCATCAAGAATAAAAAAAAGATAAAATAATAATAATAATAATAATAAAAACATTTATAGGAAATATTTGATCCTTTAAATGTAATTGGCTCATTCGTTTTCTTCATTCTTCTTTTTATTATTATTTATTTTATTTTAAATTTACTTCACAAATATCATCCAAATAGGCTTACACACACACAAACACATTACACACACATGTATGTGTGTGTGTGTAAGCTATATATATATATATAATCTACAAATATATGGTAGCAGTAATTGGTAAATGATATTAAAAATAATAAATAAAATCTGTAGATAAATTATTCATAGCACAATTTTAGATTTTTGTATTCATCTTTTTCAAAATTTTATTATTATTTTATATATATATATATATAAAATGAAAATTTTAAGTTACATACGTTAAATATTCTTTTACCGTTATTCAGAATTTTATTCTTAAACATTAATAAATAAATAGGGAAGGAAAAAACTACAGGAAAGAATATTTGAATATTAGATGTGAACATAATGCCGTTTTTTTTATTATTATTATTATTTTTAATTTTATAATTATCATTATTAGTTGTTGTCATTATAGTGTTTATCTTTTCTTAATAACAACAATGATAATAAATAATTACATAAATAATAATAATCATAATAATAAATAATAATAATAATAATAATAATAATAATAATAAACAATACAATCGCGTCTGATTAGGGACTTGCATGTTTTCTTGTAATTTCTGTACAGACCACTCAACAATGTTTAGCATTCATCGTTTTACACATCGATCCCAACCATCCGACATTTTGCTCCATTTTTCTCTTCTTATTTTTTCTCCATTTTTTTTTTTTTTTTTTTTTTTTTTTTTTTGAATTACGGTTCGAGATTTTATTCGTTTTTCAAATCATTCTTATTATCTTTGTCCATCTTAAAATCACAGGGCAAATACAAATAAAAGTAAAGAAAGAATAAAAAACTAAATCTGCACAAGAGAAAATGTCAAAGATACGGCATCATAGGTGCCAACTAGAGGCAATTATACCGTTGCTATGGGAGAGATGACGTCACAGCTCTACTTGGTACGGAACACAATTCATTTACGTGTTCTTTGCTGGCGGGTTAAATGGTTTTCAGGATATATCTGTCAATATTTTCATCCAAGAGGGAATTTATGTCCACCTTCGTTCTACTGGCTGGCGATATCTTTTCAGAGTATCTCATTTCTTTCAGTGTTAGCTACTGTAAGGCTAGCGGCAACAAATAATACATCAACAGACAAATATTCTGAGTGACGATAGGGCAAAGCCGCTTAACGAAACGAAAATCATTATTTCGATATTCTCGTTTTACCAGAAGACTTGTCAAGGATACATTTTAAAAGTTAATGGCAATTCAGAAATAAACGTTAACGAGGTAACGATGACACAGTTAATTTTAATAACGCAAAATAAAATAAATAAAATAAATAAATAAGTGCACCTGTGAAGGCTGTGGAGATATAAAGAAATTATTTAACTATATTGCGCATTCTTCCAAATTATGTTCATTATTATTATTTTTTTATAATTTCCCCCACCGTCGTCAAATCATAATTAATATGCCAACGAAGTTTAATAATCAAAGAGTATAGCTTAAAAACATATGGGCGTTGCCATTTTTGCCATAGCCGTGACGTCATCGCGTACATGGCCGATCTGTTTGTACTAGTTTTTCCAGCGTCAGAAAAATACAACTGTCAGTCCACCATACTCGCGATGACGTCACGACGCTAATCGTTAAGGAGTAAAATGTTTGTTTCATATTATTTTAGTGTAATGAACGATATGTCACCTAAAAAACAGTAACTATAAAAATTTTGATTCGACCGTCTTTACTTTACTATCACAGGCACTTTAAAATAGAATAAATAAAAATAAATGAATAAACAAATAAATAAAATAATGTTTTAAACTATAGAAACTATATCAGTAATAATTTTCGAAAGTTCGAACCATTTATTCATTTATAATTTCATATATCCGTCATGAGCACTGGGGACTCTCCAGTTAATTTGTCTGAAATTAGAAACAGAAAAAAAAAAAAAAAAAAAAAAAAAAAAAAAAAAAAAAAAAAAAATCAGAAATATCCGACAAAAAAACACAGGTCTTTTGCTTTGCCCAAAACCATTTAGTGATGTTTGAATTGCTCTTGATACGCCCCCAGCATTGTCCATCTCAGCCTAGATATAAAAGAATTTGAATTTAGAAAAATAACGGGAATATTTGTTTTTGAACTACTGGTATTTATATTAGTAAAAACATTTTTGGTGCAGTACAATTTGATAGTGTATGTATATATTTCATAAAGGATCTTTTCCAATCTTTTTTTATAGCAATGCAGAGAAAAGATTTGAAACTCTCCAATTCAGTTACACTTTAAAAAATTTGCAATGAAACAGATCACCTCTAGAGTTACCTATATATATATTACTAGTATTGTTTGTTTGCAGTCAGGGTTGTAAAAGAATGTATACAGAAGAAACCTAATCTAATTTTGAAAATTCCCACTGCTTACAATCCCATTGTTAAAAATACATCAAGTATAAAAAGTCATCACTCTAGCTAGGCTTGAACTGATAGTATCAGTGTGTAACAGCCTGCATTTTTCTACTGCTAGGACATGTAATATAAAATGCAGCTGCTGTATATTGTTAACTTAATTTACTTACAGATTAGCATTCTATATTCAGTTATGCATACGATCACAATGATGTTCAGAAATATTTAAAACTTACAACTTACAACTAACAAATTTCATTCAGAAAGCTGTATTAAAATAATAATAATAATAATAATTCAAACCCAAAATCTGTTGTTTATATAGTCAAATTCGGGACATTTCTGTTTGTCCCAGCATTCTAATTACAGAAACTATTTAAAATAAACATCTCATTGTCAATGAAAGAATGATGTCTCGTCTCAGTATTTACAAACTGAACTGTATTCAAAATACACTTTTCACTGAAGATCCTGACATGTTAGGCGACTACGACCTTTTTAAAATATTTTAGCAACTGCAAATTTGTTTGTTTACGGAAATTAAATAAATAGAAAAACAACTAACATATTATTTCTGAATGAACCTTTGAACATATCTACAAAAAGGTGAATACTATTGTATAATGGACTTGATTTAAAATACCAATTACATTCAGGTTTACCTCATTTATTATTGACCATGTACGGATGTGAGAACTACCAGGACACCTTTGATTTGGTTTCTTACAGTGGGGCTAATTGGTTGTACACCAAGCTGTGCTTTATTCTAGCACATGAAGTCACTTCTGCTTCAGACAGCCTGATTAACAGTATTAACACTTGAACAGGACATGAACCTCTTCATATCTCCATTCAGGAAAAGTAACATCAGATTATCAGTGATAAAATAAATTATTTATAGATACAAGAAAGCAAGTTAAGACCAATGAGGACATTTTGCTTTCCAGCATATACTGGTATATTCTTCTTAAACAGAACTGATGTTAAACAAGACATTATATGAACATTTTTACTATCCATATGACAAAAAATTCAGAGAGAATGTCCCTTTGATTATTTGTAATTCTGAACAGAAAGACAGTTTGCAGAACTATGTAAAAATACACTTGCTTCTATAACAGAAAAATAAACAAAAATGATATCATAAAGACAAATAGCTTTATTTGACAAATGAAGTTACATATACACATACGAAAATGAATGCACAAATTAAGACTAATCCTGTTGCCCATTCATCACATGCTACTAAAGATGGCCAAAAATATGCCAGTGTTTAAACTCTTCTTTTCAAATACAAGAATTATGAAATGGTATATTAATAAAATTATTTTCTTTTACAACAAATCTAGGATACGATGACATGGATAAGATTAAAACTTACTTTTCAATATCCAAAATTTAAAAAAAAAATTAAAAGTTTTGATTAATGTTTTGAAGATGAAAACATACATGTCTAATTTTTACCAGGCAAAATATTAATTATGACATGCTGATGTTGCATACCAACAGTTTTGATAAATATTCATTTCTGATGAAAACTGTTTTTGAAAAAGATAGAACAAATATTCTTGTCATCAATGTTTTATACAAGAGCTCTGTATACTGGCTTTTTTCTCAGTACCAAGAGAAAAGTACTTTTTGTTTTAATATTTGTGAAAATGAGACAACAGGTTCTACTGGTTCACTACACGAAAATGGTTACACAAGCGAAGCTCTTGTATAGCTTCGGTTCTGTTACTACACACTTACATACATACACACACACATACAGACATCATCTGATATAGCCACTCACTCTTATACCATTACTAAATCGCATACAAAGTACAAGTGTGAAAAAACATCAAAACCCAAGACAAGTAAAACTGAGCAATATTAGAATATCAAGCCACTGATAATGCAAGCAGTCTGATCCATTTTGTTGTCACCATGACAACATTTAACAAATGTTTCTTAACTTGTCATTACCTGCATTTTAAATACAGTATATGAAGATTTTCTAATTTTCTCTTTTTACATTATTTGTGATCCACATACTATTACTTTGTTATCTGTCAATTGTCATGTTTTTGTTTTCTAATTAATACTGTAAGGATGAAACTTTGCTAGGGTTGCAACAACTGTTTTATGCCAGTTATTTACATCTTCCAGCTGGAAATTTGAGTATTTCTTGCCATTAAAATCTAATTGATTAATTTTACCTGTCTTGGGACATGTATGAAAAAGGATAACAAACGAAATGACCTCACTGCATAGGCAAAAAAAAAAAAAACAAATAAACTAAACAAAATTTAAATTTATAAAGTGTTAAGGATAAATGATTAATTACAAATTGGAGAATAAATACTAAATTAATGTAATATTTTAAAAAAGCAAATGAAAATAAGCCTAAATAAAGTCTACTAGATAACATACAAAACCTGTGCAGTGAGATTATGACATCTGCAATAGCGCAACTGTATATTTGTCAGTTAACATACATTGGCAATTCATATGTTTGTTAAGGTCACACAATAGGAAAAAAAATACACTAAACACACTTTTAATATTTCATCAACTTATACAATATGCTAACACAATTTTTTTTTTTGTTTTTTTTTCTTAAAAGATTTCAGTTAACTACGAATAAATAATAAGAGAAAAATATTAACTGTATGAATAAATACAAAACTCAAAAGAAATAAGGCTAGTTGATCTCGTTTATCACAAAACATTCTACAAATAGTGATAGGATGATGGTGTTTGTCCCAGTTCAAATACACTGCAGTAGAACCAGAATGAATGAAATTCACTTTTCTTTTTCACTTGGAAGGTATGAATACATTTTCAATTGCTATAATTTTTATTGGCTTTATTCTTGTTTGGTATTTTAATATCCTTCAACTTTGAATTATTATTTTTTAACAGCTCATTATTTTATGCATGCTGCAGTGTATGTGAAAAGTGGAGAAAACCCCAATAGCCAAGCCAAGAAAGTGTTTCAGTTCATTAAATATATTTTAAAAACTCAACCGAACAGTAAAATTGCACTGTTTATATTTTTAATAGTCTGTTGGTGTTTGTGCTGTTTTAAGAAAAAAAAAAAAAATACACATTTATTACATCAAATCTGTCTAACCAATGAATCTATTACAATAAAAAGAAATGCTTCGTTTGTAAAAGTGATAATGTCACAGATTTAAATAATGAACTTTTACTGAAACTTGATTATTTTAAATTGCTTTTATATTCTGCTCAACTGGTATGCAAAACTAAAAATCTATATCTTGGTACAAAAGCTCCAAAATAATTGACAGCATGAAATTAATATCATGCTGAAAGTATTAGAGAATTATTACTTTATGTTTGACAAGACTTCACCTGATATCTGAAACCTGCTAGTTGGTCCAGGTTAGGATGGAATAGATCTGACCAGGTGCTAGATAAGTGTCTGAGAACTAACAATGATAAAATTGGTGCGTGTTACGAATAGATTTTTCCCAAGTACAGACACTAAACAAAAAGACATCTGCACAGGCATTCAATAATGTGTCATCAGATGAACGATATTGTCTTCAAAAATGATTTTATTTTTATTTTTAAAAGCTTTTTGTTATGTTCATTTGTTAAGAAGATACACTAAAAGACTTCAACTATTCTACATTTTCAAGGAGAAAAAAAAAAAAAAAAAAAAAGATAAAAGAGGACTATCTTACTACCTGGCAAGTGCACTTGTTGGAAAAGAATGGTATTCCCAACTTTAGTCCCGACCAAAAATTTACTTTAATTTTTAGTTTATTTATTTAAATTACTTATTATTATTCTGTTATTTACTTTTCAATATAATTCATACATAACTACAAGTGTCTGCACAATATATCTTTAGAAATGTACATTTGCAACATTCAGCATCAATTGTGAAGGGTAAATTGCATATCCAAGAGGCCGGGACCAACAGATCAGTGTGCAGTTTTGGAAAATAATGACATGTTTAAAAGATAACACCTACAAGACCCTTGAGCGAGATGCATTTCTGATCACTATGACAACTGGTTTATAGCATTTACATCAAAATTCATCATTAAATATCAAAAAGATATAGGAATATTTATTGATTCTTTTTTTCTTCTGTTTTTTTGTTTGTTTTTTGTTTTATACACAAATATCTCACCTGAACATCTTACAAGCATCCAAGACAATTAATCATCGCAAGTTGTTCATTAAACACAATAAAATGCTACTGTTTTGTAGTGAAATTAAAATTTCTTATCCCACTACATAAATATTACCTACAAGTTTTGTTTGGCATTGCCCCGAAGCAGACGACAGCTGAGAAAAATCAGATTCGTTCTGAATTCATTAGAACCACATCCAACCACAGGCATTGCTTTTATGTCAAGGCAACATCTGGAGTATGATGTGATTCAATGACAACAAAGATTATTGCAAAAAATGTATCGTTTCCTGAATGCCGTTTACAAGCCTTCCAATATCTGTAAGTTCCATCCACCTGTGTTCACATGTTATTTATCCAATCAATGGCAAAGCTTGCTATAGATCCAACAACCTGTAAGAAAGCTTTCGGTACAACCAACCAGCAAGCTTGCAGATTTGTTTGAAGGCTTCATTGCTGTGTTGGTAATTTCCTCCAAAACGAAATAGAGACAGACACACAAAAAGATTCGTCTAACAAACGGGGAAAACTGTTCATGCCAAAACCCACTTGTGTCATTTTTTTTTTTTTTTTTTTTTTTTATGTATTTTTTTTTTTTTTTAATATATATATTTAGTCAAGTGAAGAGAAATCTTGCAGACATTACAAGCTTCCTCGTCATGAAACAAGATGCCGTGACAGAAAGAAGCGACAAGACACAGTACAGACGGTTTCATCAATTCCAGATCTTCAAGAAGCTATCCCATGATCCTGTGGCCACTGCCATTCCATCATCGGTTACACCCAAACAGCTAACACGGTTGTCATGTCCTGCTAAAACTCCTGAAAAATACATTTTAAATTTAATTAACTGCTTAAAAATAAATATGGGATAAAAGTATCACAAATAAATATCTAAAAACAATAAACTACAACAGTAAAGTGACGATGATTAGAAGAGAAATCATGTAAAAATATCTACTAAAAATGTATTAATTTATCACAGCATTTAAATGTAAATTGTTTTCAATCTGTTTTTCAGACATTTTTGTACTGTACAAACCTGCTCGTTCTTGTTTAAGTACATCCCAGACATTACAGTTGAAGTCATCGTAGCCTCCGAGGAGGAGACGTCCACTCTTAGAAAAGGCCACCGATGTGATACCACAAATAATGTTGTCGTGAGAATACATCCCGATCTCCTGGTCAGCTCGAATATCAAACAGACGACATGTGGCATCGTCTGAGCCAGTTGCAAACGCATAGCCATTTGGAAAATACTAACAACAAAACAAAGAAACAAATATAAACTCAAACCATTTATTTATTAGCGAAAAGCTGGTAAACAAGAAACAATTATTACTGAAATAATATTAATAAATATTACCAATGTAATTACAATCACAACATTTTTTAATTCTCATTTGTTAACAAGTTTAAAAAATAAAAGTCAACATACCGTAATTGCATTAATATCTGACTCATGGCCTGAGAATGTTTGTTTGCACATTCCATCTCTAATATCCCAGAGCTGAAAAATGTTGAAAAACAACAAATTAAAACATTATGTAATAGCAGAGCTTTCTAAAAAAGAAAAAAAAAAGATATAAAAAAGAAAATCTTTTTTTAAAATATAGATTTAAAAATGGTTTAACAATCTTATTTGTTCTCAAATCATTCACAATCATTTCAATGTTTGGTAATTGTTTTGTTATTAAACAAAGAAATGCCTGCTGATTAGTAGCTATCTGTTATTCAACAGAATGTAAAGCTCATGTATAAGCATTAATCAATAAAAAAAATTGATTTCTCAGACTTCAAAGAAATGTGTCTAACAGATGAATTAACTACTTACCTTTGCTGATGCATCACAAGCTCCTGATACAAATGTCCGCATGTCAGGAGATAGAGACAGGCTCATTACATCACCTGTATGGCCAGTAAATGATGTAGTCTGCTGACCAGTTTCTATATCCCACAGTGCACTGAACAAATAAAACAGATGAAATTTCACTACGACCATTATAACATATTACAAAATGGGTGGGAGGGATATTTTAATATCTTTTTTACAATCTAAAACACCATCTGACCCATTTTAATTTGTTATGTACTAAAAATACATAACCAAACAATTTTCTTGGAAGTTAATATTACTTAACATCTGCAATATTAAAAATGGATTAAATATTCTGACTTCCTTCTTTTTGGACGGTGAAGGAAAGTTTATGGAAGCAAAGAATTGAATGAGCTCACCAGGTCATGTCTCCAGAACTGGTTACTATTTGGTTGTCATCGATAAACCTACAACATGATAGATATCCTGTGTGTCCAGGCAGCTCACGGCTCACTCTGACATTGCCCTCGCGTGTTTTCAGACTGTATATGGAGCAGATGTTGTCAAGACCACCACACGCTACGTAGCTGCCAGAGGGAGCATAGGCACAAGTCATCACCCAGCTGGATCGCAGAGGTATAGCATGCACCTGAACAAATTAACAAAATATGTGAATGTTGCAGAAATACCTCAATATTGTGTTGCTTTTTTTTGTTTAATAAGAGCTTTCCTTTCTATCAGAAACTACTATAGGAAGCTACACTGCAGAGTATAGTTCAAAGAACAGTGGCTTCTGGTTTCTTCTCATCTATGAAAAATAACCATCTGCTGCATTTGAAATACCTTGAGATAATTTTATTTTTAAAAGTAATTTGTTTAATTTTTATCACAATGGAAATGCATGTGGGTTAAAAAGCTCTCAGCCTGATAAAGACTTTTTATTCCTATTTGTCTTATAATTATGAACATTATTTTCAGATATTTCTGAGCCATTAACATGTAAGTACGTTTTAAGATGAAATAAAAAAAATGTACATTTATTTTAACTAGAAAATTAGACAATATCCCTGCAACATATTTGAAATGTAAATCAAACAGTTTGTATCAGCAACTGATTCTGCTACTTTTGACATATTAATCAATAGAAATCAAATGTAACAGCTTATGTACATCAGTTCTGTTACTATTTTACATTGTGTTGCTCTATGCTCAACCTATACCTATTAAAAATGTTGCCCGACTGACATTTGTATTTTAAATTAACATATTTTTGATAAAGACAGTTTACTTTTGAAATTGTGATAATAAGAAACATTAAAATTTTCAAATAAAATAAAATAAAAAAAAAAAAAAAGAGAAAAAGATAAAGAATAGGCATAGACTATCAATAATCAAGCAACCATCACCAGACAACCATGAAATCTGTTAACTGTGTTTGAACTACCTATTAATGTCAAATTAGCAATAAGCTCAAAATAGAACATCATATCTTACTGGATCTTATTAAATGATAAGATTATTTTCAGCCAAAACAGAGGCCAATGAAAAGCACCTCAAACTATATTTAAAGTGGTCTGCATTATCAATCAAGCTTTATGTAAATATTGTGCTAGGCTGTAATCTTATCCAGTTTTCACAGCTGGTTTTTACTTAAACAAATTGAACAAACCAAGAAAATTTTGACAGAAGAAAGAAACCCTCCCCAGTACCTGGCAAAAGAAATAAAAGAAATAAGAAATAAGAAAATAAAATTAAAAAAAGATTTGTGGAAGAAAAACAAGGACAATGATTTAATCAGATTTAATGTAATTTAAAATTTTTTTAAAAGACTGACCTACTTATTTGTTACATTAATACCACTGACAATAACATTCTTGGTCTGGTAAAGTTTTAAGTTATGTTGATTATTAATATTAATCGACTATTTCAGTCATTCATTAGCAAGGTAATGATTGATAGCTTTTTATGCCCATAAATATTAACATTAGTAAATTAAAAATCAATCATTAACATATTTGATCTACAAACAGTTATGCCAAATAAAATTATGCCAAAATATTCAAGCAGTTCATAATCCTTTTAAATCTTAAATCATTAGAAAGAAAGAAAAAATTAATAATAAGTAAAAAGAAAAACAACCTTGTTTTCTGTTGAATAAATAATAATGCAGCTTGAATATTTAAATAATTTATAAGATTATCTGTTTTGTTTTTCAATATTAGCTGTAACTTTGCCATTTTCATTAAGTAAATAATTTATAAAAAAAATTAAATCCACAACCACACCACAGTTGAACTTGGTTTCTGGGAGAATTAAAATGTATGTCATGTAAAGCATGCTAATAATGGGGTATGATAAAACGTATTAGACAGATACATTATTATGAAAATGTTGATAATAAGAGAAATAATACAAAACAAAAACATCTATTTGATATATTGTTTGTTAACGTAGATAATTAATATAATGTAAATAGAAAATTATTGATATATTCAACTAGAAACTGGATATAGAAAGTAGATAACTTTAAAATGAGACATAAGTATAGGTTTTTATTATCATATACAGTACAAAACTGAAACAAAGCTCTTGCACAATAATGGAAACAAACCTTGTTTGTAGTAAATGCATCCCAAACAATGAGTTTACCATCTTGAGAGGCAGACACTAAATTCCTGAAAAATAAAGATGGATGTTTTGTTAAAAAAACAAACAAAAAAAAAAAAACCCCAAAACACCTTTACAAAACTAAAATTATTCCCTGTTCCCATTCCTTCTTTTTGCTTTCCAAAGATTGAATATATCATTTCATCTCAGTTTTATCAGCCACATAAAGTCATCTTTGCTGGCTACCATCTATCTAAAACATGCATGCATAATGATAGATGAATAATTCTTACCAGTGAAAGGAACCGGAATCTACAATCTTAATGAAAGGATGTGGGGATTAAAATGGAAACAAACAGCTGCTTCTGACAATTTGTATTTAACCATTAATGAATTAACAGAACTTTTACAGCTGTTCCTTCTTAAAATATGATGGTTAAAAAACTAACATGTTTAAATTTGTAAAAAAAAAAAAAATGCCTAGACTAATGGAAATAATAAAATGATTAACATAATGGTTTAATTACACATCAAACTGTTAATTTATTAACTATTTAGACACATATTGTTACCACTAAATGAGTTAATTATTAGATCACAGTAGGTTTCATACTATTTGTAAAGAAATATAAAAATTCCCTGAAGAAGACTTACTATTTTTTTTTAAATAAAAGAAAACATCCTGCCCTCCCAACAAATAAGTGATAGGTGAAAAACAGAAGTAATTAATGAGTTATATTAACTAATATCTGTGCCTTCAGAAACAATGTAAACTGTTTTCTTCTTTTTATCAATCTCCTTTTTATTTACCTTTTATTATTTTATTTTTTTAATACTCATCCATTTGAGCAATATATTTTATCTATATAATAGAACTTTGAACACCAATATTTTCATTTCAGAGAAAATCTTAAAGATTTTTATTAGTGAAGTATTAACAGGACTACCTGCAGGACAACATGTAACACCAACATAATTGCTACAATGCATTTCAAGGTTACTCTTGCTACTAATAATTCCTAAATTAAGTCTGATGTTCATCAGAAAATCTTTCACTGAAGCATTAAATTGTTATCAGTGATCTACTTGTTATTTAATTACTTCTTGACTAAACCAATAATTATTTTGTGCAACAGTAAACTTAAGCCAGTTGAAATATACATTTATCAATAAAAAAATAAAATGCTATTTTAAACAGCATTTCGAGTCAGATCATTTGGAAGACAGAACTGTTAAAAATAGATTTATCTATAGAACATATAATCTGAAATAAAAAAAGTAATATATATACGTGTGTGGTCTGATTTATCTGATAAACGTGTTACTCTGTCTTAAGCATGTTTAAGTAGAAAAGGCACCTCAATTTGAACAGTATACTTTCAGAACTGAATACATTTATGCAAATTACAACAATCTAGATCACTGAATGTTGTTTTAGAAAGTCACAAAATAAAAGTGGTGTGAGGTGATGATGCAGATGGTTATTAACACATTAACAAACAGTTCATTTAAACGAAGAATTCAAATACAATGGATTGGAATTCATTTGAACATCATTAGTGAAATATTCTAAATATATCTCTTCATTAGCTCACAGTTGGAAAATATTTAAACAGACTAGCAGTATTTGTGTATTGACCCATTCCTGACCAAACACTGTTGGTCTCTGCAGACTATCTTCATTATTACAGCCTGGAGATCAATACTTGGGCTGCATCAAGCCTCACTCTTTACATCACATCACTGTCACCATGGCAACTTGCACTGAATAGTCCACATCATGCTACAGTACAGTACAGTTTCAGTTGCAATTGTCTGCAGGTTGTTATTAGAAAGCACATCCACAATTCCTTTGTCATGTGAACAGTTTATTTTTACAGTATAAATAAAACCGGTACATAAGATAACATTAAAATGTTATTTTTGTAAATTTCATATCCAACTTGGTTTTTTTAAAACAGTATCATGTACATTGCTGCTAAGCATTTATATGAAAAATTAAACAACTTTTTAAGAATGCTGCTCAAAATTGACTAATCTTGTTCAAATGTTAAAAACATTTTATTTTCATGTTCAGACATACTGAAGCAACTGTTATATTCCAGCCTGTGCCTCATTTTCCCAATACAGAGATAAGTAGATTTATGATATCAGAATGATATTAAACAGCTGTTGCACTCCACTATTCCTAGGTCATAACCTATATCATTTTTGAGTGTCATCAAAACAGACATCTATTCTGCTAACAGAATTTAAAAAAAATAATTTGACTGCACATTTTCTGAATGGAACAAACACAAATGCTTTAATTATTATGCAAATAACATTAAAAAAAAATTCCAGTTAGCAACAGTTGTTAATCCGTTTGAAACTGGTTTAGCAATTAGCTCTTAAGTAGCAATTTATTCTTGTGTATATGTCATTTAACTTACTTGTTAGTCAAGAGAACAACACATTTTCCATTTCATGATTTTTACAAGGTCCCTAAGCATGTTTATAATACTGAATGGCAGGGATGTATCTGAACAGATGCTTAACTTAAAAGTCAGCGCAACTGAAGAAGTTAATAAAGTATGGTGACAAGTGAACTTTGGCATTATATAGAAATTGGTAAAACTGATATATTTACTGACAATTCAGGTAATCTGCCAATTTTTATGGGCAGCAAACTAACACAATGCTATATTTTAATACTCAATGATATTATGGCAAATATATATTTCTTCGTAACAAAGAAAGTACATAAAAACACAAATAAATAGAATAAAAAGATTAAAATAGACACTTTAAACAAATGTATTCTCATACCGAACCATACTGCTCAGTTATGTTGAACAGATGGTGTGAAATGAGAATTAGATTATTCTAGTTGCCTGAATTACTGGTAGTGATTCTGTACATTTCAACAGAATTTTAGCATAGGTACCAGCAGGCAACAGACTAACAAACCACCTACATAACTGCATAATCTTTTGAATGGCTGTGAGAAACATGAAACACGTCTACTGAATGCCAGTTATTAAGAATTTTCATTATTTTTTTTTTTTTTTTTTATTTACTTTAAATTTTTTTTAGTTTAGCATTGATCATATTCAATTAAATATTAAAATGTCATATTAAATCATTTTACTATACATGTAAAGTTACACAATTAATTGGCAGACTATCTTAAAATACCAGCAACTTAACAGGTAATGAAAATTGTCCTGTTTAGATTGTATCACTGTACTGTGAGGTCCATTAAATTTTAATGATATTTACAAATGAAAACTCATAATTATATAATTTTTAAAATAACTGCAGTTAAGACGGAATGAATTGACAATTATTTTTCTTTTTCAGGTTAAGACATCATCAGAAATAAACTTATTAATTTACCTGATAACAGACTGACATTTTTATGAGAGAAAGAACTAAAAGGAAGAAGAAGAAGAAGAAAAAAAGAGTAAACTCTTTCTACTGCTGGGTGTATTATTAGCTATTAATGGAGAATTGTAATAGCATTGCTGTGCCAACAGCTCAAGCACTATTGCAAGGCCTGTGTCTGCAGACTCTAGAAAACATCAGTAATTTATAGTCAAGTCTACTGAGTCCCAGTTTAGCTCAGACAGAATGCAGCGGCTATGGATCTTGCTGGCAGAATGCCATCAATAGTGTAATTTCACTTTTTACACATCAAGCTAAATCCAACTTTTATGCAGCTGCAAAGGCTGCATTTTTATATTTAACTGTAAAGCATACAAAATATATTAAATTACAGTTTTAAAGCTGTTTTAAATGATCTTTTGTAGTACCTGTTATTATGTTTCTTTCTTTCTTTTTTTTTTTTGTAAGAAAATCATTAACCTTTTAAAATACCTCAAAAGGAAACAGTTAATTTACCATTTAATAATAAAATTAATATTGCAAATGTTATTAATTTAAAATATATCAAACAAAAGCTGGTTAATATTCTTTAGCGATAAGTACCTCAGTCTAATATTTCAGGAAACAAATAATTTCAGTTTCATTGATATTTTATATCAACTTATTAACTTATGAGCAATTACAATTATTGATGTTAATGAGTTGCAAAAGAAAACAAAATAAATAATACATTAACTAGATGTCTCAACCTTTTTTAATTTCAAAATCCAAGTTATCATTAACAGCTTATGTAATTTATATCTTTTCTTTCTTAAAAAAAATATTTATTTTGCAGAAGTTAGATTTTTTTCACTCAGGCATCCACTTTCATTTGATACAAATGATAAGTCTGAACAATCTGATTTACATTGTATTAAATAATTTATGTATTTTTGATATTAACATTCAGTGAATTAGCTGGTTACTTCCCTCTTATCTGATTTTTTGTTCTATATACCTCTAATAACGCTAATTGTTTTTTGAGAATTATTGAGCTGTTTATTTCTAAAATAAAGTTTACTGAATCAAAGAAATCAGGTATGAATATTTTGGACAAATATTTACAATATTTCAAGGCCACTGTCATAAACTGATATGTATTATCCAACTGATAAAAAGGAAAGAGTTTTAAAATTAAAAAGAAAAATAGAAAACCAGCCCATATTCTGTACCATTTCTGTGTGTCTGTGTGTGTGTCTGATAGATATTATAATAATTATATCTCAATAAGAAAATAATTTAAATTAAAAAAATATATTACTAATTTTAATTTTCCTTGAAGATTATTTAAAGTGTCAGTAGTGTTCAGATTCAGAATATTAAACGAACAGGAAGGTTATGCAAGCAATGTGGAGCTATTGATTATTCCATATTGATTACTCACTCAATGAGCTAGGCAGTCTCCAGTTCAACAAACAAGTATGTAACCATATGCTACAGTCGGATGGATAGCAATACTATAGAATAGCTGTATGCCTGTGCAATGGTGTATAAAGATGTCTTGCTTACCAGCATAGTTGTATATAATATATTTAAAAAAAATTAAAAATACCAACAAAAAACCGAATATGTAACAAGTATGTAAAATAAGCTGAATTATCTTTTTTAAATATAAATGATTTGCTTGAAATAAAACACAATGTCAAATATAGACTGCTTCCTATGGCCTATATATAGAAGCCAATTTCATCTGAATTATTTGGGATTGTCACTGGTGGATTTTAATATAGAGATCTGTTCTGTAAAAGACATTCTGACCTATGGGAAAACATCTGGTACAGTTATTCACCAGAAACAACCATTTGGAAATTTGTACTATGAGTAGCATATTAAATTCGGGATTCTGGTTCCATGATAGTGTTTTACAGATATGTTACTCGATGACATTTATTTATACTGTAAATCTTATGATGAATACTACTAGTACATTAAGCAGAGTTGAGAAACAAATAGTATATACTTTTCAATAAACAATTATTTTGCTTAATGAGATGGAATTCTGAAAATAAAAATGTATATGAAATAGGCATCTACAAATAAAAAAAAAACAAAAAAACATGCCTATAGATAGAAAAGTGCTTACTAAAATGATCTACATGCAGATTTACAATAACTGATATATTGCATTGTTACTATTCGTTGAAGTATTTCATAAACTAAGATTTCATTCTGCATTTTAGCAACATTCTGCAGAAAAGCTATTTTAACAAGTTAACTTATCAGTGTAAATTCAATATTTTAACCATGCACAAAGAAAAATACAATTGTGCTGCAGAATAAAAAATAATAAAAGTAAATTTAAAAATTTTAAATAATTGTAAAGTTAATTATAGCTGCCAACAATATAAAATAAACAAATTAGCAAGCAATAGCTATCATGCTTTTTATTTAAACAAGTTAAGTATTATTTTTAGATATATTTTACATAAATTAATTGCAATAATTGAGTAAATTACTTTGTTAAAGAAATGAAAATACCAATGGAGGATTATTTGGAAAAATAAATATTGTTTTGGTTAAGTGTGTTTCTTTTATCTGTAAGAGATGAATTTGTAAGATAAAATGTTTAATACAATCAAATGATATATTAACAAAGAAAATGTGCAAAGAAAACCAAAAAAACTTATATACTGAAGAAAAAAAAAATGCAGAAGATTAATTAAACTTTGACTTTTAGAATTTTGTAATACCAACATGTAGACTGATTTATGATTTGTCTGGATACTGAAGCTCATCTTATTAATACATTTTAACTAAATAGGTACTTTTTAACATGGGAACAATGAAGTTGTGCTTTATGTCAATAAAATTTATAAGAAACTAAACTTTAGAAAAGCACATGAAGATAAAACTATTTAAAGCTGTATTTTCAATCACTGATTAACTATTATCACTGCTATTTAACATCTAAAACATTTGTATTATCCTGTCTGTATGCATGCGCAGGTGCACACACACAAAAAATTTAGAAAGAAAAAATCTTACCACTATTTCTAAAATTTATAGTTGCTTCACAATATTTCTTAATTCATGAATAATTTTTTTCTATTTATAAGTATTTAACTGCTTTTAAAGTAAGTAGAAAAAAATTATGATTATTATTTATTTTATTTTTTTACAAAGACCAGAAATGATATTTTATCAATTATTAGTTTTGGTTTTAATTTAAAATAAGTTAACAAGATTGCATTTATATACAACAACTTTAAAAAAGAAATATAACACTTGTTGATGTTTAGTCATCAAGAACCAATGTGCATTAAAATAGTTTACACAAACATACTATGCTTGATATTTTAAGTGGATCTTCTTGGAATTAATTATTCATTCAGCAGTAATAGAAATAGAAGACAAAAAAATAAGATTAAAAAGTTAGTATGTTAGTTGGAATAGTAAAAAATAAACTTTTAAAAAAAATTCACTGACCAAATTTGTGTGCTTGCAATAATTATATTGTTAAATGCTAGTTGTAGTGAAAGAAAACTGTCTATGTGATAACTATGTATTATTACATGCAGACTAAAAACAAATAAAAAGTAAAACAGTTTTGTTAAGAACTGCATGTCTCTTACCTTAAACTGTACAATAAGATAGCAGCAGGGGGTATTGCAAATAGAATAAAGCATGTTTTAGACACAATCACAGGAAGATATTTTAATTAAAATTTCTTTCACATACATACAGTACAAGGAAAAACATCAACACTTTTTTTCCTTTCCAATAACATTGGGGAATAAAACCTTTTTTAAATTTCATAAAAAATAAAGTTGGAGATAATTTTTCAGTGTTGGACAAAATATGACAGAATCTGTCATTATCAGTCAGGTTTCTTTCTATACTGGTGGTTATAAAAATGTTTTTCAATTTAAAAATTAAAGCAGAAATCATCCACCTGCTGCAGTAAATTTTACTGTTAATTTAATGTGTGTAACTGGTATTTTTAAAAACAAAGCACAAAATAAAAAATTTTATCTGACCAATATGTTAAGATTAAAGCAGTTATTTATTTAACCTTTTAAAAAAATACCTTTTCTTTGAATTAAAAAAAAAAAGAGCAGAATCAATAGTTAGTGCATGTAACTATTTTCAATGTTTAGTAAATACTAACAAAGCACATAAATGCAGATATATATGGTGAAAGAAATTATGAAGCTCTAAGCTAGCATAATACAATCACATGATAAACACCAAATGCATGAACAGTCAATTCTAGAAGTATCAAGAATCAAGCCCAATATTATAAATCAATAATATTAAACAGCCGCTACCATATATGTTCAACATCAGACCATGCATACCATTCCAGCCTACTGTGACAAACAGGTTTGATATATATATTCCTGTGTTATTTAAAACATATATATATATATATACTATAAATGCTTGCACTCAATTCACTTTGCAACAAACTTAGAACTGTGAAAAATATTTCTGTTAACATGATGTGAAAGGCTGTAAATTTTGCTAGTACCCTTTAACCTTTTTGTCTCACTGCTGATACTGTATTAAGTAATGATAATCCACTTTTTAGAGGTGAGAAAAAAAAGAAGAAAAAAAACATTTTGTATCAAATTCTAATTTACTGTATAGCTAATAACAGTTTTCTTCTTTATCTGTTAAATACATAGCTCACAGTCAGTCATATAGGAAAAGGTTGACTTTATTGTATTGATGACTCATAAACACACAGTTAAAACATATCTCTGTATTGTTATTAATTTTACAGTTAATAGAAAGGAGGGGAAAAAGGTCTGGTTTGATCTAATAGCTTTAACTGTAAGTTGTTTATCCACAACTGATGGCATGTTTGAGGGGGTTTTCTTCTTCTTGTTTTGAGGACATCCGAGTTGCAAGGATCTCTTTAAATAACCATTTCTTTGTTCTATTTATATTATATTGATGAAAAAAATTAAATTAAAAAATTAAAAAATAACCTCAATCCGTAAACCAAAATGATTAAACATCAACAATGTAAGTTATAGGTTTTAATTTTGAACAGAACAGGGATCAACATGTGAAATCCAGTTATAAATGGATACTGAGATATTTTATTTATTACCATTATTCTTCTAATGCAGTTTTCTGAAGAATTATAAATCATGAATTATTATTATACTTGTTTCTCAGCAAATCATTAGGAGATATATATAAATATATATATACTTGTATGAAAAGTGTGCATTTGTTTTCAAAATTTACCCATTACCACCTCTTGCAAATAACCAATATTAAATTGTAAGAAATGAATTTATTGCAGGAACATTTATATTTTAAATAAATATCTAAAGCAGGCTATTTTCAAATTTAAATACTATTTACACCTGAGTGAAACTTTTTCAAAAACAATGTCCTGAAGCAAGCAACCACATTTTTCTTTTTCATGGCCAGACTATTTAATCATGCTGTCATCTGAACAACCATCAAGCTGAGTCCTGTTGCAAGTCATCGATTTTGCACTGACTAACATTATGGTCTTGTAATGACTAACCTATAATAGTATGTTCATGATCATTAATATGTGACATTATTATTCTTCAGTCTGAAGAGGTGAAATTAAATTATATTTTGGTTGTATTGTAATTATTACTATAAATCTATCTATTTTTTTGAATGCTTATGTCAGGACTCATTTTTAACATGAACTTTTGTTTTCTGTCTCGTCCTTCTCTGTATTCAACAATATTATTTATAAAAAATAAAAAGAAATAAAAAAATTCAATCGAATGTAATTTTACTCAACAGAATAGCACAACAGTCTACACACTTGCACTTTCATTTTGATCAGTTCTGTTAACAACTCTGCCACTGCCCCAATTCATTTCCTTGGCTAAGGTTCATATTACAAATGTAATCCTATGCTTACTTTATAGCCAGCAGTATTTATACCAAAAATAACTCAGATTAATGTGACCACTTAATTGGACACTCAATCCTGCTGTTAGTTAAAGGCTAAAATGATGTTCTCACTTGAATAACAGGATTTCCATGTGATCTTCATATCCGGATTTATTAAAATTGAACCTGTGTTGATTAATCTTTGAACATCTTATACTATTCTGAACTGAATTCATTACACTCATACAATTATTTTGAAAAATAAAAAACCTGCAATTTTCAATTATTACAGTAAATCTGGCTCTGAAAAATGTTTTTAATTTTTTTTTTTTTTTGAATATTTAAGTTATTCCTTAAAAATAAAAAAAATAAAAAAATTATTATAAACCAATAACAAAGATTTTTTAAAAACAGCTGTGATTGCATTCACCATCAGCACCCATTGTGACAAACTGTTTCCTTGTTGTTTTTCAGTATTACAGTTATACCTATATGTCCTGTAAATGCTGTACTTTAACTCACATTTAGCAAACACACACCTGTGAAAATTGATTCTGTAAATTTATATGCTGTGTATTTTGCAACTTCTCTTTACTCTTTTGTGTTGCTGCTGATTAATTACTGCAAAGGTAATAACAGTAAAACTCACAAACAATCCTGGTTTTTTGTTCTTATAATTCAGTATCTTAAAGCACATACACCTTTTTCAGCAAGAAACAAGTATACTTGTTTTTTTGGTTAAACTTATCATTTTACAGCTAATGAACCAGACAGAAGAGAACAATTTTCTTCTGTAATGAAACTCACCTTTATCTTTCAAATAAAAATACATCTGTCCAAAATTGGTCAGATCAAGTAATACTGAAGATACATAGCTTAAATTGGATTAGGACAAAAATGGATACATACCTGGAATCTGAAGCCCAGTGCATGGCATATATCTTTGCAAGATGGCCACGCAATGTTCGACGTGTGCGCATCTGTATCCTTCCTACAGTTTCTACATTTCCAGTTGCTTGGCTTAGTGATGTGTCTACGGCGGCTTTCCTGGCCTCCTACAAAATAAAACCACAGTCAATGAAAATCTGACAAAACTGCACAAGGATCAACAACACAACCTGGCATGTTTAAGAATAAATATAATGAGGAGAAAAATTGTTTACTGCAAAAAAGAAAAAAAAAATATGCTCTATATCCAGTTTAATATACTTACTCTGATTTGGTTTTTCAGCTGTTCTGTTTCTTGCCGCAAGGCTTCTAGTTCACTACTTTGTTGCATGATGGTTTATTAGTAAATAAAAATATAAATCTGAAAAAAGAAAAAAGTTAATAAATGTGTTAATAGACAGAGCAATAATTTAAGAAACAAGTAATTATAACTTATACTGAAACTAAATTGTGTTAGATAATGGCAAATGCAGCCACCAAAGAAGGGGAAAAAGAAAAAATAATAAACAAATAAATAAATTAAATATTCATATTCTATGTCAGGTTATTATAAACAACAAAGACAAAATCTTTTTAAATAATAATTTCTTTGTATTTTTTATTTTTGTTTGTTTTTGAAGTATGGTATGGTTTGGATAAATCTTGATCAGCAGTCAGGATCTATAAAATATTTTATTTTATGTCAGTTCTATTTCTTGCAATCAGAATCTTACAATCTAAATGTCAAACAGCACTGAATAACCTTTGTTTACAGCATATTAATGTAATTCATGTTTTAGAATAGCTAATCACATGGCACTGAATGGACTGAAATAGTTCTGCAGTTACTAATTTGCTTTTTATCAAAACAGAATGATTTTGAACAGTCAGGTATACATTTCCTGTGTTCAGGTGCATAAATTATCCACATGAATAAGAAAGTTAAAGATTTAATGCCTTCATACTACCTATTAAGGCACAGCCCAACTGGTATGATTAAAAAATGTAATTTGACTTGTAAGATACAAAATACATATTTTGTTTAAAGCACTTTAAATTTACATACATTTATATTTAAAACTTGTGCCTTTCTTGACTTTGAGACATATTTCACTACTGAATCAATAAAAGCTGTATGGCATAAAATAAAAATACTGTCTACTCAAAAGAAAAAGCAAACATGTTAACAAAAGCTGTACTTTGGGAAATGTACAATTATTTTTCCACGATAAAATATGATACTATACAGGAATATTTTTTTGAAAACTGATAATAACAAGCCACTCATACAATGAAGTGCAAACAATAAGAACTGTAATAAATTAAAGATTAAGAGAAAACAATTATATTAAAATACTTATACATTAATGGTTATCTATATAAGAAACCTGTAACTATTTCAGTGAAAACAATTACCTGGATGGTTAAAAGATAATATTCAGAATTATGCTAATAAAGGTACTGACCTAGTGGGATCCAGGAGAAGCCAACAAGACCGTCAAGCACACACCAATTCTTTTTTCACAAAAAATCCACAATCCAATAATATCCACAACACTGCGACATTCGGTAACTAATGCATTATTCCTCTAGACACCTAAAATAAAACAAAATATCAGTCATTAAAATACTTTTAGCCAGATTCAAACATTTGAACAAAATAAAATATTCAGACCCTTGGTTATTATATAAATATTGAAACTATTAGCAACAAAACGTTAAAAGAAACATTTTAATTTTTAAAACAAATTTAACCTTTAATCTGACACTTTTCTATAATAAGATTCACAATAATTTGTTCAAAAATTTAAAATAAATAAATAAATAAACTCATTATTAATAAGATGTAAAAGAAGATGTAAACTTATTAAAACAATATTTATTCACTATCCATTATTATGTGTAATCAAAAAATTTAAAAAGAGTTTCATTTAAAATAATACTAATCCAAATTTGCCTGAAATTCCCAACTATAAAACTAAATGGCTTGTATGACCAGAACATGAACATTTATTATGATCTAAGGCCTAACTAAATAAATAGCAAAATAAATTTTAAAAAAAGAAAAATGCAGCAGAAGTATTTATTTTGCATCAAACTGAAGCATATGAAACAAAATCCATGATAAAATATGCTCAAGTACATATGGTTTTACAGCAGAAGACAGAGCTAAGCTTCAATAAATGTTTATTTTGAACACACGATGTATGTTCTGTTCAATGGTAACAATGAAAAAAGACTATGCAGGCAAGCCAATTGGGATTAACAAATATGAAAAATTTGCTAATTAAAAGTATAAACATTTTACATCATTAAAAATCAATTACAATATTATATTATGAAATAATTTTACACAGGGATAAATGTATTTTTTTTTTCTTTAAAATAATTTAAAATATTCAATATATAAAAACACAAGATTACAGAAAACTACTGTCACTACCATCAAAATATATGTATAGGGTGTGGTCATAAACAAACTGATGCAGCTTTCTTGCAATTCTTGACTCCTTTCAAGCCAAATTCTTTACAGCATTAAGTTTTTCAACCTGGCATGAAATGAACATTATAAGTTAATATCAACGAGTATTTATTTTTTCTCAGTCGTTTCTGTCAAATACATTTTATATGTCATAACTGAAGCAGTAATACTTATAGGATCATCTGAAGTAAAACCACCAGCATAAGTAGTAATTAAATATAACAGTATTACTAAACTACTCTATAGTGATAGCTACATTAAAATACTGAAAAGGTTAAAACATACCCAGACCAAATATTGTTAAATAAAATGGCCGACAATGAAGTCTGCATAATTGATCAGTATGAAAATATGCCGGCTCGCCATCTTGAATATGTTTACACAACTCGCGCGCTCCACAAGAAAATTGAATGCACATGCACCATATATTTTAAGAAAATTATATTGGTAATACAAATCTTGGTGGACGTTAATAATTTGATTATCAATAAATACAAGAAGGATCTACAAAACAAAATTAAAAAACTAAAGAATAAAAAAAGGAGAAAAAAAAAGCACAACATACAACCCACTTCCTTTGTCGGCTTCTGCTGAGCAACTGGAATTACTGCAAAACGATGTGCTGACTTTAACAAGTAAATTTAGAATAAAGTTGCAATCAAACAACTGTATGGATAAGGTATATCTACAAATCGTTTTACAGCATGCAAACTGTCAAATTGTTAAAACAAGGAACATGAATTGAGGTCACAGATGAAAGGGACTGGGATTTACTGCATTTGCATACAGCAATGGCAAATGACAGGCATCAGACGACATACAATCAGGCTGAAAATAAGGCTACTCTTAATGATTTGTAAACAACCTATGGGACTCCAAGATCATCTACTCACCTGCCGATTATTGTGTAGTTAGTGTACATCCACACAAATGTAACATATATCTCACTTCGTCACCCTTTCCAAACATAAATCAGACAGTTTCCCCACAAAGTCTACGCTTATCATGAACGACAAGGGTGCGGCGCCCCTGATCTTGGAATAAGGAACCCCCAGTGTAAATCAGTGCGCATGCGCTTCTCTTCGCACAGACTCTGTGTTCGATATCGATCGAGGAAGCAAGGACGCTCGAGAATAAAGAAATGATATTGATATTATTTCAATTTTTGTTTAATATATTTCACGATATTTATTAATAATTAAAATTTATTTCAATGTAAATAATAGTTTTTATCTCAATGAATTATAAAAATATCCACAAATATAAATATCTAAACTTAAAAACATTAATTTGCTTATGTTTGAATATTGCTTTCAATAATCTACATATATATGTAACAACTTAAAATGTTTCAGTATTCTGATAAACTCTGTTAAATATGTAATATCATTCTTCTTGATAATACAAAAATCTGTTTTGTTTGAGCATAAATAACCATTAATATATTTAGATATATGTTTAAACAAATATTCACTCTCATTATCACTTTGTACTTTTTCTTCTTGTTATATTATTATTATTGTTATGTTGTTGTTGCTGTTTTCTTATCATTATTAATGCTTTCATATTCTTCATATCTGTTTCATAGTCTGTATTTTGTTTATTTTCATCCCTTTCCCCACCCCCAATTAAGCTGACGTTGAATGATTTTATTATTTATTACTTGATATAAAGAAACATATTGCGAGTATTTGTGTGTAAACATAAATTTTTGGTTGTCTGTTTCTGTGTATGACTGTGTTTCTAGGTTATAATGGTTGAATACTGTGTAATACATTACCTTGACTTGAAAATTTAATTACATCAGTTAATTAAAACACACACACGCACACACACACACACACAAACAAAAAAACCAAAAAAAACCCCAATAACAATAAAAATTAATAATAAGTAAATAAATTAATTAATAAACTGTATTTTAGAGACGCTGAAGTATCCATGGCTATACTGGATTTGGAAAAATGTTCAGTTCATTGCGTAGTAACAGCAGCATTATTTGACCGGAGTTAGTAGGAACATCGAAAAAGAAAGATTAAAACGGAAATTCATGCGACACCTCTGTTGGTTTTTAATTAATTAACAAACCCGGCTTAAAACAGAATTAAGGCAATGCTTGTCAGGTTTTGGCGCGATTTAGTGTGTGGCGGCATATTATGCACACTGTTCTTACAAACCAGCATTACCAAACTGGCAGACGGCAGTCGTCTGAAATTAATTGTATTACTCGGAGTCCAGTGACATCATAATTACATAAACAGTTGTAAAGTTACTTGTGTCAGTCATATTTTGATTACTAAATACGAATAGAATGCGGCATATTAAAATCACTAAGTGTTTCGAAAAAGGACAAATGAAGACTAGCCACTAAATGCAGATAAATTTGCTCAACACTTGTACCCATATAACGCGCTTTTCCAATTACATATTTTTACTGCAAATGTCGCTGGAGTACAAGGTCGATTCAAAATTTTTAATAGAAATGTTTCGTCAAAGCTTTTCTATAACCATGGATCGTAAAGGAACACTTTTTTTTTTCTATTCTCGGTTACGAAATGGCAGTTTTCCGATGCAGCACTGCATACGTCACACAGTTGTATCACGATGTCTCAGGGGTGGAAGAGACACAAAAATAAGGATCGCAGAGTGAGTGACATTCTACAAGCACACCGTGTGACCTACCATACGTTACTGTAATATAAATATCTGTAGGAAGAAAACAACAACAACCAAAACAAACAAAGAGAAGGACGTCACGCCACTTGATCTATACATGGAAAGGACATTAAACCAGCAGACATTTCTTAAGAATATGGCAACCAAAATTACCTGAAAAATTATAAAATCAGATTAAGAGTTAGTTAACTTTAGCGTATTATAACATTATGTTGCGTAATCTGCTGAAACTTGTAATATAATTAGGTAATATCAGTATACGGTTTTTGTCGTTTAGTAGCTTCATGTGTTGTTAGTCCAGTAATGGCAGAAACGGGTAATAAAATAAAATAACAAATAAATAAATTAATAAAAAAAAAAAAAATAAATAAAATAAAATAAAATAAAATAAAATAAAATATAAATAAATAAATTAAATAATTACAAAAAAGTAACACCCCCCAAAAATAATAAAAATTTACAAAAAGAAAAATTAAAAATTAACATAGAATATAATCCAGACGGTTTTTAAAATTTTGTTTTCCAAATATTAAAAGTACAACAAGTAGTATTGTTCGGTCGAACGATAGAGACTAAAATAGATAAACATTCCCATTTTTTTAAAGGGAAATATTTTAAAAAGATTATTAAAGTAATAATAAAATAAAAAATGTGATGGAAGAGCACTCGCTTAGACAGCGAAGATTCCTAATCCTTGCTATGCCCGTTGTTTACTTTGACTGCCGCATTTGGTATTTCTTGTATGGTAATATCGGAGACTACATGTAATCAAGCCGGGACCCACTTGAAGCCTTACAAAAAATTAAGGGCACACTGTACACAAAATGCTAAGAAATATAATGCAAAATGTAAAAAAAATACAGAAATAACTGAAAGAAGGATATTGCGGCTTAATCGGTTGCTGAGCAGGCTGCTGAGGTTGTCTATCCTCATTGTCTACATCTATGTCAGATTCTTCATCATTTCGCGTATAAACAGTTCTCGTCTGGAATCTGTACCGTTTGGTTTTCTTCTGTGACAGATGCTCACTTTTAGAGTTACTGCCCTTGTGTGAGAGATGTTCATTGATTTATTTAGAGATACCGCCCTTGTGTGAGAGATGTTCACTGATATATTTAGAGTTACCGCCCTTGTGTGAGAGATGTTCACTGATATATTTAGTTACCGCCCTTGTGTGAGAGATGTTCACTGATATATTTAGAGTTACCGCCCTTGTGTGAGAGATGTTCACTGATATATTTAGTTATAGATGTTTGATATATTTAGAGTTACCGCCCTTGTGTGAGAGATGTTCACTGATATATTTAGTTACCGCCCTTGTGTGAGAGATGTTCACTGATATATTTAGAGTTACCGCCCTTGTGTGAGAGATGTTCACAGATATATTTAGTTACCGCCCTTGTGTGAGAGATGTTCACTGATATATTTAGTTACCGCCCTTGTTTGAGAGATGTTCACTGATATATTTAGAATTATCGCTCTTGTGTGAGAGATGTTCACTGATATATTTAGAATTATCGCTCTTGTGTGAGAGATGTTCACTGATATATTTAGAATTACCGCCCTTGTGTGAGAGATGTTCACTGATATATTTAGTTACAGCCCTTGTGTGAGAGATGTTCACTGATATATTTAGAATTACCGTTTTTGCGTGAGAGATGTTCACTGATATATTTAGAGTAACCGACCTTGTGTGAGTAAATACCTTTATTCATCATCTATTTTGTGCTGATGAGCCTGACGTGTCTTGGCAATTTCTTCAAAAATATTGTAATATGAAATACAAAGCAATGGACTGTTAAAATGTCAAAAAACTGTACAAAGGCTATATTTTTAATGGTATGCATTGTGCACTGAGGGAAAACATTTATCAATCGTTTGCTTTTAATAAATATAACACTATAATAGGCTAAAATTCTAAAAAGTATTAAAGTTTTAGATGGGTTGTGACTGTGACAGTGATAGGAATATGTCACAAGAAAACGTTGGCTATTTATCATTCTTGCACACCCTGTCACTCATACTGTCACTGGTAAACTACTGCACAGCTTTGAGCAGCCGCGCTTTCTCATCAGCCAAAACTCGTTTCGAACGAGTTTACAAATCTTTTTCCGGGCAATTGGCTATTTCTTACTGGATATCTTTCCGCTCTTAACATAATCAATTTGTTATCATCACAAATATCTACCTAGATCCTAGAATTTCGTGGGGCACACCTTTTGAGAACCACTGCTCTAAACTTACGAAAGACACTATGCCAAATCGATTACGTTCTGTTCGAAATAAGGGAAATAACTCTGTTGAATTTGCAGAAAGTCATCGGTACTCAATAGCCACTGTGCGCAAACGCGTATATTTTAAGAACGCTTAAAATAAGTAAATATTAGTAGAAGACATTGATCAGAATAGAGTCAGTTAATAATAATTAATAAACAATGAAAAAATAAAAAATAATTAGGCATACCGACTGTCCATGTTACAAATTAGGCTGGCTATATGGCGCGTCATTTGTGAGTGAGCTTTGTATTCCGAAACAAAATGTGAGCACTTTTCATAATTTCACAAATATGTCTATTCATACGCTACAAATATGTAAATATGTTCGATGAATTCCTCTTACTAGCTGAGATGTTTGGCTTATCCCTTTAAGAATTTCTAAAATGAGTTATATTCAGTTTCATGCTTCCTTAAGCAGATCGCTTGGGTAGTTCACATTTAATTTTTATAGATAAAAACATAAATAAATAAATTTAAAATAATAATAATTAAATAAATTTAAAATAATAATAATTTAATAAATTTAAAATAATAATAATTAAATAAAACAATAGATGTCCACATTTGTGCACCCTGCCAAGCTCTGAATGATATTCGAGTTTCAGTTTGGTTTCTTGAAGCAGTAACTATGGCAATAAGCATTGGCGAAGAGATAGCAGTGCCATGAACGTGAATAGACACACACTAATATTTATACTGTAATTTCAAATTATAAACATTTGCATATTGTTTTGAAAACATAATTCGCCCCTGCATGACATCGGGAAAGTGTTTCCTATCAGCTATTACAGTGTGACAGTGATTTCCTAACAAATATGTCTCTGTGATTACGTGTTCAACATCAGCTTGTATTGTCGTATCCCCATTTATATTAATCTTAGCTCAGGATTTTATTGTCATACCTTTGTTTTTATCACCCTTATTATCCCTTCGTTGCTGTACTTATAAAACTATCCTCTAATGTAAAATGCGTTCAGTAGCAGAAGCGAAGCATTGATTTAAGAATACTATTATACATACGCACGCACACATAAACACACCCTGAAAAGGAAATAGCAGTGATCACGATCAATGACAGAGTATGCTTCAGATCTTAGATGATAATATTTTCAATAAAAGCAGGTTGCATTCAAAATTTATCAAGGGTAGCGGAATAGAAAACATGGGATTGAATAATTCGCGGACAAACGCTTTCTTGTCGATCGATACTCTGCTTACCTGTTAAGCTATTCTGAGTGCAACACACAGAACCATTTAGCGTATAAACAACAGGATGGAAGACAAGTCTAAATATAGCGCAGATGACAACATGGAGACTGTCGTAATTAAAATAAAAACTGATATATTAAAATATTATAATTACTATACTTTATTAACAACGAATCTACTACTTAATTATAAAAAAATTCTACTTCCTGGTACAAAATACTTCATTATAATAACACGCTAGTACTTCTTAGTAACATTAATAATTTATCATAATGAACTAATACTTCGTAATAACAAACTATATTTATGTTATAACAAAATACTACTTCACTGAAAAAACTCTACTTCAGTTTGTACCATATTACTTCTTTATTAACAATGTATTGTTTTATAAATAAATATACATCATTATAAAGTAATAATTATTAGCAAAGAGTAACTTCATTATAACAAAATACTTAAAAAGTAATTTGCATATAAATAATCCAGGTTAATAATTTCTATTGACAACATAAAATGTAACAAATTATTTGTTTAAATACTAAATGTATATAATAAATAATTTTAATATTATTGTAATTAGAAGTATATATATATATATTCTTATTATCTATATTTATTGTAAAAACATTAAATATATTTGTAACATATTACAACAATGTAGCTAGTCGTCTGTTTTTTGTTGGGTTTTTTTTCTCGATCTAAATCATTTACTTTGTAATTAACACAGTATAAACAGGTGTAAAACCATGAGTATCTTTTGAAAGATGACAGGTAAATATCTCTACAAGCAATTAGCCAATTGTTTTACACTCCGTTCCTTTGTCTAGTGTTGACATTAATGCTAGCAATGTATTTTTATGCTTGCCATAGATAGCAAATATACATGTAGAGATTTAATTGTCTATATGTCGAGTTTTAACGCTTAATGAATTAATAGTTATGTTAATTAATTACTCCTATTACTATACTGGCATCTGACAGATTTTAAGACTTATAAGAACAGTTTAAGTACATGTATTGGAAACTTTAAATGTTTATTTGTTTGGATTGAATGCCCAATACGTGATCGTGATCGAGCCAATGTAGTGTGGATAGACCATTCAGTGCAAACCACCAGTGTAAGTGACCATAGTGTATTCAGTTGCATTGTGCTGTAAGGTTCATCCAGTGATGCAAGGTGCGCCAACATACATTGATTATATAAATAAACTATATAAGGTAGCGATTTGTTTTGTTTTATTTTATATTGTTATTTGTTGTTCTTTTGTCCTAAGCCGAAATGTCCGTAGCCCAGGGATGCTCACACTTGTTCAGCTTGCGAGCTGCTTTTAAAATGACCAGGTCAAAACGTGTATATACACGTATTTAGTATTTTTTAATACAGGTAGATCATTTTGACCTGCTCATTTTAAAAGTAGCTCGCAAGCTGAAAAAGTGTGAGCATCCCTGGGACAAAAGAACAACAAATAACAATATAAAATCAAACAAAACAAATCGCTACCTATATATATATATATATATATAACTATAACTGAAAAATAATAGAAGGTAGAGCTTCGGATATGTTGTAGCTCATAAGACTGGCTAATGAAAAATACCCTGTAATAACAATTAACTCTTGCAAGTAATATTTAGTAATATCTCATTGAAACTGCTGTTAATTGAGAAATATTTAAGTACAAAAACATCATTATTAGTCATTACACGAAGGAGGCTATAGTAACACGGGAATAAAACAAAAGATGAAATTAGACAAAGTTCACTGTGATAGCAACAGTCAATCCTCTGTTGTAAAGCCTCACAGTGCTTACATGACGTTTGTCGTTCTCGCTTCCCAGTCAACTGACACTTTCTTTATAAACTAATTTAGTAAACTCCTCTTGCTTTATACGACTATTCCAGCTAATTAGAAATAGGAAATGGTTTAAATAACTGAATTGGGTTATTAATATTCGGCCTATTCGAAAACAACGTTGATGAATAAATAAATATCTACAGGATTTCGATTATTTTATTATTTATTTATTATTATATGAAAAACAACAACAACAACAACATTATTAATAATAATAATAATAATAATAATAATAATAATAATAATAATAATAATGAAATTCCCAGAGCACAACAGCAACAAACAACAACAACACCACCACCACGTAATAATAATAGTAATAATAATAAAATTAAGACATGAAAATAAATTTATTAAGATTTTTTTCAATATATACTTAAAAGAAAAAAGTTTAATTTAATTATTTCCGATGTATCACTTTTTAATTAGTTATAACTGACGAACGGACATGCTGCCACGACGTGGTGAAACACTCGGTGTGGACGACTTACACAGAATTCAGAGGTAAAGAGTTCACGATCTCCTACATCTCGAGATAACATCGCCTTTCTAAGTTGTTAGCTGTAACAGGCGAGTGGCAAGTAGTTTGACTTGTTCGTTTATATGAAACATGTTTATTAATTAATTAATTAATTATTATTATTATTATTATTATTATTATTATTATTATTATTATTATATAAATTTTTATATAAAGTTTTTAAATGTAGGCTACTTATTTTTATTTTTTTATTTTTATTAAAATATATTTTACTTGAAATGTCCTCTCTAATGTAAGTCGATTGGCTGTCGCATCAGTTTCTTTCAAAATTTTATATATATATATATATATATATCCTTATAATACACAACGTTAAAAAAAAAAAAAAAAAAATATTAATAATAATAATAATAATAATAATAATAAAGTAAAATAAGAATAAAAATTCAAATAATAATAAAAGAAAATTAAAAAAAAAAACCCCCAGCAAAACAAAAAAAAAAAAAAAAAAAAAAAAAAAAAAGAAAGAAGTTTTAATACAATAGTGCACAGCAGACGAGTCAGACAGCTTTCTCGTTCAGCGCATGCGCAGTTTGAAAGGGACATTTTTGATCCGTGACACCGGAATTGTAGCCTCTTTCAGGCAGTCTGGGATATTTGTGCTGCCGTCTCGGATTACTTCCAGACAACAGTGTGATGTGGCAAAGACGAGTTTAAACTTAAAGATTACTCTTACATTTTGAAAATCAGGATACGTCTAAACTTATTGTTAATATTAACAAATCGATAAAGTTCTTCCGAAAAGCAGACGATATAAATTCAGCTTCTTTGGTAACTTTAAGAATCTTTGAGAATCAGAATGTTGTGGAATTTGCTGCCAGTTCTTGGTTTATTAGCAGTTTTCTTAACTTCGACCGAATCAAAATCAAGTGATGGTAAGTTAATATCAGTTTAAATACTTGTGAAATAACAATATTAAAAATTAATTGTGCTGATTGGTTTTAGAAATTAATAAATTTAAAAAAGAAAGAAAAAGAAAAACTATTAATATTATTAAAAGTTGCATTTACA
>CM022674.1:10802674-11182674 GCA_012295275.1 Chrysomallon squamiferum
AAAAATACAGTTAAATATACACTGTCTTCTGCTGCATTCAATTAGTTCTGACAACATGACTTCAGTACCACAGAATGTTACTAAATGTATGTAACTGTAAAAACTGTATGCATATTTTTTTGTTTGTTTTTCTTACAGGTGACACAAATATCAAGTTCAAAGGATCTCACAGTTACCTGTACAACATCATGTCAGGAACCACACCCATTGTTATCCATGGAAACGGGCCAATAAAGGTTAATATTTCACTCATAGTTTGTTTTTGAAATATGTTTTATACTTAATGTGATGATATTTTGTTCTGTCATACATATTCATTAGTTTACATAAGTCACATGATACCTGAATATGTTGAGTGTTTTAATTAATATGTAAATGAAAAATAGAATAAAACTGTTATAATTAAAAATGACATATTGAAAATACAGTAAGAATTTTTATTTATTATTTGGTGGTCTGTTACAAATGTTATTATTTACAAATCACTAAGTGATATTGTTGCAAAATTGATTTGTTTTAAATTAAATTCATTATTTATAAAATCCTATGATATAAATAAATCCTTAATTTTATTTGAAATATTTTTTTCAACTCTTCTTAATATGGTAAGAAACTGATGACTGTCATTTTTTAAACTAAAATGTTCTTGTAGGTGGAGTTTAACAGAATGGCAAACTACCTTGCAGACGGATGGACTGTCAGCTCAGGCTGTCAGTCGTGCAGACAGGACACAATCAGCTTGAAGTCTCTGAAGGTGATTTTTTAACTTCATCTAACTGAACACTTCAGTTTGTTACTTTACCTGCTGTTTGTGAATTGTGTATAAAGTTTACAATTTTGAATTCTCAGCTTAAATTGTTTTGCCTTTATAAAATGATTTAAACAATTAGAATCATTAACTGAATAATAGAAATAATACTCGGTATTCATTAAATATATATTATTACCATTATTATTATTATTGTTACTATTATTATTATTATTATTATTATTATTATTATTATTATTATTATTATTATTATTATTATTATTTGTAACTGTATTTAATTTTATTATAATTTTTTAGAAGTCAGACTATCCCACAGTTGTGATGGCTTTGTTTGTTGAACACAACACAGCTTTCGTTGAAGAATACTTCCAACATGTCTCTGAACTGAATTATCCAAAGAATAAAATTGATCTTTTTATTCACAATAATGTAAGTATAATTCTTTCAAGTGTTTTTTTAGATGTTTTTATTTGATTGTTGAGATTGTCATGGTGTATTTATCTTCTCTTAACACTGTTATAATTAATACCTCCAGCTAACTAAAATAATATTCTAATATATTATTTTTTATTTTTTTACCTTACAGACAATTTACATTGTTCTTTGCATACAGTCTTATAACTCTAATGTTCTCCTGATCTCTACAGTTCCATTTTCCTTGTCAAATAGTTGATTTGTTCTTCATATAATTAATTCAGCTGTTCTTTTCTCTCTCATTAATTGTTTTCACTCGTAACAAATATGTTGAACTTTTATCACAAGTTACAACATAGTAAAACATTTATTTCATATAAAAACTTAGTAAAACTTGTGGTACATGTAACAACTTAGTAAAACTTTTATTACATATAAAAACTGAGTAAAACTTTTATTAGGTGTAACAACTCAGTAAAACATTTTCATGTGTAACAAATTAATTTAACTTTTTTTCACAAACCACAATTGTTCTCACTTTTAGTAAGCCACAAATATTCTCACATTTAACACATCACAACTAATGATAGGATACAACATATGTTACACAGCTGATAATGTAAAACAAATGTTTGCTATTGAACTACAGGTAGAGAGACACAGCAAAGTAGTATCAAAGTTTGTGGAGCAACACAAAGACGAGTACAATTCTGTTAACTCTGTTGGACCATATGAAGAAATCAGTGAGGGAATGGCTAGAAACTGGGCTGTGTAAGTTACTTTCCTTCATAACTTGTTAACGTTAAAACAAAGGTAAACATTTCAAACCAGTTTTTGGATGGATTATTGTAAGCAGTGTAGACACCAGGGAGGGAATTTAAGAAACTAGGCTACATAAGTAACATTCCTTGATATTATCTTTAATATTAAAAAAGGTTAAATTTGGATCTGGGGAAAAAAAAAATAATATATATATATATATATATTATATATATTGGAGAGAATATAAATATTTTAATATGTCATCTGTGATATGAGCAACAGGTTAACATGGTAACAGAGGTAGACCACATTTCAGTACTGTGTTTTTTAACAATGTGAGGAGATATCAGCTTTCAAGTGACTGCTTGAGGGAAACATCAGAAACTGGTCTGTGTAAAAATTATTTAGCTCATGTTTCTAATACAGTATTTGTTACAAGTTTAACTGTGTAATTGTTTTGAAGTATTCTGGTTTCACCAGCTTTTAAAGTGTGCAAGATTGTAATTATTATTATTATTTTTGTTTTGCCAGCGAGGAATGTATAAAGAAGAACAATAATTACCTGTTTGTTGTTGACTCAGATGCTCAACTCACAAATAAAGATACTCTGCAGCTCCTCATTGAGCAGAACAGGTGAGATAATTAACTTTTTATTATTTAATATATATTTTATTAATGTGATGTTTCTTATGATTTCTTACTTTTAGTATTATTATTATTTTTAATGATTCTGGAGATGTTTAACAGAAAAACCATGGACAGTTATTATTTAATTTTATGTTCAAGCTGTAATATGCAGGTATGAAATATCTTGAATATTTCACACACAAAAATGAATAGATACTATTTTCTAATTCTAGTTATTATTATTATTATTATTTTTTAATAAATATTTGGGAAACATATTGAGAATCATTTTTATTTGATATAAAATGTTGTTATTGGTTTTAGAACTATTATCGCACCTCTGTTGATCCGACCAGGAAAACTGTGGTCAAACTTCTGGGGAGCAATCGGTGACTCTGGTTTCTACGCAAGGTCCATGGACTACCACGAAATAGTAGAAAACACCAAAAAGTAATTTTCATTCATTTTAGTTTTTGTTGTCTTTTTCTCTTTCCTTTTTATTCTGTTTATATCAAATATACTTTTTTTTCCCTGAATTCATCCTTCTTCTCCAATTTCAAATATTAAGACAGTTAATTTAGAAAAAAGAACAACTGAATACAAAATAGTTATATCATTTTTATATTTTTCAAAATTTATTTTTTAATGTTTTGTGCAGAGGTCTATGGAACGTTCCGTTTATCAGCATCTCATACTTGATCCAGGGACGTCAGCTGGATCAGATGAGAGATGCTTACACAAAACACAACCTGGATCCTGACATGTCTTTCTGTAAGCAGCTTAGAGAGCAGGTTTGTATGTGTGATATTTTCATATAGGTGCAGAAGCTGCCATATTTCATCATACGTACCTACAGTAATTGATAGCAAAAATTTTACTCACTAATTTTTTTGTTATGCTGTACATGGATTTATGGATTTAGAATGCTGTAACAGATAAAAATAATGATCAAGATTTCAGAAACATTAACTTTTGTTAAGTATTCTGTAAAATTTGAAAAATAGTTTTTTCCATGTTTTTCTGCTTTGAAGTCATTATGCTTCTACAACTATTCTTAACTGACTTGTTTTCAGGGAACATTCATGTTTGTGTCGAATGAGAAGTATTTTGGTCATCAAACAAACAGTGACAATTATGATCCAAATCATCTGCATGACGAACTCTACCAGATATTTGATAATGCACTCGTGAGTAATCCCCCTTAATTTCATTGTTTGGTGTTATAAAATGTTTATCTCCCATGGTTTTACTGAGTTATTTCCCTTTCTTTTCTTACATTTGTCCATGAATTGTGAAAAACTTTGTCTTTTATTATATTCTCCATGTCTGAAATCTTTATAGTTTCATTGTTAGCTCAGTTATTGGAGGATCAAGGTTCAAATCCCCTCTATGATGATTTTGTAAACTATTTAAATTTGTTTTGTTTGTTTATTTGTTCATTTGAATTCATTCATATGTTTACTTGTTTATTGGAAAAAAAATAAAAATAATAAAAAGTTCAAATAAATAAACAGTATACAAATATTAAACATTAATTTAATCATTTTTTTATCATGGAATATGCATGGTTGTCTGGCTAGAAAATACTGTTTAGGCAGTTTCTGTTCTATGTTTTAATTCAGGACTGGAAACAGCGATATATCCACGAGGACTACTCTCGCCAGCTGGCAGATGGTTACGTGAATGAACAAGTAAGAATTCATTTAATATTATCTGATTATAACTGTTACACAAACTAAACAGTGAAACTCTGAACTGCTGCGCTACCACAAGAAAACTGCTTTAGATTAACTCTTTATATTTGTTATTCTAATTATTTTTTATTATTAATCACATTAAATGGAGTAGATTATTATTATCATTATCACTATCACTATCACTATCACTATTATTATTATTATTATTGATACACAGTGGCTGTTATTATTGTTAATGTTGGCTATATATTTTGCTGATAATCACTAAAATGAAAGTACATAACAAGGTAAATAGTAATTTTTTGTTTGTTAATATCTTTAATACTGTTATTAATAATAAATGAATTTATTGTTGATACTGTTCAGAGTATTGTTGTGTTATTTTACAGTTATTGTTATTCAACTCTAATCTTTAATTTAATTATCACTGGTTTTGTTTAACTGATATTTTTCTTCCAGCCCTGTCCTGATGTTTACTGGTTTGCTATTTTCAAACCTCAGTACTGTAATGAGCTTATTGAGGAAATGGAGAACTATGGACAGTGGTCAGGTGGAAAAAATCAGGTGAGTCCTGGACGACATCAGCATAAATTTCAGTTTATGACACCTCAGTGGGTGTGATAATCAGTATAATGTGATATTTTACATACTGCAATTATCATGTCTGTGTAGTTCATATCTTGAGTTTGTGAATTATTAGTTTATGTCTGACATGATTTTTGTTCCTACAGCAAACTCATTATTGATCACAATATTCCTGATTCATTTTTTAAATCTCATTTATATCTCTAATTCATTTTCAGTTCTTGTTTTTAGACTCATTATTATTATTATTTTTGATATAGAGAATATTAATTCATATCAATTCTTATTTTCAGGACAGTCTGTTTCAGGTTCCATGTTTGATTCTGTTGTCTCTGAACAGGACGTATATTCATACTGATTCATTTCCATGGTTTTGTTACTTGATTCTAAGCTTGTCTATTTCTAGGATATTCGTCTGGCTGATTATAGGACATATATTCTTACTGATTCATTTCCATGGTTTTGTTACTTGATTCTAAGCTTGTCTATTTCTAGGATATTCATCTGGCTGATTATAGGACATATATTCTTACTGATTCAATTCCATGGTTTTGTTTGATTCTAAGCTTGTCTATTTCTAGGATATTCATCTGGCTGATTATAGGACATATATACTGATTCATTTCCATGGTTTTGTTACTTGATTCTAAGCTTGTCTATTTCTAGGATATTCATCTGGCTGATTATAGGACATATATTCTTACTGATTCAATTCCATGGTTTTGTTACTTGATTCTAAGCTTGTCTATTTCTAGGATATTCATCTGGCTGATTATAGGACATATATTCTTACTGATTCATTTCCATGGTTTTGTTACTTGATTCTAAGCTTGTCTATTTCTAGGATATTCGTCTGGCTGGTGGGTACGAGAATGTGCCGACTGTTGACATACACTTCAAACAGCTGGGAATGGAGCCATCCTGGCTGGAGTTTCTCCGTGTGTACGTCCAGCCACGCTGCAGCATGCCGCCTACATCGGCTACTTTAATGATGTAAGTTGTTTATTTTGTAGGACCCACGGTTACCCAGCGGGTATGAAAATGTTCCCACCGTTGATATCCACATGAAGCAGATTGGAATGGAAAATCAGTGGTTGCATTTTCTCAAGGAATATGTTATGCCATTGCAGCAAAAAGCTTTCACTGGATATTTCTCTGATGTGAGTTGCCAATGGTTACCACATGCATGATGTAGCTAGAGTTCTGAGCATTGTACAGTGATAATAATGATAATGATAATAATGATAATAATAATGTTAATAATGATAAAGATAATGTTAATGAGATGAAGAATTAAAGAAAGCTTGGTGAAGTAAATTTAAATGGTATTACAAATTGTTAATGAAACATCTTTAATCTGTTGTAATTGTATTTACATTTATAAAATTCTGTAACAAAAAGTTAGTTTTTAAAAAAATTGAAAAAGTGCATGAAAAATATTTGTAAAAGACCCTTCAAAAACTTCATTGAAAAAGTCTCATTAAACAAGATTTATCTGATTTAATAAAAAAAAATATTTTTGGTTGAGTTTATCCTTTTCTCACTGATGAAAAACATTAAATAATGAATTGGAGTCAGATAGTAAAATTCAATCTCTGTGAAGCTGCAGTTACACTAATGCAATACAAAGTGGAAGACAGCCACACAAGTTACTCTTTTCAGAATTCTGATTAGGTAAAAGATGTGAAAAATAAATTGACAGAAAATCTGTTTTACTGCACATTCTTACTTTGCTCTCCTACCTGTGCAGATGCTTTCCAACACATCAGTAAAATGAATTTACACATCATATGTGTGTAACCCAAATTTGTTTTATATGTGCATTAACAAAACAGCACATTCTAAATTATTTTGACTGCCAGTCATTAACACTTAGCAGTTGAAATACACAAAGAAACTCCATTGAGAGGGATAGATCTAGCTACCTCTCAAACCTGGGTCTACAACAGTGAGTTTTGAAAGTGTTAAGAATATTTACCTTTTTATCCTTTGTTATAGTTTCACTCATCATTTATTGATATAATTACTGAAATATTTATATAGTTGGTTGACAAATAATAAAATAATTTCAATAGATGTGTACTGGTTTATTGTGTAAATTATTATATTTAAAATAACTGTATTTTAATTAGAAATGCATCTAGGTGTGTTTGTGTGTGTTTTTATGATATTTGTGTATCTTTCTATCTATATATGCATATATATTATTTGTCTGTTAAATCTCTGTCTATCTATCTCTCTGAACATCTTTCTGAGTGTGTGTGTGTGTGTGTGTGTGTGTGTGCGTGCACACATGTGTATATATGTGATATATGGTTTTAGAAAAATAGTCTAAATAAAATAATCTGTATACTGGTTACATATTTGACCAGTTCATACGTCTTACTTACTCAGTGTTATTTGTTATTTTCTGTTGTACCTTTCAGCCTCCTCATGCTGTGATGAATTTTGTGGTGAGGTACAAACCAGATGAGCAGCCTTTTCTGCGACCACACCACGACTCCTCCACCTACACCATCAACGTGGCCCTCAACAGAGTCAACACTGACTTTGAGGTAATGTTGTTAACAGCATGAATGCAAACATGATTAGTGCCTGGAATAAGCAAGCTAAAGATGATGAATCTGCAGTATTATGTAAATGTAAAAATTACTCTGTAGTGTGTGTGTGTGTGTGTGTGTTTGCATTTGTGTTTGTCATTTAATGCAGAATTAATACTTTTTATATTATTTTATTTCATATATTGATTACAGATACAATAAGAAAAGAAAATATTAATAGCATTCATTTTCTAACAGAATAAAATGAATGAACATTAAATTTAATTTTATATTGTCTAGTATAGAAGAATGTATCTGGGATATTTGAAATTAATAATTCAGTATTTGTTACATACAGTAAACAAAAATATATTAAACTAAAGGTATAATGATAAAAATATCACAGAAATGAGAAACTCATTTTAAGAGAAATGAATTGTTGTATTCAGGGAGGAGGTTGCAGGTTCATTCGCTACAACTGCAGCATCACGTCGCCGAGACAGGGCTGGATGTTCATGCATCCTGGACGACTCACCCACTACCATGAAGGACTCCGTGTTACCAAGGGAACCAGATACATCATGGTCTCCTTCGTTGACCCTTAGAACAGACTGCCATTGCTTGACCCTTAATGTTTTCTTTTCTTTCTTTTATTTTTGAAATTTGTTGATCTCTTGTCCACCTTTTTTGGATGTTTGATTATTATGAAAAAAAGATAAAAATTTAAAAAAGGTAAAAAAAGAAAAATGTTCTATAGTAAAGAGTTGTTACTAATTCTTGTAATATTGGTGCTAATTTAGGTTAAGAATGGAGGAAATGATGGAGTGAATTTCTCAAAAATGACAGGATTTTGTTGACTGGTGCTGATGTTATATAAAAATATATTTTACATGTGGTGCTAGGTTACTACACACAGGTCACAAACACATGGTGAATATCTAATGTAGTCTACTGGTCACATGGTCACAGTATTTTTTTTATTTTTAATTAGTTGAATATGTTTTATAAGTAAGAATAAAAACAATAAATGTCTGTTTTTGGAATTATTTGTAGTAAAAAAAATTTTCTATTAATTTAGTTAAAAGGTTAATCAAAATAGAAATTATTGATCTTGGTTACAAGTATCATTTAAATTGTCTTGCTTATATACAGTATAAAGGTGAAATAACAGTAAAGCTTTAACATGCTTTTTTCTTCTACTATTTGTATGAGTTTTTCCTGATTTAAAACATTAGTTCTGTATTCTATAGTGCTAGGTTTTCAAAGTTCTTTTGCTTTAAACAATATATTGGATTTTAATTTGTTAATGTTTTTTTAAGTGCCAAATAAAATCAAAACTTTATAATGATCTTGATGAGTACAGTTAAACCATGTTTGAAAAGTTGGTTTCAGATATCTCTTAACAATGTGAGTTGTGATTTATACATTTACTATACAATCTGTATTTTTAAACTTTAGTCAGTAGTAATTCAGTTTAGTTCAGGGTTGTTATATTAATATCATATCAGTTCTTCCAATTGGTAAATATTCTTTATTTTTTCTTTTAAAAAAAAAGAAGAAAAATATAAAAAGAAATATGAGAAAGTAAATACTAGTTAATATCTATGTATATAGATCTGACTTTAAATTCAGGATTTGTTGCATTACTAAACATATATATAGTAAGCTTTACATGTGTTTATAGTAAAAAAAAAATCATGGTGCATTTACTATTACTAGATATATGTTAACATTACCTATATTTGTATGCTATATTGTGAGCAATCAACTTGTGTCAAATAACAGTAATAAATTCTACATCAGTTTTCATTACACATTTATAATGAGATTTATTACCTGTTTTCAGTGGTATTTAATACCTGGTTTAATATCATGACTGTGTTGTGTTACTGACAGGTAAATGATTTTATTAAATTATTTCAGTCATCACTTAACGAATGGCAGGAGTGATGTAAATTTGGTTTACTATTATTCTCAGTTCTGGATTATTTTCACATTAGGTTACACATGAAATAATAATTTTTCAGTTTATTATATTTTTCATACTAATTTTTGTACTACTTTTTCACTTTGATGTATGAAATAATTAGTATTATTTTTAGCCAAAAATTATTTAGTTTATTATTTAAAAAAATGAAATCCAAAAAAAAAAAAAAAAGAGAGTAAAAAGAAAGAATTTAAATTAAAAAACAAACAGCAAACAGCAAACAACATCTGTATATGAAATATATAAAAAATAGATATTAATTACAGAAATTTCAAAGTTGATGTTTATTGAATAGAGATAGCATATTAATCTTTTTGATACTTTTTAATATACAGTGTATATAGAATTTAATTTCTTTTTCTTTTTTTGAACCTGTTATTTGTATTTTTTCTGATATATTGTTAATGATTTTATTTTTCAAATATTGTGCCAAATATCAATCTTGCAAATAAGGCACTGTGCATATAGTAAACAAAAATATATTAAACTGAAGGTATAAGCATACATTTGCTATAAAAACTATTTTAAAAATTGAAAAGAATTAAAATAATATTTTTAGATAATAACCTGGGAAATATATTCTTGTTTGCTTTATGTGTAGGCTTAGAACGTTCAGCAGTGTAATCATGTACTTATTTTTTATTTATTTTTTATTCTTAATCTTAAAAACATACAATAAAGGTGTGTTAACAATATATTAAATATAACATGCTGCATTATGCAAAACTGTTAATGTTGTATTAAAGGATATTAAATTCTAACCATGTCCAAATTATTAATTACAGTATAATCACTGTTAAAATTGTTAGTTATAATTTTTCTAGAATTCTTTTTTAGAATATTTTATAAAAGTGATTTAAATGTATGTTTTAAAGAGAAGAAAATATAAAAAAACATTTCTATTTTGTATAAATAAAAAATTAACTATATTTTTTAAAACTCCTATATTCAGATCATTACAAAAAATACTAGTTGTTTATAGCATAAACATGTTTACAGTTAATACTATGTTAACACTGTTAAAATGTTAATTCTGTTTATAACCACTTCAACATATATATGAATGAAAGGGTGTAACCACATTGAACATTTATAACTTTTATAAATATAAATGTTTAAGCAATTTTTTTTATGATTGTATGAATTTATACTACTTTTTCAAAATGTGTATTTGATATCTTTGTGATATTTTCAAATAAAGATTTGTAATAAGCACAAATATATGTATTTCATTTTCATTCTCTTCTTAAAATGAAAACAAATAAAAATACAATTACAAAACAGTGTTAAACATCACAGACTGAGTCAGTTCATATTCTATTTTCAGTTCTAAACTGGTGCCCCATGATTATTAAAGAACATCAGTGTACATGTTGTTAGTGCAATTACACATCTAAGTTTTCTTCAGTGATATATTAAACACAGTCCCAGTGTTGGCACTTGTATTAGTTATTAAAGGCCATCATCTAAGGTTTTCTGTGAAGAATATACTGTCTGGTTGTCTGATGTTTATTCCTCTTCTTAGAATGAATGATACACTTTAATAAACTGGAATATATATTATTGCCATTTTATTATGTCAGAATTATAAAAATGTTCTATTTACCATCTGTAGAAAAAAAAAATAGACTAAAGATTATTATAATAAATATTTGACATCTAAAAGAATAATAATAAAAAAAGAATCCTTTAAAAACAACAAGCTGGCAAATATTTTCTGCCTTCAAGATAAAGAAACTAAAAATCTCTAGTTGTATCTATTATTTTTTCAATAATTAATAACTTGGCATAAAAAGAAATATTCCAGGAATTTTAAAAACATTTTAGAAAATGAATGATGTTTAAAAAAGACCCCAAAACATTAAAAAAACATCATAAACATAACCCAAGACTGAAAACTTCACAATGATGTAAGCTGAAAATAATTTTTGAAATTTACACATGAATATGTGGATTTGTCAAATTCAGTGAAGAGCAAAAGCAGTTTGTACTAAAATTTTATTCAGCACAGTATTGTCAGTTACATCAGAAATACAAAACAGAACATTTATAAATAACAGTGCATACATATTCTTAATAAAATAAAAAATAAAATGATAATACAAAAACAATCAGTACAGTCAAATCACTCAACGTAAAACCCAAACAAACGCACAGACATACAGCTGTTTTATTTTGTTGTTGTTCATGCATGTTTTTTGTGTATGAAAATGTATGTCAATATTAAATACTTTGATCAGATATGTCATGCATCAAACAACAAAGTACTAACCATTCATGCAGGACACATCATACAGTATGTTACAATATTAAGCGTTTTATATTAAAAATAAAAACAAATTACTATGATATATATTAGAACTAGCAGTCAAATGGCCAACAGGGGTGGATTTGTTTTAAAATGTCTTATATAAATTATTATTATTATTATTATTATTATTATTAAACCTACTGGTTATTAATTCTGGAAGTTATATAATAATATCCAGGAACGTTCTACCTTTGAGTAAATTAACAAAAATGAAAAAAAACCAAAAACAAATATGGATGTCAAAGAATCAAAATCATGGTATTTTTAAAAAAAATTGTTTATTTGTAATCATGGAGACAGAAACATAACTGATATAGAACTATGAACTGATAAATATCAGGCTTTGTAGGGTGTTGATTCATTACAAAATGACACTCTGCAAAGCTTTGGCCACACTACAATACTATAGTTTCACACTGTAAGGGTTTAAACAGTTATAACTATATAACAATGATATATTAATGCAGGGATGATACAAATACAGTAATAATTTCACAGCAGCAGTTTAATGAATACATGAAAAAAATTGTACATAACAGTGATATTTATCTACAGTAATATTTTTGTATGCTTTTTAAGTTCTGTACAAAGAACATACTTTAGGGAAACCTTTCAATTATAGGAAAATAGTTGACAAAATAATGTACATAGACATTATTGTTGTTAGTTGTAAGTTATATTAAAAATAACTACATAAATTCACAAATATTTATATTTTATTCTTTGGTAAACATTTTTAGTTTATTATTTTAGAAGAAAATAAATAATTTACTGTTTTTTTTTTTTATTCTTGTATTATCCTGATAAAAGTGTAATGAAGACGATTTATTTATTTATAATTTCTTTTTCTTCAAAAATTGTTGTGACATTTCAACGTTATTACAATCCTTATTGTAAATATTGTTATTTCTCTTGTTTAACATACAGTTTTAGAATAAAAAAAAAGGAACCTAACACAGTGACAGATGAATCGAAACAATGGCTTACTTACAACAGTGTGAATGACTCCAACCATCTGTGAGTAAAGTCGTGTTTTTAAAAATGCAGTGGTACAAGATAAAACTGTGCTGAAAACATCAGTTTTACATTTATCCCTTTTTTAATTACAAACTTTTGAACAGAAAACCGTAATTTTAAAAAAGAATTAGTATAGCTTTATTTTCAAAAACCCATCCACTGATCCCACCACAAATATCCAGTTAATAAGTTTTAGCTATGTTTTCTATGTAACTTAATTAAACTATTAACTATTAAATAGAAAACAAGAATTTTTTATGCCATTTTAAAATAATGAAAAAAAATTGAAATGCACAAATGTATTTTATTTTTTTTTTTTTATCAAAATGTATGTTGGTTACTTTAATTTTATAAATGGCAGTGAAAATTTATTATATATTTTTGAAAATGTTAAATAGCACCTGAAATGTTCAAATTAAGCACTGCAGAATTTGTTATAAATAACCAACATAAAATAATTTTACTTCACAAAGTTTTTAATGAAAAATAAAATTAAGTTTGTCTTGTTGCTGAACCAATAATATTAAAATAAATTAAAATATATTTGATTTCTGCTTAAATTTTCAGTTATATCTTTAAATAGATATAAATAGTTATTAATGAAAAATATAATTTTGTTTAGATATGGAAGGCCAGGTTTTGAAAATGTCAGATAAAAAATCAAATTTTAAAACAATGTTTATTTTATTAAGCTGAAAATGGCACTGATTGAATTGTTTTTATACTGATCACATTTCAAAAATAATGTTTAAGAAATGTTAAACAAACCAGTTCTTATGGATATGTTAGGTGTCCAGTTTCAAAATAGCAAGTTGAAAAAGGTCTAATTTAAAGCAGTTTGTCGAAAAGTCTGTATTTTCAGAATGGCTGCGAGAAAGATTTTAAACAAACTCGTCTTTTATAGAGCTGATTTTAGCACAGATCTTGAGAGCAGGCCCAAGCTTTATGTTCATCGCAGTCATCAGGTGGTCTTCTTTGAGCAGCAGCAGAGCCTGGCCGTCGATTTCTTGAGACCGGAACTCTTCAGCGTACGATGAGCAGCCCGGCAGTGAGTTGATGAATTCATACACCTCACTCACCTGTGAGTAATAAAATGTATACTTTATAGCTTTTATATCTTATTTTCTTGTTTCTTGTTACAAATCTGCATAGTGGTATTAATATATAGTTGTTTATTTCAATAATAAATTTATTTCTCATTGCTATATGAGTGTTTTGAACAAACAGTATATTTCTGTATAAGTTTAAGTTGTTATTTTGTTTCTATTAAAATGCTGATTAAAAATGAAAGGTCTAGACACCTTATGGAAACAATGTAAATACTAAATGTATATTCTGAAGACAAAACATTAACTATTTATAACAAAAATTGTAAGCAACAACAACAATAATACGTTTGTACAAGTTAAAATACTCTGTTAAGTTAGAAAACTGAATGGTCACTTACTGTCCACTTGGCTGGGTCTGATGTTGCTGTTTCTGTGTTGGACATGTCAAAGTTAGGGTGCTGGATGGGAGAGGTTGGGGAGGAGCTACTCTCCTCCTGTCCACTGTTAGAACTGCTGAATTCCTCTCCATGAGACTGTGAAACAAAACAGTGCACACAATCAAATACAGGTTATAAGGCCAGTGATAATTTCTATCAAACATAGTAAACTTTAGATGTTTAGATGTGTATTATGTTAATGTTTAGATAAATTATATAACACACTGCTTGTACAGACTGGTAACATCTTAATTTAAATTGTAACAAATCCAATCAGTACTGAGGAATAACTGTTTTATTTGTTAGCTGTGTCTGAATTTTATTTATATATTTTTGAGGTAAAAAAAGGAGTGCACTCACTTGCTGCATGGAACCCGCCTGATCAGGCATGTTGATGTTGTAAGACAAACGACCACCTCGCTCAGAACGCCAACCTTTACGATTCCCTACAATGTGTTTTCGTTTTCTCACAAACTTTGTCACCTTTCCAGTTAAAACTGCAAAATAAAAAAATAAATAAATAACATTCATTTAAAACTAAATAGCTTAACAAAATTAAAAACATTTAAAACCTGTTTTAGTTCCTGAACCAGTTGAGAAACAAAAATGCAACATGTACAGAAAAAAAACACAGAAATAATTTATAAATATATTAACTACAAAGTAGAAAATAAAACTAATCTTTTTGTTAAATCACATACTGAATTATTAAAAAAGAAAATGGTTACCTTTGTTTTCTCCTCTGAATATTGAACTTCGCTTGGAGCAGGCCACGTTGTATCGCTTGGCACACATTATAGAACAGAACCGCTTTGACCTGCGGAACTTGGACTCTCGGTCCTGGTTTCCACAGTATTCACACGTCAACATGACTGGAGCTGGAGGTGCATTACCTTAAAGTTAATTTAACAAATAACAATCCCCAAACAACAACACTCCAATAATAAACAAATAACAATCCCCACAACAACAATCCAGTAATAAACAAATAACAATCCCCACAACAACAATCCAATAATAAACAAATAACAATCCCCACAACAACAATCCAATAATAAACAAATAACAAACAAACAATTAATTAATTAATTAAATGAATGAATGAATGAATAAACAAACAACAAATGAACAAAAAATAAAATAAAAACAATAAAGAACAAGTTATTAACATACTAAATAAATGGCAGGGTCAGTGCAAAATTGACGTATTTACCAAATTCTCAAAAACTATGTTTTTACCTTTTACCATGTAATAATCTGATTTTCCTACAATATGTGCATTTATAATAGTTTTACTGATCTCAACGTTACACCAGCAGAACTCTTTATGGCTATTCAATATTTCTGCTCTGGGAGAATTACACCACTAACTGTAAAAGATGCTTTTTCAAATTTTTGCAACGTCAAACAACTGAATCAGTAAATGAAAACCCACTGCCTGCTTAAAATGATAACAAAAAAAAAAGTCTGCTTCTTTTACTAAGTCATTGTAAACTATCATTTGGAAATATAATTATTATTTTGTTTAATTAAAAGAGGTTTCTCACTTATGTTTATTACATTCAGCAAGTTATAAAAACAGATTTTACACTACATGTTGACACTACAACAAAAGCTGTTTTCTTCGTTTCTTTTAATGGACTGAACAGTTAAAAACAAACCTTCAGGTTCCAGTACTGGGGGTGGGGGGTCCATAGAGAGATCTGGCATATCTTCATCCGACTCTCTGTCTGTCCGGCTGGGTTTTGGAGGCACGTATTCTGTCAGCAGTGACGATCTCTGAACCTGACAACAAAACAAGGAATTTCTTACTGGATATCTTGAAAGAGGTTTATTCACACAGAAAATCTTGTTTCATAATTAACACAGTGAGACAGTTTTCATTCTGAAGTACTGGTAACTATTCATTCATTTGTTCAAATGACTTTAAAGATTTATAATTTCATTATTTAAATAAATGGAAAATCTTATAAAAATCTGAACATGATTCAAAATAAATATTAATGAAAAATAAATAAACAATAATAATAATCATAATAAATTAATTAATTAAAATAATAAATAATTAATAAATTAAAATAAATAAAATACTGACTGGGAACGGTTCTGGTCCCTCCTGGATAACAAAGCCTTCAATGATATGAGTCAAAATATGTGGCTTAACAATCGCCCTCTGTTTCTCCACCACAGGAGTCTGCTCTGGCAGGAGAACAGGCTTGCTAGGCACTGGCTCCTCCATTGGCTCCTCCTTTCTGGTCTCTTTACTACTCTTCACCTCACTCTCAGCACCAGATTCCTTCGTTTCTTGGGAAGAACTGGTCTCCATGGCAACATCCAATGATTTACTGGTTTCTGTCTCTGTGACATCCGAGTTTGACTTGGCTGTTTCTGTCTCAGAATCCGATTGGTTCTTGGCGGCGGGTGGAGTGGCATTTGATTGGCTGACAGGAGGGAGTATTTTGACAGGAGTTGGACTCTGTTTCTGGACTGGGTGAGTGGTGGCAGTGGGCACAGTTGTTGTGGTTTTTGACGAAGACTTGGATCGGCTCTTCTGTTTAGGAATCACTTGTGGTATGTTCAGCTTGGTTGTCTGACCCAGCTTGGTTGGATGAACTTTGGCTGAGGATTTTGAAGGCAGCAGTGTTTTTCCTGATGGTGTTTTGGAGCCACTGTTTTTCACCTGGGAGTTATGTGGAAGTTCTATTTTGTTTGGCTTCATCCCAGCCACAGCTTGCATGTATGGCAGCTGATTCTGAAAAACAATTAAAAAAAAAAATTATAATATTTAACTAAATCTAAAAATATCTGTATTCTGATTACTGCACTAATTATTTAACTAAATCTAACAACAAACTAAAACATGTCTATGTCCTGAAGATGTTTAATATAAGACTTCAGTTCTTCTTCTTTGTTTCTCTTGATTTTTAAAATGATTATCCCAATCCAGTCTTCTTCCATTTGACAGATTACTATCACAAATGTGTTTATAGTTAGTTTATTCCTATTTGGCCACAATAAAAAAAAAAACTGTGATACAAACAGTACTGTTACAAGTATATTTAATGACACTACTCTTACTAAACCCTCAGTGTAGATTGTCAGTGATATACTCCTTACATACACATTAACATTTTAACATATTTCTAATAAACCTGTCATCTTCACATCCATGTGGATTTTATATATTTTTGTTATATTACTCTGTGTGCATATGAAAACTGATAAAACTGTCTGTTTTAAAATGTGATATATATTCAAACTGCCAACATGCTGCTGTTCTCATTTCAGATCATACTGTACTCGTTGTCATGGGAACAGTGTTTAGTGTTATCACTAAATGAAAATATCTTGCTTATTTTGTCACAACTGAGCATATTGTTTGTTTTCTTTCTGGCGTGAAATTGCCCCAGTGTCAGTATTAGTAACTAACATTCACACATGTTCATATATACAGATATACTCATAAACACACGTGCGCATGCTCACACATAACATATAAACACAAACACACACACATACACACACACTCTACCACTAACAAAACACACACATGTAGTCATATATATACGAATAAATATGTAACTGCCAATAATTTAAATACAACAACCATAAAATCAGAAAGGGGACATCACAACAAGATACTAAAGGTAAAAACCCACTAAAAAAAATAAATAATAATAATAATAATAATAATAATAGTAATAATAGATTCTATAAAACTAGGGTACTAAAAAAACCCAATATAAAATACAAATATAACAATATTTCCCATTAACAAAACATAAAATATCTAAATAAGAAAATTTCTTAACAATAAAATTTATTTACAAAATCTTTATTTTTAATTTAAATTTTCTTAATTTGTATAACATTAATAATGTTATTGTTAGAAAAAAAAAAAATATATATATATATTGAATTTTTTTTGCAATAATAACAATACTGAAAATACAACAATAATATGAATTGTTCATTAAAGAAAACCTAATTTTAAATCTAAAACAAAAAACAAAAAAACAAAAACAAAAACTGAAAGATAAAGAAATGAAAGGATGTACAAAAATTGGTTTGTCACAACAGATTATAAAGTAAATTCCCCCAAAACACAGAGAGCACCACAGCTCAACAGAGAGAGATAGAGACTTACGACAGAACTTTCATTCATTCCTGGATATTGCTGCAGGAACTGTAGATTAGAAGGAACAATGTATTGGGTTTTATATAAAAAAAAAAAAAATTTAAATGTTAGAGATCATTACTTAGTGAAAATACAATATCTATGAATATGTATGGAGGTATGTGAGTTATTATATATACATATAAATAAATAAATGATGTCAGATCCCACTTAAATAAAGATTATGTATGTCAAGAATAGTTAATGTCTGTACATAAACAATTTTAATTTAAAAAAAAGAAACTGCTTAGATGATAAATGATAAATCTTTGGATATATAAAAAGCCTTCCTAGCTACTGAAGTTTAAATATACTCACCTGCATATTAGCCATCATTCCCTGAGGTTGTATGGGACCAGCAGTGCGAATGTACAGAGACTGGCCTGCCATGATTGCGGGTGACTGGCCATGGCCTGTAAGCAGGGGCTGATGAGCAGCCAATGGGATTCCTTGTTGCAAATTAGCCATAGCCTGTAGAACAGCCTGGTTTGTTAACAGTGGTGTTGATTGGATGATCTGCCCTGTGTTGGTGACAAGCTGCGGCTGACTGAAGCGAAGAGGTGCCTGTGTGGTGATGAGCTGTGGCTGACCTTGAACTTGACCCTTTGACTGTTGTAATAATAACAGAAAAACTATCATTAACAAATATTCTGACAATTATATAACATATATATATATATATATATAAAATAATGTGAGGTACTAAATAAAAATGAAAAGCATTGTTTTAATTGTTTTTTGTTTTTTTTCAGATGCAGTTTTTTGAATATGCGTCATCTGTAAATCTAATTAATTACCTGGGCAACGAGAGCTTGATTAGCAGCATTCTGACCAAAAACAGCACCTAAAAGATAATTGTAATTTTTACTATAATATCAAATTACATTTAAACAATTCATTTTCTTAAATGTGTTGAAAAAAAAGGTAACAACATTTTTCTTCTGTTCTTTTCAATAACAATGTTCATTAGATCATTTAAAATTTTAAACAACACCATTACCATTGTATTGAAAAAGTATTAAAATAATAGTTTAAAAAAAGGCTGAATTCCCAATATACAAATATCAACAAAATAGAATTAAAAAATCACCAGTCTTACCAAGCTGTCCAAGCACTAATGGCTGAGCCTGTTGTGACATCACAGCAGGTTTGCCACCAATCATTGGAGTTGCTTGCCCTTGTTGTATCTGATTTTGTTTTCCACTGTTTTGTTTGCTGTTGGAGTTTGTTGATCCTTGGCTTGAATGAGATGATGTTGTTACACAGCCTTGTTGCTGCTGCTGTTGTTGCTGCTGCTAAAGGTTATAAATGTTCTCTTTGATAATCGTTATTTAAAGGCCATTAAGCATTTTGTATATTTATGTAAGTAACAATCACACACGCACACAACATATATAGTGTCCCACACCTAAAATACACTTTCTAAATGTGAACAATTTTATGTTAAATATTTTTGGACTCTTGAATATTATATATGTATAATTTTGTTTAATGTCATAACAATTCTTAAACATTTGAAAACACAACTTGGGCAGCTTACTCCAAACTTTGATGTCACTATTTTATATAACAAATCAGTAATCTGTCACAAAGCTAAGTTTTGTATTTAAAGCTATTATCATTTTAAATAAGTTCATGTCACTACCTGTGACATCATACTGGGTGACATTAGACCAGGACTTGTAGGACTTACTGAGGGTGGTCTCCCTTGCATCATGGCTGTCATGTTCAGCTGCTGTTGGGCCATGGCAGCTAAATAGTTAAAATAAATAGAGACGCTGTACTTGTGCTTTTATTAGCAACGAACAACAACTACATTATATATATATATAAAACGTGAATCTATGATAGAACAGTTTATTTTAAAATCAAAATAATATAGAGTTTAAGATTAAATCATTATAAATCAGCATTTTTAATTGTAAATAATAAAATAATTAAATGTTAAAAAATGTTTTAGTATCATTTTGTACCAGTGGTTTATCATGACATTCTTTTAAAAAGAAGGTAGAATTCTTCAAATCATACAAAATAAATATGAGTAAAAATGAGTTTTGCTAAACATAATTGCACTATAAGCATATTTTGAAATGTTTTGTTTCAAAGACTGTAATATTAATGATATTTTTTTGTTTTTTAATCCATGATATTTTTTTAATGTAGAATTTCTAACAATGTTATTGAATTAATGATATCATGATAATAAAGAAAAATAATTTGGATGCCTACTAAATAAATCTAATTAGGTTATTTATATATGTTACCATATATTCATGCATAAAGATTTTCAGTATCACAAGTTTGGTAATAATTAACATAAAATGTTATTACTACTTCACATGAAATGTATGACTACTTTATATAAAAATATGCTACTTAACACAAAATGTATTTACTACTTAACATAAAAATAATAATACTTCACATAAAATATATTACTCTTTCATATAAATGCATTATTATTTCACATAAAATGCATTCCTACTTAACACAAACTGTTCTTACCGACTGCAGCATTCTGAAGCATGAGTTGTTGATTGTAAGGAAACTGAGTTAAATATGGCGGACCATGCATTGTCTGAGGTATTACTTGAACTTGGGGCAATGGTCCTGGAGATCGTATTGTTGTTGCCATGGAGGCAATAGGTGTGGATGCAGTTGTGGCAGCAATGCTGCTAGGCGTAGAACTGGTTCTCTGTTCAGACATTTTTGTTGTTCTACTGAAATCTGAAACTGAATTACCAATATTCTTGTTTGTACTTCTTTCAGTGTCAAATGTAAATTAATTTCTTTATAAATGTATTTACAAACACTCTTCCATTATTATATTAAATTATATAAATAAAATGTAATTTCATGTTTTACCCAAAAATATATAAATTTTGTTATCAGTTGACAATTCTTTCACTAGATAAAACAAAATGTATATTGAATGGTAATACAGCTGTAAGATCAGAACTGAGATTATTTCAATGGTATGGAACAAACAACACTATTTCAATCTGCAATTTCAAGCTGAACTTTAAATATACATATTATATTGTCATAACGTACTAATTTCAAAACATTGAAACGCCAAGAGTTACTTCCCTTGCTTTCATTAAACCAATTTCATATTTTCATTTATTCGTTTGAAAAACATCTAGAATGTGAATACTACAAGCAACTGATGCAGCATTTGTTAAACAGTCACAAACACTAATATTACAAAGCAACGAATTACTTGAAAATATATAGTGAAATATACGAAATCAGTCCGTAGCTCATACTTACAACAAATAAAATATCTTTACTTTGTTACCAGTCGGCCATTTTGCCTTGCCTTAATGGTGACGTCACAAGCACTAGCCAGAACATTGTGGAGTTTCTCATCAGAGATTGGTTACAGTTTGACTAAGGGGCGTGACACATAACGAAATGATCAAAACTGTTTTCTTTCGTCTTTTGTCCTTGTTGTTTTTCTTTTCTTTTCATCCAACGACTCTTTCACTTTCATTATATTAACAAAATTTGTGCATATTTGCGCATATCTAAAAAACCTAATTTTTAAAAAATGTGTGCGAATATATGCGCATCTATAAGCATTTTAAAAATTAATTAGACTATTTTAGAAATGTTGCAATTAGTAGTTACTTATATAAATTCAAATTTCTAAAAAAAAATAATTAATAAGCAAATTAATTAGTAAACAAATTATAAATAATAAATTTGTATAAATAAATAAATAAATTTAAAAAGTAATAAATAAGTAAAAAGTAAAAAAAAAAACAAGATAAAAAAAAAAAAAAAAAAAAAAAAAAAATTCCAAAATAATTAGGTGTATTTGAAATAAATGAATAAATCAAATACTTTTAAACAGCACAATAATAATAATAATGATAATAATAATAATAATAATAATAATAATAATAATAATAATAATAATAATAAAGAATATTTTTCAGGTAGTAATTTCTTAATGATCTTTTTATTGTTACTTTTTTTTTAGTTTCCATTAATAAATAGTTCACACACACACACACACACACACACACACACACACACACACACACACACACACACAAATGGAGGACCAAATATTCTAGAAAGCCTGAGTCATCAGAATTTATCATTATTATTATTTTAAAATTAATTGTGATCATTTAATATAAGAAAGAAACTGCAGCCAAAATGTAACTGTGGATGAATACTTTATTTGAAGTCTGAGAAGTGTGGAAAATCAGTTTGGACAATGAGTCAGTAATAAGTACGTTTTAACAAGTGTTTGTAGTGCTTGCAGTTCGTATTAAACGTTTTTTTTTTTTTTATATTATTTAATTTGTTCAACTGAATTAAGCAGATTTGTTTGATTTGTATTTCTAGTCTGTATCACTGTACACCACGTAACTGAAGAGTTTGATAAACTATATTTCTACTTTGTATCATTGTACATCACGTAATTGCAGAATTTGATAAACTGTTTTTCTACTTTGTATTGCTGTACGTTACGTAATTGTAGTTTGATAAACAGTTTGTATTTCTACATTACTGTACACCACATAATTGTAGTTTGATAAACTGTATTTTTAGTTTGTATCACGTAATTTTAGAGTTTGATAAAATGTTCGCATTTCTACTTTGTATTACTGTATATCACGTAACTGAAGAGTTTGATAAATTATTTTTGTTTCTAGTTTGTAACACTGTACATCACGTAATCGAAGTGTTTGATAAACTGTTTGTGTTTATACTTTGTATCACTGTACATCATGTAATTGTAGAGTTAGTTAATCTGTTTGTAATTCTTGTTTGTATCCCTGTACATCGTGTAATTAAAGAGTTTGATAAATTATTTTTGTTTCTAGTTTGTAACACTGTACATCACGTAATCGAAGTGTTTGATAAACTGTTTGTGTTTATACTTTGTATCACTGTACATCATGTAATTGTAGAGTTAGTTAATCTGTTTGTAATTCTTGTTTGTATCCCTGTACATCGTGTAATTAAAGAGTTTGATAAATTATTTTTGTTTCTAGTTTGTAACACTGTACATCACGTAATCGAAGTGTTTGATAAACTGTTTGTGTTTATACTTTGTATCACTGTACATCATGTAATTGTAGAGTTAGTTAATCTGTTTGTAATTTTTGTTTGTATCCCTGTACATCGTGTAATTAAAGAGTTTGATAAATTATTTTTGTTTCTAGTTTGTAACACTGTACATCACGTAATCGAAGTGTTTGATAAACTGTTTGTGTTTATACTTTGTATCACTGTACATCATGTAATTGTAGAGTTAGTTAATCTGTTTGTAATTCTTGTTTGTATCCCTGTACATCGTGTAATTAAAGAGTTTGATAAATTATTTTTGTTTCTAGTTTGTAACACTGTACATCACGTAATCGAAGTGTTTGATAAACTGTTTGTGTTTATACTTTGTATCACTGTACATCATGTAATTGTAGAGTTAGTTAATCTGTTTGTAATTCTTGTTTGTATCCCTGTACATCGTGTAATTAAAGAGTTTGATAAATTATTTTTGTTTCTAGTTTGTAACACTGTACATCACGTAATCGAAGTGTTTGATAAACTGTTTGTGTTTATACTTTGTATCACTGTACATCATGTAATTGTAGAGTTAGTTAATCTGTTTGTAATTCTTGTTTGTATCCCTGTACATCGTGTAATTAAAGAGTTTGATAAATTATTTTTGTTTCTAGTTTGTAACACTGTACATCACGTAATCGAAGTGTTTGATAAACTGTTTGTGTTTATACTTTGTATCACTGTACATCATGTAATTGTAGAGTTAGTTAATCTGTTTGTAATTCTTGTTTGTATCCCTGTACATCGTGTAATTAAAGAGTTTGATAAATTATGTTTCTACTTTGTATTACTGTACGTCACGTCATTGTAGTTTAATAAACATTATTTTCAGTTTGTAACATTGTACATCACGTAATGTTAGAGTTTGATAAAATGTTTGTTTTTCTACATGTCACGTAATTGTAGAGTTTGATAAACTGTTTGCATTTCTACATTACATCACTGTACACCATGTAACTGTAGTTTGATAAACTGTTTGTATTTCTACATTACATCACTGTACATCACGTAACTGCACAATTTGTATTTCTATATCACTGTACACCATGTAATTGTAGTTTGATAAACTGTTTGTATTGTTAGTTTGTATCCTGTACATCACGTAATTTTTGAGCTTTTAAAAATGTTTGTGTTTCTAATTTGTATTACTGTAGGTCACGTAATTGTAGAGTTTGATAAACTGTTTGTATTTCTAGTTTGTATCATTGTACATCACATGTCTGAAGAGTTTGATCAATTATTTGTATTTTACACAATGCAAATATTTATTTAAAACTGTAATATTAAAAAAGAAAACAAACAACAGAAAATCATGGAAGATAAAGTACTTTAATGTTGCTGCCTGGCAAATAATGCCATTTTTTGCCAGTTAAAAATAATGTATAAATATATACATTTATAAACATATATAAAATAAACTACAAGAAATAAAAGAATACATATCCTTTTCTTTCTGAAAAAATCACGTAGAAATTATCAAACTGAATCATTAACTTGATAAAATTTTAAAACAAAATTCTAAATTTTGAAATAACAATACAAAATAGATCTGATATTAAAAACATATTATTTGTCTATAAAGAAATGAAGTAAATAAAAAACATCTGATATAATATATAAAAGTGGTCTTAGATATGTCTACATAAAATGATTTCTGACTTTTCTGGCTTGTTAATGGTCTGTTAATGTTTAATGGGTAAATAATAAACTATTGGTATTTAAATTTCAAATTTAATTATCTTTATAAAACAGAAAATACAAATTACATAGTGGAAAGAATAATACTTGATCAAACTCAGAATATCAGATATAAAAAAAAAGAGAAAAAAGAGCAACAAGTTGATTTTGGATGCTATGGATATTATTACTTCTTGTTATTATAACAAAACTGAATACACACCTCCAGTTTAATTCAGAAACGTAGAGATCTATCAAGAAATTAATTATTGTTGTATCTGTATGCAGCATTATGAAAATTATTGGTTTGGCAGGATATTCTAAATTTAAATGTTTTAGGTTATATAATAATTTATGATGAAATAAGTTATGTTAATTTGATCCCAGTTAATGATAGAGAAAAATGTTGTTAATTTGTATAATATTGTTATATATATACAATATACACCCACACCCACATCCACACCCAGACCCACCCCACCCTAACACACACACACACACACACAGACCCATACAAACACACACACACACACACACAGACCCATACAAACACACACACACACACACACACACACACACACACATGCCCATACAAACACACACACACACACACACACACACACACACACACACAGTAAACATACTTGTGCAGACACATACAGACACTTGTGCAGACACATACAGACACGCATACAGACTAAACTGCAAAATGTGGTTAAATTATCATTTAAAATAAACTGTCGAAAATGATCACTGTTTTTTTTCCTATTCTAACTACTTTTCTGTGACTCTACATTAGACTACTGCAAACTTTATTATCATTTAATAATAACTGAATTTTTTTTTAATTTATTAAACAATAATTAAAATTAGTTATAATAATAAAAAATAACATATAAAGGGGTATATAAAAATCTTGGTGGGTTGTTAATATGCAGAAAAAAAAAAGAAAAAGAAAAATTCTCTACAATCAAAGGGTATTTACAAGACCAATGAACTTGTTATAATAAAAAGGATGCAGACATGATTTGTAATAAATCTTGTTTCTGAGGTATATTCACATATAAATATGATAAATAATGTCATTTAGACTTCTATCAAAGAGTATATTCTTAACCAAATATTTTAATGATTGATAATAAAATAACAGACTGTAAAATAATATAAAAATGATCCTGACACAAAAACCTGAAATTTTTGAAAAATAATTTGATAATTGGTAACAAACTGAATTTATGTAATTCATTATTTTTCTGCATATTTTCTTTCAATAAGTATCAAAATATGGTGATGATAATAATAATAATAATAATACCAAATTTATAATGAATTAAAATCAAATACATGTTGAGGATCCATTACATGAAATTAAAAAAACAGAAAATCTGAAAACTTTTAAAAGCAACCAAAACAGTCAAAACTTGCAGTTTTCCATTAGGCTTAACATTCATGAATTTTATTTCATGAACAAAATTATTAAAAATAACACATAAAATGATCTGAAGACTATCTGTATAAACCATGTTTGAATTATATGTCATGTATTTATTTTGTGTTTAGATTTTGATCACATTCTTATGTTTGTAAACCCCAAAAGGTCTGAAGTCTGAAACAGTTCCAGTCTGAAGAATATTAATGGACCCTCAACCTGCATAAAATTTCCTTCTATACAAACCAGAGTATTTAGAATAATTAAAATAAAGTAAATAATAATAATAATAAAAAAGTTATTCAGTACTGGCATGTACAAGATTTGTATATCTATTTACATCAGAATAAACATGATTGTTACTTTTAGTATTACATTTATGTACAGACACTGTAAATACAAATGTAAGCTATATGCTTTGTGTGTGTGTATGGGTGCATGCATGTGCATATGTATTTGTGTGTTATGTGTGTCTGTGTGTGTGTGTGTGTTATAAAAAAGTACAGTTTACAGCCACATTAACGTTGTATTCATATATTTGTGTCTGTTCATATATAAAATTAACAATTAAAAGATAGTACAAAAAATATGATATGTACATAAACACAGGTATCCACAGATACACCACACCTGTGATAAACTGATATTTTAATAAATATAATATTTATACAGGTAAATACAAAACATTAGCTTGCTATAACTTGAAAGTAAAACTTGGAATTAATATTAAAATGTAATTCAATGCATTAACTATGTAAAAAGTACTGTTCATTCAAAAGAATAAAATAAAACTAACAAAGAAATTAATGCTGAATATGTAATTATCAATATGTAACCAACAAATAAAACTATGCACCAAACAAATTAAAAGAGTGGTTAAAGGGAGATAATAATAATCTTCATATTCTTTTTATTTCAGTAAAATGATTATTTCCTTGATGCAAAACAACTACAAATGTTACAACTGTAAAATATTACAACCTACAAAATAAACACATTATTGTGTATAGGAAAAATTTAAACCTTTTTTTAAAAACAAAAAGAATTCATATTAATTGCTGGTTTTTATAAAATAAATATATGTAGTTTTTCTTTTTTGCAAATGATGTGTATAAATTTGCTTCCGTATAAAGTAACATTGAAAATGTTAAAAAAAGTTTTATTTTGAAATGTAGACAATAAATAATAGATACAAATTTTGTATCTGAATTATTAATGGACTGAAATTCAGAATATAGAAATGTATCTATGTCATTTGCCAAATGAAGCTAAATGGCCATTAATATACTTAACACACACAAATGTGTGACATTACTTGAAATATATGTTAAATTCAGACTGATATAAATAAAACAATATATATATTTTTTTTCATTTTAAAATGAAAATAATTACTGAATTTTTAATCTGCTTTTTATCTGTATCTTACTGAATCAATTAAAATGTATTAATCCAGAATCTGTTTTAATTAAATTAATCACTAATCTGATATAAAAACAAAGAAGGAAAATGATTAAAATATGTTTACATTTCACTCCATGCACCAAACATTTCTTCTTATTCTTTTGCTAAATATCTCCATAAAAACAAGGTTCTTGATTTAAAATTAATAAAATTATAATTAATAATGTATCTGCTTATTAATTTATAACTACACAGTTCAATTGAAATTATTAAGAAATAAAACTAATTGTTAAATAAATAATTTAAAAATTATTTGATAAATAATAATAACAGTATTATTTTTTTAACTGCACTTAAGCTAGAGTTTTCTAAACTCCTAGAAGATATTACACTGTTTTAGCAGTTTAGATAAATTAATGAAATGTCGATCAAACAGCAAAATTAAAAATAAATTACTGAAATAAAATAGACACACAAAAAGTTAATATTCAGCATTAAACTAAAGTAGACAGTTTTTCTTTTTCTCCTGACAGGGACCGATGTTTAATTTGGTCTGACGATTTACCACTTCCTGTTGTCTCCCAAGGGAGGTAACTCTCAGCTACGTGGTTGTAGATGTCATGGTTTGCTTTGACAGGCACAGGTCCATTAGACCTGTTAGCCTGAGTACCACACGAGGCCCCTCTCAGCCTTAATTTCACCTCTGACACAGAAACATTTGGTTGCCATGACTGTGATGGAATGGCATGGAAACTATGACGATGAGAAGACTTAGGCTGCGACAAGCCTGAGGAGTGACCCTGACCTTGGAACAGTCTATAAATATCACTTGATGTCGCAAACAGAGGCCTTCCTGACTTTAGTGACATTTCAGATGAAGCTCGAATCTGATTGGTCAGTTTTGGCGGTTCTGGAATTCGGTCAGAAAGATTTTGATTGTCAGTGTCACTGAATTTTCCTTTCACAGAATTAACATCGCAGTAATCCCATGAGTAACGATGTGATCGCCATGGTGATGAACCCACATTTGATGATTTTGGTCTCATTCGCACCTGGGATGTGTCCACCCCATTTTCAAATGGGTTACCAGTGCGGGCAACAGAAGCATTTATGTTTGGCATTGAGGTCATGTGACTTGGTCTTTGATGAATTTCTTCAGTAGACTGACTATCTTGAGGGAAAACCTTTGTGAGTTTTGTAATCGTGAACCATTCCTTAAAATTCCTCTTTTTCTAGTTTCAGAATCTATAGTATTACCAACAGAATAATTTGGGTCATTGTAAAAATTCCCATCAGAATGAGTTAAATCATTACAAGAAATGTTTCTGCCATTAGCCATTCTGTTATCCAAGAGTCTAGAAGACTCAGTATCCATGGCAACCTGTACCGGCTTTGCTCTGAAAACTCCTTCTCTAACATAGACTGGTCTAACATTTCCAGAACAATTACTTCCCTCCTGGACACTGTTAAAACCCTGGTCATTGGAACATTTTGGGTTTGGAACACTTTTCCTCACATTGTTCCACTCCTGTTCAACATTTGCTGGTGTCAGTGTTTCCTCTTCCTCAATGGTTGTCAAGGCACGAAGTCTCTCTATCAAAGAGTTATCGTTCTTTTCAACTGGTTGCGGTTTCTTCTTGACAACCACATTAGGTTTGTTTCCAATGACCAGACGTCCATTTCCCTGAATTTGCTGTGATTTTGAGTTTGAGTTCATGCTTTGACTCACACCTCGTTTTAAACTCCCCTGACTAGATGAGCTCTCAGATGTCAGCAGTGATGACAAACTTGATGACAAAGGAGATGATAATGATGCTGTAGTGTTGGTGCGGCTGTCAGTGCCATAGCCTTCATCAACATTTACATCATAATCAGAACCCCGGCCCGACTGACATTCAGTTGATGTCAGTTCATAATTACCATGGTTACCGAAATCCTGAGAATAAGACAATGAAGAGTTTTTGATGTTTTTCTGTCGTTCGAAGGCTAGAAAACTGTTTTTGATGCTTTCTTCATTTTTCCTTTCTTCTTCTGTGGTCATCATAATCATACTAGCACCAGATGAGCTGCTTTTGTCACTTCCTGAGTCAATGAGTAAATCAAGAGGATCGTACCTATCCCACAATTCTTCAACTACTTCTGGCGTGATGTGTTTCAATGGAGGTGAAAACAAAGAATTCTTGTTAATGTTAAAACCATAAAACCCGTCAGAGGTTTCTTTTTTCCAGATCCGATCGTGTTTAGTCACATTTAAACGAGTAAGAGGCTGCTGCTGAGGTGACAGCTGCATAATTATCTCCCCTGACAGTCACTCTCTTCTCACTAAAGATAGTTTTATCAAACTGCATGGATTCCATTGGTTTTAATAAGTGAATCACTCACATTTTATTATAACAATCTGAATATTAATTAAACTATTTTTTCTAAGAAATAAATGTTTTTTTATGATTGATTAAGCATAAAAAGTTTCCCAGCACAGAATATGTAGATACAGAATAAAAAGAATATTGTATATCCTTATTGTTTTTCAGTACTATTCTCAAAGCTTAGCAGTCTTTGCTTTTTCCTTCCAGTTCACAAAAGAATACTGATCACTGTTAAAATGTTTATCTAACACAGTCTCCTAATTCCACATCTCTCTATGTAACCATGTTGATTCAAATATGTCTAGTGTGAAACTTTTACATTTTCATCATCTGAAAAACAGAAATAGCAAATAATGGTGAGTTTGAAATAAACCTTTTTTCAGTTAATAGTTGTAGAATATTTGTATAAAATATTTCAGTGGATTTTAAAATTAACTGCTGTTATGTTTTGTTTTGGTTTTTTGTTGAGAAAGAAGGAAAATAGATAGATAGATAAATAGAGAGAAAGAGAAAGAATGAGAGACAGAAAAACAGACAAATAACTTTTGGTGAAAATTATGTACTACAAATATATTCTAAATTAATTTTATAACAACAGAATAAAAAGAAACAAGAAAAATGAAAAAAACAAACAAAACATAATAGGATTAAAATGAAGAAAATGCCACAAAATATAAATAAAAATACAGAGAGAGAAATAAATAAATAATGAAAAAAAGGAAGAAAGAAAGAAATAAAGATAAAATAAAGGCAGGAAAGAAATGAAATAATCAGAAAATGAAGATGAAAACTGTGTTTGCAACAATGAACAACTGCATCCTATCAAACTTTAATAACTACAGCAGCAACACCGTGGACATCAATGAACAACGTTAACTGTACTGACACAAGACACACTCCAACGTTGAGACAGTCTGCAGACTAAATTAACTGTCAGAAGATTTAATTGACTGACGGGCAATGTTGTTGCAGCAGAGATGATGTTGAGACGATGTACTCGATGTGTAAGTAGCAGCATGTAAAGGAGTAACAGACCTGCTGTGTTAAATTGATTAACAGTTAACAGCATCTGTACTCTGATTAACAGTTAGTAACATGTTCCTGTTTGTAATTACTGGCCAGAAATTTCAGAATGGACAGAGTGAGAGTGAGAAAGAGAGAAAGAGATATAGATAGTGAGATAAAAGAAATAGAGAGAAAGTGAGAGATTACAGAGATAGAATGCGAGAGATAGACTGAACCTGAGTGAAATAAAGAGGGAGAGACAGAAATATACAGAGAGAGAGAGAGAGAGGGAGAGAGAGAGAGAGAGGCAGTGAAGGGACAGAAAAAGAAAGGATATAATAATAAGAAGAAGAAAAACAAAACAAAAAATATGTTTGTAATAAATGGGTTTATAAAATGTATTAAAATAAAATATATATATATATATATTATGTCTGTGTAAATTTTATTAAGCGTAAACATGTAAACATTATGTTCAAAATATTGCAAATAGATAGCTTTTTCAACACCAAGTTATTAACTCTCTTTTCCTTTCTTTATGAAACATCCAAACACATTTTTCTGTTTCATATATCAAACAGGAAATGTTAAAAAAACTTCGACACCACCACCACTACCAACAACAACAACAACAACAACAACAACAACAACAACAACAACAACAACAACAACAACAACAACAACAACAACAACAATAATGAATGAATGAATAAAAAGGTAAATAGAAAGAAAAGGTTTTAATATTCACTAATTATCAGGTTACCCTAAAACCACATTATTCCATTCAGCCATTTTTTATTTCATTTTTTTTTTTTTTAGCATAAAACATCTTTTAACAGAAACCTTTAAAAAAACAAAAATGAGGTTCTCAAATATCTAACACATTTGTAAAAATCTATTTTACGTCTCTAGTGTATTCAGTTGCCACTTTTTTCAGTGATAGTGTGATTTAAAGATTAAAAAGTGTATGTTTTCATGACAAGAAGATAAATCATCCGAAACTAACAAAATGTATAGCTTTACCTGTCTGCAGAAAGATATGACAACAGGATGTGGTGTATGGGGGGCATATACTCAGTTATCCCCTTCCCCTGTTTTTCAAACATGCTTTTTTCTTTATTTTATCTTGAACATTATTCCAAAGCAGTGATATCACCCCAGCTTTTTGAATCTGTGGATCAGACCCTTGGTAAGAAGAAGCAGACATGAAGGTTTACAAGATGAGACAGTTTATCAGCTGGTTAAGTCATTACCAAAACCCAGCTCACCTTTCTCTACACATGTACCTCATTTAACCACGGCTGATGAGAAAACAGCAGACCACAGTTATACATTCACTGTCTGTTTGTTGTTTGTTTGTTTGTTTATTAATTTATTTATTTATTTCATTAATATTAATTATAAAAATATTATAAAATATTTCTTGATACATGTAAGTCATTTAACTACCAGAAGATGAGAAAACAGTAGTTTAATTTATTTATTTATATAATATTAATTATAAAAATATTACATAACATTTCTCAATTTATGTAAATAATTTAACTATAACATGAGAAAATAGTGCCTAACATTCCTGTAAAGTTATATATTGACTACCTATTTATTTATCTATTATTTATTTATTTATTATAAAAACATTTCTCTATATATGTCATTTAAGTATCAGATGATGAAAACATAGTTTGAAATAAAAATTTCAAACATTTCTATAGTTATTTACTTAGTGTCTGCTTATTTAGTTAATTATTTACTTAGTTATTTAGTTAGTTATTTAGTTAGTCATACTGTTTGTGTATGGGCTTGTTTAGTTACTTTCATACAGACTCTTATTTCACCTACTTTTTAAACTACTCAGTTGTTTTACTTTCTTATACAAAGAAAAAAAAAAAAGAAAAAAAAAATAATAAAATTAAAACGTCTTTGAAAACAGAGTATAGAACATACACATGCACATACCTAAACACACACACACAACACAAACACACACACACACACACACACATTTTAATTATTTATTATTATAGACAAAATTATGCTGTATTTAAGAAATATATTCAGTCACATGATTATTGTAATATACATTTATTTACTAAAAATGATACAAATTAATATGAAAACCAAAACATCACACTATTATTAAGTCTACAGAACAGTCTATACCTAATTACTTATTTACTATGAGAAAATGTTACACTTAACATTCTTTATTCGTTACTGGAGTCAATTACTTCACATTAATTTCTACGTCTTCATCAAACACATTAATAAAACTTCATAGTTAGAAAGTTTCTGTCACAGTTTGATTTAGCTATTTATTTTTTTATACAAAATAATGATAATAAAAATCTTTCTTTGTACAGTAAGTTATATACATCATTTAATTAAAATTTATTTATTACCAGCCAGTACCATTATATGGTTTATATATATATATATATATATATGTATATATATATATATATGTATGTATGTATGTATGTATGTATATATATATATATATATATATATGTTATAGAGAAATTTGTTTAGATTTATATGAATTAATAACTAATAAGATTTAATATATTTAATACAAAATGCTACTTCAATTTGGATCCTAAAATAAAATAAATTAAAATAAATTGAATAAATAAATCTTTTAAATAAAATATAAAATAAAGAAATAAAGAAACAAAGAAACAAATGATATTAAAATAAAAACAATTTATTAAAATTAAATTAAAATAAGTAAATAAAAAGGAAACTCATGAAATAGTACAAAACAAAAAATTCTAAAACATTTTTCAAATTCACACATTCAGACTGACTCTCTTTCTGCTCTTTAACAACTGTAACAGAGCTTCTAAAAATAACAATACATTTTACCTGCAATTAAAGGTGTTCTGTGTCCACTTTGAAAATTTGCAAAGTGCATATTTACCTGGGCTTAAAGGTGATGTACACTCAAAACTGTGAGTTTGCAGAGAAAGAGAGACAAAATAAAACTAAAAATTCGAGGGTCCAGTCTCCTCTCTCACTGTGGCCATTAAACACAATACAAAGTTTATCAGTGAAAGTCTACTGAAATAGCTGATACAACCCTGCTAAGCTGCGTATTTCACTTACAGGTTTTATGTGGGCTGTGTGAGAAATTTGTAGGGGGACATGTGTGAATGTATGTGTGTGTGTGTGTGATTGTGTGTTTAGTTTTGTACTCAAGTATATTTATATCTGCTGCATGTTTATAAGTGTTTGTGCGTGAATATATGACTGTGGTGTGTTTATATAGGTATGTAGTTATATAAATGCAAATAAGAATATTTATTTAGCACTCTTTTGAGTTCTCACATCATTAAAAGATTAATATGTACAGGTTCCTAAAAATAATTAAAAATATTTTATATAGACAGATATATAGATATATAGATAGATATAAAATTAATAATGCATCATTTAGATTGAACCCAGCTACACAGGGTAAAATCAACTCTGGTTGTAGCAAACTAACCCAAACAACTTGAAATGAGAAAACAATTAAAATGTTGTTTGTGTCTGTACTTTACTACACACTTGCACTATCTTTCTACATCTGATTCCACATAACAGTACTGTTGTTACTTTATCACTACAGCAGCCACATCGCTGTCTGACATCACAAACCAGTCGTTGTGTTCAAACAAAACAACATCACTGTCTCACTCCAGAGACAAAAACAGTGAAAGTTAGAAACAAATAAACTTCATTTTAGCTGTGCAGCTTTCATCTGTATCCATCAGACCAAACATGTCACATGAAGAGAAAACTCTTCAGTTCATTATGAAAAAATCTTACAACTCAAAGAAGAGTTTTATAGAAAAGCAATACAGGAAAACTTTTTAATATTATAATATTTATTAATTAAAAACACAACTAAATGTTAGTAATATTAGTAACAATATTAATTAACTAAAACACAATTATATGTTAGTAATATTAGTAACAACAGTATTTATTAACTAAAAACACAACTATATGTTAGTAATATTAGTAACAACAATATGTATTAACTAAAAACACAACTATATGTTAGTAATATTAGTAACAATATTTATTAACTAAAAACACAACCATATGTTAGTAATATTAGTAACAATATGTATTAACTAAAAATACAACTATATGTTAGTAATATTAGTAACAACAGTATTTATTAACTTATATGTTAGTAATATTAGTAACAATATTTATTAACTAAAAACACAACCATATGTTAGTAATATTAGTAACAATATGTATTAACTAAAAATACAACTATATGTTAGTAATATTAGTAACAACAGTATTTATTAACTAAAAACACAACTATATGTTAGTAATATTAGTAACAACAATATTAATTAACTAAAAACACAACTATATGTTAGTAATATTAGTAACAACAATATTAATTAACTAAAAACACAACTATATGTTAGTAATATTAGTAACAACAACATCACCAAAATATTTAGGTGTTGGGTGACAGAGCTAAAACGTGATACTAAAACTATGAGGAGAGGATCAACAAGGAGAAATATTTACAATCTCTTAAACTATGTAATATGTTGACAGTCAGGCACAACAGCAATCTGGCTGTGATTAAACAAACACACAGAATAAAACCTGTGAATATAATTTGACATGTTTCCAACCCTGCTAAAAACAGAATCTCTACATCGAGGACAAAGAAAGACTTAGCAGAAAACAACAGGTGTTTATAAAAAGAATATCTTCTGGAATGGATGAATGTGTTTATGTATGCCTAAGTAAACTTCAACATTATGCTGGTTAATATTATATTATGGTTTTGATTACCATTTTTTTTATTATTATCTAAAATTGATAAAACATTTTTAGTATTAAACATCATTTATGGTAATTAATATTATAACTAAGGTTTTGATGATTATTCATTTATGATTTTGGTATTCAAAGAGAATACCTTTTTCTAACTTTTTCATTGGATATTCATAATGATTATCTCTGCAAAAGATTTTTTTATAAGCATCTTTTCATAAAGACAAAAGAATGTAAACTTGTTTTATATAAAAGGCAAGACATGGGAGCACTGTCTGTATTGGGAAAAACAATCAAAGAGTCTTCCTAAGAAGAATTGATCCTTTGGACAATCAAAGAGTCTTCCTAAGAAGAACTGATCCTTTGGACAGTCCTACATAGAAGTTCTGTGTTACTTTATTATAACAGTTCTGTTTTTTCTCAGGTGTTACAAAGTGTTTCTATTTGTTCTCATTAGACTGTCTAAAATAATTTCTATAAGCAGAATTTAGATTTTGTTAAATAATGCTTGTAAAAAAATTGTATGTATTTATAATAATAAAAATAATTTTAATAACAATAGAAAGAGAAAGAAATAAAAGAAAATGAAGATAAACGATCAAAACAACAACATTAAAGTTAAAGCACTTTTTATTATTACTGTTATAGTACACAAAAATGTCACTTTGCAGAAAAATATTTGAAATTTGGTTTGGCCTAAAAGTCAATATATGTAGATACTTACAGGTAAGATTATAAAAACTTTCAAAGTGGTATGATACAGGTAAAGGTAAATAGAGATAGATAACTGGATCGTACTGTGTTCATACAGGCATGTTCACCTGTCACCTGGGGCAAAGAGAACAGGTGAGTAAACGAGAAGTTTGTCAGCTTCAAAGAAATCAATCAACTTGCATCTTACACTGACAACTGATTGATGACTCCATATTATGTCATATCCCTCCACAAACACACACACACACACACACACACACACACACACACACACACACGTAGCAAATATGTATAACATAAACACACATATGCACATACACATATATAACACACACACAATATACATATGCATACAGTACAAATATGTATAACATAACACACATATATACACATACACATATATACACATATACAAACACACACACACAAATAATATACATATGCATACTATACATATACACAATATACATACAGTATATATACACACATACATACAATATATATATACACAATATATATATATATATATACAATACACACATATAATATATATATATATATAAACAACACACACACAAAAATATATATATATATAGACAACACATATATATATATACAATATATATATATACATACAATACATTCACACAATATATATATATACAGTTCACACACACATACATATATATATATATCTACAATACACATACACACAATATATATATATATACAATACACATATATATATATATATATATATCTACAATACACATACACACACATATATAATAACCATACATGCATGCACACACACACACACACCTTCACACATGCAACCACACATATATAGACATAATATGTATTGTCTGATTATGCATGTGTATGTCTAAGTATTTGTGAGTGTGATATCATGAATATGAATGTATGTATGCGTGTATGTATGTATGTATGCATATATGTGTTTTTTTGTACATACAATGATATATATATATATGCATAAATAAACACAATGTGGTGCATTTTTCTGTGTATATATATTTGTAATATTTGTACATTGTGTATGTGTAATAAATGAATACAAGAGATTGTACAAAACGTCTGTTTTATCTCACACAGACTGGACTGTTCTGTGATGACTTTCACTGATTTAACTTTTTCTGTTCTTTCTGGACAAAGTTCTGCAGTGACAACCTAGCCAAGCAGACACAGAGACCAGTCGGTTAGACTTTCTCTCTTTTCTTTGATTAACTGGGACGTGAATAAAAGAGAAGTCAGTGTTAGATGAAGTAAAAGTGGAAGGAAAGAAAAAAGAAAGGAAGAATAATTTAACTAAATATATTTTTATCTGTTCAACTAACGATATATTTTTAAAATATTAGGGTACAGATATATGCTATTTAATTAAGGATTGTGCTTCTTTCAGTGAAAATATTATGAACAGTCAGCTGGGGTTTTGCCATTCCATCCAGTTCTGCAGAATATGTTTATTTTAAAAGATATTTTTTTTTTTTTTTTTTTTTTTTTTAATCTGCCAGATGGTTTATTTATTATTTAGATATCGTTCTATCTCTCTGCACATGCACAATAACACTTTTATTTCATGTCTGTGTCTGCACATGTGTGAATTTATACATGTCAGTGTGTTTGTGCATTCATAAATACATTTACACTTTTTCTCCATTACTGTAAAATAACATGAAATAAAAACGGTATACTTGCAATATGTTTGGATTAGATATTTCAAACTAACTTAGAGACGTGATAAAAAGCCAGCTAGTTATTTTTGTTATTCATAAACAAGATATAGTTTATATTAGCTCACACTATCAGTATAAACCAGCCCTGGAGCTTTTAGTCAGAATGGGAAATCAGGTTTACCTTAATGTGTAAGTCAGCAAGCTTCAGGCTAAAGCTCCAACTGTAAGCTGAATTTCTTAAGACAACAAAGGAAATGAAAAAAGAAAAGAAAAAAGAAAGAAAAAGAAAAAACAAGTTGAAGGAGAAAGAAGTATTGTTTAGGTGTAAGATTAAGCTGTGGAATGTTTTAAACAATTTGACAAGTCCACCAAAAAGAAGGCAAAACCATGTTTGTTTAACAAGACTACACATCACATGATCACTGGCTGTCAGAGTTATCTGTACCTGACAAACATATGCTGAGAAATATTGGCTTAGAAATAAGATCTTAGAGAAAAAAAAAAATATGAGAACATATTTCGGTGAAATAATGTCTTAGAAATCTTCCCTGAGAATGCCTAAAAATGTGAAACTTAGTGGTGAAAATTACATCAGAAAATACTGACTTGAAAATGTTACAAATGATGATGGTTGAGAAATATTACATTATCTCACAATTAAGATACTTTATCTTCAAAATATCACACATACAGATATATATATATATATATATATATATGTATATATATATATCAGTGTAATAATTTAAAGATATATATAACTGTGAAATTGTGAAGTATTATCAGGGACACAAATAAAAACAAAAAAGTCCAAATGTGTGTGCGTGTGTGTGTGTGTGTGTGTGTGAGTGAGTGTGAGGGAATGTTTTTTTTATTTTTTGAACATTGTCTTGTCTTATATTTTTACTAAACAAACACAAACATTAACTGAAAGGTGACATCCTCTCTCTCATTCACACCTCATCACAGACCTATGTAAAAACACAAATAGTTACAACACAAATAAACACAAATAAACCCATTCAATTTTTATCAAAATAAGAATATATTAGTAACTAATTATAGAAGATATATACAATTAATTAATAGTATTTTTTTGAGGCATAAAAAATTACAAAAACAAACATCATAAATCATTGTGTGTTGGCCACAGGGCCAAACAGACATCCAGTCCATAAATAAATTAATGTGTTGATGTTTTCTGATTAATGTGATCACTCACAGAAATATTTTACTAGCTGCTAATCATGGTTAAACCTGACAAGAGCTGAATGGAAAAAAAAAAAAGAAAGAATAATACAAAAATAATTTAATAAATCAGTAAATAAATAAGTAAATACAAGAAAAAAAAAAAAAAGAAAAGAAAGAAGAAATAATTTAAAAAATAATAAAAAAGTAATGGAAAAAAATATTGTTATGATTTTACACACACATTTAAACACACACACACAAAGACAAACACACACACAGAGACACATACACTCTTTATTATCTATCTGAGTGTGTTTATAGATGTTCAAATTTGTATATGTAAAATAATAAAAATATGTAACAAAAATAAATATTAATAATTAATAAATAAGTAAATAAACAAAACTACAACAACTGAATGAAATAATACAGATTGTTCTGCAAGTATCTCATTCAGTAACAAACAGTCAGCTTGGTTTAACCAGTAACAAACAGCTTAGTTTAACCAGTAACAAAAGTCAGCTTAGTTTAACCAGTAACAAACAGTCAGCTTGGTTTAACCAGTAACAAACAGTCAGCTTGCTTTAACCAGTAACAAACAGCTTGGTTTAACCAGTAACAAACAATCAGCTTGGTTTAACCAGTAACAAACAGTGAGCTTGGTTTAACCAGTAACAAACAGTCGGCTTGGTTTAACCAGTAACAAACAATCAGCTTGGTTTAACCAGTAACAAACAGTGAGCTTGGTTTAACCAGTAACAAACAGTGAGCTTGGTTTAACCAGTAACAAACAGTCAGCTTAGTTTAACCAGTAACAAACAGTCGGCTTGGTTTCACCAGTAACAAACAGTCAGCTTGGTTTCACCAGTAACAAACAGTCAGCTTGGTTTAACCAGTAACAAACAGTCAGCTTGGTTTAACCAGTAACAAACAGCTTGGTTTCACCAGTAACAAACAGTCAGCTTGGTTTAACCAGTAACAAACAGCTTGGTTTAACCAGTAACAAACAGCTTAGTTTAACCAGTAACAAACAGTCAGCTTGGTTTAACCAGTAACAAACAGTCAGCTTGGTTTAACCAGTAACAAACAGCTTAGTTTAACCAGTAACAAACAGTCAGCTTGGTTTAACCAGTAACAAACAGCTTAGTTTAACCAGTAACAAACAGTCAGCTTGGTTTAACCAGTAACAAACAGTCAGCTTGGTTTAACCAGTAACAAACAGCTTAGTTTAACCAGTAACAAACAGTCAGCTTGGTTTAACCAGTAACAAACAGTCACCTTGGTTTAACCAGTAACAAACAGTCAGCTTGGTTTAACCAGTATCAAACAGTCAGCTTGGTTTAACCAGTAATAAACAGTCGGCTTGGTTTCACCAGTTGGCTCTGGGCCACGAGTTCACACAATGAAAATATTGTATAAGAGTTGACCAAGCGAATCACTGATTTTACTGTTATTTATACACTGTATTCATACACACACCACACACAGCTCTGTGGTCAAATCACAGCAGAGAGGCCTGACATAACCAGACAAACACTAATACAGACACATCTATTCATAAACAGCAACGATATTAGTTGTATATATTTTTTTTAGGTTAAGAAATTACAATAAGCAAAATTTATAAACCATCATAATTATATAAACACATATCCATACACAATTATGAACATACAGACATACATATGCACACACATTTAAAAAACCCACACAAACACTTACAAGCACACACACACACACACACAATTTATTTATTCATTTATTCATATAACTAAAATATTTATTATACTCTAATTACTACTACTTTTTTTTTCTGAAATAGAATATCTGGTCCTTCTTATTTCATGTGCATGCATGTGTGTGCATATATATAAATATATATAACCACATACACCCACATTTTGAAAATGCAGTGAAAATACCTTACACACACACACACACACACAAAAAAAGAATAATAATAATTATAATCATAATTGATTTATTTCTTCTCCTAAGACCAAAACAAATTTACTGCTGATCTGTTTCCCCAACATAACTAGCCAATCAAAAAAGAGAATACTTTAATGGCTGACAGAAGTTACAAAATGAGCTTAAATTGAGTGATGGGAAGAAGTCAGATTAGGAGCTGCTAGCAGGAAATCAATTCTTGTAATTCCCTCTACAGTAACAACAAAAATAATCTATTGATGAATGCAGAATAAAAAAAGAAAAAGCATCAATTCTGATTTTATCCGATTTGTATCTTATTTATTATTTTTGGTGACTTATTATTCATTCATTCATTTTTTTAAGGTATTTTTTTTATCTTCTATTTAATAAGATAGATAGACTGACAAATAGATAATGCTGAACAACTATTATTAATAACAAACATATTAATAAAAATGCCAGTTTATTTTTATTTTATCAGGTTTATATATCATTTGTTATTGTGTGGTTTATTTATTCTTTCATTCAGTTTTTTATATATGTACTTATTTGTCTCTTGCTTAGTAATAAGATATTAAATAGATGTCAGAAATAATAGTCATACATTTTTTTACTAAAAGTAATAAACAGAAACTAGTAAAAACAAATTGTTATTTATATTTTTATATTCAAATTTTTATCTTATAAGAGTATTAGTGTGATATTCAAGATGGTATCAGTTATTACTTCAAAATTTTAATACTGGAATTTGGTGTTGTATGCCAAGGATCATTGCAGTCTTGAGTAAAAATCACTTCATTATGAACAGGACTTCAATCCTCTAACGAAATAAGTATATTTAAAATATTTCCCAAAATTATTTTAGCAATAATACATAATATTATGTATGTCAGTTTCATTTTCATTAAGAGTTTTTTCAGTAAAAGGATATTAAGTTATGAAATGGCTCTGAAAATGGACATCCCATAAACACTGGTATAATATTTCAATAATGACTGGGTCCCGATGTTAAATAAGTCTCATTTCATGAGGGGTATGAGACTATCAGTTTTTGTTTGTATCTGAAATTTTGTATCCAGTGTGGTATTCAAGATGGTGTGTATCAGGTGACTGTACAAATTTCTGTGGTTACAAAATGTCACATAAAACTGAAACTGAAATTCTTACTAAAGCTGATGTCTTAACCTCCACACAAACACATTTGTGGTTAGAGTTAATTGTCATCACCTGTTTTCATTTTTCTAATTACTACTGTGATCAGTTTATTTTGATAAATTTAGTTTAAGGATTTAAATAAACTTTAACTGAATACACACATACACAAAACCCCCCTCTTTCTCTGTCTCACACACACCCACCCACCCACACAATCCTACCTCCCTCTCACAAACATACATACACTAAATAGAACATGTAAAGATATGTTTATTGCTCTGTTCTCTCTCTCTCTCTCTCTCTCTCTCTCTCTCTCTCTCTCTCTCTCTCTCTCTCTCTCTCTCTCTCTCTCTCTCTATATATATATATGGTGTGTTTGTGTGGTTGAGAGAGAGAGAGAGAGAGAGAGAGAGAGCATTTATATCTTTGGTGTGTGTGTGTGTTTTTGTTTGTCTGAATGAGCAATTATAGAGATTAAATTTAAACTTGTTTTATATAAATTTTGAAAATAATTAAATAAGACACTGAAATAAAATTCGAAAAGAAATAATTCATTTTGTACTTACAGCTTAAAATAATTATCTGACCAGATCCACTTCTCTTATGTACAATGTGCTGTTTACGCTGGAATTTCAGTGTGTAAACTTAGTAGTAAACAATGTAAACGTAATACCTCTCAGGTGTGAATCAATCTCAGGTGTGTCTCCTCACCAAACAATAACAAAAGTTAAAAGAAAAATGTCAATAATTAGTAGTTCAAGTATCTGACCCAGTTTCAAATCAGATTACCTCAGGCTTGCCCGTATTTAAAATCAGCCCATTTCAGTTTGCCTGCATACAAACCAGTGTATTTTAGAATGGTCCTTCTTAAAACTGGTCTTTTGCAATTATTCAGTTTTTCAACGAGTCCATTTCAGAGTAGTCTGGTTTTAAAACTGGAACATTTTGGAGTTGTTCAGTTACAAATTGTCCAGTTTTAAAATCTATTTCAGAGTTGTCCAGTTTTAGAATCAGTATATTTCAGTTTTGTAGTTTTTAAAGTAATACTTTTCAGCTATCAAATTTAATCAGAAACTGAATTAGCTAAATTATAATAAATCTTTTTTAATATTTGAAATTTAATTAAAAAACAAATGTATTAAAATAAACAATAAAAAATACTGTATTAAGCACTTCACTGTGAAAGAAGAATATGTGCAGAAAAACAAGTTTTAAGACAGAACTAGACTGGTATTTTAATTAAATACACAGTTAGTTAAAAACCAGTCAGGCAGGATATACAAGGTGCAGCTTTGGTTTTATGAACCACAAACAATAAAATGTGGATTTCCACCTCCACTTTTTATTTTTTATAGCTTAAATGAATGAAAGCCACAAATAAAAATAAAATTACATTTTAATAGGAGTGGTATTTGTTAACCTCAAAAATGAAGACATGGGACGAAGACATCTTTATCTAGTTTTAAGATCAGATCAGTGCAGTTTAAAGTACATATTGATTCTTTTTATGTATTAAATACATCCCACACAAATGAAGACAGAATAAGAGAGAAAAAAGACAAAGGGATAGAGAGAAAACAGAACTACAAAGAAAATTAATGAAACAGAAGAGAAAAAAGAAAGAACAGTATAAGAAAAAAAAGTTCTTTTGTCATATTTTTATACATACAAATGGCATAAATCACATATTAAACTGTAACTGTTTGTTTTTCTTAATGACATTGGCTGTGAATATATAACACATTAATTACAGCATGCAGATGTCTTTATACATATTTTATAATTTTTTTTTTTCATTATTCTTATTAACCTGACAGCCATTTTAACATCACAATCAGTAAATAAAACCTTTCATTAAAAATTCACTGATGTTATAAAATTTGTAAAAATTAAATTTTTACCTTTTTCATTAAAGATTTTGCAGTCAAAAAGATTGTTTCTTCTTTTTCTGGTCTGTGAAATCACTTCAGTCTCCATTCTGTATTATATAAATTCATTTTTCGTGTTGAAAGGGAAATTTCTTTAACTTAAATGCTTCTAGAGTTTTATCTCAATGAGATGGAGTGATTTGGCAAGTGATCAGAAATAGTTTGAGAATTTGTCTCTAATCACCAGCTATTATTATTATTGATCACTGAGCAATTTGATGTAGTAGCTGACACCTGTGTGTATAGCTGGTGCTCCAGATTTGATTGAGGAATGTACCAAGAAATTCATTAATGAAAGATGACTGCTGGTACCTGTTTTCATTTGATGATAATGATAACTAAGATGATGATGATGATGATAATAATCATGGTCATGATAAATAAAAAAAAGAGGGTAAAACAACAAACATAAAAAATAAATAAATAAATAAATAAAATAATAATAATAATAATAATAATAATAATAATAATAATAATAATAATAATAATAATAATAATAACAAAATAAAATAATTCTCTCTCTATATATATATAGGAAACAAAATAAAAATAAAAGCACTAACGGTTAATGAAAAATGAGATTAAAATTCAAGGTTATCAAAGCAGTAGTGAAAGCAACTAGTCATGTTGAACTGAAAGATCAAATAAACATGTGAACACAATAAAAGCTGTATGTTTTGACCTTGACCTTTGATAACATTTGAAGAAAATGAAAAAGTTTGTTTAAAAGCAGTCAGAACAGCCAGCTGTCTGATAGTCTGTGTGTGATACTGGGCTGTTTACAATGCAAGATATTTTTTACACTGTTTGTTTTTAGAAAGGTTAATATCAGTTTTGTATGTACTACAAGGCAGAACATGCTAATATATTTCAGTAATATCTATATGTTTACTATACTTTTGAAAAGAAATTTGACTATGTAAAATTTTTAAATCCTCTACTGGAATTATAAAATATTTTTGATAGTTATCAACAGTGACAAATGTGATATCACATACTACTGTTTTAAATCATGTATGTACATACGTATTTACATACATACATAATATATATGCATACATCAATATTGTAACACACGTACAGTATATCTGAGACATCACTTCAACATGGAAACACATTCAATATTCAACTTTCACATCTAACACATACAATGAAGTATTTCCAGATGATGCTTTTATCAAAAAAAAAGAAATTTTTCTTTACCTTATTTATGTGTTATTTGTAGAAGTACCTGACACACCTTGAACAGGTTCAGGTAACAATCTTGAGAAAGTTTGAACAGAAAAACCATTGTATGTATTTCTTTGAAAGGTAACACAACTGTATAAGTAGGATAGGTCACAGGTAAGCAGCTACCTGTCAGGTACACCACCTGTTAGACTAACCTTTGTCTATCAGTGATTAATGACATCAGCACAACAGGTAAAAATACAGGTAGAAGGAGATTCTTAAATGTCAGGATGGTTAATGTGGAGATTTAATGTTGATACTGAGAGAAATGACAAAAGTTAGCCAATTACAGAAAGCTATTAGAAAAGATCAGTAGTAGAATAAAACATTGCTAATTATGGTAAAGTACTGTTGTTTAGAAAACACAGGTGAAATGAGAAAAGAGAAAAAGATGGATGAATATATATATTAAGACAAATTATTATGGTAAAATTAAAATAATACCTGGCTGTACAAAAATCAGGTAGCAAATATGATGATTAATAGAAATTATTATTGTAAAAAGATACGGGTAGAATAAGGTAAATGTTTTTAAAAAGAGTACATAAAATAATATAATATACTGATTAATGGATGTACAGGTAAAACAAAAAACACAGGTGAAACTGAAGTGGATATTAAAATATTAATTATTATGATTCACAGGCAGTTTTTAAGAAACTGAGGTATAGTAAAACTGTAAAGAAGTAAATCTTATTTTATATATATATAAAACTCTAAGAGATCAATTGAATTTTCAGACGGACACTGATATAGATGCAGGTGTTAAAATAAACAGACACACACACACACACACACACACACACACACACCTCACTGCTCCATACATATTCTCAGCTGATCTCACTCCACAGATTTTTTTTCTCAGCCTTTTAACATTATTTGATCATTATGCAAATTTCCAACAAATTTTTATTTAAAATTTAACACCCTGAAGTAAACGCATGCATGCAGTTACAGCCTCAAACAACAAGTGATAAAAATTTGTCATCATTGTTGTGTGGACTTTAAAGAGAAATCTCTGCTGTTTGTCTAGCACTGCTGGGAGGCGCAGTTTTCATTTACCACAGCAGGGAATCGTGCAGGTACGTTAGGCAGATGTTACACAAATTACTTATACCATTGTTACCTTAATGTGCAGCACAGCTGTGTCGCAGATTTAATAACTCATCCAGCCAGGTAATGCAACTGAATGCTTAGAAATGACAGGTAGTATTACGAATGCTCACAAATGAGATGTCGTATAAATATTTTGTAAATATTTGTAAATATTCACTCAAAAAGGTAATATTAGTGAACGCTAATTTAAAAAAAGGTGATATCTGTAAGTCCAATTTATGGATATTTTGAAAATAACTAATATTAGTAAATTCTCACATTGGTAATATTAGTAGAAGCTCACCAAGGGAAGTAATATTAGTTTATATTTACTGGAACAGGTAAAAATAGTAAATACTCAGATATAATTTTTAGTGTTTGGCTAACAGTGATAAAAAGCAACAACAACAACAACAATAATAATAATGACAATAATGATTATTGTGGTGATGAGAATATAATAACAAACTGCAGTGTGTTCTCACAGATTCACAAAGAACAAAACAATTTTTCTTAATGTAGCACTAGGTGGATTATTTTCCATCAAGCTGTTATCTATACAGCTTGGTTTGTTTATGTGTCTTCCAGACAAATGTTAAAGGTTATTTTGTCAGCGTGTTATCTACTGGTTAAATTAACAACTTATAACCCCTGGTACTGATGCTGCAAAGACCATGGTGCTCGTTAAAACCCTAGAAGAACATCAATATTTTTTTTGGACAGGAAAAGGATCTGAATGTCTAAGAGCAGAGTTTTAAACAAATAATAAACAGAGTAGGCTCAAATTTACTGTGTTAAACATACACACTGCTTGTCCAAAGAAGCATATACATTTTGTTTACAGCTTCTTGTTTACCTGTGAAATGTCAGTAAATGATGTTATAAGTATGGTATAATTTACTCAGAGTGTTGTATAAACACTGTATGTGATGGGCAGGTATCCTGTTTCACCTAGCAGGTAATGAGTTCACATTACAGAGATTATTTTGTTCCTGAGAAAAATCTAGAAAGTGTGAGGTGAGACTGCAGTATTTAATTAAATAAATAGTAGGATATTTTTATGGATGTGTGAGTGCATATTTGTCTGAATGTTGTTTTTGTGGTCTCTACATGTGCGTTTACATCATGTCTGAATGTCTGAATATCTATCAGAACACACATTTAAAGAAATGTAGATGGAAACCTGAGTTTTATCAATTTTGTATTTGTTCAAGCCTGTAGAAACTATGCTAGAAAAAAGACTTTGAAGTAAATAAAGGTAACGAATGTTGAAAAGGTTTATGCAGTTTCTGTACATCTGTGTTTAATTAGTGTCTGAATGTGTGTTTATGTGCTGTTTGAATGTGTTCATTTATGTGGTGTTTGTTTATGTTGTGCATACATGTCTGTGTTTATGTGGTGTCTGTATGTCTGTGTTTATGTGGTGTCTGAATCTGCATGTCTGTGTTTATGTGGTGTCTGTATGTCTGTGTTTATGTGGTGTCTGTATGTCTGTGTTTATGTGGTGTCTGTGTTTATGTGGTGTCTGTATGTGTGTTTCAGGTTTACATATCTATGTGTATCTGTATATTAATGAATCGGTCAAAGGCTGTGTTCACTGTCACTTAACACAGATTAGAAATACTGGATGTCAATCACTGATTACAAAATAAGAATATAGCTGGACAACACATACCAGTACCTTTAACGAAAACTGTTGTGAGAAATATCAGTTTGTATTTACTTAGTTTTCACATACATACATTAATATATAATATCACACAAAATATATATTTGTCTATCAGATTTCTATTTTCTGTCATATTCACATGTAGACAGAAACCCGACTTTTACAAATTTGTCCAAAGCTGTAAAAACAGCTGCATACAAATTTCAAACAACTTTAAACATTCAACTTTAGAAATGAGTGTATGTTTAAAAAGTCAAAGTGGAATATAAATTGGATTTAATCAATAAGAGTATTTGTATTCTGGGTCTGTGTTTGTCTCCAAACTTGAGGATAATATTTGTCATAATATCTCAGCCTGGCAAACAATCAAAACTCTGCAGGTGGGAACATTCTTCAGTCTTTTCATCTCAACAGAATAAAAAGTACAAATTTTGGGGCATTTTTTTTAAAATTATTTTCTTCATATTATTTTGTCTTCTTTGGTTGTTATATTTTTTCTCTTTTTATACATTGTTATTGTTATTGATCTTCTTTGTTGTTTATAATTTTTAGCATCATATTAATATGTAAAATATGCACTAACATAAAATGAGAAAAACTGTTAGATTGCTAAGAGCAACAGTTGGATTGGGAAAAATTAGCTGATTTTAAACAGACAGGCCAATATTTAAAGTTTAACAGCCAAAAAGACTCACATAATTTCAGGTCTGTTTTAGATTCTTGTACTTCACATTTTAAAATTAGTAATGTAGCTAATTGTATCAGATATTTTGTAAACATTTTTCTTATGCTCTATTTCCATCATGTATCAGTTTATCCAGATCAATATTTTAAATAACTGTTTGTTATTCCACACATTCTGTACTGGCTGTGTATTTGTTTCATTAAAAACCAAATAGTCTAATCATCTAATTAAACACAGACACACACATATACACACATACACACACACACATATACACACACACACACACACAGACACACACACACATACGCACACACACGCACACACACACAAGTATAGGTAATAACATCTAGGGCTGATATAAATGTTATTACAAATAACTGAACTCATGACAGCTGGTTTGACACACACACACACACACACACACACACACACACACACACACACACACACACACTCATATATAGGTAATAACATCTATGCCAGATATAAATGTTATTACAAATAACTGAACTCATGACAGCTGGTTTGACACACACACAGTCACACACAGTCACACACACACACACACATGCACACACTCATATATAGGTAATAACATCTAGGCCTGATATAAATGTTATTACAAATAACTGAACTCATGACAGCTGGTTTGACACACACACAGTCACACACACACAGACACACACACACACACACACACACACACACACACACACACTCATATATAGGTAATAACATCTATGCCAGATATAAATGTTAATACAAATAACTGAACTCATGACAGCTGGTTTGCGATAAAACTTTACCCAAGGCTGACCGAGTTTGATACACCTGTAATTTCTCACCTCCCCAGAATCTTAATCGCTGCTACCTGACTTTCTCACCTGATCAGGTAATTAGAGTACTTAGCTCCATCACATTCCAGCAGAGATCAAAGAGGTATTTTTTCACCTGTTAAGAATGACAACTTTGTCACACATGGACTGCCACGCCCTTTCAATATAAAATAGATAAAATAGAAATTTTGTTATTTGGTGTTTTTCTTCAAAAAATATTTTTTAACAACTTTATAATGCAGAATAGAAATAAAATTCAAATTGTCACGTGCATCATATAAAGTATATATATTCAGTTCAATTGTATTTTATTGGAAAATATGCAGAGTATTCTTTTTAACTATGGGTAAGTGCTATGAGGTTACCTTTTTTAAAATTTATTATATTATTATTATTATATTTTTCTTTTATAGAATAAATCTTTGATAGCAGAGTTTATCTCTAAAATAATAGTTTAAAAATGCTTTTCATGGTTTCTTTTCCTTTTTTTTTAAAACTAATTTTAGTTTAAATTTTCTCTCACTAATAAAGAATAAGCTGTAATTCATATAACAACTCTACATCAGACTGCTCTCAGTATTTTTTCTTTCCCCTAATTTCCTAATCCAACCAGGCCTCCTGTCTGGTCTCATATATTTTTGATATAGAAACGTTCACCCCTAGTTAACAAATGATTAAATAAAATATTTATGATAGAAATTTGAGTATGACTCCTATCAATTTGTAATGCTGAGTGTTTTTCTTTTAAATGAAATCACCTGACATAATTTTCAGAAAAAATAGTGGTATTTATAATGATGAAATTACAGCAGAACTAAATGATACACATGTATCATTGTGAACATGTGAAAATGTGCAATAAAACATGACTATTATTACCCGTCACACATCAATTTAAACAGGTTAATCAGTTAAAAACTCAATAAATAAAAGATTTATTAAGTATAAAAAGAGAGGAATGTAACTCCTACAGTCTATCACATTGACACAATATATGTGTATGTAAAAAGTACCACACTGAATAAAAATGTCTTTAATTTTATAACCAAAATGCACCAAATTTTCACCTCCATAAAATTTTGAGTGTAAATATTTTTGTGTAATATGCTTTATAAGCGGAATGCATGTCAGTGAAAAGAAAGCAGCCCGGAATGAGTTTTACATGACAAACCAATCACGCCTAAACCGCGTTGAATTTCTTTTTTTATATATGTGTCAGAGGCTGACACTAATGGTGATGTCTAAATTAACCATGTTGTGAGAAGCTGTTTCTTTACCGTCACGTGAACATCGCCACAAAGTACATCAACCACGCTGAACACCATCGTCCATGCAGAAAATGAATTAATGTGCTCTCTCTGACTGGGGTCGCCACGGTGATTGGCAAAGTTGGGCAAGGAATTATCTGACTCATCCATGACAGAACATCGAGTTACAGATCAGTTTAAAACACAGTGTGTGTGTGTGTGTGTGTGTGTGTGTGTGTGTGTGTGTGTGTGTGTGTCTATATGTATGTATGAATGTATGTGTTTGTGAATATAGGTTTATCTGTGTGTCTGTTTACTGTGTTTAGACAGTCTGGATGTGTATGTGTGTGTGTGTGTATAACAATGTATGTCAGTGTCTCCATGTATGTATGAATGTATGTGTTTGTGAATATAGGTTTATCTGTGTGTCTGTTTACTATGTTTAGACAGTGTGGATGTGTGTGTGTGTGTGTGTGTGTGTGTGTGAATATGGTAACTGATAGTTTAAAATGTTGTTAAACAAATATTGTATTTTTAAGCAGTTAAACTTGATCTGATTTCAGCTGACTAAATCCTGTCATATATTTTATGATGACTGCACATTACATAAAAGTTATCTTTGCTAATTAAGTGTGGATTTATTAGTTCTATGATGTCACAGTTTGTCGGTGGTTACTGCCCTAGAGAAAACAACATGGTTACATAACCTGGTTACACAACTTAACATGTATATGGTTAATGTGATGTATTCAAAATTAAACATTGCTTGAAAGCGAGATTGCAAATGATTGTTCATATAAATTGAGATCTCCAGGAAGCAATAAGTAATATAATTAAAATTAAATATCAAAATAAAAATAAATATCAAAGAATAATTTTTTTTTAGAAATGTGACTTTAATATATAAATTATTCAAAATTAAACAGGAAACAAAGAATGGTTATCACAAATTCAAATTTATTTCCTTAGGTTATTAAGTAAATGTGGCAGGAAATGCATGTTTAAATTAATAAAGAAGATATCATATATGTATATTCTGAAAAATTCCATCGAGAATAATTTCAATCAATTTATTTTAATGTGAAATTTAGTGTGAAGTAAGAAAGTATTATTTAGAACATTTTTAATCTAAAGTTGATGTCTATACTGCAATAATGAAAGCTGAATCTCATCATATGATACGTGATACAAGCTACAGGAAAATACACACAAAACCTTTAATAAATGAGTGACAGAAATCTTGTTTGGGGCAGAATTGACCCAATGGCTCTACTGAGGATAGATCCTATAAACCTTTGCCTTTCAGTCATACACTTTAACCAGTGTGTTACATACACATTTACATACTTGAATGAAGACTATACATTTTAAAATTATATGTATGTTTATCTCATTAATATTTATGAAGTTTGGCAAACATCTGTATGGGGCTGTGTAGTATTGTACATTTTAAACAAATGTTTGAATGTACACACAGATAACTGTTGTAGTGACATAACAACACCCTGTGAGATATATTTATACCAGATAGAACATATCCATGTTGTATGTAATAGAATGAAGATGTGTAGAAGCTATGACAGTTAAAAAATATCTGTTCAAACATGGTAGAGATAGAGAGCAAATGAGTGAGAAACGAGAGAGAGAAAGAAAGAAATAGAGATAAAACAAATTAGAGAGATAAATACAGATAGAAAGAGAGAAACTGAGATTTTATTTTTCACTGTTTAGCATATTATTTATGCACACTTCAGACAAATTAACTGTCATTGTAATTATCTAAATGTTATCATTCATAAACAGAAAATATCTTAGTAAACTTTTGAAATTATTTTTTATTATTTTTAAGAACAGATCTGTGAGGAAAATGCAACAGACTTTTCTTTATTTTTCTTTTCAACAATGATCAGTGATCACAGACTGAAATAAAAGTGATATGAACTGGTGAGCTGTGAGTTATGCCAGATATAACACACGCTGTGATAGCAATAATTTCACTGTCTGCTTTCAAGCCAGCTTATGTGTTCTTTGATTTCAATGAGGTTATTGCTCATAAAAGTTCTTTTATAGGTATAGGAGTTAATTTCAATGCCATGATTACTTCAGAGCAACAGACTGTATGTCGGCCATTTTGAAATCAATAGTGTGGATCTGAGAAAATTGAAGGATATTATAAATATTCATGATTGTTGTTATTATTGTTATTTATTTCTTGGGTGAAAGATTTGAGAAATGTGTTGTCGTATCTGAAGCAAACCCTCTACCTGATTACAGGTATTTTCTGGGTGAAGTACAAAGATAATGGCAAATTAAGTCAGTGTTATGGATTACAAAAAAATTACAGGTGGGAAAATAACAAAACAGCTATCAATCAAAATCAGAAAAACAAGTTTGATTATAAATAAATGTCATTGTAATGTTGTTGATTCTGCAGTTTGAAAAAAATCTCAAAATGGTTCTATTACTATTTCAAACTGAATTTTATTCATTTATTTTGAATGATCTGTTTAAATATAAATGTGTCAAAACTAGTGTAACTGCCAAAGACTAAATGTAAAACAAACTGAAACATTATGTTTATTCAAAGTAAAGCAACATGTTAATTTAACATACTGGATTATTAAAAAAAAAAACCTAATAAAATAAATACTGCTTATCCTTCTAAGAAACATGGCTCCTTTGAGTAAATAAAATATTTAATTTTGTTTTTAAATCATTTTACAATGTATTATAAATCTAAGATATTTATGCAGAAACCCAGATCAAATACACACACTCTAAATCTCACAATCCAATAAACATTTATTAACAAATAAAACACTATTATTTGAATATACATAATGATTAAAACCAAGAATAATAAACTGAATACTGCAGAAAAGGATTTTTACTCATATATAAATCTGTATATGAACTTACAAATATAAGAAAAGCATGTTTTAAAATAAGTATGATATATAAATATATGTTAGTATGTTTTGAAACACTGTGATGTATATTTTGTATACTCTGGTATATTCACTCATTCAAAAGTACACATGCAGGATGGTTAAAAACACAAACACACCTTGGATTACATAATCTGCTGTGTTTACCCAGCTCATTATCTAGCCAGGTTAGCTGTAACTTGGAGTAGTTCCAAAACAAAACAGACATTAAAAAAAATAAAATGATATAAAAAAATAAAATAAAATAAAATAAAATAAAATAAGAAAATTAAAAGAAAAGAAAAAAATTAATCTGGTTTAATTAGTCTTTTTAAAATAATTAACAGAAAATACAGTATTACAGTCTGGGTTACACACACACACACACACACACACACAAATGATAGTTTTTAATATTTATTGATTTTGGTAAATATTTTTTTCTGTATTTTCTTTTTTATTACTTAGATCAAAAAACATCTAAACTGTGAATCTTTTAAATTTAAATTATAAGAAAAGAGAAAAGAAAAACAGATGGTAAAAAGATAGTGTGTATTTACACAGCTATTTGATTTCATACAGGAAGCAAAGGAGACAAATGAATTAGATGTGGAAAGATAGATGATTAAAACTGTATTTAAAAACAGTGTTAAAAAATAAAACAATATATCTCACACTGAAAAACACTCCTCTGTCTCTCTTGCACACACACACAGACAGACACACACACACACACACACACACACACACACACACACACACACACTCACAGAGACAGACACACACAGACAGACAGACACACAGACACACACACACACACACACACACACAGATAACCATAGCAAAGAGGTGTATCAGTGTTGTATCTGATAACACAATTCTGGGTTATTACATAAAATACTACAGGCCATTTTGAAATATTTGATAACCACTGAATTTGGAATGAGGTAGATTGGGTTTTTTCTTCTTAAAATATTTACTCATATACAAATGAATAACCTCAGTTCATAATAAATGTCACTAATAAGAAAGATGTAAATTTTTAAATTACTTTGTATAATTTCACTTTATGTGTAACCTTATAAACATGAAAAATAATAATTATAAAATAAAAATGAAAAAAAAAAAAAAATAATAATCAAAACATTAATTATTTTCTTTTCTAAAACCATAGATTTAAAAACATTTAATTTTAATAACTATTTTAAACCACCTGTGACTATAAAATCAAACATATCAAAAACAAAACAGAAATTGAAAAACAGAAAATGTGCTGAAACCAATGTTTACGTTTTCACTAACAGAATATCTGTGTGGTTTAGTCTGTCACAAATCAAACTGAAATTAGACACTGAGTATTTGGTGTCACATTTCACTTGTGTGACCACAAACTCCACCCAGTATTACACTCCCTGACGAGAACACCACAACCCAACAATACACACGTGACCCTAGTTGAGCTGGGGTCACATTCCTCACCCCCCACAAAACCACAAACTACTATATCTGTGTAAGGGTTTGTGTCTCAATTATAATTATTTGAAAGCAAAGCAATAAACTGAAAAAATTAATTGGTTCCACCATGGAGTATTGTTTGATGTTTTTTTGTTTTTTTTTAATATTGTTTCTAAATATTTACTAACGTTTCATAATTCAAAAGTAATGAGGAAAAAGACAATTACTTTCGTCTACTTAATTTTTTTTTAAAATGAAATATTCTGTGGATTAATATATATTTTTTTGCCATCAAGATTTCATAATCTGTATTTATCAGTCATTAGTGATACTGTTGATAATAAGAATGTAACAGGTTTTTTTTAGATGTATAAATGATTTGTGTGTGTGTCTGAGTGGGTGTGTGCGCACATATATCTATATCTAATTTTTTAAAAATCAATAAGACATAAAATCTGAATATCACTATAAGAATTAATAATTCTTTCAAGGGGACAATAAACTGATTTTAATCTCCAGTGATAAACTAACAATACCAGAAATAGTTGTCATGAAATCAGTATACACCTGTTACCTCAAGTACAATATACAGCCAATCTGTTACCGTGACAACACACATTTTAAAAGGAAACCTAATATAAGATCATAATTAGAATAACTTATATATATACACATGAGTAATAAACGAAAAGATAACATTGCCTAAAAGAAATCTGTAATAAAATAAACACACTAAAGTCTATATTTGTCTGTCTGTCTCTGTGTAAGTGCATGTTTGAACTACCTAACATGTGTATAAATTTAAATACTAAAAACAATAAAATGATCTGAAGAGAGAGATATGCATATGCACACAGTCAACATTCACTGAACTTCTGGTACAGTTTAAAAGACATTCTCTGTGTTTGCCTGTTGAACACACTGAGCTGGTGTTTGACTGAACAAACAATGTTTATAACCACAGGAATCAACTCCTTGACATTTTCAAAACAACAGTCAATGATTTTACAGCCAACTATATCAAATATAAACCCATATTTTAATCATTTTAAAATCCATCTATCTTTCTCTCAGTGTTTGTCCCTCTGTCTCTGTGTAACTGTTAATTATATTACGTTTTGGGTCTTCCTCACAGATCTGTTTTTCATGTTGTCAGTCTTTAAAAAATATAACTCAATTTATAAAGTGAAATAAAATTTTAACTTAAAATAAAAATAAAATGATATTTAAGAATGATATATAAATATTCATACACAAATAAAATAAATAAATAAAAATTTTATTTTTAATTTTTTTCTTCTAATGTTTTTTCTTTTACGTTTGTGATTTCACCATTATTTATTTTTCCATAAATGTTTTAACATTAACAAAAATATAGCCACTGAAAACACTACCAGTCAAATCCAATGTCAAGTTATATTTTCAAATATCAGTTGAATACGTTTTATATAGATAAACACATGACATCCTTCCACAAGTATAATGCATATTTAAATTATTAAAAAAGAAATAATGAAATTTCATTAAAAATAGTATTAATAATTAAAACATATGATAACTCAGACAACAAAATAATAAATAATAATAAAGAAAGAGAAAGCATTAAGAAAAATTAAAAAGGGAAAAAGAATAAAAACATAATGATTAAAAAAAAAGAAAAAATCTAAACAAAAAAGAAAAAAAGAAGAAATTTTCAAACCTTTATGTTTTAAAATGTTCAACTTCTATTCCAAACAGAAATTCAAGCGAAGGGCGAAAGTTGGCGTACACCGCGACACCCAGGTGAACTGAAATTTGGTATCTCGAAAGCCCACCTCTGCACCAAGTTCCTGGAATATCACCAACAGCTGAATCTTTGTCTCCGTTTCAACTTTTCGGAAGCAGTCGATAAATAAAATCCGTTAAACTACTCACGAGACTGGAGCGATCCGGCGTTTACGATCAAACCATTCGCTTCCACAGAACGAACGACAACAAACGCACTTCGAGCGCATGACGAAAACGAGGCCCTGACCTAGTTCCTGTGATTGCTATTTACACGGCTTCAGGTGCAAATTCCGCCTCTCAGGTGACAGTGTCGTCGAGGTGCACGTTCAGTGACGGCGACTTTTGACACTTATTTGTGACATCTCTAACGGTGGTGTAAAATATGCTGGCTGATATTTTACCAAAGGAATACTCTTCTTTTAAAGAGCGGTTAAAGTAGTTCTGAATTTGTTAAACATACTTTTCCCCCTTCTACTTCCTCTCTTCTTCTTCTTCTTCTTCTAGTAAATGAAGTCAGAACGAAAACTGAAGAACTGGAAAACTGGAAAGAGATTATGGAAGATTTTGGTAGACAACGATGAAAAAGAAGTGGCTTAATTTTAATGTTTTAAAGTTAATTGTTTCTTATCAGCAAACATTTTTGAAAATAATAATAATAATAATAAAATATGCTAAAAGATTTGATATTTAAGAAAAAGAAAGAAAATTATTTTATTTAATTTTGTTTTTTTAAAAAAGGAAAAGATATTTTAAATTAGGGTTTCTTGAAAGGTAGACTGCTTTTTAGGTAGCTTTTCAAAATATTCTTTCTTTATATATTTATTGTTTTCTAGTATTTATAAAATAATTTTGTTTTGTTTTATTTCTATAAACTTTGCCTCTTAACAACAACAGCAACTACTACAACTTCAACTACAGCCACTGAAACTGAGTTATATTTCCTACACTCACAGTTACTGTTAATACTACTGCTGCTACTATCTTTACTAATATTCTGCTACAGGTACACCACCAATTTGCAGAAGCCCTTGGTTCCACAATCTTTCCATATTAACAATTTTTCTGGACTAAAAGTGGTCCTATAATAGAATTAAATAACATACCACTGAGCAGCTAGATACCGTATGTATGTATGTATGTATGTGTGTGTGTGTGTGTGTGTGTGTGTGTGTGTATGTATGTATGTATGTATATATGTGTGTGTGTGTATGTATGTATGTATGTATGTATGTGTGTATGTGAAAAATACAGCGATACCTCGATTTACGAGTGCCCAGCTTACGAGTTTTCCGAGTTACGAGCAGTCGCTTGTCGATTTCTGGCTTTGAGTTGCGAGCCTAAATCCGAGTTACAAGCGAGCTTCAGATACGCCGCCGCTGGTTGGCGCAACTAACAACACAACATCCGACCAGCATCCCGCGTCTCACTCGTTTACTTCACGTGGTAACCTTGTTGTGTTCGCGTTTTGTTCAGTATTTTGCCAAATTTATTTTTTCTGACAATGGATCATAAGAAAGTGAGTGCAAAGGACAGTGCTGGGAAGAAGAAGCGGATGACGTCCATTGAATTAAAGCATGAAGGTAGCCGACTTGGACAGGCAGTACGAGCGTAGTACCATACTGAAGCAGAAGGAGTCGATAAAGGCTGTAATTCCAGCCAAAGGCGTTAAAATAATTTGTCTGATCTCCAAGATAAATACACTTTATAAAATCAAGTTATTTTTTTTTTTTATATTCTCTTTTATATATATTTTTTTCATCAAATATTTGTCATTTATAAATATATGTTTCTTACTTAAAAACACTTATAAAAAAATGGAGTGGTTTTGGGGGTTGGAACGGATTAATGGTATTTCAATTAATTTCAGTTGGGAAAATTGATTTGATATACGAACAAATTTGAATTATGAGGTCGAATGAAACTCGTAAGTCAAGGTACCACTGTGTATAAGTGTGTGTGTGTGTGTGTGTGTGTATGTGTGTATATATGTACATATATCCCATTTATCTAAAGCTGCTGCTTCTTCTCATTAACTATTATAATTAACTAGCTGATATTACCATCTGTCAGCGTTATTATTACTCCTATTACTTTTGCAGCTATTATAATTACCATTGCCATATAAAATACGTGTGTTTGTGTGTGTAAAAGCGAGTGTGTTTGTTTGGTTGGTTCAAGGGAAATAACTGCGATACATCTTAAGCTTACAAACTACACATAATAGTTTCCCTTCATTTGGACAAGCATGTGATTGTAAAGTAAGTTTGGTTAGAGATACCGACATTTTGATCTGTAGAATAAAGTACCTTAAACCAAGTCATAAATGACGTGAATGATTACAAACAGAAAATAACTAGCGAGAAAGAATACTGGCATCATTAACTGCTCATTTGTCCAGTAGCGCATAGGGTGAATGGATGAATAGGTGAATGAATGGACGGACGGACAAATCTGGCATTTGTCAGCCTCTAAGCCAGTGCTCAGTAACCCACTGGACTGCTGAAGAGAACGTTCTTCATTGTGGTATGTAAAGATTGCTGTACAAACGATATTTGATAACGATTCACAACTAAATTTTGAAAGAATAACAAAATGTTTCAGAACTTTCATGAGTTTTAATATTCAGTTTTTATTTGAAATAAATAGACATGTTCTGATATGGAAATTTTGAAATTAGTCAAAGTGTTAATACTTAAAATGTGAATGGACACCAGTGGTTGAAATAGCGTAGTGAAATTAAAGGTTATCTCCCTTGTAACAAAAGATAACCGATTGAGTGAAGTCATTGGTTCCTGTTGTGCATAGTGATAACACATCGTAAGTAATTATTTGTCTTAAATATTTTAAATTCTTTTCTTCTTCTGTTTTAAATATATATATATATATATATATATATATATATATATTAATATGTATATTATGTTTATGTATTATTATTATGTATGTATATATATATATATATATATATATATATATATATATATATATATTAACAACTGATAGCACAATAACTTTCCAAAATGTAGTGACAGTAGTTTTCTCTGACTGATAGAAAACATCAGCAGACGATATATTTTCCCCTCCAGTTGACATGACTTTATGATTTCATTGTCCGAATTACTTTCTTACTTATATAATATTTAAAATAAAATTGGTATGTTTTATTTTTTAATTTTATGAACAAAATACATATAAGAAAGAATTTTAAAAATTTATTATCATTATTATTTTTTTAACCGTTTTTAGAAGCTGTTATTTTTGGTTTATTTATTTGAATGAATGAGAAAAATGAAATCTTACAGCATGAAATATATAATAATAATAATAATAATAATAATAATAATAATAATAATAATAATAATAGTAATAATAATAATAATAATAATAATTTAAGACAACAGTTCCGTGAGTCCATGTATATTGCAAATTTGCTATTCATTTTGATTCTTCATGAGCAATGAAAAGGGGTTCCACCTCTGCTCTCCAAAACAGATAATTACTCATTTTGAACATAGTTCTATCAAATTATATTTCTGTAAATGCAAAATAGGAAGAAAAAGCAACAAACCTCAAAATAAGGTTTAAAATAATTTATTGAAATTACTAAAACACTACATATAGTTGGTTGTTATGGCAACACAGATAATAATAAAAAATAATTATATTAAAGACTATTGTATTTATTAATTATTTATTATTTTTGTTATAGATAAATATACACGTATTGCAAATAATAATAATTGCTTTAAATATTAATGCATTATATTTAGTTACACGAGAATGAATATAATGTGTTAGGGTGAATATACATAAAATATTTGTTAAATATTTCGTTATCCGAATACGTCTAATTACATAATTATAGTCAATACCTTACGTAAAAAAAAAAAAAAAAAAAAAAAACAACAACAAACAAACAAAACAACTTGAACTTAACAGTGTTCTTTCTTTGCAAGATGAGATTTTGTAAGACGGTGGAGAAAGAGATACGAGATTTCATTTGTTTTACTTCAAAGTCTAACTGAACTTACGTTTCAGTTTAATTTAATGCGCATGCGTCAAAAACAATACTAGTAAAGCATTAAAACTGATTTAAAGAAAACCCCAAGTTAATTAGAATGAATTCAATTCCATTTCAGTGACTTTAGTCAGAGGTAGTTGCGTGTAACTGCCTGTGTGAAGAAATATATTTTGTTACTATCAAATTACGCTACTGAGTCGATTATTATGTAGGTTGACCTATTTAATTTGCGCGAGACTCTCTTTGAATATATATTTTTACCGATCACAAATTATATCCACATATACGATTGAACGCCGTTATTTTTATATTATTCTTTTTATCTCTTACACCTCTACTGAAAACGTAAGTATGTGTATGTGTTTGTTTGTATATGGATAGATTAAATTTAGACATTAACCGTCTGATGTTCAAAGGAAAAACAAAGACTAAATTACTATGTAGGGTAAATGGTGTCATTTCGATGATACAGTATCTACTCGGAAGTCTTCGAGTTGATTCGGAAATTATCGAATGCATTCGGCAAACGATAAATATCTAAAAGACGATCAAATTAGTATTTGCCTACAAACTATTAAAACTTAATCAGTTAACTAATTTATTTATTTATTTATTTATTTATTATTCCTTGTATTCAAACCTATAATTCTATAAAAACATTCCATTATTTCCTAATGGAGCAATACCGACAATTCTCGAAGTCTCAGTTAAGAACTATAAATAAAACAAAACAATTTATTTTTAATTTTATGCATCGATATGTCATATTTGTAGTTAATTATGCAAATTAATTACGTCAGATGAAGATGTTATGTAGAAAATGAATTATGCACACTATAACAATAATTAATAGTGTCAAATGCAATGGATATGACCTGTAAATTGATATAAGTAATTAGTCGGTTTCACTTATCATTTTCTTCTAAACCTTTTGAAAAAATAAATTAATAAATTAATAATAAAATGAATATAAATGCAGAAATTTAAATGAAGAAAATATCTTGTGTGTTTGGTGTATAAAGAAAAAACAAATTTTAATCGTCAGATCCAAAATCTTTTCTCCTCTCTCTCACAGTTGTTGACCAATGTAAAGCGAAAATGACGTCACGTGAACATTGGTATTGCTATAGAGCCAATCAGAAAACGTAACTCTTTTGAGCGGAACCAATCACCAAACGTAACACTTGTTTGTTGGGTTCATGTACGTTTTCCTGGAACAGTTGAATGCTTCAGAAAATTCCGCCGAGTTCTGCAGTGTGCCAATTACTCTGTAAAAAAACAAAAACAAATAAGTAAGTCTGTATATAGATAGACAGATAGATGGATAAATAACAGCGACATGAATAATTACTGTAAACATTTTATTTAATGATTGATTCTTTCATTTATTTTATTTTGCTTTTTGATTAAATGTATCTGCGATGGGTTAAGAAATAACCTATGACAGATTGTTTTATCCAATCTCTAATTTATCGGTATAAATGTAAATGTAACCCCTTTTATTATTATTATTATTATTATTATTATTATTATTATTTTAGTAATAATAACTTATAAAAAAAAATTCGCGATATAAACCTATAGAAGGCGTATTCCCTTCAAGGAACTTTGCAAAAAGAATTAACAGACTGAGTATACTGGAACTTAGCAAAAATTAGTCTGTTCATCATTAGCATAGTCATTATTATTATTATTATCAATAGTAGTTTTTGTTTCTTTAAACCTTTTCGACAGTTTCTTTTCTAGGTACATGTCCATCACTCAGAAGATTAAAACTAGAAAATTGCAACAGTCTAATGGAGGCCTCTACTTGCTTGTATAAAGGTAAGTAAAGAGATTAATTAATTAACTTACCTGAATCTACCTGGGCTGTGGACGCCACTCAGGATGCTGTTTATAGCGAACTCGCGTCTCAGGTTGCTGCACCAGATCTGTAAATAAATAAATAAAACACAAATAAACTAAGGAACAAATAATAATAATAATAATAATAATAATAATAATAATAATAATAATAATAATAATAATAATAATAATAATAATAATAATAATAAAAGACAAAGAAACAAAAAAATAAAACAAAACAAAACAAGAACAAAACTTGTTATATAAATAAATAAATAAATAAATAAAGAGATAGTTGGATAGATAGGCAGACAAGTAAATTAATAAACAAACAGAACGTCAGAGACATAAAAAAAACAACAACCCCAAAACAACAACAAAACAATTAAAAGAAAAAGAAATAGTTGATAAAACAGCATAACAACAGATACGTATATCTTACACTGTCAAATATTTTTTACCTGTATAAAAATATTTATGATACCTGAGCAAAACTTATGAAGAAAAGCTGATTGTTGTTGAAGCTGAAACCAGGAAGTATTTGTTCTTTTTGTCCCGTTCTTTCCACCCAGCGTCTGTACGCCTGTCACGAGAAAACATTCAAATGTTGTAAACTTACATAAAATAAAGAGAATTTAAGATTCCACTAATCGTCATTCTAATCCGCCAAAATTAGCCATTCTGAAAAGGTCAAATCTAGCTGGTTATATCTAGACTTTTTCAATCATAAAATCTAGAAATTGTAAACAGTTAAAACCTATAATAATAATAATAATAATAATAATAATAATAATAATAATAATAATAATAATAATAATAATAACAATAATAATAATAATAATAATAATAATAATAATAATAATAATAATAATAATAATAATAATAATAATAATAATAATAACAACAACAATAATAATAATAATAATAATAACAATAACAATAATAATAATAATAATAATAATAATAATAATAATAATAATAATAATAATAATATTCTTCGACAGTTTGTCTAGCCTTTTTTCAACAGTTTCAGCAGATTCATTCTTAAACTGTCCAAATGTAGTTATTCTAAACAAAACCATTCTAAGATATTTCGAATCTAAACATTCTAGAATAATCGAGATCTAAACATTGTGGATATATGATATCTATATAACATAGGTTAGTCAAATTTAACTTGAAAGATCCTAGTCTGCTCTCAGACTTACCCTGAAACTTTGTTTAAGTCCTCCGTTATCAGCAATGTTTTCTCCCTGAGTATTCACACCATTAAGCTGAAAGATTAAAAAATAATAATAATAATAATAATAATAATAATAATAATAATAATAATAATAATAATAATAATCATAAAAATATATAAGAAGAAAGAAAGGACGAAAGGAAAAATTAAAAATATAATAAAATAAAAATGTATTAAAAATTTAAAAATTGGATGAGTTAAGTAAACGAAATCTACAAACATAAACAAATAAATAAATAAATAATAACAATAAATGACAACAACGATAATGATGATGATAACATGATAATGATGATGATAATTAAAAAAAAAAAAAAAAAATAATAATAAAACAATAAAAATGACGACAACAACAACAAATAAATAAATAAATAAACATACGTTCATGTCAGCTTCTGGTACAGAGTAGTTGGAATACTGGTCAATAATGCACTGTGCTTTGACCTTGAACTTTTCAATGGCGTCATTTGTCCACCATTGCTTAAGGTTACCTTCTTTATCGTACTGGCGCCCTGAAATACCAACGAAGGAACTGATGTAGCTTCCGGTTTCCAGATTGTTTTTCTCTGAATACATTTTGTTTAATAAATGTACACTTTATCGGTGTCGCTAGTTCTTATTATTAAAATTTAATTAATTCTCCTTGGCAGTAACATTATTACTTACCTCTGTCATCAAAGCCATGTGTTATTTCATGACCAATCACAACCCCAATACCTCCGTAATTCATTGATCTATAATAAATAAATAAATAAATAAATAAATAAATAAATGAACACCGAGAACCATACAAATAAAATAATTCAAATATACATACGTAATTATGGGATCTATTAAACATGAGTATATTAAAATATTTATATATCTTTCTCTTTACGAATTAATTCTGAGCTAAGTCTTAGATTTGTATAAAATATTTTAAAATGAACTTCACCTACTTTGGATAGTCTTTACTGTAAAAGGGTGGCTGTAAAATACCAGCAGGAAACACTGAAATGTACACATGAAAAAAATATAGTGAAACGTTAAGAAAGAAGGAACAAAGATTTAAAAAAAAAAAATACTCTTTGTACGCTGCTTGCTGGTTGTAATGTTATATCGCATGTTTAAGAATCATACAAAGATGTCAGTGCATTGGTTACTTTTTTCAGTTAGCTAAAAGGAATCGTTTTATAGAACCTTCCCACATATAGGGATGTACATGATCTGAAATAGAGGGGATGAAAGACAAAGACAGAGATTTCGGGCAGAAATATGAGAGAGAGAGAGAGAGAGAGAGAGAGAGAGAGAGAGAGAGAGAGAGAGAGAGAGAGAGAGAGAGAGAGAGAGAGAGAGAGAGAGAGAGAGAGAGAGAGAGAAGAGAGAGAGAGAGAGAGAGAGAGAGAGAGAGAGAGAGAGAGAGAGAGAGAGAGAGAGAGAGAGAAAGAGAGAGAGAGAGAGAGAGAGAGAGAGTGAAAGAAAGACAGAGAGAGACAGAAGAGAAGGGAACAAAGAAATAATGTGATTGATTCTGTGTGTGTGTGTGTGTCTGTGTGTGTGTGTCTTGTGTGTCTGTGTGTGTGTCTTGTGTGTGTGTGTGTGACTGTGTGTGACTGTGTGTGTGTGTATGTGTGTGTATGTGTGTGTGTGTGTGTGTCTGTTTCTGTGTGTGTGTGTGTGTTACAGTTCGTGTAACAGATATGTGTAAAAACATCTCAATTTATTGTAAAGCTTATTGTATAGAACACATACATCGATATGTTAAATAACAGTTTTTAGATTTAAACAAAACAAAATAAACAGATACAAAATTTACAACGCTCTGAAACAAAAACAAAACTGAAAATAATAATAGAAAAAAGTAATAAGAAAAAAGTAATAAAATAATAATAATAATAATAATAATAATAATAACAACAACAACAAATAAATAAAACTATTAATAAAAAAATTAAAATAAATATAAAAAACAAAAGTGACAAAAAGCTTTTTAAAATTTTAAATTCAAAAGTATAGACCTTTTTTATATCTTACACAGAAGTCAGATTTTCACCTGTTTAAAGATAGGATAATGTATACATGAAAGCTTTAAAACAATTATATTCTTAGAGGAATGCTAATTTAAAACAAACATACATCAAAACTGCATCCAATGTGCATTTTAATTTATAACGAGAAATTCTGTTAACTTTTTTAATGAAGATCTTGTTAGACTGTGCTTACTTATCTGGTTTCTGACGGAGTTGTAAAATGCATTCACTGTGGAAGGTGCTGTCGACCATCTAAATCAAACAAGTAATAAAATGAGAAATTTAAATAAATAAAAACAAATGTACATCAGTACTATAATGCAAAATAAAACGAATTTATTAAGCAATATAAGTGAAAGAAAATATATTCAACCGTTGAAGCAGTAACAATATTTTTATGATGATGATGATGATAATGATGATTATAATACTAATAAGGACACAAATAATAATGATAACGATGATGATGATGATAATAATGATAAATAATACGATGAAGATGATTATGAAAATGATTGTAATAATGACGATGATAATGATGGAGATGATCAATATATTGACGATGATAATAATGAAATGATTGTAATAATGACGATGATAATGGGGTGATGATCAATATATTGACGATGATAATAATGAAAATGATTATAATAATCATGGTAATAATTATGATCGTGATGATAATAATGATGACAATGATGATAACATTCTACTCATTTAGTTTCTATTCTTACTATTCAATGGCAGTTTTAACATATTGACGATGATAATGATGAAAATGATTATATTAATCTGTGTATTATGATCGTGATGATTTTAACTATGACAATGATGATAACATTCTACTCATTTAGTAACTATTCTTACTATATTCTAGCAGTTTTAACACTGTGTTTTCTACTCTCTAAATAATGTTTTGTGCAAGAGGTATGCTCCGTAACCTCTACATACATCCACAGAACTCTGTTCTTTCAAGTTTCGTTGTGAGTTAAACGCGTTCAGTGAAGAAAAGGGAAACACTATGAGTTTCGTTGTGAGTTAAACACGTCCAGTGAAGAAAAGAGAAACACTCTGAGTTTCGTTGTGAGTTAAACGCGTTCAGTGAAGAAAAGGGAAACATTTAAAGAGACTCACTCGTTTCTCTCCACCGTGTCGCGGAGAACTTTGAGGTTGATGATCGCTGATCTCTGGATGCTGTGTACGACGTTGTCAAAATACGAGTCTCTGCTGTACGTGTACTGAAACAAACAAACAGTACTTGAGGTGACATGCACACGTACATACATACATACATACTAAAATACATATCTTTCTGTGTGTGTATATATATATATATAATTATACACATATACACATAGACACGAGTACCCCCAAACAACACAAACACACACACACATACGCACACACATACATATTTAGAAAGTCATACAAATATACATCCATATATATAGAAGAAGAAATATATATATATATATATATGTGTGTGTGTGTGTGTGTGTGTGTCTGTGTATAAATGTATGTATGAATGTATGTTTATATATAAATAACAGTACAAATCTAAATATTATTTATTACTTACATTTCCATAAAGTTTGTCAAGTTCTTCATCTTTCAGAATATAATCAGGATATCCTATCTTCTCATTAATTGCATCTGCCTGAATAATAATAATAATAATAATAATAATAATAATAATAATAATAATAATAATAATAATAAGAAGAAGAAGAAGAAGAAGAAGAAGAAGAAGAAGAAGAAGAAGAAAAATATTTATAAAAAGAAAACGAGTAAAGTTAAAAATCAGGTATTATTATTATTATTATTATTATTATTATTATTATTATTATTATTATTATTGTTGTTGTTGTTGTTGTTGTTGCTGCTGCTGTTGTTGTTGTTGCTGCTCTTATTATAATTATTAACTTTTACCGCAGAGTATATTAGAAATATATTGCATAATAATTACATCTTTCAAAAATAGAACGTGCTGAATTTATCACAGTAGATAGAGGCGCTCAGATAAAGAAATAGACAATTTGTGTGTGTGTGTGTGTGTAAAGATAGAAAAATAGACACATTGATAAATAAATAAATAAATAAATAAATAAATATATAAAGAGAGAGAGAGAGAGAGAGAGAGAGAGAGAGAGAGAGAGAGAGAGAGAGAGAGAGAGAGAGAGAGATAATAACATTTACTATATTTGCTATTTTTTACTTCCATTTATAGATTTATCTTTGTGTATTTTTCATTATTATTTATTAGTAGTAGTATTTGCTCTTTCAACTTTTATATTATTACTGCTACTGTTGTTGCTGCTGCTGTTCTCATCGTTGCGTTTTGTGTCCTCACCTTTTTCATGGCAACTTCTTTGGTGACGTTGTCCATCCAGTCTAGTTCCCCGAGTAACTCTTTGAAAGCTGTGCGCAAGTCTGAGATCATCTCCAGAGCCTGCAGCGAGAAATCAGCTCTGACACTTACACACAGAGACACGCGTTTACAGAGCATGCATGTTATTTATATATGTCTACATATTTTATGTTATTTACATGTATTTATAATGTATGTATATCTTGTGTGGGTATGTATGCGTGTGTATTTGTGTGTATGGTGAGTGTATGTATGTGTATATGTATCTATGTATGTAAGTATCTATGTAATATATAGACACACACACTTATGTAGGTGTGTATATATCTGCTTCTATGTGTATATGTAAGTACGTATGTATGTGTCTGCATATATATATGTATGTATGTGTATATGTGTGTCTACTTGTGTGTGTGTGCGTGTGTGTGTGTTTATGTTCTTACAGTTTGTTTGGCATCTTCATCGAAAGCCGAGTCTACAAACATACGTCCCGCCACCAAACCGAGGTTGTTGACGACGTAACTTGAACAGATTCGAAACCTCGCTCTGTTTGAGTCTGTGCCGTACAAAACCTAAAACACAACAACACTAATACTATAATTCAAAACAATATTAATTACTGGTGTAGACTTCAAACACAGCGCATATAATTCACAGTAATCAGAGGCTTAAAGCAAAAAAAAAAAAAAAAAAAAAAAAATATATATATATATATATATATGTGTGTATGTGTGTGTATGTGTGCGTGTGTATATCTATACATATATATATATATATATACTGTATAGTTCAGTTCCATAAACACCATGTGTACGAACAGACACGACAAAGCATAAAAGCAGACAGACACTGACAAAAATAACAAAACAAAAAATAAATTAATAATAATAATAATAATAAAAAATAAATAAATAAAATAAAATTAAACTTTTACATTCAGAAATAGATGAAATTAAGAAACCTCTAAAGAACGAAAATTTAATTTGTTTTGTTTTTAAAAATAGTAAACTAATAATAATAATAATAATAATAATAATAATAATAATAATAATAATAATAATAAATAAATAAATAAATAAATAAATAAATAAATAAATAAATAAATAGATAATTTAGTTTAAACACAAGGCAATATAAAGAGTACAGATAGTATTTATTTTAAAGTTACCTTGTTGTATTCTAAGAAGAAATCTTCAAATTTTGATGTTAAGGCGACCGCTCGATTTTTTGTTATTCTCCACATTAAATAGTTGGCCACAATTCTGTAGTAAACAAATAATAAATGAAGTAAGATACGATAAACTAACCGTTGTCATTGCTGGGGTTTTTATGTTGCTGTAGCTATTATTATTATTATTATTATTAGTAGTAGTAGTAGTAGTAGTAGTAGTAGTAGTATTTGAAAGAGAAGAATCTAAACTTTTATACCAGTCAAAATCGAAGAACTTATTTTGTATATAGTCTGTGGTTCTACAGAAAATATCAGTTTTACTTTGCATCGTATCCTTAGTCACCCATTCAGTCATAATGTGTGTTTTTTAACCTCATATCGTTTTTGTTGCTTTGTTTTAAATGTTTTATCCTCCAAGGCTACAGTGATATTCACTGTTACGTCACAACGCCCTCCTGACTGAGATTTTAACTAAATAAATATCATCTGATTACATCAGTGTGTTTTTACCTTTTAGGTGTTCTGTCGATCAGGGCCATGAGCTTTTCGAAGTAGACAGGAGATCGATTGATGATCTCCTCTGTGTCGTTTATTGTGATGTTCACTTCCGGCATGCTCATTATCTCCTGGAAGTACTTCAACCAGTCTATCTGTGATAACGAAACTAAACTTAGTCACATAAATCTTTTTTATTATTTCTCTTCACTCGATTTCTGTCTGTCTTTTCTTTCATATTATATTAGCTCTAGATGTTTCTCTCTGTCTGTCTCTCTGTCAGTCCTCCTGTTTCTCTCTCTGTGTCAATATCCATGTCTTATCTGTAGATCGAAGTCTGAGAGAAACATCTAGAGATAATGGAGATATATCATTTTCTCTCTCTCTCTCTCTCTCTCTCTCTCTCTCTCTCTCTCTCTCTCTCTCTCTCTCTCTCTCTCTCTCTCTCTCTCTCTCTCTCTCTCTCTCTCTCTCTCTCTCCGTATTCTACAGAAAGGTTTTCTTACTCTTGGGTATTTCTCAGATAAATCTTTTATTGTGAAAATGTTGTACAGTGCCTCGTTATCTCGGCGAAATTCTAGCGGTACAGATATCTGAAAAGTATAGATAAAAACATCTAGATAACAATAAATAATAACAGTAGTAATATCAGCAGCAGCAGCAATAACAATATACTAACAAGAATAAAAACAACAAAAGTTTTAAAGATTTTATTATTTAAAAAAGTCGTGATTTTGCAACTGAATTAATATTATGTACATACGTACATGAAGAATATACGTTTGTGTGTTTGTTTCTGTGTATGTGTGTGTGTGTGTGTATATATATATATATATATATGTATGTATGTATGTATGTATGTATATGTAAGCATATATCTATGTATGTAATGATGCATGGATATATATATTTATATGCATGTACCTATCTGCTTATCATATATATATATATATATATATATATATATATATATATATGTCATTCTTTGTAATTTTATTTATGTAAATGTAATGATATTTGATCTAATAACGCTGATGAAAACGCTTACGTTAGCTATTTCGATTTCAAAGTTGACGATTTCCCTGGCGTCGTTCTCGATGCTGTGGAGTGGGGGGGACACCTGCGCCAGCTCCGTGGCGATGTTGACGATGAGCTGTTCATACGCCACCAGCATCGTGTCGTCTCGGCCGCGGAAGTAATACTTCATACCAGGCATGCCGAAGTTAGGCTGGTCAATCTGTCAGTGAGCCAGTGAGTCAGTGAGTGAGTCAGTGAGTGAGTCAGTGAGTGAGTGAGTAAGTAAGTAAGTAAGTAAGTGAGTAAGTGAGCCAGTTAGTGAGTTAGTAAGTGAGTTAGTAAGTAAGTAAGTAAGTAAGTAAGTGAGTAAGTAAGTATGTAAGTGAGTAAGTTAGTGAGTTAGTGAGTTAGTAAGTAAGTGAGTAAGTATGTAAGTAAGTGAGTTAGTAAGTAAGTAAGTAAGTTAGTAAGTTAGTAAGTAAGTAAGTATGTAAGTATGTAAATAAATAAGTAAGTAAAATTAATCATTAAATAATAATAACAATAAAAAAATATTTCCATTTGACAAACAGATATAATTATAGTTTTGTATGTTGTATTTACATATATTTGTATAGGTAGTGTTACCACACATATATATCTTTCTACTGTATTTACATAAATATAACCTTTTTACAAACATTTATATATATCTTTCTACATAGTATTTACATATATCTTTCAACACAGTATTTACCAAAATATAATAGTATTTACATATATCATGTAGTAGTTAGTATTTATATCATATATATTTCTATGCATATTTACATGTAATTTTCTACGCAATATTTACCTATATATATCTTTATGCGTGTATTTACATATATTTTTCTCAGAAGTTTTTAATTACATCTTTCTACATTTTATTTACGTATATCTTTCACTTATTAAATATAAAACCTTCTATACAGTAATCATATACACTTGTTTCAATATAATCAAATATATCTATTAACGTGAAGTATATTCACATGTTTATAACACAACAGTTACTTAGATTTTTGTATTTAATTCTTACGTATATCTTTCGTTTCGTTGAGTTCTTCAGGTCTGTTGTGACGTACATATTGATAATAGGTTTGTTGTTATACTTTCTCAGTGTTATTAAGGTATCAACAAGGTCAAAGGTCGACTCATCCCAAGAGGAGTTAATTATAGGCCAGCCTCCGATTGAGTTGATAAACTTAATTCCCGGTTCCACCCCTAGCTCCTCCAGCCGCGCTAAATAACAATAATAACAATAACAATAATAACAATAACAACAATAATAATAATAACAACAACAACAATAACAACAACAACAATAATAACAATAATAATAACAACAACAATAATAATAATAACAATAATAATAATAATAATAATAATAATAATAACAATAATAATAATAATAATAATAATAATAATAATAAATGATAATTTAACTAATAATTATAAAAAACAACAACGATAAATCTGATAATGAAAAGATGATAATAAGGTAAAAAAAAAAAAAAAAAAAAAAATCATAAGTGATAGCTTTAATACATAAATTAATTTACTAAATTTTATTTTCGTTAATATTATATTGATGAAAAGCAGACGTAATTATGAAAGCTTGCAGACTATTTCATCCGAAAAGACTACATCCGGTAAACGTTTAACGTCACATTCCATGAGTGGACGGTGCCCGATTCGTAATGCGGTTAATTTTACTACGGGGTAACACACACTTACTTTTATTCATACATGACGCGTACAGATCTTTGACGAGCACAACGGAGTAAAAGTCTGTGGACTTCACCTCATCTTCAAATAAATCTGTAAATAATAATAATAATAATAATAATAATAATAATAATAATAATCATAAAGACAAAAAACAACAATTTGCTTACTGAAATATCATTATTATACTAATTACCAACTCCATCTTTAAAGATTATTTATAAAAGCACGCACAAAAACACAAACAAAATATATGTACGTACATACATATACATATATGTACATACCTTGCAATTAAATCTTGAACGTCTGTTAAATGATTCATTACCTATGGTAGATTATATTCTAATATTTATTATCGATCTTCGATATAAACTCGATTATTATAAAATGCACCATCTACAAATGTTTATAATATTTACTTACTTTTCAGAGTTACCTCCACCTCGTCTCTGAGAACACCAAACTGATCCAGGCTGGATCTGTCATCCGGGATCACGTGTTTCTTCATCCATCCTCCACACGCGAACTCGTAGAAATTGTCACATGGATTCACTGACAAATCCAGTGACTGACTGACTCTTGCAGCTGAAACATCAAATTAATAGTTAAATAAATGAATATCTAAACACTCAAGTAATTATTTTAATGAGATCATTGTGATCCAGTCTGTCTCGTTTCAGTCATCTCTTCCCGAACAGACCCTGCAACGTGAAGTAGGGAAGAGATTACTGGAAATCCAGTCAGATCCATGGATTCCGCACTTTTCACGAGTTGCACAGATCCTGGTTAATTAATCTGGATGTTGTCCTGTGTATCTGGGACAATTATAAATTTTCCAAAGACCATCAGTGACGTGTTTGTTGTCATTCACCATCCTACGACAGAAACTTCAAGAAAAATTAACCATGGAGACTATGCAACTCATGAAAATTGTGGAATCCATGGATCTAACTGGATTTGCAGTAATCGGTTGCCTATGTCTGTTCAGGAAGGTCAGTCAGATGTCATCACGTGTAACAGAAAAGTATTCTCATCTACACAGACAACGTTCAGAGACGAGGATGAAAATTTGCTATCACGAGATGATTAAATGTGTTTGTGCATCACGTCTGAGTTTCGTTCTCACCTGCCACGACACATCCTTCTGATAAACATATGTCAGAACCTGATTCTGAAAAAAAAAAAGAAAAAAAACGAAAAACATTAAAATTAAAATAGAAAGTAATGCTGCTGATGATGATAATAATAGCAGCAACAACAACAAAATAATAATTACACACACATACTTATATATTGCTTTTAATTATAAAAACATTTTTTAAATGATTGTTACATTTATATAATAATCATAAATACCATAAAGAAATAATAATAATAACAAAAATAATATTTCTATATAATGAATTTAATGGATAATATTTAAAAATAAAAGTTATTTAATTCATTAACTCTGCACTAATGTAATTTATTTCTAGATCTTGTCGCTGTGTTAATTTTCAGTCTGAGTAGGTGAAGAGGGTGTGTTTGTTTGCGACTCACCTGCGTTGCTCTTGGCAACCACGACAGCTAAGGCAATAACAACAGCGACGATGGCACAGACAACAACAGCTAGGCAGAGGATTAAACCTTTTTCCAAACTCGACCGACGTCTCCACCATCCTTTCGAGCCGTCACTGTAGCTGGATGAAAGAAAGTTTAATTTTATTTATTTGTAATTTAAATATCTATTTTATCATAATACTCTGTCTTATTATTTTTGTTCTGTCTGTCAATTAAAAACAAGCAAAACATGATCAAATAACACAACTCTTGTTTGCCCACGACTAACGATTGTTTAATTAGACATTACGACCAATCAGAAAGCTATCTGTAATCACGTGATACATTTTTGATTCTTTGGCGGGTAAAACAAGTTAGCAAATAAAATATGAAAATAGTGATTAAAGTAAATACTACACAAAACAAATAAACAGCTACCCAGGTATAGTCTTGTTTGCAAATAAAAGTTTGGTTGAACTGACAGATCTTAACCTTTAACAACCTAGAAACATTTTTATTTAAATAATCACAGAGAAAAATCTATATCTTCGGGATACGGGAATTGACTGTGCCATAATTATGCATATTTCACCTTCAGTAAAAAACAACAACAACAAAAACTCGAGTTTTATTATGAAGAAAAATAATAAACTGGGTGAAATGAGTCAGAGGAGCGTATCTCTTTCGAACCAGAATCATCGGAAGAATAAATCACTTTTAATAAACAATGTCTATACACTTTACCACATTTTTTGTTTTTAGTGGTAATAACACAAGACGAAAACCATAAACGACTTAAAATTCTTCTTTTTCTAAGAGCTTACAGCCGCCTGAATCATTGACTTTATTTTAGTGGAAACGGCGAAGGTTAGTCATTAACACTTAATCTCCGTGAAATAAAAAAAACAATCACAGAAACAGACTTTCATCTGCCTCCTGCTGTAACTGAGTTACTGCTGAAACGAGATCACGTTACTTTCAGAAGATAAACAGATAAAGAAGAAGAAGAAGAAGAAGAAGAAACAGAAAGAACTTCTTCTCATTCACGTTTGTTGGTCAGTGTTTTTTATTTAATCAGATGCTGTGTTACTTCAAGGTTATAGTGACTTTTTGTGTGACTGTTTGTGTGACTGTTTGTCTCTCTGTCTGTCTCTTTATCTGTTTCTCTCCTTCCTAACCTATTTGTCTGTTCATGTGCGTATGTGCGTATATATGTATATTTGTATGTATGTATGTATGTATGTATGTATTTGTGTGTTTGTGTATGTATGTATGTATGTATGTATGTATGTGTGTGTGTGTATGTATGTATGTATGTATGTAGGTGTGTGTATATGTATGTAAAGCTAATAATGACAACATCAATAATAATAACAATAACAACAATAAACACAATAATAACAACAATAACAACAGCAACAACAAGAACATCATCACTAATAGGGTGAAAAGGTGTTATTACTTATTGCACCTGTTATCTAGGGAACACAAATAACAGAAGAAAGTATTTGAAACAAACGTTTACAGCGTGACAGAACTGGGGATCGCGGCGTGTCGCTAGCTACAGAAGTTAAGTTTTGTTCATCTGTCAGTAAGTCAGCTGAACTGAACGCAGATAACAGAGTTTCTAGACACAACTCCGCATTCAGCTTTTAACTCAGTTTCTTAGTTCTAACAAGGCGCAGAAAGAAGCTTTACTGAAATCAGGTCTTGACCCTAATCAGATGTACATGAACCAAGCACAGAAAGACAGATTATTGCAGAATTACACACGTTAGTTTTCCAGTTATCAATCAAGAATCCTTATAACACATTCTCACAGATTCATGAACACTCTAGTTTTATTTTTGAGAAACAGTTATAGAAATAATTTTAACTGTTTTACTTACATATCGTACTCTATAATGTGACATCACGTTGTATTGTGTCATGTTATATAACAAGCTGGAACTTTGTAGTGACGCCAGCTGGTATCGTTCTCATGTACACAAAATTACCAGCCAGACCGCGTGGCTGGAAGAGTGGTCAACACGACGTACGCACGCACATAGACTCATATATGCCATGGTCAGACAAAAGTGACCATCAGTGACCTTTAAATATATATAAACACTAGCAAACCAACATGTATCGTCTTCGCACTGTACTAACAACAAAATCATCTAAACAGACTGAAACGGAGGCATCCATCAACTACAGACACTGCACCAGCAAGCTCAAACCACTGACCCATCCTCCTATATCATAATAGCACCAAAAAAAAAAAAAAAAAAAAAAAAAAAAAACCCAACAAAAAACGACATAACTCCTACATACAGTTTATACAGCATCACCTCAAACAAAAGAAAAACGAATCTTTTCCTTGACCTGGCGAGCTGGTAACGAGGTCAAACTCTGACAGAGGGGATCGTTGAAAGAAAGAAATTATATTATATATTATATCATATCATATCACATCATATCGTATTATCATGTCACATCACATATTATATTATATACCTTATCATGCCATGTAATATATCGTATCATTATATAACATATTAAATCAAATCATATCATATCATATTATATCATGTCATAATGTCATTTCATATCCTATCATATCGTTATATTTATTTATTTAGCTTTTTAATATTAATTTCCACTCCATTTTCATTATTTTTCAACAGCCAGTTTTTCTGTTACTCGTAACCAACATTTATGTTTAATTTTGTAGAAAAGGACGACAGACGAAGATTTTCTAGACCAATCGGATAAAATAACATCGTTACTTTCTTAGCCCGTAATAACAGACATTTCCCATGATACATTGCTTTCTCTTCTCTTACTACGTACTCATTACGGGTGCAGTTATGGCAGAAATAGACTTCAGGCAACTCAATTTGTAAAAATTAACTTTGATTGTGACGTTTTGTTTGTCATGTGACGAGAATAGAAGTAAAAGTGATGTCGAGATTGTAGTGTACGAGAAAGTGACGCCCACGACACGAATGTCTTGTACGAAAATTACCGATTTTATCCGAAATAACCGGAGAGTCATGTACGAGATGGAGATGACATACCATTACTGAATGACCTTGACTATTTCCGTATGGGTTAAGCTGTGTAGTGGACATCATAATGATATTTATTTGGATACGTATACTGTATACTGATATAAGTTAAATTCTTTAAATTATATATTCTGCTATTCACAAACATTTACTGGCAATGAACCTAATTAATTTCAATCTCCCCAAAACTGTATTTGAAAATATTATTAATTTCTTGTCGTAAATATATACCAAACAATTAAACACAAAATATATAAACATTTATAACGCTGTTACCGACCAAAACAAACTATTATAATAATAATGACATACAAAAAAACAATAAAACTAACACATTCTGACACATACAACAATATAATGATACCAAACATGTATTTATAAACACTTACATTTTTCAACGTATTAAAAGTCCGAGTTGTTATATGAAAAATTTCGGCTTCATACACGACATTCCTTTTTAAATATCTGCTTTCATTCTGTCCACTAATTCCCTAATATAGTGTGTATGTATGTACTGATACGTGTGTGCGTGTGTGTACTTGTAAGCGTAAACTATACTTTTTTAGTAATTTAAACACTGCAATGTTTACATAATCTACTGAGCAGTAAGTAATCCAAGTTATGTAAAATCTAGAGAAAACAACGTTTAACTTTTCTAACATCCAGCATAACAACGTCAGTGGCATAACATTTATTTTTTACATTTCAGAAGATTAAGAAAATAATTTTAAAAATGTCTTGTATCACCTTCTTGTCGGCGAATTAGAATAATGTTACTCTTTATAAAATAAATAAATAAATAACAAAAAAGGATAAAAAAAAAAAAAAAAAAAAAAGAAAAAGAAAAATGGATCAAAAAAGAAAAAAGAAACGAACAAAATACGCGGTCGCGACAGAAATTTTTATTATTATTACTCTGCTAAAGCGGACAGTGACGTTGATGTGGATTTGGTTTCTCCTAAATAAATATTTTTATTGCTGTACGACAGCTTTATTCAGTATTAGTAACGATAGCGTCGCCCATTTTCTGCACCGCGCAGTGCAAACTGGGAGTGTTGTTTGTCGAGTCACAAAAGCCCGCGAACTGCAATCGCCAAACTCGTGTCTGACAATCACTGCGAGTTCAAACCATCTGGTAGATAATTTTGATAATTCAAACATTCAGCTTCATTCCGTGCTTATTCGTGTTTTATAAACCCGCTAAGACGCGGACTTCTGAGTTCGAAAAGAGGGCGAGGCTGGCACAAATCGGAGCTCTGTTTTGTTTCAAAGGCATTATTTTTTAAAACATAAATATACCTTATGCTTATTATGAATTTTATGACGTGCAAAATAACTTTTATTTACATCCGTCAGCGGACTCGAGATATTTTAGGATAAAGCGGAGATGCTTTTTGTGGGTACTAGTGTAATTTTTGTCCCTCTGATGAAAGTACTCCTGCAAATTATGGACAGTTTTTCTCGGACTCATGGGTGTCCGTACAAGACAGGTATCTGTGTATACACATACACACACAATGACATAGATTTACATACAGATAAACAGACGCAAACACAAACACACACGCACACGCACACATATTAATACTTACGTAGACTTCTGGTCAACTGAATACGAATAACCTTTAACATTAACACCCATGTTTGCGAGAGAGAATTAAAACATACTCATCCCCCTCTATGCAGAAAAATAAAATTCTGGGAACAAGGGTGATGCACGAGTCCATAAATAAAACTCACTTTGTTGTACGTGTCAGTCAACAAGAATTCTGTTACAAATCTGGTTGAACAAGAGTTTGCTATAATTAATATTTAGAATAATTTAATTCTAAATGACAGTTTAGGAGGAGATATGCAGTAATTAATGTAAGGTCAACATCAGAATGACGGAACGTCTCAATGTGAGTGACGTTTAGACGTGTCGTCATAATTAACCTGTAAAAGTTAATGAGTTGTTGTAGGTTTTTGTGTCCATAGCGATTTAAAATAAATGGCTGGCATCTGTGATGTACATTTCTGTGCAGTCACCTTCCATTAAAACGTATACAAGACAGAAGGAACAAATAGACTAATTGCATTGTAGAGAGTTTTACATCTCTCTCTCTCTCTCTCTCTCTCTCTCTCTCTCTCTCTCTCTCTCTCTCTCTCTCTCTCTCTCTCTCTCTCTCTCTCTCTCTCACACACACACACACACACACACACACACACACACACACACACACACACACACAAAACCTAATTCTATCTAAAAGTATTAGACTGATGTTCAGACAGAGAACTACTTTTCGTCGCGCATTTCGACATTTCATAACGTGGAGTGCTCTGAGATGTTCGCATCAGTCGAGTAATAACAGGAAGACTGTGACAGCTGACGACACTTTTGACAGGTTGGCGGTCATAAATCGCGTGCTCGCCTAAATGATTCTAGAAGCGGAACATTCCAAGAAAAATTAACATTGTAGTAGTTTCTGGACAGAGTTTTTTAATAGTTTTTTTCAATGCTGTTATTAATGGCGGCGATTAAGTATTATATAGAATATAGGTATTAATAGTTTTAGTAGTAGTTGTCGTAGTAACAGTGGTAGCAGTAGTAGTAGTAGTAGTGTGATAGTGTTACATAGACTATAGGTATTAATAATTGTAATAACCGTAGTCGTAGTGGCAACAGCAGTAGTAAATGTTATAATAATTGTAGTAGCAGTGGCAGTAGTTGTAGTCGCAGGCTCAGTAGTAGTACTGATTTATAAAATAAATAAATCAATAAATAAAATAAAATAAAATAAGTTAAAAACGGCAGCAATAAAATCGATAAGTGATATCTGAAACCTGAAACAGAATGCCAATACGTCTTCTACTCTACCATCTCTAACAAACTTCGTAATCTAATATTCTATGTTTATTGGTCTCAGTTTTCTCAAATTAATATCTGCCCGTCAAAATCGAGATTGGGGAATAGCCGTGGCAATATTTCGGAGCCAGGAGAGATTAGCCATAATTTTCATAAACGATCGACGTTAACAGGCAGAGAGATAATCTAGTTATTTTTAACTTTGTTATATAACTGTAGTTTAACGGTTGTTTTTGACAATGAACTCATGGGCTGGACAATTTTGGCTTGCGTTGAATTTATGTCTCGGTTTGATTGTCTGGTGTTACTTTATTTAGTTATATACTAGAAGTAGTAGTAGTGGTAGTAGTAATAGTAGCAATAGTAGCTGTGGTAGTAACAGTAATAGTAGTGGTACGTAGCAGCAGTATAAACACAAGACGTAATAATAGCAGTAATAGTAGTAGTGGCATAGCATTGGAAGTAGTAGAAGAAGTAGGATTAGTATAAGAAACGTAGAGGGAGTAGAAATTCTCGTTGTAGTAGTAGTAGTTGTAATTGTAAAGGTGGTAGTAATAATAATAATAATAGTAATAGTAGTGGTAGTAGTAGCAATAATAATAGTTATAGTAGTACTAGTAATAACAGCTGTAGTACTAGTAATAACAGCTGCAATAGTAATAGTAATAATAATACTAGTAATACTAAAAATGACAATAATAATAATAGTACTGATGATGATAATGACTTGTTAATAGCTGAGAATAAAACAGCAGTAAAAAACAATAAATGGTTCTTCCTCTTGTTATTGGCTTCAGGCCTTTTCAGTTAGTATCTGTTAGGATGTTGTCATTAGAACGTGACTTTTTATGATTTTTCAATTACAAAAGCAGACCTGTAAACGAATTAACAACATAAAGCAAGCAAACAAGAAAGAAAAAGATAATCAAAATAAAGTTATCACGAAACCACACAGAACATACAAAAACAAAAAGAAAAAAGACCGAAAAAACAAACAAACATTTTTAACAAACATTTAAAAAAAAGTAAGAATGAAAGAAAAACAAAGGAAAAAAAAACGAAAATACCATGAACAGTACAATACAGATTATTAAATTTAGAAAAACAAAGAAAAAACATCAACAAACCCGCCATATTGCCATACTGCAATTGTGCACAATAAATAATAATAACATAAATAATAGAATGAAAAATAAAAAATAAAAATAATGAAACAAAGATTAAAAATAGAGCCCCTGCGAAGATCTGGAAATGTGATGACGCTACAGAAACGCGTTTCATCAACTTTATTCCGTTATTGGAAAAATGTTAAAAACGAAAAAAATGCTCGTATTTTTAACAATGCAATAAAATGATCCAGTAAAGTCTATTTCATTTATTTTGATATGAATAAAAATAAAAACTGATAAGATTAATTTCTTAACAGATATTTTACGATGATGGAAATTTTATCTCAGCATATTTCATGAAACGTATAAAAATGAGTAGGAACTTTTTTGACTAGATAAGATTTTTTAATCTGTGGTTTGCGGATTTTCGCAATTTTAAGCAAAATAGTTATTGAAAAAAATTTCTTTTTTACCAAAACATAGAAAAAAGAGAAAAGAAAACAGAAGTAATGAAGAAACGTAGAAAAAACAAGAGAGGAAAAAAAGAATGAAAAAGAGATATAATTAAAGAAAAAAAAAGACGAATAGAAAAAAGAAAAAACAGAACATAAGAAAGAAAGAAAAGTCTGAAATAGGTAAATATGGACGAAAATAAATAAATAATTAAATAAATAAATAACAAGATTACCGTCAGTAAAATTATAATCGGAGGTAAAGGGATGAAAAAAAAAAAATTCAAGATAGACCCATTTGAGCTTTCTAATAAAGAACATGTATTATCCTCAGAGAAAATATGTAACATCTGTAATAATATATAATTGTGTACGCAGTCAAATTATATATCTGTTTTAATTTTTATTTTTAATATAATCATCACACGAAGATGATACGATTGTTGTAACGAAGTACGGAGTTGTACGGAAACACGTGCAAGATGAATAACAATATCCGGATACCACTGACTGGGGTAATTACTGTAACAAAACTAATTATCATTTCAGATGTTTGCATCATCCAGTGTAACCATGGTAATTAAACGTACAACATACAGCAGAGTATCATCTTACGTCATTTGGCTACAAACTAAACGTAATCCATACAAATACGTCAGACGACATCTGAAAAATGCCAGAGTTAAGCCGTTGTTCTCGAGCCACCAGGATCGAATTCCGCTGTGGCACCCCACCAAAAGTTTCATTACTTAGTGATACTTAATTAAATACTGAACAGAAAATCGACGCTTTTCGTTTCATGTCCAGTACAGCGGAGCTTGAACCTATGTAGCATATGGATCCTGACGCCAAATGTTGAAGAGGTTCTAAAATACATTTCATCACACTATACGACATTAATTTTTTTGCTTGATATTTCTGTAAAAGGCTATCTTCGTTATTCCACAAAATGTCTTATTATTCACATTAACTTTACTAGAACATTTTATATTTCACATCATACTGACCACATCTGTAATTAAATCTTACGATGATATTATTAACACTTACTCCTAAAACTAACTTCTGTTCATATTAGCTCCAACACGTGTTATTAACTATATATCCTATATTAACTTCAGATTACTTTCCTCTATTTCTATTAACTCTTATATCCTGCTTTTAGCGTCTACAGCTGTAATTAACTTGACTACGTTTATTACTCCAAGTACAACTGTACTCTTGTTAACTACTGTTATTAAACCCCACTCCTGTCTTTAATCCCTACACCATATTAACACCTGCTTTTATTCCTACCTCAACTCCTCCATTTGTCGATTTGTCCAGAAGAAAACATCATCAGCAGGAGTCTAGCGTTCTCCCCCTTTACACGACCATGGATCGAATCCAGAACAACGAAAGCGTGGACCACTCTTCACAGATTTCCCCAAAAAGATTATTTAAAATATGACTGCGGGATGCGTAAATCATGGAATAAAAACACACACGTGTGAAACATTCTGCCAGTGAGAGGAACAAAACAACTATGAAAATATTTATTAAATCAACTTTTTACAAATGCCAGACAAACACGAAGCGAGAAGGTAACGAGATGGACGTGGCTTGAGGTCGGAACATCGACGAATGAGCGAGAAGAGATTTTGAATTCATTGCGCTGTAAATTGGGATTGGCTGAGGTGTTTAACGTACTGGTCAAAGAAACTTCGCTACAACGAACATCTGGACATGTAAGCCTAGATCTGTTTGTTCTAGACAGGTAGTACTGATACTGCTATGTCTAGCTCTAGACTGTTTGCTGTAGACAGGTAGTACTGATACTGCTCTGTCTAGCTCTAGATCTGTTTGTTGTAGGCAGGTAGTACTGATACTGCTATGTCTAGCTCTAGATCTGTTTGTTCTAGACAGGTAGTACTGATACTGCTATGTCTAGCTCTAGATCTGTTTGTTGTAGACAGGTAGTACTGATACTGCTATGTCTAGCTCTAGATCTGTTTGTTCTAGACAGGTAGTACTGATACTGCTATGTCTAGCTCTAGATCTGTTTGTTCTAGACAGGTAGTACTGATACCGCTCTGTCTAGTTCTAGATCTGTTTGTTGTAGACAGGTAGTACTGATATTGCTAGTCTAGCTCTAGATCTGTTTGTTGTAGACAGGTAGTACTGATATTGCTAGTCTAGCTCTAGATCTGTTTGTTGTAGACAGGTAGTACTGATACTGCTCTGTCTAGCTCTAGATTGTTTGTTGTAGACAGGTAGTACTGATACTGCTCTGTCTAGCTCTAGATCTGTTTGTTCTAGACAGGTAGTACTGATACTGCTATGTCTAGCTCTAGATCTGTTTGTTGTAGACAGGTAGTACTGATACTGCTATGTCTAGCTCTAGATCTGTTTGTTGTAGACAGGTAGTACTGATACTGCTATGTCTAGCTCTAGATCTGTTTGTTGTAGACAGGTAGTACTGATACTGCTATGTCTAGCTCTAGATCTGTTTGTTGTAGACAGGTAGTACTGATACTGCTATGTCTAGCTCTAGATCTGTTTGTTGTAGACAGGTAGTACTGATACTGCTAGTCTAGCTCTAGATTGTTTGTTGTAGACAGGTAGTACTGATACTGCTCTGTCTAGCTCTAGATCTGTTTGTTGTAGACAGGTAGTACTGATACTGCTATGTCTAGCTCTAGATCTGTTTGTTGTAGACAGGTAGTACTGATACTGCTATGTCTAGTTCTAGATCTGTTTGTTGTAGACAGGTAGTACTGATACTGCTAGTCTAGCTCTAGATTGTTTGTTGTAGACAGGTAGTACTGATACTGCTCTGTCTAGCTCTAGATCTGTTTGTTGTAGACAGGTAGTACTGATACTGCTATGTCTAGCTCTAGATCTGTTTGTTGTAGACAGGTAGTACTGATACTGCTATGTCTAGTTCTAGATCTGTTTGTTGTAGACAGGTAGTACTGATACTGCTATGTCTAGCTCTAGATTGTTTGTTCTAGACAGGTAGTACTGATACTGCTATGTCTAGCTCTAGATCTGTTTGTTGTAGACAGGTAGTACTGATACTGCTATGTCTAGCTCTAGATTGTTTGTTCTAGACAGGTAGTACTGATACTGCTCTGTCTAGCTCTAGATTGTTTGTTCTAGACAGGTAGTACTGATACTGCTATGTCTAGCTCTAGATCTGTTTGTTGTAGACAGGTAGTACTGATACTGCTATGTCTAGCTCTAGATTGTTTGTTCTAGACAGGTAGTACTGATACTGCTATGTCTAGCTCTAGATCTGTTTGTTGTAGACAGGTAGTACTGATACTGCTATGTCTAGCTCTAGATCTGTTTGTTGTAGGCAGGTAGTACTGATACTGCTATGTCTAGCTCTAGATCTGTTTGTTGTAGACAGGTAGTACTGATACTGCTAGTCTAGCTCTAGATCTGTTTGTTGTAGACAGGTAGTACTGATACTGCTATGTCTAGCTCTAGATCTGTTTGTTGTAGACAGGTAGTACTGATACTGCTATGTCTAGCTCTAGATCTGTTTGTTGTAGACAGGTAGTACTGATACTGCTAGTCTAGCTCTAGATCTGTTTGTTGTAGACAGGTAGTACTGATACTGCTAGTCTAGCTCTAGATCTGTTTGTTGTAGACAGGTAGTACTGATACTGCTAGTCTAGCTCTAGATCTGTTTGTTGTAGACAGGTAGTACTGATACTGCTAGTCTAGCTCTAGATCTGTTTGTTGTAGACAGGTAGTACTGATACTGCTATGTCTAGCGCTTGCTCGTAATATTGATGTTTAAATATAAACGGTTTTTAATTGTCCCACATTGTTGTTTTTTCTAAAATGATAACCTCGGGAGACTCTCAACAGTCTAACAAGTAGCAAAGTTCTTTATATGCATTTTTCATTGAGACTATCACGAACCTGACACAACACTGGCGGAGCATGCGCTAAAATGTGAAAAATTCAAACGAGCGGGTTAGGATCACTGATCAGTCCAGCGAACCATTGTAAATAAGAAAGCACGAACTATATACAGTATCTGACAAACACCTCGGACACTGGTTGTATTGTGAAAGAGTTTAACTGGAAGGACAAAGAGTTTTGAACCTGCGACCTAATGACTAACGAGAATTTGATAATTAATAGTTGCAGTTGCTAAGTTCCGAACCTAGAACCCAACTGTTCTCGGTTGGTGATTTAATCAGTGTTGGAGGCCAGAGATAGGTTCAGTGAATTTTGAGTCGAAATCAAAAGTTTATTTCAGTGTAGCTAGAATTTTAAAATATATTTTATAAAATAAATTAAGATTATCAATCTTTATGAGCACTGATATAGATACAAATATAAGGTAATCGCTGATAGTTAACATTTATCGACATCGAATTTATTAAAGTTTTATTTTCCGTATCGTTTTTCTGTTGTTTTAATTACATTATATCTGTCTGTCGAGTGTATGTATACCTCGCTATTTATCTGCGCAGTTTGCTACATGATTATTTATTTATACAATAATTCCATCTCCAGTGACTGATTATTTATTTATTTAATTATGTTTACAGAAAACACACGATGAAAAGAAGCGATCGTGGACTTTAGACAACAACTGAAATAAAAAAGAGAAATAACAAATTCTCAAAGTCTTACAGACCTGCTGGTGCCGTGTTCGAAGAAGCAAAACAAAACCATATGTTAAAGTTACCTGGCGGATCATACGGAGAAGACAGAAAACAGATTCTCTCCACTGCTCTTCTCTGTCGATACGCTAAACGTGAAAAATGTGTTTTTTGAGAACCCAGTTGTTGTTTTCTTTGTGCTGTGTTTGATATACCACCTGTCTAAACTTCGTTTTATATACTTAGTATTGACAGATTATCTTGATATACAGAGCTAGACGAATATATATATATATATATGTATATAGGAAGGTAGACAGCTAGTAAGATATATATATATAGGAAGGTAGAAGATAATAAGATAGACTGACAGACATATTAGATAGACGCATGCATCTATAATACATACATACATACATACACACATACATACGTACAAACATAAATACATCGATATAATACAGATACATAGATATCACTGAAAGACAAACAGAAAGCGCTTGTATGTATATGTCAGAAAGAAAAGAATTGTCAGTCATGTGCAGATAACATAATAACAAACACAAATCTGTTACATTGACAATTCTCACATTTTTGTATATACCACCTTTAATAACTAAAAACAATTGACAACTAACTTATGACGTATTGTGATTGTTACCAAGGGTGATTCTGACGTCATATATATCTATTACGGCATACTATTACTTTTCGAGCAGTTTCAGAGATAATAAAATAATCTATATACTGCATATATTACCAGATTTATGTCCCTAGCTAAAGATTATTCTCTTTGCCAGGATATCTTACGACACCATAACTCGACAATTGCTTTTTTTATTTATTTATGTATGTTTTATTTATTAGTCTAGAACGCAGTCAATGAATGAAATACAGAAGTGAGTTTATGAGCGACAAATTACGTCAGGCGGGCAGAAAAAAGATCCTTGGCAGAGAAGTTTTAAACGATTTTCCAGATCCAGTGGCAATATCACTGAAAGAAACGTATTGTAGTATAAAACACTTACAGAGACGCGCGTGTTTGTGTGTGTGTGTGTGTGTGTGTGTGTGTGCGCGCGTGCGTGTCCGAGTGTGAGAACGAGAGAGAGAGAACAGAATAGATACAATTTTATTTACCTATACAGATACAAAACTGAATATATATATATATACAGACACGTTTTTGTATAACTATTTATATATACACATGAATTCATACACACACACACATATACGCACACATATACACACACATGTGCCGAATACTGTTTATCTTAATCTGAATTACATAAAGCAACATTCAAGAAACACACACATAGTAACATATAAACATATAACGCTGTCATTCTTTCTCTAACTTATATAATACACATACGCATAAAGGCATGTATATATTATTCATGCTGACGATAATTACAACAGAAGTAAAATTGCAAGCATAATTAACATAAGTGAACGCATGACAAAACATTTTCACTCGATTAAAAACAATTTACTGATGCATAATTTAGAAGATAAATTTTTGCGTTTGTAAATATCATAATAACAACAAATCCGAAGGTTTACGACTTTAAGAGAACCATGGCTGTCATTCTGATAGATTATAACATCTTTTTTTATCTGAAATTATTTTCATTTCATATTTGAAAAGATAAAAAAAAAATTGGCGTTAAAAAGAGGAAGACGTCATAATGGATCTGTTCGTAATATCCACAGAGATATTTACGTCATCAACTGCCTCTTTTTTTACTTGTTGTTTTAAAGATTTCTCTTTTTTCTTTTCTTGCTTTTCGACATATTTTCTCTTCTTCTTACTTTTTATAATATTTTTATTGAAAAGAAAGAAAGAAGAAAGTAATGCTAAACAAACAAACAAACAAACAAATACATAAATAAATAATTAATAAACAAATAGAAAATAAAATGAAAATAAAAATAGTAACATAGATAAGAAGTGTATTCGTTAATTTAAAATAAAGCATCGTGAACTAATTCCTTAAAAGCTGAGTAGATTATACTGCCAAGTCTAATTATGTAACATCCACCTGAACGTTAAAAATAAGTCAGTGAAGTGATATTTCTTTTACAAAAAAAAAACTCGCTTGATTTTTCTTGTTAAATTTTGTTTCTTCCTCTGACGACGTTCATGTAACACATAAATTACAGTAAAAACGGATCTAGCCTCGTTTTAATGCTATATACACATCTAGATAAAGGTTTTATGATTCATAGCCACGTCATTAATCATTGTGTCGCGATCAAATCATAATAAGCAAAAACGCGAATACAAACACGCATGTACACATACCTAAATACACACACACATAAACACACCTAAATACACACACATAAATACATACACATATCGCATATATGCAGTCAAAGCAGACAACATAACATTTTTGATTTATAAGTATAATACAAACACACACACACACACACACACTCATACTATGTATATACAAATAAAAACCTTTCACTCAGTACAGAGAGAAGGGAATAAGATATAAATGCAATACACGTAAATTCGTTACATTTATATATAAATCCGTGACACCTATACGTAAATCCGTGACACCTATACGTAAATACGTGACACATGTACATACATGACACCTATACCTTATAAATCCGTAAATGACACCTATACATAAATCCATGACACCTATACATAAATCCGTGGCACCTATGCGTAAATCCGTGACACCTATACGTAAATCCGTGAGACCTATACGTAAATACGTGACATTTATACGAATATTTGTGATACTTACACGTAAATTGGTGACTGTTATACGGAAATTCGAGATACTTATACGTGAATTCGTGATACTTATACGTGAATTCGTGACATGCATTATCTTGTGCGGTCACTTTGAAAATGAGTGAACTTTAGAAATAGTTTATCATCTGGGCAAAACGATCTTTGAACTCCGTGTGACGTAAACTTAACAGCAAGGTAACGTACAACTCGGAGTTTATCTGGACTTACAATATCAGTCACTGATTTCCTGTCGCCACTCATTTCTGATAATTTGTACAGTGTTTGGTTAAGACTGGCATAACTAGAGCAAGCTGACTAATAGTCTAAAACTGACTATTAGGATTAATTTGTTAATCATAGGCGATTCTCTGTTGAGCATTTGGCTAACAGAGAGAGAGAGAGAGAGAGAGAGAGAGAGAGAGAGAGAGAGAGAGAGAGAGAGAGAGAGAGAGAGAGAGAGAACGATGAAAAAGATGTGAAAATGAAATAGATAAAAAAAAAACACGACAATAAAGTAACAGATTCAAAACATTTTAAACGTTAGATAATTATTTTTTCAAAGAAACGTATATTAAGTAATAATCATAAACATTATATTTTACTAATGCGTCCCTTATATAATTTTATGTAATTTGCGTAATAATACGTCATACATTGGCAGCAAGAATTGTGTTGTTATATAAAAGAAGACAGGCGAGAGTCTTCGAGAAACAATGCAACTTTTACCTTTCCTCCTTGAAAAATTGATTTTCTTTTTTAATTCTTATTTCCGAATATTTGATATCTATTTCCTTTATTTCACCCCCAGAGAGAGAGAGAGAGAGAGAGAGAGAGAGAGAGAGAGAGAGAGAGAGAGAGAGAGAGAGAGAGAGAGAGAGAGAGAGCTGCATATTTAATAATACTCAGACTTGGCTTCACTTCTAATAACTGTTATGTGAACGCTAATCTAATCTAAACAATCAAACGGAATATCCGTCTTCGCAGTGATATTGTCTTGAAGCAAGCCGCGATCCCACAGTCTCCTGAGTGAACTGACAATCACTCGTCTACACTGACGTAATCTGAATGTTCAGTGGACCCGTACTTCGTTCTTTACTGGGGATTTTTAAACGAATCTTCAGTGATTTTTTATTTCTCATTTTAAAACGTTTCTAAAATGGAACGGACTGTGTTTACAATAAAACGTTAGCCAACAAAAAGCAAAGCTATTTTCAATAAAAACTATCAAACAGCCGCGAAAACCTTTTAATATTCTACCGTTACTGGGACATTTACAGTTCAGATTTTAATTTTTAAATGTTTTATTTCTGTTTGTTCCTTTGTTGTTTTGTTTTTTGACATTGTTCTTACTGTTTCATGTTTTTGTTTTAGAGGTGTTTAGATTTTGTTTAGCTCAGTATTTTATTTTATATTATTCTATTTCATTCTGCAAAACAATCTCAAACAAAAAAAGTTAAATCTTTTCAAAATAGTATTACCCCGAAGAAGGAAAAGAAGAAGGAGAAGAAGGAAAAAAGGGGGAAAAAAGATGATGATGTAGAAAATGTCTGTGAAGAAAATGAAATTCTGACTGACAACTGATTTTATAGCTGAAAACGAACAACAGTGCGCTGAAATATTTAAAAACAACAAAACAAAATAAATATAAGAAAGACTGAACAAAAATAAAGAATAAGAAATAAAAATGTTTTTCCCGCGTTGTAACATAATTTTACCTGACATGGGCCTCCTGTGCCCAGGATTTGTCCAAAGACTTTGCCGCGTTGCAATTGCACGTGCATTGCTCGATTTGACCATTGGCTAACCATTTCTGTTCCTCCGGGTTTTCTGTATCATCCATAGGAAGAGTTTGTATAAAATGCCTGCATATCTCCGCAGTTGTATACAGCGTCAGTGTGAGCAGTGCGAGCAGACAAAACCGCGCTCTTCAGGCCGATAACCGCCGTTTGTCGCTGGCGAGATAGCATAGCTGTTCGGAACCTGTTAATACGCACGCAGCCAGAACCAATCGGCAATTTCCGACAGCAGACCTCGGAATCCAACGGAGTGTAATGAGAAAGTTGACGTGGTTATTCGGTGTTGTCGCCGCGGTTTCGTGCTTTTTATTGCATATAACTCGCCGTTTATTGGCAAACTCGTTCGGTGTAAATTCAATTCGTTCCGTTTTAGAAATGTTTTCATTGCGCTTGATTTAAGGCGAGAAATAAATGATTTGGAAGACTCGCATCAAACTGCTTTAATATTTAATGAATGGCGGCCCACTGCGTTGTGAGCTTGAACATTCACAACTGTCTGTCTATCTATCTCTCTCTATCTCTCTGTCTATCTATCTGTCTATCTATCCGGCTCTCTCTCTCTCTCTCTCTCTCTCTCTCTCTCTCTCTCTCTCTCTCTCTCTCTCTCTCTCTATATATAATTAGTTGTTGACTCATTTCTAATTGAAGGCAGTGGAATGTTGACTAGTTTGGACACGCAGTCTGCATGTAGTCTGTGAAAGTGTTTCTAACTTTTCTAACAAACTAACTAGTAACTTGGAGCGGAGAGTTATCACATTCTGCTGTAGACAGGGGAGCACCTGCATTTTGGGGTCCCTGAAGCTTCAGCTGTTACTGGGTAACCATGGTTACATTCTTCAATGTGCCTGTTCCGTGATAGATCGTCATAAACGTTTTTTTTTGTTTTTTAAATTTAACCATGGCATCTTTGATTTGATTAAAAATTTTAAGTAATGAGGACTCAAATCATTGCTGACGCCGTGAAGCCGAAGTTTCATTAGTTTCCTAACAGATCCGCCTGCGTAACGCTCTAACCAGCGAGCTACAACTTGTCTTAGTGTGGGTTTATCTCAAACTCTGAAACCGAAACTTGTTCGAGCAAAACGAGTTGGTGATATTTTACGATTTTCGGATGATTTAGGCTTCACAAATTTTATTTCACGCATAAAATTAGTAAAAGCCCATTGTATTGAGAAACCTGCAGGCTATCTGTAAAAGTGTATATGAATGATAAATGGATTTCATGTTTAAACAAAATCTGAAAAATTCCGAATTCCAAAACATTTCCGGTCACAAGCATTTCTGATACGGGATTCTGTAAAGTAAAGTAAAGTAATAGTCATACGTTGTTTATCATTCAAATCCAAGCTGAAACTATACATTGTCTACGAATGTAAGTAACAGCCAAACCAGACCAACATACAACTCAGTCGTCTGGCATTTTGGAGTATTATTGTGTTTGCGTTTATGTGCGTATGTGTGTGTGTGTAAGTGATGCTTGTATGTGTGTTTATAAATGTATGTATGTATCTTTGTATGCATGTATGTATATATCTATGTACGAACGTACATTACTATTTTTTTGTTTTAGACCAGGGATTTTAAAGTAAATATTTCAGACCAGGGATTTTTCTTTTTGCCTCACTGATAAAAACTATAAATATTCTCATTATAAACCTTCCTCGTCTCTTTTGGATTGGCTTACGTAACAGTTATCTCAAAGCACACAGGACAATTAAAACCGCCTTATTGGATAACACATTATATAATTTGTTTAGTTGTGTACTCTGAATTATTACAGAAGGGAAAAATTACAAATGTCCTTTTATCTCCGAGATATATCTAAACGGAAACTGTGTTACGTATATTACTTCGCAGATTATGGTTTCCATAGCAGCTAATAATTAAATCAGCTACCAATATATGTTCACATGGTTCAAAACAGAAAATAAAATATTTAAGGTGCTAAATGGAAGTTTTATTTCAACGTTCCACCTTAAATCTTTACATCTAAACACGAAAAATTAAGCGACTCCTATTCATATTTCTATTTCATCTTTAAAAGCGTTATATTTTGACAACATGGACTGTCTGGTTTAATGACTGAAATCTAGACTGAGACGCGGAGGTTCGCTGGGTCGATACTGCAGTTACGACTGTTGCCCTGTGTCACATTTCACTGCCTTGTCCACACTCTGGTCATATCACTGTGTCCTTTCCTGTTTCTCGTAAGACGTATAAAAACACATTCTTTATTGCTTCTATTATTTTTATTTTTTATAATCTTTTTACACCCGTCCATAAGGCAGTATAAAAACAAAATATATATTGCTTTCTATTATTATTATTATTATATTTTATTATTATTATTATTATTATTATTATTATTATTATTATTATTATTATTATTATTATTATTATTATTATTATAATAATAATATTTTATTATTATTATTATTATTATTACTATGATTATTTTTTTGATTATTTCTTAAATATTTTTAGTGTAGTCCACGCGGTGATGTAAGATGTATGATTGTCACAGCAGCAGCAGCCGCAGCGACAACGCCAACACAGCATTAGGTTGACGGTGAATAAGAAGAGATCTATGGTATTAAAAATGCTGGGATTCCACCTACATTTAAAAAAATTATATATATATATATATATAAATATGTATATATATATATATGTGTGTGTGTGTGTGTGTTTGTTTTAAAACTCTAAATCTGAAAAGATGTTTCTCAGAATATAAATTTTTTTAACCTGGCTATTTCATGAAATGAGGCATGAAACTGAAATTTAACACGTTTTTAACAAACAAGATTAGATAACCTTAATTTTTTATTTGTTTATTTATTTATAATCTTTGTTTATGTCTTTATTTATTTATTTATTATTTTATTTTATTTCTACAGGAGAGTTATTTTGAAATAACTATTTATCTCCCATCTGAGCGAAAAAAAAACAAAAAAAAACACAAACAACAACATAACTTCTTTTAGCGGATCATAGTAACTTAGAGCATATCTAATCTCAGCTATGGATTTCTGTGAATATAAACTTTAATTTTTATTTTAAAATTTAATATGATTTTTATAGTAATGCAGGAATGCTGAAAATGTCGAGTACAGTTAGCTGTTTTTTATTATTATTTTTAAAATTATTTTGTTACCGTTTATTTTTTTTATATATATATATATATATATTTTTTTTCTCTCTTGGTTTTTCTGTAACCGCAGATATTGTACATTTTGACATTATCTAGGTTTGCGTAAGAAAAATGTTATCATGTTCCGCCTCTTATTTTCAGTTAGTCGGCTGAATATTAAATTTCACAATCTGTACATTTCGATTAGCCTGCTTTTCAATCTGCGGTCTGAAATACACGGTAAATATTTTACTAACGAGAAAACTGAACAAGACACTTCCTTATCTTAGCAAACATCTTAAACAGAAATTTCTAGTATTTAACTAAGTGAGTGCTTTTTGTAATTTGATTTATGTGGATTTAGTTTTTAAGTATATTATGTAAACAATCTGATTCTAACGTAAATAAAAACTATTACTATAACTGTTTAAATAATGATGAAATTTGCTTATTCTTCTGTCTCATTTGTTTATTCGCCTTTTCCCTTTCTGTCATTCTTTCTTTCTGTCTTTGTTTAGGACCAAAGAGAATGGTCTTTACTGATTCTTCTTCGTCTTCATATTATTATTATTATTATTATTATTAGTAGTAGTAGTAGTAGTAGTAGTAGTTGTAGTAGCAGCAGTTGTACTAGTAGTAGCTATAGTAGTAATAGTAGTAGTATGGTAATAATAGTAGTGGTGGTGGTGGTAGTAGTAGTAGTAGTACTACAGCTACTACTAGTATAAACCACTACCACTACTACTACTACAACTACTACTATTACTACTACTAATAATAATATGAAGACGAAGAAGAATCAATAAAGACCAGTCTCTTTGGTCCTAAACAAAGACAGAAAGAAAGAATGAAAGAAATGGAAAAGGCGAATAAGCAAATTTCATCATTATTTAAGTAAAGAGCTTGGCGGTTCTAAGACATAAACTGCAATATTGCGAGGTTTTTAAGTAAATGGGACATTAACGTTCTGTGCCTGTGGTTAAATTGGCCATTACTCCGGGCGCAAATGGAGTCAGCGATCGTCTGTCTATAATCCTAATTTCAGACGTGATGTGGGTCAATGTGTTTATGCCCATCACTTTAGAGGAGAAAAAATAAAATGATCTTCGTTTTCTTGTCGCGAACAATTGTCGCATTTCTGCCACTAAGACTATTAGCAGACGAGTGGTCTGCACAGGCGAGATTCCACTGAAGAGATCTTCTAGGAAGAACCGGTTCTGCAAACGATAACCTGTCACATGGAAACAGACACGAGATCAATCGACCCGAATGTACCGACTGAAAACCCCGACTCGTCGCTCGGACAGTGTTAGCTTAACAGTGCAAGGGAAACAACTCTAACGTGATGTATTATTCAGAGGCAATGGCATCTCCGTTTTAGCAATGATGCTGTTCGATTCGATCTTCGAGATAGACAGCTTAAGTTTAGACGAAATTAAAACAAAATCATAATGACAATTGAATTGTTGGCAGGCGGAGGTAGGGTTGGGTGGGGGATAGTGATAGAGAGAGCAAAAATATCCTTGTGGGTGTTCGGTTTTCAATTACTGTGTTTCCGGAAATATTAAATTTCGTAGAATTTGCCGGTTACTGGGTTTTGAATATTGTCTTATTTGACGTGTTTTAAAAGGTACAGCCGTACTTTAAAATAATAAATATATTTCGAATTTTGGAAGATTGAAAATAAACACAGAGTATAATGATGATGTTGACAGTGTGTGTCTGTGTGTATGTTTGTGTGTGCGTATGTATGTGTGTATGTGTGTGTATGTCTGTATGTATGTGTGTGTATGTGTCTGTGTGTGTGTCTGTGTGTGTGTGTGTGTGTGTGTTTGTGTATGCGTATGTATGTGTGTGTATGTCTGTATGTATGTGTGTGTATGTGTCTGTGTGTGTGTCTGTGTATCTGTGTGTGTGTTTGTGTGTGCTTATGTATGTGTGTGTACGTCTGTATGTATGTGTGTGTCTGTGTGTGTGTGTGTGTTTCTGTGTATCTGTGTGTGTGTGTGTCTCTGTGTGTGTGTCTGTGTCTGTGTATCTCTCTGTGTGTGTGTCTGTGCAGGACGGCTCAAGGTACCGGTGGCTTGGACAGTTGCCAAGGAGGGCGCCACATCGTGTGTTTGAGATCTTCCATTAATAAAATTTCATTAATAATATTCTTTCTGTTATTGTGATCCAAATGTCAGAAAAAAGGCACTATGGAAATTACACGCCAGGAAGCCGATAACAGTTGTCAGAACCGCCAACAGCGTTAATGTCGACTCCTGAGTGTGTGTGTCTGAGAGAGAGAGAGAGAGAGAGAGAGAGAGAGAGAGAGAGAGAGAGAGAGAGAGAGAGAGAGAGAGAGAGAGAGAGAGAGAGAGAGAGAGAGAGAGAGAGAGAGAGAGAGAGAGAGAGAGAGAGAGAGAGAGAGAGAGAGAGAGAGAGAGAGAGAGAGAGAGAGAGAGAGAGAGAGAGAGAGAGAGAGAGAGAGAGAGAGAGAGAGAGAGAGAGAGAGAGAGAGAGAGAGAGAGAGAGAGAGAGAGAGAGAGAGAGAGAGAGAGAGAGAGAGAGAGAGAGAGAGAGAGAGGGAGAGTCTAAACTGTTTCAGACTGGTAGACAAATCAGGTTAGATGGTATTAAATGTATATGACTGATAAAAATAATCAGAGTTGGTTTCATCATCACTGAGTGGGGCTAGCAAATAATTATGAAAAAAAAAAAAAAAAAAAAAATAACACTATTGCTTTAATTGGGCGTTCATGAATCGAATTTTTACTTCTAAATTAAATTATATTTTAGACCAGTAATTTCTAAAATGAACTGAACTAATTCCGTGTCTTGTTATATTTTATTTTGTTCCGAGATTAAATTAATTAGTTTTGATCGGTCATGCATGACATAATTAGCATAATCATTTCCTGTGCTGTTAAACTGATAATTCATCTTTTTGATAACCTGGCACCAAAACGTCTGTTTATGTGTTTCAAACACGTAACAAGCACGTCGTTTGTAGAACGTTCCCGTGTTTCGTAATTTCGGCATGGCAAACTCAGCTTTCGCAGGTTTTTTGCACTAAGCAGCAATATTTTCGATTCACAAAATGGCACTGTACCAATAATTAATTCAATGTCTGACTTTAGCAAAACAAAAATGTTTTCTTTCTTGTTTTTGTCATTTCTTTTTCGCTCTACGTGGATATAAGTCAAATATATTTGTGTAGCAATAACCTCCGAGAAATGAAATTCACTGTTGCGATTTTCTGTAATTCTCTGAAACGCATACTGTGATCTTCACACACTCAAATACACACACACACACACACACACACACACACACACACACACACACACACACACACACACACACACACACACACACACACACACATTCCATGTCTCTAGATTTGTCCATACAGTTGCACGTATAAATACTAACTGTCTTATCCTGTTAGTGCGCAGGATTCAATCAAAACACATTCAAAGTCCCCGTCATATTTTACTAAAAGAAAGTATCAGCATTATTATAGGTCAAGTAGACCGCGAATAGGAAATGTGTTTTGTCATGTATTACGTAAGTGTGTGTGTCTGTGTGTGTGTGTTTGTGTATACGTGTGTGTGTGTGTTTGTGTGCATTGAAGATTCATTGAGAATCCATTATTTAAAATGATTGAGACTTGAAGTGTTTCAGATTCCAGAATCTACACACACACACACACACACACACACACACACACACACACACACACACACACACACACACACACACACACACACAGAGACCTATCTATCTGTAACGTTAAAGTATAGATTCTAGTATATGTTAATACATTACTGGAATAAATAAAAAGTCAAAGAAAACCTACCAATTTAAAATACACAATTGTCTGCCTGTTTATTGTGATTTAAATCTGTTTTAATTATAATTTTTAACTTACACGTTGCCATCATGCGGAAAGAATGGAGAGCTGATTACAGTAGAATGACGTCATAAGTAAATGACGTAATGAGCATTGATAACGTAATCTGAAACTAACGCTATAATTCTATTGCTATTATAACAGCTCTTTCAGAAGTTCGTTTTATAATCTTGGGTAGGTAGATTCAAATCCGCAGACCTTACTATAAGCCTATAAGCCGTTTTCTTTCTAGATAATAATACCATTTCTTGCAGAACAAAGTACAAAAATCTTCACTAATGTAAATTTATTAAAACGATTTGGTTGTCCACAATGCACTCAGTCTGTTAGGGTTTTTGTTTACTTCACCTTTATGATAAAACTGACATCTCCCTATTCTTACTATTTCATTGTTATTTATGCAAATAGACGCACACAAACACATACACATATACAAACGTAAACATACACTTATATAGACCTGTATATTATGTATATATGTATGTGTACATGTATGTATGCGTGTGTATTTGTATGTATATATGTATGTATTTATGTTTGTGTGTATGTATGTATGTATGTATGTATGTATGTATGTGTGAATGTATGTATGTATATTTGTATGTATATATGTATGTATGTATGTATGTACTAATTTCAGTTTCAGTATGTTTAATGTCATTATCGGCCTTGAGTTTACCTTCATAAGTTCTATTGTGATGGTGAATGTGTGTGTGAGTGTATATGTATATGCGTGTGAGTGTGTGTGTGAGTGTGTGTATGTATATGCGTTTGAGTGTGTGTGTCTGAGTGCATGTGTGTCTGTGAACGTGTGTGTGTGGTGTGTGTATTTATACAATTTAACTGTTGTTTACAAATATAAACATACCACACAGTGCTAGACTTGACAAACAGTCAGTTTCACAATTACTCACATGTGTTTGTACCTTTGATGTTAAGTCTGGCTGTTATTAAAATCTCCCTTGTACACCCCTTTCCGAAATCCAATACATTACAATAAATAAACAACCATTACAACACATTAAAACACATTACAACACATTAAAACACATTACAACACATTAAAACTAATTAAAACACATTACAACGCATTAAAACACATCAGAACGACCCTTTACCTCATTGTTTATTAAAATATACATCCAACATTATACAGATATTATTTATATATTTTAATTGTTTCGTTGATTAGAATCACCCAACCTTTGCTAACAATAAAACATCTTCAGTAAAACAATAATCTTGTGAGATTCGTGTTATTTTCAGTTTTATCATTAAATTATTTTGTAAAATATCTAAGCTCAGTATGTCGTCAATAAACATATATACATACAAACAGACACAAAAAAAATACGCATACATATACGCACACATACGCACACGCACACAGAAACTACATCTGAATTTATTTCCATCATGTAGCATCTACAGTTCATTATCGCGTCGTATTTTGTTCTTCGCAGTTAGACTATTTTCTCTCGAGACTGGTTTAGGATATTAAGTTCCTCAAATATAACAGTAAGTGTGACATTTAAATTTCGCTCAGGCCAGTGGCAGTGTTTGACCTTTGCTGACCCTTGACCTATTTAACATACAAGCTCGACTCTAAGGTTTGCTATGGCTTCCATATGTTTGAAAACGTTTCATGATGTTAATAATAATTTCCGTTTTCTTACTTCTGTTTACTGATACAGATCAAAACAGTTTATTTACCTTAAAAAAAAAGAAAAAGAAGAAAAAAAAAGAAATAACAAGATCGTCTGGAAGTTTTAATTCTTTAAACAGCAGACCTCACATACATACATAAACGAAACATACATTTATCTATCTATCTATCTATCTGTCTATCTATATAGCTATCTACACACACACACACACACACACACACACACACACACACACACACACACACATCTACACACACAGAATCAATTCCAGCTTCATTATTTTCCTCTGATAATGCGTGAAATGGTCAAGTAAGTCTGTACAATGATGTTATGAATAAATCTTTTAGATAAACTAAATTTCTGTCTTCTTACTGTGAATCTTAGGCTCAGTAATTTCAGAAATATAGAAAAACTTCCTGTAATTTTTTGAAATATGACGAAATAAATAAATCATGGGAAATTAAACTTATGAATTTCATAATAATTTTTGGCGAATCATGTTTGTATCTTATCGAAATCTATTTAACAGATTCAATAATATTTTAAGTCCTTACCAATTAAAAACAAAATTAAAGTCATGTCCTTGAATAAATTATCTTAAGAAAATACATATTTTAAAATCTTAAGAAATTTATAGAAAGCTTTAGTCATATTTTCCTTAAACAACAACAAAACAAAACAAAATAAAATAGGATAAACTAAAATCAAAATAAATAAATACTAATAATTAATTTAACATAAAACATAATTAAATAAAATTAAAATATAAAGGAAAAAGAAAAGATTTAAAACGACTTATAGTTGACAAACGAATCCACCATGGAAGGAGTTAATTCTGTTATCTCGGTAACTAAAATTGTATCGACAAATAAATGTACAAACACTTCAAGTTGTTCCGATTATTGTCAGATCGATAAATCGCTTTCGACATTTTGTTTAATGATATCACCACATTACCAGCACATATTCTTATACAGGCAACGTCAACATGCAGAAGAAAACAAAATGTATCTCTCTCTCTCTCTCTCTCTCTCTCTCTCTCTCTCTCTCTCTCTCTCTCTCTCTCTCTCTCTCTCTCTCTCTCTCTCTCTCTCTCTCTCTCTCTCTCTCTCTCTCTCTCTCTCTCTCTCTCAGTCTGTCTGTGTCTCTGCACGTTCTCTCAAACACACAAAAGATTTTAGATCTGATAAAGAAAAACACTGAAATAACTTGTCTAAATTCCCATTGTTTATTTATTTTGTTATTGTTTAAAAAATTACAGGAATTTTTTTGTTCTAAAAATTACTGAGCCTAAAAATTCACAGTAGAACACAGACATTTAGTTTATTTAAACGATCAGTATTTATTCTTTTTATATTATTATTATTATTATTATTATTATTATTATTATTATTATTTATTTTTGTTTTAAAAATGACAAGAATTTTTCTGTTATTCATTTTAAAAATATTTGCTCCCTTTGTCGTTGTAAGGAACATTTTTTAAAATTTATTTCTCCAGAGTAGAAATTTACGACTATAGTATATCAGTTTTTATCTAGAACAGTGACACACACAAAGTTTGCTTTAAAAAATGTTCTCAACCTGCAAGCGCCAGTACGGCATTTGTATTCAAGTTTGTTATTTTAATATGTAAACTGATAATTCTTTAATTAGGAGAGAGAGAGAGAGAGAGAGAGAGAGAGAGAGAGAGAGAGAGAGAGAGAGAGAGAGAGAGAGAGAGAGAGAGAGAGAGAGAGAGAGAGAGAGAGAGAGAGAGAGAGAGAGAGAATATAATGGAAAAGAAAGACAGACAAGACTGTTAATCCATTATCAGCAAAAAGTTACATTTACAAATAAAAAATAAAAAAAATAAAAAACGTTAAGAAATATTTAATTTCTAACACATTCTGACATCATTATAAACAAATAATAGATAACTGTGATTAAATAAATCTCCTTTTTTAAAATTACTTATGTGGCAAATCCAGAAATTATGAAAAGGTGGGACTATTGCCATAATGGTGGATGTAAAATTAATAAAATAAAAAACTAATAATACAAAAGTATTCACTTTGAAACGAGAGAGCACAATTCTGGAACCGCGTGTAAGATTTTAATTAGGGAAAGCTTTGTAATGCAGACCTATCTTCAAAACATGCCACTTCACCGTACAATGGACAGGTTACTGTGTTTTCTCCTGTACACATTTAAAATAATTACCTTTTAAATTGTTAAAAAACAACAAAAAACAACCAAGCTATTGTATTACATACGCAGAGAATATGGATAGTGAAGAAAAAAGCTTAGGAAAACAAATTTCTTTTTCTTTTAGTATTTATTTATAAAGCACAAATGTTAAAAAAATTAGTTTTAAAGGAGAGGGAGTACATCTTAGAACCGCAAATTTTAACAAGCGAAGTTGTTTTATACAAATATTCTTGACGTTAAATTAATCATACAGTGTCTTAACTCATGTTCATGTCGCACACATATATATATATCACCTGGTAAAAGTTAATTTTTTAAATTATCAGGGAATAATGTAGATAAAAAATGACTGAATGTGTGTCTATGTCTATACACACACAAACACACATACACACACACACTCATATATATATATATATATACACATACATACGTACACACACACACGCATGCACACACATTCACACACACCCTCGGTTTCTGTATATTTATAAACTAATGCTTATTTACAAATTCTGTTTTCGTTTAATGCATAGTGTAGATATATTTTATAAGTATAAAAAATAAAATTTTGCTTTTAGTATACAAATTTAATTATAATTTATAAACTTCTATTATTAACTTTGTTGAAAAAATACTCTATTTGAAAGACATAAACAGAAATTTACAGTTTTAATTTACAAATTTAATTATAATTTATAAACTTCTGTTGTAAAAGTATACTATTTGAAAGACATAAACAGAAATTTATGGTTAAAAGCTAAAGCTTTTATTTCATTTATCTATTTATTATAATTTTTTTTTAACGAAAATAGACCAATGCATTGCAAAAAGATTTTAAAATTTTTTAAATTCTTCTTATTTTATTTTAAATTTATTTCATTTTCATTTTCTTTTCTATTTTGTTTCACTTCATTTTATTTTATTTTATTTTAATTGAAGTAAACAAAATAACGGATTGAAAAAAGATTTACAAAACGTAAAAGAATCTTCAAAAAACAACTTTCTTTTATTTTTTATTTTTCCTTGAATTATCTTTTTGAAAGAAACGTTTTTGTAAAACGGTATAGGTTTTATATATGGATTATTTTATGTTGTTCTTTCTCTTTTTTTTTCTTTGTTTATTTGACCTAGCATTCAAATATTGAAGTTATAAAACTTTCTTTTAAAAGACACTATCTTTGATGCTTCGCTCGTCTTAACTTAAGATATATCTTTAAAATGTTTTTTATTATTATTATTATTATTATTATTATTATTGCTGTTGTTGTTGTTTGTGCATGTTCGTGGCTTGCGCCGAATGAGCCTTTGTTTGTGTGTGTAGATAATTGCGTCTGTGTATGTGTGTGCGTGCGTGTGCTTGCGTGTGTATATATATATATATATATAGTCCACTATTCTTTTCGTTTATTATTGTTACTTTCTTAACTTTCGTCAATCTTTCCGATTAATGACTTTCAGCAAAAATCTTTGATCATAATTGAAGAATTCTCTATATTTATTTACATACCGTTATAGAATTGCTAATTTATGATTCCTGAAGACAGTGTCCGACCTTTATGAATTGTTTCCAATGACAACAAGGTTGTTTTGTTCCTGGCAAGCTCGAGGCACCATTCCGAGATGTTTGCCTTCGGCACATTCCGTCAAGTGGAAACGGATGACACCGCTCACCTTCGTGAACTTTACGAAATGCCAAACTGGTGATCAAACCTTTTTGTTTTCAGTGATTTTTTTTATCAACTATTTTTTCTTTTCGTTTATTTTTCTACTTCATCATTCTTTTTTATAGCGGAAAAAGATAAACAGCTTCGTCAAGGAATTACTTTTTGTACGTCCGTCTGTCTCTCTGTATCTATATATTTACCTGTTTGTCTCTCTGTCTATGTATCTACCTGTCTGTCTGTCTTTCTGTCTCACTGTCTCTGACTGTGTTGTTGTCTCGTGTAGGCACACACAAACAAACATACGTATGTGTCTATGTATGTACGTATATTTGTATACTTATATGCCCTTTTATATGGTATATATGTAAAATGCCTGCATGTAGACGTGCGTATATACATATATGCACTGATCACAAATGCTCGCATGCATCGTACAAAGAAATGTAAATTACACAGAAGATAGAACAGAGAACGTGTACAGAGAATTGTAAATTACAGAGAAGAGAAACATAATTATACACACAAATATACACACACGAACACACACAAATATAAACATCAATGTAAATTACAGAGAACTGTGTACAAAGTTGTTCTGACAGATAAATGTAAATTACAGAGAACTGTGTACAAAGTTGTTCTGACAGATAAATGTAAATTACAGAGAACTGTGTACATTTGTTATGACAGAGAAATATAAATTACAGAGAACTGTGTACAGTTGTTCTGACAGAAAAATGTAAATTACAGAGAACTGTGTACATTTGTTATGACAGAGAAATATAAATTACAGAGAACTGTGTACAGTTGTTCTGACAGAAAAATGTAAATTACAGAGAACTGTGTACAGTGTTGTTGTGACAGAGAAATGTAAATTACAGAGAAATGTAAATTACAGAGAACTGTGTACAGAGTTGTTCTGACAGAAAAATGTAAATTACAGAGAACTGTGTATAGTGTTGTTGTGACAGAGAAATGTAAATTACAGAGAACTGTGTATAGTGTTGTTGTGACAGAGAAATGTAAATTACAGAGAACTGACAGAGAAATGTAAATTACAGAGAACTGTGTGTTGTTCTGACAGAAAAATGTAAATTACAGAGAACTGTGTACAGAGTTGTTGTGACAGAGAAATGTAAATTACAGAGAACTGTGTACAGAGTTGTTCTGACAGAAAAATGTAAATTACAGAGAACTGTGTACAGAGTTGTTCTGACAGACGCGGTTATCAGATGTTAACGTTTAGTGACACAAAATGTAAATTACACAAGAGAACGTCATCAGAGAACCAGTTGTTCTGACATTACACATTTTCAAAGTTGTTCTACACTATTTTCACATTTTCGTTTCTCTCTCTCTCTAACAGTCAACTCTCTCTCTCACCTCTCTCTCTCTCTCACATTTTCAAAATTCTCTCTCTCTTTAACGTTCTCTCTCTCTCTCTCTCTCTCTCTCTCTCTCTCTCTCTCTCTCTCTCTCTCTCTCTCTCTCTCTCTCTCTCTCTCTCTCTCTCTCTCTCTCTCTCTCTCTCTCTCTCTCTCTCTCTCTCTCTCTCTCTCTCTCTCTCTCTCTCTCTCTCTCTCTCTCTCTCTCTCTCCGTCCCCTAATCTATTTCTTTCAACGCAACTCTTTTTGCTAAAATCATATCGTTAACTGAATCAGTGTTGTTTCTACATTACGGTTTGTTTTTATTTGAGCTTATTTTAAGCCAAACGATATCTATTATATTTTTTCATTTTTAAAATGGAAAGAAGAAGAAGAAGAAAAAGGTATGGTGAATAAGAATAAGAAGAACATTAAATAGAAAAAAAACAAAAAACAACATAGCAATGTATCATAAATATATATATATATATTTAAATATGACGATATTAAAAAAAAGTCAGGTCTTACCTGAAGGTGTTTTCTGATAAAGTTATATCAGCGCTCTTTATTCCGGACCCGTTTTCGTACTTTGTCTCCTCCATTCTGTAAACGCGGCAATGTGACGTCTGCTCGATTGGTGAATGTCTCACGTGCCAGGGTCACCTCATCAAACTGACGTCTGCTTAGAGGACCTGGTAAGCGTACCGTTCGTTTCAGAGAAACTCGCCAGCTCTTGAAGGAAAAAAAGGCCGGGGATAAAAAAAATAAAGAAAGAAAAGTTTTTGTCATGCTATGTGTATCTGTGTGGCCCGCATAAGAAATAAAAACCTGCAGCGTTAATGAAAGACATTTCTAAAAAGAAAAAAGATAGGGAAAACATTTATTTCATCCAGGCAGATTTTGATTTGTATTTGTATGATTAAAAACTTTTCTTTGTACATCCCACAATCCGACCATTCATCCATCTATCCACCTCTCTGTGTTTGTATCTATCCATCTTTCTATTTATCTGTCTATCGTTCTATCCATCCACACACATTCATAAATTTACAGACATACATATAAACACAACACACAAATGTACACATATGTAGCAATACACACACATACACACATATACACATACATAAACACATACACACTCCATAAATACACATATACGTACGCACAAGCGCTTTTTGTTCATCGATTACAGTGAAAGTTGTTTTAGATTGTATAGGAATTTGTAATACATATAATTTACAAATGTTTAAGAAATTAAAGATATTAACTTTAATTAAATATTTTAAACAAATATAAAACTTATGCTTTATTTTTCATTTTTGCACACTGAGTTCTTTGACTGGTCTGTCTGTAAACCCTAACTCGTCTGTATACCCCCCGACTCCTTTCTGCCCCTCTCAACTTCAAGAATATTTCTTTTCTAGTTTTTTCAATCGTTGTTACCACCTCTTCCTTTTTCTTTTAGTCATATTTTAAAAACAAAACAATATCAATTGATTCCTTCTGATTTCGCTGAACGTAGAGTAACATTAACTGAAGGGTCCTTGAAACACCGCGAAAGCCGGTCAACAACCGTCTAAAACTGTGCGATGATGGTTTTATGGCTCTTCAAGTGATGTAGCTATGGCGAACCACTAGAAGAACAATCAACAAGTTTTATTCCTCTTGAACAAGAACACACATTTCAGTAATGCATCCAAGGATTTCACCAGAGGGGGGTGGGTAAAGAAAAAAGAAAAAAGTTCTTCTTAAATAAAAAGTATTATGTTGTCTGCCTGCCTCTCTGTCCGTCAGTCTGTCTGCCTGTACGTCGTTATAACACTAACAGCGATGTGAAAGAAGCATTTTCACTCAACTAACTTTCTTGTTTTGTTTTCTCTGTCCCACCGTCTGTTGTCGTGTCTGTCTGTTTATCAACCTATTTACTCTCTGACTATTTCTGTGTCCACCTGTTTTTTATATTCACATGTGTGTCTGGGTATATGTTGGTGTATATGTCCGTCTGACACACGATCTTTTTTGTGTGTCTGTCAGTCGTTTTTTTTTATTCACTGCTACGTCAGTTAGAGCTGTTTCTTTAGTGTGTTTGTATGTGTGTGTATGTGTGTTTGTGTGTGTATCTGTGGTTGTGTGTGCGTGTTTGTGAGTGTGTGTGTGCGTGCGTGTGTGCGTATGTATGTGTATGTATGTGTTCATGTGTTTGTGTGTATATATATATATATATAAAACGAGAATGATTTGAAAAAATGATGATGTATTTCGATAGCGAATTGTCTTAATCCATTTATACAGAATAGCTCTGCTCTTTGTCAATAATAATGATAACAACAACAACAACAAAATAATAATAATAATAATAATAATAATAATAAATGAATAAAAACATTACAAAATATATAAAAATTAAAAATAATAAAAGAGGAATGAGAGGAAATGTAAAATATTATCATTGTTACAAGTGTCTTCATCATATCATTAGATATAATTTTGGCGCCTCAGTATTAATGTCTTTAGTAATGCTATATAAATTACTCTGTGTTCATAACATAAGCTAACTGAATAATGGTGATGATAACGTTTATGAATATGGTACAGTAATGATAACAACAACAACAAACAAACAACAACAACAGCAGCAGCGACAACAATAAACAGCAATAGTAGACTTCTTGATCTAATATTTATTTAAAACCAAAGATTCTAGAAATAGTCACGAATAACATTTATAAAATACAAATGAGAAAGAAACTTTATTTGATGTCCTGTTAAATGTGATTCGCATGTAAAGTTGAAAAACATGAATACCTGTATTTATCTTTTTAAATACGTAAATAAAATATAAAGGTGTGGGTTGCTATGTATGAAAACTAACTTATATGTAGTATTATTACTTAGTATATGAACCAAATACACATTATGATTATTATTATTAGTGTCGTTGCTGTTGTTGTCGTTGTCGTCGATGTTCTTATTCTGTTTATTATTTAAAGAGAAGAAGAATTTGTTGACAGAACACTTACTGTGTAGAAAAGTAAATCAATCTTGTGTAAGTGTTGGATGACAAAAGTTATAACTGATACGTTAAGAAAAGTGGTTGTTTATTTTATAAATCTGTGTCATAAGTGAAAATATTGTTTACTGGTTGTTTGCTCTGCACTTAAAACAAAAATTAACATCTACTGTACTTTCCTTTTTCTTTTTCCTTGTTTTCTCCCATTTCTTTATATGTTTTATATAAATACATACAAACATACGTACATACATACAAATACATGTATATACATACGAATACATACATACATATATATATACACACATACATACGTACATACATACATACATACAAATACATGTATATACATACATACATACATACATACATACATACATACATACATACATACAAATATACATACATACATATATATACACACACACCCATACATACACACATACATATATATATATATATACACACACACACACACACACACACACACACACACACACACACACACACACACACACACACACACACACACACACACACACACACACACACACACATACACGGATGAACCGGTAAATGGCTTTCTTTCACCGATATTCCAAAGCAGGCGTCAATCTATTTTTTGAGCTGTGCTGTAATTTGATTTATTTCTGATCAGCTTATTTGTTTATTTGTTTGTTAGTGTGTGTGTGTGTGTGTGTGTGTGTGTGTGTGTCTGTGTGTTTGTGTGTGTGTGTGTCTGTCTGTGTGTGTGTGTGTGTCTGTGTGTTTGTGTGTGTGTGTGTCTGTGTGTTGTGTGTGTGTGTGTGTGTGTGTGTGTGTGTCTGTCTGTGTGTTTGTGTTTGTGCGTGTTCATTTGTGTGTTTTATTTCATTGTTAGTTTTTCTGTTTTGTTCGATCAGCTACTTTTTCATTTGTTCATTTATTTTGCCGTTCACAATGGTTTATTTATGTGTTTATGTGAATAATGGTTTCTTTAACCTTGAACATGTATTTGTATGTAGAGTACGATAATTAGTTTTATAAACATATTTACTGATTGAGGTATTTATTATTATTTATAATCAAGAACAATACACACACAAAGCCATAAATTCAATCATATTCATAGAGACAGATACACCCACAAACGTACATATACACATAAATAGAAAAATAACAGAAAATAGTAATAACAAATAATAGTTGTTATTTATTTTTATTTTTTTTTTTTTTTTTTTTTTTTTTTTAAATGGCAGATTGCCAAGGGAAATTACTCTGTTTTTTTTCTTTGATCACAATTTGCGCTTGTTTGTCCAAATTATTTTTCCTGGTATCGCAGTTGTGAAATTTTTGTTATAAGTTATCTGCTACACAAGGCGTGTTAAACATATTTAGCTTATAATGCTTAAAATAAGTTTAAGAAAAATTACATTAATGTTCATTTGTATTAAAAAATAAATTATCTTGATAATAAGAAAAAAATCAGTTACGACAAAAATAAATTTTATCTAAATCGGAATAAAAAGAAAGAAAAAAAAAGAACTCAAATACGAACGGAATGGGATTTTCCTTTTTATTCGAGGGTGTTTCGTTTTATTTTTATTTAATTGGGAGGTAGGGGTGGTACAGTGTTTCTCCGTAATATATAATATTGTTTAAATTTTGCACAAAATTTCACATGAATTCTCTCTGTAATCCCGAAGAACGCAGAAATAATAATATATAAATAAAGAAAATTCAAACACATGAACATTAAACGAAATTAAATAAATAGATTTTAAAATAAATAAAAATATAGTAAGAAAGAGGGCAATTTTTTTTTTATAGAGTAATAATAATAAATCGAAATATTCAAATTTTGTTTACTAATATGTTAGATAATTTTTTCAGGGCATTAAGCTCATGACGAATGATTATAGCTGGAGGCAAAACTGATATTAAGATTTTCCCTCATTTCTTCAAATTATAACACAGTTGTCACCAGTACAAGATGTTAATCATTTCTGTCACGTTAGTATTTACTATTTTACTTGAAATTAATACTATAACCCAAGTTTCTACAAACAAATATAGCCAGCAGAAAGTATAGCTACACACAACACTGCTAGATAAGGATTAAAGAAAGAAAATAGTATTTACGAATGACAAAAATTACGAGAGAACTGTAATAACGACAACAATTGAAATGATATTAATGTCGACACTAATATATAATTATTGCTGTCAGTTTGACACTGTACTGCGATAATAATAATTTTTTAGTATGTTTGTTAATTAATGGTTTTTTTTTTAATTAATAAGTTGATAGTGGAAATTATAAGGGGTGGTGAAGATAATAGTAAAAGTAGCAGTAGTAGTAATAAAATATAAGCATCACTATTAGAAGTGGTAATAGCAATAGCAGTAGTAATAGAAATAGTAGGATGGAGTAGAAGTACTGTTCTGTAATCAGTGTTGTAATAGTATGCTAATAGTGATGCTAAAACTACTAATGACACTAGTTATTCTCTACTACTATTACTACTACTTCTATTATTATTGATGTTGCAGTGGTAGTGTCGGTGGTTGTGGTGTTGTTATCGAGGTGGTTGTGGTGTTGTTATGGAGGTGGTTGTGGTGTTGTTATGGAGGTGTCTGTAGTTGTATAAAACTATGTAATTGGGGGTAAAAGGTTTCTCAAAACGCGTTCCATCTGACTGATCTCTCATCTGCTTACACATCGATTAACGATCGTTTTGGTTCGGTCATCCGTGGCCACCTGTAACTCTCTTGGTCACTTTGTGGTCACAAATGGAAACAAAGGAGAATCCACGACTTTTAACGGGGGGGTCAAGAAAAGGCGAGAAAGAGCATTTTACTGATACAAACAGAGCTGAACCCAGTGATTCAAAGCAACAGGCTCTACAGGATCTGATAAATTCGTTCTGTATATAAGAAAATTATGTCTTGTATGTAAGTGAAAAGTATTTGTTTTCCATCATTAGAGGGGTAAGACACAAGTACTCTCTCTAGAATCCACACTGGATCCGCAGCAGTGAAATCGGACCCGGATACGTTTTACAAAACGGGAATTTGTTTTGTTGTTCGCTCATTTTTAATTCTTTTTATATTCATTATAAAAATAACATGGTAAGCATGCAGATACATGCATGGTAATTAATATTTAACTTTATTATAGCGTAAACAAAATTCATGAAGAAAAAAATAACGTGACAATTAATTAATTTCATTGTCCACTCAGTAACTTTCGTTCTGGTTGACCAGTGGTCAGTAAAAACAGACGTGTCTGAACGTATTTCTTAACCTGTATGTTATTTTGACAAAACATTTATTTCTTTACAGATGTCCCAACGCGTTTGCAATGAAGTTAACTCAAACGGCGTAAAAAATGAGAACTGATTTTTAATGTTTTCTTATACCAGTTCCTTTGGATTAATTATTTTGTTTACAAGGAGCCAATAGAAAAGAAGAAAAGAAAAACATATTTCGATATGTGTTCTTACGTTATTTGTGTACAGTGTTAATCAAAGAAAGAACAGCAGAAGAGTGTTTATTAATTTCTGCAAAGAGATTTTAAAGTGAAAGTCAAAACGATACAACTGGTGTTCTTCGCTGGTTAAAACACTAGGCTGTGTGCAGCCATGATGCGCATCATTTTAATTGTTCTGTCTCTTGGAGTGGCTGGAACTGCAAAATACATCAATTTTGAGTCGGGTTTTGAGTACAGATATAAATTCTACTCAAATGCAGACGTCACTAATATGGGAAAATTCGTAACAAAGGCTAAGGTAAAAGAGTGATACTAATATGATCTAAATGTATACACACACACACACACACACACACACACACACACACACACACACACACACACACACACACACACACACACACACACACATACACACACATACACACACACATACAGACAACACCAAGTGCATTTACTACTACTATACCTACTATTACTAATAATACAATAACAACTATTATTACTACTACTACTACTATTACTACTGCAACTACTATTACTGCTAACGCTACCATCCTAGTTTTATTATTATTGTAGTACTTATATTTTTTCCATATTATTGTTATTGTTGTTGTTATTATTATTACTGTTGTCATTATTATTATGAAATAAATTGTATTAAAATATGTTATTTGAATGCACAATGTTTACGGGATGATTTTTAATTTTATTTTTAAAATAATGAAAGATATCACGAGAATGTAAATATGAAAAAAATACAAGACCACTGTATTAACACCTAAACTTGATAATTATTTGAAAGTTACGTGTGTTAGCTGAAAGTTCAAGAACCTTTGTCTAGGGTCCATACAATTTCAGTTTGTTTGTTTAAACTGGTATGTTACAATCAGCCCGCTTCATACGCGAGTAGAACCCCCGCAGATCTGTAGAAACCTCGGATTATCAAGACACTTGTAAAATGACATTTTTCCTGTAAACGTGTTCATGACATGGAATACAAAGAATGTCTAAAACAGGCGTAAATTATACTGTCTACGGTATGCTAGTAGCAGACAAAATACAGTTTACTGTAAAATAATTTATATATATATGTATATATATAGTTGGGAACCGCAACTGATCTACAGCTTGGATGCCAAACCCCCCAAAAGAACCAGTCAGGCACGCTGTATCTGATTAGTTACAAACAAATATAATTTATAGTCTTTTCAGACTTTTATATCAGTAAATCAAGCTCTAAACGACGATATACGTACCCCGTGTCTACCCTTTTCAGTGCCGAAGCTTAACCACTGAGTCATCAAAACAAGGGAATTAATTATTCTGTTGTTAAATGTTTTATAAACAGTATGTTAAAGCTTACAAACTAAGTTGTTTTATCTCAGCTGTCAAAAAAAAAAAAAAAAAAAAAAAAAAAATAAATATATATATCGATAGTTTCGTCTGCAAAGCAGTAGAGTTCAAATTAAAATTTTAAAAATATTTTCACTGAATAATCCGATAAATACAAATTATTAAATTAGGTTTGACAGTGCGGGTTTGTTTAGTAAAGGCGCTTACAAACTTGAGGAGTTAAAATTAACTGATGCACTGTTGTGATTCGCCAAGAAAAGAACAGTACAGCGTGAATGGTAAATACCTCAACTGAGTACCAGTCACTTAGTCGTTTCAAACACACAATAACAACTTAACAGCGATGTTGTGATAACCTGATAGCTTAGTTTATTGTTATTATTAGTAGTATTATAAATTATGTCCTTGACACTTGTACCTCCATGTATAAATGAATTTCACACTTATTTACATATTATTTTATATATTTATTTTCTTCATTGGCTGCATAATTGTTTTTATTTATTTATTTGTTTATTTATTTATTTTCAAAACCAGGAAAACAACTTTAGGTTAAGAAATAAATATTTTTATTTATTTATTTATTTATTATTTATGTGTGTGACAGTGTGCGCGCGCTGGTTTGTATGTAGGTATGTATATGTGGCTTGTTAGAAATTCTTCGAAATTTAAAAAAAAAGAAGAAATAATCCATTTGTTATTATCACTAATCTATCTTTAATTATAAATCACAAAACGTAATAAAAGTTTAGACAGTCAATGCGAAACTATCAACTAAATATCGTAGAATGCTGTAATAGGTTATCTTTTAATATAAAAATAATACTTAACGTGTTATTTCCAATCAAATATTTTTATCTATTTTTAGATCGGATACACGAACGTTGCCGAAACAGCCGATGGACAGGAAATATATATTCGGATTTACTCGCTGATGATCGGCTTACAAGGGCAGATGAGTGTGTAATTTTTTTTATATCAAGAGTTACAGAACATTAATAAGTATCATGAATACTAAAGATGAAATACATTATTACTTCTAAATTAGACCAACGGTTGTAGCAGAAAATTAATCTTTACTCTCCGTATTTGGGCATCCTTGTATTACAGTATTTAACTATTTATTTATTTATTATTTATTAAAATCAGTTTCAACGAATAAAAAAAATCTCTATTCTTTCTTTTTAAAAATACATCTATAAGAAAATAAAACAGTATATTAAATCTACTGGTTTGGGGTCGTTTTAAAACTACGACTCTGGAAATATTCTTTATCGTTTTAGTTTACCCAACCTCTCAAATCATCAGTTTTACTTCTAGTATTAATATATATAAAGTAAGTAATATAATTTTATTATATATATTTTTAGGTTCTCCTGGAACTGAATGGGATTTGTCACGATGGTATGTTTTTAGCTTCTTGCTAATTTTCAGCAAAATCATCGATAAAGGCGATATTTTAAATCCGATTATCATCGATTTTGGTTTTACTTTACGTAATGCAGTTAATGGAATAATGATTTTTTCTTCTTTTTTTTCTTTTTCTAAATGATGTCGTTGTTCTGTTCTTCTTCATCATCTTCTATTATTATTATTATTATTATTATTATTATTATTATTATTATTATGTGCATTCAGGTTTTCCTTTCTGATCACGTCATACGGAGAGATCAAACATGTCTATCACGTGAAAAATGAAAATGAACAAATCCTGGCTGTCAAGAAGAGTTTAGCAGCTGTGTTTGCGTCACAGTTATATCATGACGAGGTAATGGTTTGGTTTCGACAATTAATTGCAGTTAATTTAACTAACATGATTTCTTAATAATAAAAGAAAGTAATCAAGCACTTTCTCGTAAAAAAGTTATCATAACAGATTACTTAGTGATACGATATTCTACGGTTTTTAATTTAAAAAAAAAAAATTATTTATTTTTTATGTCTTAAGGAACATTGAAAAGGGAAGGGAGGTAATTCTGCATTGACAAGGGAGGCAACTTGTATTTAATGTAGCACACTTCGGCGGGTAAAATGGAAAACAACATGCTGTATTGATAAACGTTTTTTTTTACTATGAAGTCAAGCAGTTTGTTTGCAAGTTTAGAAATTATGATATTAAATTATTATTATTATTATTTTTAAAATAAAATTAGAACATTTTAAGATGTTTAAGTAATCGATAAAGGTTTGTTACTTTTTAATTTGACCACAGAGTGTGATGAAAAAGACGGACGATGGCTTGCAGTATCATGTACGTGAGCTTGGTCATGAAGGTATGCTATATTAACAAAACTGAATACCTCTCTGCTAGCAGAAATGTCAGACATCTAATGCTTCAGTCAAACCTATCGCACTTTCGATTGGCACCTCAATCAAACCAACAGTAAAACACATGGTAGGGCTACAATGTTGGCTTCCAAGAGCAACTGCGACAACTGCGATATCGAAGCTAATATAAAAACTGATTTCGAAAATGCGGCACGGCGTTGCTGCATTGCGATTTGAATCACGCTTCTTTGCGAGAAAAGCTTTACTGTGCATGTAATAGGCAGTAAAAACACATTTAATATTTTAACATGAAGGTAGTTCTTTTAATAAAATAATAATTCACTTTTAAATATTAATGAATCAATGAAAAAATATTTACTGATAAAATAATATTTTAATATTGTAGTTACATTGGCAATCTTACATATTAGTATATAATGATGATAATACTAACGAAATCCTGTTTTTCTTTTAAATAGCCTATTCAAATTACATGAAAGGATTATACATATAGACATCCCATGACTTTTTCTAATTTAGTCATGAGATACTGGTAAATGGATATAGTAATAAGATTTGATCCTAGGAGCTATATATTTTCTTGTACAGAAGAACTTGATCAAGTTATGTCCAATATCTATTTATCTAACCATCAATCTACATACACATATTTGTTCATTTATTAGGTTATCATAATTCTACATACACGATCAAAACACATAAACATGGAAAAGTGTTTACAAAAATTCGACATGGACACCCAGTCAAACATGCTGAAGGAAATTATACAAAGGTAATCATAGTTATCTCCTCTTTTTAATCAAACAGAGTTATCTTCCATTAATGTACATAATCAGATTTTCCTAGTAATTTCAAATAACAATATTACTAATATTACTATCATTATCTAGTTTAGATAGTTTGACAAATATGAGAGTAAAAAGATTGTATGTAACATGATAATAAACATAGTTACCTATCTCTCTATCTATGTCTGTCTATTTATACCAAAAAACATACATATACACAAACATGGATATTGACTACATTTAGAGTAATAAAATATTGTAACATATGTATATATATATATAAAATTTTATATCTGTATTTAGAAAAATTTACATAATTTTAGTTCTCATTGTTAAATTTTTTTTCAGACTCTTCATTTTGACAATAAACTTGGAAGTATCCACACAGTTTTTATCAATGAAACTTTCCGAGCTTTTCACGCAGCCAGAAAAGAGTAAGTTAAAACTGAAAACAGTTTCACTGTGACTGAATCAGTTTTTGCAATTTATGAAATATTTTTGTTTTGCTTTTTGTTTGTGCCTTCTACTGGAGAAACAAGGATGATTTTATGAAAAGTTCATTAATATTAATGATTACTAATATATATATATATATAGTGTTTGTGTGTGTGTGTGTTTGTATTCATACATACATACATTAATAATAATTAAGAGTAAATACTAAATTAAAATATTAAATTTATTCATTACAGTTTTAAGCCATATGAAAACACAAGACCAATGCATCCAGAAAATGAGTTTGATAAAGTTGGTAAGTAAGTCAAAGATCTGCCAAAACAAGATATGCACATAAACTCACACATACACATACAGAAACACATTCACACAATATACATACAGACAATAACACACACATTGTTTCAATAATTATATGGAACATTCACAATATTTTATAAAATAATTTGGACTAACATAAAACAAATATTTAATGACTTTTTCAGAAATTCCAGAAATGTCTGCTATGGCTACAGGGAAGTTACTTTTCATGTCAAAATACAAAAGTGAAAACACTCCAGAGAAAAACATCACTGATACTCAGCAATCATCAGTTGAACTAGGAGAGGTGAGATCATCCTCATAATTATCTTATGTCATGATCATCCTTTATCAATATCATGATCATCATCTTAATCATAAATATTATATCATTATAATGTGATCGTTATCACCATAATTACTCTGCCCAGTAATTTAAATCATTATTATAAAATCATCATCATTATTATCATTATCTCAACTTTTTAACCATCATAATTCGTCATTATCATCTTTAATGAATCTAATCTACATTCTCCTTATAATCTTTATCTCTCTTTTAATAATGTATGAATAAATAAACAGCAAACTGAAAATATTTAAGTATTTGGTGTGTGTAGATCATATGGGTGTGTATTATTATTTTATAGCTCATGCATGTGTGTGTATATCCATGTTATTATTTTACCTTATCACGATGTCACAGGTGAAGGAAAACAAGCACAATAAGCCTAGTTTTAAGGTGTCACTGAAGTACATCACAGGAAATCTCACCTGTATGAGAAGAGAACCAAGACAAGGTAAAATAAATATGAATACGTACACTCACACTGCACTGAATAGATACGTGTGAACACTTACATCTACATCTTATATGTACACACACAAACACATGCATATGTATGTATGTATGCTTATCTGTGTATGGATGGATATATTTATATATCTGAATGTATGTATGTATATGTGTATGTATGTATGTATATATATGTATGTATGTATGTTTGTATATATGTAAATGTATAAAATAATACAATATGCATATATATGTCCATGAAAATACACAAATACACACATTTACACATGTTCACTTATGAACACATCACATATACCAAACCACATACACACATATACATACACAGACATTCTGATATGCATATATTCATATACACACATATGCAGACACACTCACAAAAACACACAAAATAGATTACAGAAACAATTAAAATATTTAAAAAAATTAATAAATTATCACAAATCATCCAGTTTATTCTTGACAATCATTTTTTTTTTTTACATTTTTAAAAAATATAATTAAACTGAAATAGAAACAGACTTTCATGAACATATTAAATCATGATTTTTATTCCTAACAAATCAGTTATTATTTTCATTAAAATAAGATAGAATCAGACTTTCATTAACAATTAAACTAAGAGAGAATCAGACTTTCATTAACACATTAAACTAAGACAGAATCAGACTTTCATTAACACATTAAACTAGATAGAATCAGACTTTCATTAACACATTAAACTAGATAGAATCAGACTTTCATTAACACATTAAACTAGATAGAATCAGACTTTCATTAACACATTAAACTAGATAGAATCAGACTTTCATTAACACATTAAACTAGATAGAATCAGACTTTCATTAACACATTAAACTAAGACAGAATCAGACTTTCATTAACACATTAAACTAGATAGAATCAGACTTTCATTAACACATTAAACTAGATAGAATCAGACTTTCATTAACACATTAAACTAAGACAGAATCAGACTTTCATTAACACATTAAACTAGATAGAATCAGACTTTCATTAACACATTAAACTAGATAGAATCAGACTTTCATTAACACATTAAACTAGATAGAATCAGACTTTCATTAACACATTAAACTAGATAGAATCAGACTTTCATTAACACATTAAACTAGATAGAATCAGACTTGCATTAACAATTAAACTAAGATTTCTCTCTGTTTCAGGTTCATCCAAGATGTCTACCTGTTTTCAGAACATTGTCAGTTGTCTGCGTGGTCTCAAAGATGAAGAAGTAACTCAACTTGCTGAGGACTACATCAGTTTCAAATCTAAGTTAGTCTTTGTGTTATTTTTAATTTGTTTTTTTATACGATATCAGTTTAAAGTTCAGTTATTTTTTTATATATATATATATATATATATATATACTAAATATATAGGACATGTTTTTCACTTTTATAATGTTTTTTGTTTTCCTTAAAACAGATGATTATAACAGTTGTAGTTGAGGTTGTGTCAGTTGTAGTTGATTTGTTTTATAATTATACTGTAAACTGAGAGATGATGTAACTGATGTGATGTGAAACTCACCTGATTCCTCCATGTTGGCAATGATGTTACAACTGAAGTAGCATGATGGCTTTTTAAAACAATATGTAACATATTGTTTTGCTACATACTTTGTTGTTAACAATAATATCCCATTAATCACTATAAAATGATAACACTGAAGCATACAATGTTTATTTTTAATCATTCATTCTTAAAGCTACAGGGACTTTTTAATATAAATGATTGTGGTTTTGTTCAGTGGATGATGATTCTGTAGATAAATCAGCTGACACTTAGCTCATGTTTTTCTATGAATTATGACATCTTTTGAGAAGTAACTACAGGTTACTAAACAAATTCTGAGTTCTACTCCACCACTCTAACCACTGAGCTAAATCCCAACACTTTATTTTTAATCTTTTTGTTGCTGCCAGTATTATATTGTTGAAGAGATTATTTAATATATATATATATATTTTTTTAACACAAATAGAGTTATAGTTATATATTTTTGATCTTTTGTTGCTGCCAGTATTATATTGTTGAAGAGATTATTTAATATATTATATTTTTTTTTTTACACAAATAGAGTTATAGAATTCTTGCCAAAATTTTGTTGGACATTGTTATTGTTATTTTGAAATTGTGTATTTTCTTTCAGAGTCACTCCAAGTTTTGTATCAGACAGAAAACACATGGTGGACGCCATTGCTTTCCTGGACAGTGAGCTGTCTCAGACAATCCTGCTCACCAAAGTGCTCAGTCACCCCCATCCTGATCCTTTCATCTACAAACGATACCTTGTACACATTGTCGCCAAGGATACACCACCACTTCCTGTGAGCTACTGATAGATAAACAAATAAATAAATAAATGTATAAATGTAATGTTAATAATCTGTTTGGGTATGTATTCATTATTGAAATAAATTAAATATTGAACAACAATCTCCATTGAATTATTTAGTGAACTCATAAATTTATATTTGGAAGAATTTTATATTTAATTACTCCATTTTGACTGACAAATATTTCTAGTTTTATATAAATTGTTTTTTAGGTGGTAGTATCACAGCTAGAATGTCTGGTCTTCAGTTATGATAAATTTCCAACAGAACTGCTTGACGATGATTCCTATCACAACACTGTGCTGACACTTGGTGCGGTTGTGAATACTCTACAGACAAACGGAATGACAGACAGTGCACTAAGAATTGTATCAAAGTTTCACGACTGGCTCGGAATTCATGGTCAGTGGTTAAGTTTTTATTTTTTTTATTTTTTTTATTTGTATCTTTTTTTTATTTTATTTTATTGTTTTTTTATTTGTATTTAATCTTTATTTATTTCTTTATTTTTCTATCATTATTTTAGACTACCCAAAAGTTAACTGGAACAAAAACTCATCATTCTATTTAATTATTAAAACACTTTTTTTTTTACACTTTAATTTGATTTTTGATTTTATTTATTCTAAATTACTTTTATTATTACTTTTCAAGTTTTGCAACAAATTTTAAATAAATTTTCTGAATGTATATTTTTTGTTTTTCTGACATAATTAACAGATCCTTGGAAATATCGTAACAAACGGTCCATCATGACTGAAGATGAAATGTTGCTAGATGACCAATGGAAAGTCATTTTACTTGAGACTTTAGGCAATGCTGGTCTTGACCAATCATACGTCTTCATTGAGTCACATGTTAACACAACTAATTCCAACTGGGTGAAACGAGCAGGAATTCATGCCTTGAGACAATACCATCATGAAAAAGTAAGTTTACTAATATATTTAAATGTAACTGTTAATATATCTGAAATAATAGTTTTATTGTATTCTAGATACTGATCTAAGATTATTTTCAAAACTTAACCGTGAAGTATTTATTACCAGCATTATTATATTATTATATTGTTGCTATCATCATCATTAATGTCATTACTGATTCAGTTACTACTATTACTACTGCATCTATTCTAGTACTTCTGCATCTATTACTAGTACTACTACCAGTACTACTACTCTGTAACTGTTACTATTACTTTTATTAATGGTGGTTAGTAATAATAGTAGCAGTAGTAGTATTAGTAGTAGGTGAACTAATAGCTGTAGTCATAGAAATATAAATAAAATAATGACATGAAATTATATTATTATTATTATTATTATTATTATAACTATTATTATTATTATAATCATCATCATCATCATTATTACAGTAATAATGATTATTCACAGATACTTGTTTTTAAGAAATCAATTATATATATGAATTTACATTAGGCTCGAGATGTGATTTTGAAGACAGCAATGTATGATGGGAATGAAATAGTGCGATATGAAGCAATGTTGCAGTTCAAAGCTCATCCACTGTCATTTGCTGTGGCACCTTTTGAACAGGAGAAAAGGTTTGAATTTTTTCTTATGTATTTCCAGTTAACTTGTTGGTAATCAAAGAATCTGTTTTCTGTGGAAAAACATTTCTGATGATGCTACATGTAAGAGCATGTGAAAATCATGGCTAAGTCGATTATATAATGAGTCATACTTGCATATGTCTAAGTATGATAATTTAAATTAGTTTTTTGTGTTTTGTTCATCATTTTTGTTTTCTTCATTTAGCTAAATAAAAATATAATTTTGTCAAATAAGTACAAACATCCATGATTCTTGTGTGTTCCATTTTATTCAGTTGCAGAAAACTAATTGTTTGAATGATGTACCATTCTGATTAGATTAACTATTAAAATTAAAAAACAAAAATAATATCTGTATAATTAATCTGCAAATTACTTTAATATTTATGACTGTATTGTTTACATTAGTATTTTTAAACAGAAAATATAGCCAAGATCACAAAAATGTTTTATGGTCTAGCTTGAAATTTGAATTTTTTGTGTAAATTTATTTTTTCAAAATTGAATATAGAAATCCATTTCCTTTTTTTTTTTTTTTTTGTTTTTAAAAAATATTTTTCTTCTCTCTCAGTTCTGACGTTGTGACATATTTTGAGTCTGATTTACATGATGTTGTTGCTAACAATGAAAGTCACCATGGCCGTCACAAGCGAAGTGTTATCAAACCTATAAAGTTTGAGCTGACATCTCCGAGTGTCAACTGGGCAAAAGTCCTTGGAACAGAAAAAGTCGGAGCAGCTTTAGAAGTTTTAGTAAACAATCATCTGAATATTGACGTTCGTAAGTAGTATTTCATTTACCCTTATTTCATTTTTACTATTAATAATTATTATTATTATATTTATAAAATTAATAAATAAGAACAACAATAAATAAATAAATAAGTAAATAAATTATAATAATAATTATAATAGTAAGAAAGATAAAAATAAAAAAAAATAACATTTATTAATAATAACTAATAATGTTAATTACAGTAATAATAAATAATAATAATAATAATATAAATAACTTTGATTTTCTAAAATTTCAAATTGTTTAAAATTAATTAACTTTTTCATACTCATTTGGATGGCTGTTATTATCTGTGTATATGTATGCTTGTGTACGTGTTTCTGATGTGTGTATTATATACACTGAATTTGTGCGTGTGGGTGTGCATGTGTTTGTGTGTGTATATGTGTATATATATATATATATATATATATGTAAAGTGAATTTATATTCTTTTGTATTTATTCACTGCTGTAAAACATTTTTTTTAATTACTTATTTTATTCTGTACAGTTATGTTTCTTTTACATGTGTATAAGTTTTGTTATTTATATTTTCTACTTAAAAATGTACGCACATACGTATATATGTTAGTTTCACTGACAGACATATTTGTTGTGATTTGCAGAGGCACTGAGTGGTGAGGTGGTACTCAACATCCACGACGAAGCCCGCGCTATCATCCTCCTCAACATCGTGGGCACCAAAATTGACTTTTTTATTTGTCGTCTGTGTTTTAAGGGCCGCGCTGGCTACAACATCAACATTCTGAAGGTTTGTCAGTGTTCACAGTTATCAGTACATTGAACTTAAATTTAAAATTTCATTAATTATTTTATATTTTGATAAAATATATATATGGCTGCAATATCAACTTTCTCAAGGTTTGTCAGTGTTCAGATACTGTCAATTCAATGAATTTAAATTTAAAATTATTACATACTATTGATATGTTATAAGTTTTATTAATCTTATTTAATATCTTAATTAAATATATTGACATTTTTTTAAGTATAATTAAATTAAAAGTTTTGAAAAGGCTAAAAAATGTATTAAATATTTTTTAATGATATTATTTGTTATTTTCGTACTGTAGATCAAATGAAAAAATAAAATAAAATAAAAATGTATGTTTTTAATAAAATTTTCAGGAGTTTGGTGTGGACAATATCAAGAAGCTGGCTGAAATGTATGACAAGATAAAAGGACAAGCTATGGATGCCATGGAAACGGCTATCAAAACATTCAAAACTCTTCTCAACAATGATATTCCAGTCGGAGACATTTTTGACAACTTCATCCAATCTTTAGAACAAATGCCAGAAAAAGTAATTGTCTCTGAAAACCTTTATTTTCTATTTGTTTACTTTCTTTTTAACCTGGTGCACAGACCTGCATACCTGAAGAGTTTTCTGAGATATAATAAATCAAATGATAAGTTCTTCTTAATGATTTCATTAGTATATAGCCCATTCCACTCATAGCTCCAAAAGTTTGTCATGGTATATGCTCTCCCAGGCATATAACAAGATTGATACCTATTAATTTATTTTTTATTTTATGCTGAAAATATTTGTATCAGGTTATTTAAAAGAAGTTATGTAAAGAATAAAACAATTATTTCTGTATTTGTAGTAATAAGTGAAGATAGATTTGTGTTTTACAGCAAGAGATCTGGAAATCTAGGATATATTTGTAATAGTCCTTCTTTAAAGCTTAATCACAGTAAAAACTATTTATTTATTTATTTATTTATTTATCTGTTAATTGTTCTTTGTTTCTTTATTTTGTTTTTTCTTATTTATTTGTTTTTTCTTCTGTTTATTTCTATCTTTTTATTTCTTTCTTTCTGTCTCTCTGTTGTTCTTTTTCATTTATTTATTTATATTTTTTATTCTTTTATTTATTTATTTATATATTTATTTAGTCTATTTATTTATTTATTGACTTACTTACATATTTATATGTTTATTTACATATTTATCTAGTCTTTATTTCTTTATTAATTTATTAATTGATTTATTCAGGTTTTGAAACTGTCGGCTAAGACAGTGAAGGCAACACGTGAGATGGGAGAGATTGACCAGGAGCTGGTCCCTCTCTTCCTGAAACCCACATTCAGACTGGTGATGAAGATGTCCAATCTGCTCAATGACATCAAGACTGACGTGTTAAACCTCTACAATGTAACTTCCTCTTTAATTTAACACAGAGCATCAGATGTGCAAAACAAATGTTTAAATTATCATATTCAAAATATAGTTTTCCTAATATTAAAATGTGTAAATTAAAAAATCTTTGTATGTTGTATAGTTAAAATATCTCTCTGGTTTGATATAGTAATGTTAGAAAAAAATGCTAGAGAAAATGTGTTGGATGAGTCATCTTGTGAAACAAATGTTTTATTCATTCTTCATTTATTTCATTCATCCATCCATTCATTCATTCATTCATTCATAAATTTTTTATTTATTTTTTTATATATATATGTGTGTATGTGTATGTGTATATATGTATTTATGTATTTATTTATTTATGCATTTATTTATGTTTTACATATTTAATATTTCAATATTTATGTATGTGTATGTATGTATGTATGTATGTGTATGTGTATGTATGTATTTATATATTTATTTATTTATTCAGTCAGTTAAGGAAGTGATAACACTCACTCTGCCACACTCCATCATGCAGATCACAGAGTCAATGGAGAAGATTTTTGACGGATTTAATACATTTAACAATGACCCAATGGGGGCCATCAGTGCTCTAGCAGCCAATGTTATGACGTAAGTGTTTGTGTGTGTGTATGTATGTATCCATGAGTTTATTTGTGTGTGTGTGTTTTTGTGTCTGTGTGTTTTTTTGTCTGTGTGTTTATATCTGTTTGTGTATCTGTGTTTGTGTTTGTGTAAATGTCTGTATTTTTGCTTGTGTTTATGTGTCTGTGTGTGTTCATTCATGTAAATATGTCTGTCTCTGTCTACATATCCATGAGTTTGTCTGTGTGTTTGTGTGTGTGTAGTTATGTGATCTGAATAGGTGTGTTTGGCTGTTTGTGTTTGTATGTTTGTGTTTGTGTATGTGTCTGTGTGATTGTATGTTAACATTTGTGTGTGTGTGTTTCTGTCTGTATGTGTTTGTGTGTGTTTCTGTCTTTGTATGTGTTTGTGTTGCATGTATGTGAGTGAGGTTTTTTTTGTGTGTGTATATGTGAGTGAGTGTGTGAGACTGTGTGTGTGTGTGCATGCATATATTTGAGTTTGTGTGTGTCTGTGTGTGTGCATGTATGTGACTGAATTTGTGTGTGTGTGTGTGTTTTTGTGTGTGTGCCTGTGTGTGTGCTTTTATGTGACAGAGTTTGTGTGTGTGTGTGTGTGTGTGTGTGTGTGTGCATGTCTGTCAGTGAGTTTGTGTGGTTGTGTGTGTGCATGTATGAGTTTGTGTGTGTCTGTGTGTGTCTGTGTGTGTGCATGTGTGTGTGTTTGTGTGTGTGTATGAATGTCTGAACACTGTAATATTAATACAAATGTTTATTTAAGTGTTGGTTCATCAGTGAAGGACATTGTGGATGGAATCAACAAAGTTAAGGAGGCCTGCTTCTTCCTGAAAGGTGAGTAACAACAACAACATAGTAGTAGTTGGTATAGCAGTAGTAATAGTAGTAATAGTCAATGTAATTGGTATTGTAGTAGTAGTATTGATAGTGGTAGCTGTTATCAGTGTTGTAACATAGTAGTAGTAATGGCAGTAGTAGCAGTAATGATAATAATGTTGTCTTTGTAGTAGTAGTCCCAGTGGTAGAAGTGGTAGTAGAAGTAACAGAAGCAGCAGTTATTAAAAAAATAAAACAATAACAATAACAGTAATCATTATAGTAACAATATAAATAATAATAATAATATCAATATTAATGGAAATGATAATAGTCATAAATAACAGTAACAGTTATAATAATTATAGTAATGCCTACCAATGATTGTTATACATTATGATATTCTGTTTTACTTATGTAAAGAAAACAAAATACTTATTCACTGTAATTTATTTTTGCTCAGGAAGCAGGCCATACTGGTGGGATTTGAAGGTTCAGGTTTCAGAAGTGAGGAACATGTCAGCCAAGGCTCTGAGTTCTATAGACAGCGGCGCTGCAAAGTGGCTGAAAAGTGCTGCCCTGGCAGCAAAGAGCGGAACAGATGTCATCGCCAAGTTCACTAAAGGAAAATACACAAGTGTAAGACTATTCATCATTGTTTCATTATAAATACTATTATTATTATCATCATTATTATTATTATTATTATTATCATCATTATTATTATTATTATTATCATCGTTATCATTACCAGTATTATATTAATATCATTATTATCATCATTATTATTATCATTGTTATTAATATCATTATCATTATCATTATTATTGTTGTTATTATTATTATTATTATTTATTATTATAATTATTACTGTTTTTGTGGTTATTACTGTTGTTATTGTTGTTACTATTATTATTATTTTTACCTATATAATTTGGCTTTCTGGTATATATATTTTTACAAAAGCATTCGCATAGTCAAAAAAATAAATTCTGGCTGAATTTTTCTTTTTCATTTTCTAACAATAATGATGATGATGATCATCATCATTATTATAATGAATTTTGTGTTGTATCAGGAAGACATGTTTGCTTCTGTGATGGACATTGCTAAAAGGGTCATGAAAGATGTTATTGAACCTTTCGATGACCTCAAGGATTTGGGAGGTCAGTTTTTTGAAACATATGAAAAAATTGATAAGCTGATTACATCCATGAAAAAATCCTTCAACGATCTTAAAGAGGGGTGAGTTTATTTGTTGAATTTTGATTAAAAAAATAATTGAATTTATAAAATTTAAAAAAATTATTTTTTTAATTGCCATTGAGTTTAGAGATATTTTAAAAATATCCATTAATTTTGATTTTTGTTGAATCTTTGACAATCTCCATTGTATTTAAATATATTTCTTTAATTTTCAAGGATAGGAGATAACAGTTTTAAGTGGATTTAATATTAGTTTTAGATTCAACTGAATGTATTTTCCTTTGGAGATATAATGTATTTTTTTAATATTCAGATACATTACTTAAATTTAGAAGCAGTTTTACTTTGAAAGTGACAAAAAACCCCAACAAAAAACCCAATAATAAAAATAAAATAAATACAATTTAGAATTTTCAAGGATTTTAATTTCCATGTTTTTTTATAGCATATGTGAATCATTTATTAAAACTCAAATTTCAGTGATATTTATTACAAAAAATATCTTTTATGAGAATAAATCATTAATATTTAAATTAGATTTTCAAGCTTATGTCTGTTTTCATAATTGTATTTTTATTCAGTTACCGGACTGCAAGGTCACTTGTTGACAAAGTCTTTGGACCAAAATGTCACAAAAGATTTCCAAGAAAGCTACGACTTGCAGACAGTGACTGTTCAGGAGATGGCGCTTTTGTCTCAAAGCTGGGAAAACCAGGAACAAAAGAGTATGACAGTGAGGGCGTTGACCTTGTCATTGCCCCTGGCAGCAAGGTAGATAACTCTTTTGTATAGAGAAATAGTCTGTGAAATATCTCATAACTTGAAGCTAATTTTTAAAACATAGATATCTCTTTTGAAGTTGATTTTTGAAACAGAATAATTATAAAAAGATAATGTAATAATAATTTTTTTTTTTTAAATGGTTAGTAAATATTTTTATTTATTTTGAAATTAAAAATAAAAAATTGTTTAAATTATAATTTTATCTATAAATAAATAGCCATATTTAGATCCAAGGCCCACTTCTTACTTCTAATAAACATACCTTGTATAATTCCTCAGCTAGAAAAAAATTAACAAATAAAAATGTTAAAAATGTCTTGTATCAATATTGGTTTTTAATATTTTTACTGAAATTATCAAAGTTTATTTAAATAAAGAAATTTACTATTGATAATATTTATTTATTTATTTTACAAACTTGGAGGGGGTTAATTAGAACTGGAAGGGATCACGAAGAAGTAGATGGTATAAAACGTTTATTGATCTCTGATTGAAAAAAACAGTTTAATTAAGAAAATAATAATTTCAGGTTGTTGCTCCATTTGGAGGTAAACTGTACCGATCATCAAACAAGGATGAACTGATCATTGAGCCAACAGGAGGCTCACTGAAGAAAACTAAAATAATCATCAGCAACGTGATCCCCAACTCCACTGTGTCGTCCTCTCAGAACAAACCTGATCTGGTGCGTACCTCTTGTTGTACATCTTGTTGAACATCTTGTTGTACATCTTGTTGTACCTCTTGTTGTACATCTTGTTGTACCTCTTGTTGTACATCTTGTTGTACCTCTTGTTGTACCTCTTGTTGTACCTCTTGTACCTCTTGTTGTTAATTACTCAGTGAGTTTAGTAAGTAAATCAGTCACAGTAAGCTGAACTAAGTTTATAAGAAAAACACAACTGATAATCCAGGTTGAGAACCCCTCATTCAGATTCCAAAATCTTAAACTTTTTTCTAGCATTAGAAAAGTGATATCTTATATATGTTTATGATACATCTGTGTGTGTGTGTGTGTGTGTGTGTGTGTGTGTGTGTGTGCAGATTCTGCATTCTGAAATATTTCAAGTCTCAATTATTTTAAATAATGGATTCTCAATGAATCTTCAATAAATCTCTGGTAATGTTTTTTTTTTTTTTTTTTTTTTTAATTTGTTTACTTTTATGTGTGTGTGTGTTTTTTGTCTGAAGAAAGAGAGAGATATATACTCTGTGATAAGTAAATAAAGTAACTAAACAACATGGCTAACTGTGTGTAATTTTAAGTTGTTGTTCTGCTAAGGTTCGGTCAGGTGAACAGATTGGTTTGGTAGCTAAGTCAGTGTGTAGCAATCACATCCACTTAGCGTTGAAACGAGGGTCTGGCTTCATTGACCCTAAAAACTATCTTCTTGCCCGCATCCCAGAAATGCCAAAATGGATTCAAGAATGTGATGACTACAAACTTGTTTTCAAGGTAAAAAATTAAAATATAAATTTACTATTTTATAAACGTTGTCTTCAAGTTATGGTAGTGGTAATTTTGTTTTTATTTTGTTTTTTTATATAATATTTTAAATCATTAATTTTATTTATCTTTTTATTTATTTATTTACATTTATTTATTTATTTTAATTATTATTATTATTAGTTTATTAGTTTGGGTTAATGATAGAGATTTGTTTTAATTTTTTTTTTTAAGTCTTTTCTAGAAAAAGATGTAGGTGTTTAAAATAAACAAATTAATAATATTTTCAGGATTTTTCCAAACGTTTATAATTATCTTCTGTGGTCTTTGTTGTGTTTGTGTTAAGGTGTTACTGTTGGTTTTCAGGGTAAAACTATTAGGGAGGGGACGCTGATAGGGAAGAAAGGGAAAGGGACAGAAGACAAAAGTCCAGAAAGAAAAGGGCAAAAAATTTCAAATCCGGCGCCAATTCCAGAGTCAAAGAAACCTTCAGCAAAACTGAACAGTGCCAGCAGTAAGATTTAGTATTTCTGTACATAACTTTTGATTAGGAGGTCATTTTAAAATTCTGTGTAGAATATTTTTTATCTGGAGTCATTTTACATATTTAGAATTTTTTAATTTGAAACTTATTTAAAAAATTCTGAATGTGTTCTTTCAAGATCACTTCAGAAATTCACCAAGCAGTAAATATTTTAAGGTTATTTAAGTTATAATAGATACAGATTCCAAATGTTTTTTATTTGATTTGAGTGCTTTATAAAAAATAAATAAAAAATGTTAAAATATATTAGATAATATAATCATTTGTATGTTAATATTTTATTTGTTATTTTGCAGGTGACCCAGACTCAATGTATCAGAAGCGACAAAGTGCTAAGGATGAAATTGAAGCGAAGTCAAAGTCTACAAATGACAGTGGTGTGTTCTTTAATAATTACTTCATTATAGAGATTATAGTAGTAGTAGTAGTAGCAGTAGTAGTAGTAGTAGTAGTAATAGTTGTAGTGGTAGTTATAGTGGGAGTACTAGTATTTGTAGTAGTAGTTGTAGTAATAGTAGTAGTAGTTGTGGTTGCAGTAGTAGGAATTGTAGCATTAGTAGTAATAGTATTTTTAGTTATATTAGTAGTAGTAATAATAACTAGTTGTAGGAGGAGTAGTAGTAGTAGAAGTAGTTGCTGTTGTAGTAAAAGTAGCAGAGATAATTATTTCTTCAGCTATTTATTTATTTGTCTGTTTGTTCATTCATTTATTTATTTGCCTGTTTGTTCATTCATTTATTTATTTGCCTGTTTGTTCATTCATTTATTTATTTGTCTGTCTGTTCATTGTTTGTTTGTTTGTTTACTTCCAGCGCTAGCCACTCTGTTTAAGAAGCCGCTGAGTTTTATGAAAACTTTCAAAGTGGGAAACATCAAAGTGGGAAGTCTGTGTGGCTTGATGGAAATCTTCAAACTGGTTGAAAGCCAGAAGAAATTAGTTAACATCATCAAAACCCTCAAAGTGAGTTTAAGGCTTTGAAAATTTATATATTTTATATCTCTTTGACTGAATCTGTAGTTAACGTTCACTACCAAGATAGATGTATGTGGGGAATAATTGATTACTGTCATATCAATCATACTGTAGAAAACTATAGAAAAGTATCTAATCTTAATTGTATTTTGCCACTGTTTATAGTGATTGCATGAACAACAAAATGACACAGATGCACACACATACACACACACAAAAACACAAACATCCAAAAATGTGACTACATTACAAATACACACACACACACACACACACAAATTTAGACTTTAAATATTTTTTTCTGTTTTTAATTAGTTAATATTATAAACCTGAGATATGATAAAGAGAAACTGTTTTGAAAATTTTCATAAACAGGTTCAGTGTGTTGAAATGTGACTGGTCTACTTTGGGGTAACTAATTAAATATGTAAAGTTACAGTAAAAGTATTACATATTTTTTTTACATTACAGGAAATGATAGACAACAAACCATGTTTTAACCCACATCAGATGACAGATGATGAGTTACGGTCGGAACTGGTAGAAAGGGGAATGATAATAGATGGGACAAGGAAAGGAATGATAACTCAGCTCTCTAAACCACCAAACAGTGAGAATGTTTCTTCAGGAAAACATTTTACTTAAGTTTGATGTCAAGTGACGTTTGACCATTTACTTAAGTTTGACGTCAAGTGACGTTTGACCATTTACTTAAGTTTGACATCAAGTGACGTTTGACTATTTACTGAAAAGTCTTAATCATGCAAATATATCAATTTGTATTTTTAGTTAACACAGTTCTGTGTAGTTAGAGCTTGTTGAAATGTTCAAATATTTTGAAAATTATTTATGATGATTATGATTCTAAAGAAAATAAATGAGTGATAACTGAAATGTATTTTTATTACATATTATCACTGTTGTTATTTTATTGCTGACATTGTTGTGGTTAATATTAATATTACTGCTATTATCTGTATTATTATTGAATGTGTTATTATTACTGTGGGGTTGGTCTTGGTTTTATTACTGTTATTATTTATTTATTTATCATCATCATTGCCATCATCATCATCATTATTATTTTAATGGCTATTATTAATATTATCATCATCATAGTTTTATATTTATTACTATCATTATCATCATCATCATCATCATAATCATCATTATTATTATTATTATTATTATTATTATTATTATTATTATTATTATTATTATTATATTAAGATTATTGTGTTTGTGTATTTCAGAGTGTCCGGCTATAAAGCTGAGTTTACCTAAACAGGTGTTTTGTTCAGTGGACAGTCAGTGTTTGGGGGTGGAGTGTTGTGTTTATTTCAAACTGGGGATTTTCAGAAAAACTTTCAAAGTCTACGCAAGACTTGACGCTTGCAATCTGGAGTTTATTGTCGGAGTTGAGAAAAAGTTTGAAAAAGTTTTTGGAGCTAGTGACGGGCTCAAGGATATGTATGCTGGTAAGATATTTTTAAAATAAATAAATTTTACATATATTATGTACAGAGAGAGAGAGAGAGAGAGAGTGTGATTGAGTGATTGAGTGATTGATTGATTGATTGATTGTGATTTGTATTTTATTTACTTACTTATTTATCAACTTGAGAGAGAGAGAGATTGATTGATTGATTGATTGATTATGATTTGTATTTTATTTACTTACTTATTTATCAACTTGTTATTCTTTCAGGTTTCAACAAAATTTTGAAAACTGGAGTGAAAATAAATATGTTTAATACTGAAATGGAGATGATCATTAAGTAAGTACAGGTTTGTCTTGCAATTGTTTGGAAAGACAATAAAATGAAATAAAAACTAAATCATGTAATATATATTAACACACAGAATACATGCAGACACACATGGTATGTGTCTGTATATATATATATATATATATATGTTGTGTTTTTATTTCAGACTGACGTTTGAAAAAGATGACACAGGGGCCTATGTTACCCTTGGTGCTGGTTTTTGTCAAGTTGATGATGTTGATGATTGTCTGGCTTTTTTCAACCTACTTGACATGATGCCTATATTGCTGCCTATCTGCCTAGAAGATGGCACTATGAAATGGCCAGAAAGTTAGTTTTATTAAAATTTGTTATTTAGCATTGTTTGTTAGAGATGTCTGTTCAATACTAGAGTAGATTTCTCTCTCTCTCTCTCTCTCTCTCTCTCTCTCTCTCTCTCTCTCTCTCTCTCTCTCTCTCTCTCTCTCCCCTCTCTTTCTGTCTTTCTATCTGTATCTTTTCTCTCTGTCTCTGTCTCCCTCTCTCTGTATATATATATATACACATACACACACAAACACACATACACACACACACAAACACACACACACATATATATACAATTAGCATTCAATTTTAATATTATTTTTAATTCACATTCAATATGCTGAATTTAATTACATATGTATCTATAATCTATAATATATCTGTCTGTCTATCTATCTGTCTATCTATATCTATGAGTGATCTATCTATGGATTTATTTGTGAGTGCATGTGTGTGTGTATTTTAATATTTGTAATATTTCAGTTGATTACAAAAAATGTTCACAAGAGAAGCTATCAAACAACGACTAAAAGAAAACGCAATGAAAGCAGGAAAGGAACTCATTAAAAAGGGAATTGATGAGTTACTCAAAAAGTTACCCTGTGTGTCAGCTGATGTGAGTATCTGAGTATTCCATAATTTTATTAAAAGCATTTTAAATAATACATTTTGGATATGTTTTTTTTTTTTTTTTCATTGAATACCCAAAACATATAGTTAAAAATATACTATTTCTTTTTTAATATTTAGTATGTTAAAACATTTAAAAATCATTTGTTTTGAAGTTTTTAAATGTATAGTAAACCTATATTATTTCTTTTCCACTATGTTTATGGGGTGTTTTTAAGAATTAAGGATAATCAGATGTTTGAAAAATATATTTTATTATCTAAAACATTTATAACACATTGTGTTTATAAATATATTTTAAATGTTTTGATATTCAAAGCTTTGAAAATTAAATACTATAAAACATTAATTTACATAGATAGATGGATGAATGGATGGATACAGATACAGATATCTATCTATCTATCTATCTATCATATATTTTATACATTGATATAAAAAATTGAAATTACTTACCTTCATGTAAAAATATGAAGTGTTCTGTTTTAGGCTCCAGGCAAAGCTTCCACATGTCCACGCCCAGATTCCCTCACCCCTGACCTTCTGAGGTCTGAGTTAGAGTCTCGCAGTCTGGCAACCAGTGGGACAACAGCAGAGCAAGCTCAGCGACTGAGTGACGCCTCGCAGAGTAAAGTGTTTTAATTAGAGAAATCTTCACAGCTACACTTATATAAATTTATAAATAAATAAATAAATAAATAAATAAATAAATAAGTGATAATAAACAGGGATTCATGTTCACCTGTGCATTCTGTATGGTTGGGAAGAAAACAATACTGAGGTGCAGTGGTCTGTAGGGTCAGATGTTCTGTGTGTGATTGGTGACAACTGGTCACAAAATGTTGTGATAAGTTAATTTCTGAATGTGGGAAGGTGCATATAAAATATTCCTTCCTGCTATCTGAAAAAAATATTATCTCATAGTAGATTTGCTTTCTGGTTATTAATATAGTCTTTATCTATGTGCACAAACACATACACACACATACCAACATATACTTACTACATATATATATATGTGTGTATTTAAATATATATATATATATATATATAAAATATTACACATACACACATACACATACAAACACACACACACACACACACACACACACACACACACACACACATATAAAACCTTGTTTTGTTTTCTCAGAGTGCACAGTTTTCAACAAGACGCTCACTCACATACACACACACATACATACACATACACACACACACACACACACACACATATAAAACCTTGTTTTGTTTTCTCAGAGTGCACAGTTTTCAACAAGACGCTGACTCACACACACACACACACACGCACACACGCACACACTCATATAAAACCTTGTTTTGTTTTCTCAGAGTGCACAGTTTTCAACAAGACGCTGACTCACACACACACACACACACACACACACACACACAAAACCTTGTTTTGTTTTCTCAGAGTGCACAGTTTTCAACAAGACGCTGACTCTGCCTCAGGTGAAGAATGAGAAGATGAGGAAGATCGTCCACCTGTCTGTCAGTGAAACCTGTCTGCGCGTCGACGCCTGTGTTGACGTCAAAATCGAAACACTTGGGTTCCACAAAGCGTTCAAAGCCTCCATTGAGCTTGATGCCTGCAGGTTTACTCTCATCATTTCATTCATGGACTGCACAGAAACCTTCGTTTTGTTTTCATACCCTTGGGGTGAGTAGTGGAAGCCAAAAAACACTTTTTTTTTTTTAAATAGCCTAATAAAGCTGCTATTTTTAAAATTTAATTATATTTGCTATAAATTAAAGCTTTTTGTTACTGTTGTATTTTTTTTAATGTCTAAATATGCTTATAAAGCCTTTTTGTTGTTATTTAATTTTTTTGCTAATTAGTAAAGATAGGTTTTTTTTTGGAATAGCTCAAAAAATTTATTTTGTTATTTAATTAGCTTTGCTATATTTAAAGATTAAAAATATCAGTATTGGTAAAATAAAAATTACTGTTAATAATACTAAATTAAATGAATTATACATTAAAATCAATATTAGTTATTATTATTATTAATTTGTTTTTGTTTGAGATACAAACACAGACACAGACATATGCACATGTATATATGTGTATATATTTTATGTGTATATGTGTGTATGTATGTGTGTGTAAATTTCTTGTCACTTTTGAAATTTTTTATTTTGTTAGGTGATGAAAAAGAATATCTCTTGTCAGACAAAATTGCCATAAAGTGAGTTAATTCATGTTTACAGTGAACGTTTAATTAGGAAATCTGGATCAAGTCAAATTTATATTTATTATTATCTTTAGAACCTTACTTTTTACAGATATTTCAGTATAAGGTTTATACATATCTTCTTAAAAAATATTTGTTAATGATACTGATGTTGTCTTTATTAATGTTTGATGATAATTAGCTTTATTCATTAAGATCTCTTAAAACCTACTTTTGATGATATCAAGAAATTTTTACATTTGATTGTTTTACTGGTTCCATTACTAAAATAAGATAATATTATAATACAGGAATTGAATTTATAAATATCTTTCTAGACAAATCTATTGTTTTCAGTATATATTTCATATATTTTAGCAGTTTTTTCTTAATAACATGTAAAGGTCTTTAAATTATATATATAATGATTTAATTAGGTAACCTGTGTCAGGTAATTTTATGTCTTTCTGGTTTATGAGTTTTGTCTTAAAGAAGTGAATTTATTTTATTTATTCAGGTACAGAGTGGACAGAGACACAAAGAAGAAGATATTTATAGTTGATTTTGGTTTGAAGTTCGATGTTGAAGGTGTCGGGTTCAATTCTTACCTGGTGGAGAGTTTAGAAATCCCAATTCCACTTTGTAACAATAACTTCCACCTGCCAGGTAACTCTATAATAATATTTTTAAAATTGTTAATTGCTAATTACAGGTGATAAAAATTTGTTGTTTTAATTAAAAAGCACAATTTCATTTTGAAACAATAGCTTCCATCTGTCAGGTATCTCAATAAATATCTTGTTTTAATTAAAAAGTATGATTTCTATTTGTAAACAGGTAACTTGTTATAAGCCTGTTTTAATTATAATGTGTAATTAAAAGTAATAAAATTATATTTGTTTGAATAAAAACTAAAAATATAATGTTATGTAAACATAATTTGTATATTATTTTAATTGTAACTGATAAATCTGTTTAAAATAATTTTAAATGATTTTAATTAAAACTAAAATATTGATGTCATGATATTTTTAAATTATAATTTACCTTGCAGGTAATATAATTAAAAAGTCATTTTAATTAAAACTTCAATTATATTTCAAATGTTTATTATCTTTCAAATTCAGTTGTTATTAAAGTTGATATGAAATCATTATTTTACTAGTTTATTTTAGACAAACAATTACTTGAAATAAATACAGTGATAAATTCTTGCACACATACAAACATACACACACACACCACACATACACACACATAGAGATATACACACAGACGCACACACTCATACACATAAGACAAAATAACACTTTATATCTAACTCCCTTTAAAATAAATCTCAGATGGTATGAATATAAACCTTTTAAGTTTCTATAACAAAGTTTTTGTAATTTATATTACTAAGAAATATTATAATCTTCTCTTCTTTATTTCTTACAGGAACAGGTTTGATCATGGATCTTGCTAAGGACATGGGTTCAAAGCTGACCAATGAGGTGGTCGACATTATCTTCAAACAGATTGGTCTGGATGTAAGTAAAGACACACAGAAAATCTGTGTTATTTCTTATTGTACGATATTAGGGGAATATCAGATTATTTTCAGTGTCTAGACAGTTACTCATGACTTCTTTTTGTCTCTGTTACTGGACAAAAGGGAATCTGTGAGTAATATTTCATTCTAGAAAAATAACAGAAATATTCATGTTATTCAGTAATGACAAGGGATTTATATAAGTTATTAACAGATTCTAGAAAATAACAGGTAACAGAGGGAATATCCAGGTTTTTCATAGGTTTTTCTAGAAAAGTAATAGACATAGGGAATATTGAACTAACTCAATTCTAGAAATATAACAAAGAAGAAGAGAATGTATATATTACAGACGAATAATAAAAACATGTACAATTTCTGATTATTATCTGTATTTATTCTTCTTTTTTTTTTAAATGATTGTTACTAATTCTAATGTTGAAAATGAATGTAAATTAAAATTTTATGTCTATTTTACTTTTAGCAAATTTTCATTGATGGACCATGTGTTTTAAAACCACCTGCGACAGGTAAGCTATTGACAAAATAATTTCTTTGTATCTTTCAGTGAACACAATATTAAAATCAGTTTACTGATATATTTGTATTTGAAGTAAATGAATTAAATTGTTTTATTTATTTATTTATTTATTATTTAATTACTTATTTATTTATATTTCATAACTGATTGAATCTTTTACTTACTTACTAGGAATAATTAAAGCAATATAGTTTTTAATGCATAAATATTTTGGGACATGCTATCAGACTAATATCTCTATATATGTATCTATCTATCTGTATGTATGTGTGTGTGTGTATATGTGTCTGTGTGTATAAAATTATATGTATGAATGTCTGTACACACACATAATTACATATATTTCTTAAACTGTTTTTAATATTTTTTTCAGAATGTCCATGGAATGTCAGCAGCATAACAAAGCATGTTCCAGAGAAGTTCAAAGACAAAGTCATCTGTGAATTAGCTGAAAACTGTTTTGGGGTGGAGTGCTGCATTGACCTGTCGTTTGACATACCTGTGTTTGCCAGTGTCATAGAGAAAAACACTCCCTTCTTTTTCAGGTTTGAGCCCAACGACCTCACCGTGGAGACTGGCTTTGGAGGCTTCGTTCATAAAGAAAATCTCATTTCTTACAACTATGGTGGGCTTTTACTTTATTTATTTGTCAGATTTGTTAAAAAAATGTATCTTAATAAGAAATAAATGAGGCCATTTTCTTAACTATATCTTGTGTCTCCTTTTTTCTTTCTTTCCCTTGCTCATTCTCTTTCTTTCTTTCTTTTACATCTTTTATCTGTGTGTTTGTGTCTTTCTTTCTCTCCCATCATCTGACACTTTAACTCCTCTTTTTTTCTTCTTTGCTTTGTTATATTGTATAATTTTACCCTTTTCTTCTTTTCTCTGTGTTGTATAATTAAATGTACAGTTGTGAACATGCAGTCTTTTGAGACAAACTGACAACTAGCTGTAAACCTTGCCTCACAAATCTCCCTCTTTACCTTCACAGTACTCCATTACAAGTTAATGTGGCTCTCCTCTCTTAACTATTAACACTTCATTGAGAAACTGTTTTTAAAGAATGGAATATATTTTTAAATAAATAAAACGTTAATTTATCTCTTGTTATATATATATATATATAAACAAAATTGTTGATGATAATATTACAATGGAGATTATATATATATATATATATAGACAGATAGATAGATAGATATATATACATTTACATATACATATCTATCTATACATAGCTATCTATCTATCTATACCCTATATATATATATATACATACACACACTTCATTATTTTTATATGTCACTTTCAGTCTATTTACTATTAACTAACATACAAGTATATTATTTACATTCTAGACTTTGTTTATTTAAATGAATGGATTAGACACTGCCCATTAGTTAGCTGTAGATTGTCACATATGTAACTATACTTGTCTTATTATTTTAATCTGTCTTGTTTTCAAAGGAACACCAATGATTTTGACTGCAGGAAAAGGAAAACCAAAGCCCATCACAATAATGTAAATTTTAATTATTCATTATGTTGTTTTTCAAAATGCACATCTTTTTTTTTTACCTCTTCACAGAGCCAGTTTTTCAAATATCTACATTTAATTTTTTTTTTTTATTTGGATCTTATTTTCTACTACTTTACTTTTTTTAAACATGCCACCGTGTGACAAATTTAATAAAATGTTTTAGATATATTTACAGCTGAACTTGTTTATTCCTATGTATTCCTTATTTCAAACTTGATATTTACAAGTCAGACAATCTCCATATCACTGTGTTCCTATTCCTTACTGTGTATTCCTTAAGCATGATATCTATATCACAGTGTATATATTCCTGTTCCTTATTTCAGACTTAACATAGACAAGTATGATAAAATGTTTAGATATCTATATATCAGTATAAATATTCCTATTCCTTGTTTCAGACTTAACATAGACAAGTATGATAAAGTGTTTTAGATATCTATATATCAGTATAAATAGTCCTATTCCTTGTTTCAGACTTAACATAGACAAGTATGATAAAGTGTTTTAGATATCTATATATCAGTATAAATATTCCTATTCCTTGTTTCAGACTTAACATAGACAAGTATGATAAAGTGTTTTAGATATCTATAGATCAGTATAAATATTCCTATTCCTTGTTTCAGACTTAATGTAGACAAATACGACAAAGTGTTTTAGATATCTATATATCAGTATAAATATTCCTATTCCTTGTTTCAGACTTAACATAGACAAGTATGATAAAGTGTTTTAGATATCTATAGATCAGTATAAATATTCCTATTCCTTGTTTCAGACTTAACATAGACAAATATGATAAAGTGTTTTAGATATCTATAGATCAGTATAAATATTCCTATTCCTTGTTTCAGACTTAACATAGACAAGTATGATAATGTGTTTTTGATACCTATATATCAGTATAAATATTCCTATTCCTTGTTTCAGACTTAACATAGACAAGTATGATAATGTGTTTTAGATATCTATATATCAGTATAAATATTCCTATTCCTTGTTTCAGACTTAACATAGACAAGTATGACAAAGTGTTTTAGATGTCTATATATCAGTATAAATATTCCTATTCCTTGTTTCAGACTTAACATAGACAAGTATGACAAAGTGTTTTAAATATTTATATATCAGTATAAATATTCCTATTCCTTGTTTCAGACTTAACATAGACAAGTATGACAAAGTGTTTTAGATGTCTATATATCAGTATAAATATTCCTATTCTTTGTTTCAGACTTAACATAGACAAGTATGATAATGTGTTTTTGATACCTATATATCAGTATAAATATTCCTATTCCTTGTTTCAGACTTAACATAGACAAGTATGATAATGTGTTTTGATACCTATATATCAGTATAAATATTCCTATTCCTTGTTTCAGACTTAACATAGACAAGTATGACAAAGGATATGAGTTCTCTCTACATCTCACTGTGTGTGTTCCTATTGATGGAACACCTTTCTGTGTACCCAAAGAAGGCCTCCAACTTCTCAACAAAGAACAAATTCCTACAGATGCTAATGCACTGGTCAATTTGGTTGAACAAAGTAAGTTTTCATACGTGTATATATATATTGTGTGGGTGTTTGTGTATACATGTGTGTGTGAAATCATTGTTGATGATGTTGATAATGTCAGAGGATAATGTTTTGGTGTACTTTCTGGTTTCATCCACTTGATTGATTTGTTTCATGATCATTAACCTTTACTAATAACAAAATATGACAATGATTACATTACAGTGTGATGCTGGTATAAAGATGCAGGCTAAACATACTAAATTCTAAATCTTTACTAATAACAATAATATTACTAATTATTATAATAAGTAGGATTTTTGAATAATTACAGCTTTGAAATAACATAACTGAATAATTGAATGTAACATTATTGTGATAGGCTTTGGTTTTCCTTTTCCTACAGATAAAGTCATTGGTGTTCCTTAGAAAACAGGACAGATTAAAATAATAATAATAATACAAGTATAAACTATATGTGACAATCTACAGTTAATTAATGGTTATTCTAATAACAAAATATAACAATAATAACAACAGCAACCTAGGATATTAAAGTAATGATACAAGTTAAATATGGAAAATTACAAATGTCTGTTTTAATTAAAAGTGTTAACACTAATTTTAACTAGCTAGGGTATTGGTATAAAGATACAGGCTAAATATATATACTTGTAAATAATTGTTTTAAGTGTTACTGTAGTTAAATATGCAATATTATTGAAATCCAACCTTTACTAATAACAAGTTTTGACAAACATCTATAACACATTCATGAGTAAGTTTTGTCATTATAACAAATATGTCCATTTGAAACTAGATTTTTGCTGATTTATAAGTTGATCTGATTACAGGTAAATCTTTGTCCGACTGGGCTAAAATGAAAGGTGTGGACTTGGTGAAGGGACTGGCTAAAGGTGCTGTTGACCTGTTGCTGACGGAGACAGGAGCCTCGCAGTATATCAGGTCAGAGAGGTGTGACGTGACCCGCGCCCCATACACGCCCAGTGTGGATGGGTGGAAGAACGGTCAGTTGATTTGTGAATTTAGTTTGTTTCAGTGAATGGTCATTTTAAACTGTCATTGTTATTGTTACCATTATTAATGTTTTATTGTTATTATTATTGTTATTGTTGTTATTGTTGTTGTTATTTGCTATTTTTGCTATTATTATATCATTGTTTGTTTTTCTTCTTCTTTATCCTATTACTATTGTTGTTGTTGTTGTTGTTGTTGTTGTTACTGGACATTGTTTTACACTAAAAGTTCAAAATCTGGAATATCAGAGGTTAGTGTTTGTCCAAATATGTGTGAGTGTGTGTGTGTATTTATATATATATATAAAACTACAGAAAGAAAAAAGCATTTTAAAATTAACATTTTAGTGTATTTAAAAATTATTGAGAAAACACAAATTAAATGACTTGAATATCAAGAGCAGTAAACTCTTTTGGAATCTAAATTAATTTTATATTGAAAATATCCACAAAAATTACAAATCAGTTTGAAAAGATATGTTTCTTTTCATGTTATGTTTTTTTTTACTTAGACTGTGAAGAGTCCACTAGAAGACTGACCAAGCTACCAGGTGGACTGTTCTGCCACATTGACAAGTCTTGTTCTAAAATTGACTGCTGTTTTGTTGTTCCTTTTCTTGCTGACATGTCATTTAATGCAGTTTTGAATGTGGACATGTGTGACTATTTTGTGTTTGCTTCACTGGAAAAGGTGGAATTTAAAAAGTACATACTTGGTAGCAGTATTGACTGGAATGTAGGTTAGTTTGTTGTCATTTTACAGATAAATTCATTTTTATCTTCTTTTTGTAGTTTTGGAGATTTTTAATAGGTTCACTGTTATTTGATCTGTATTTGTTAGATTTAATTTTTTTTTATGATAATGTATATATCAAATGTTAGAGTGTTTATAATTAAGTATTATTATTATTGTTCAACTTTTTAAAATAATTCAATTTTATCTTTTTAATGATTTAAAAAAAAAGGACTTGATTTTAAACATCTAACAACCTGTTTCATGTATTTTTTAATTTTTAGGTTTTAAAAAGTGCTGTATAAATAGAAAGTAATTTTATTGATATAATATATTTAAAAATTAATTTATCTAAGATTTGTTGAAATAATATATTCCATTTTAATTATTTGATTTAATACATTATTTTAATTTTTTTTTTTTTTTTTTTTTAGGTTTAAAGAAAACTGTGAACATTGCAAACATGTTTTTTGCAGAGTAAGTGTTAACAAAATAAATAAAATAATCAGTAACACCCATAAAGAACAGCAACTGAAATAACATAAATTTCATAACTGACAATGTTTAGGCTCCATAATATTCTACTCTGTAGATTCAACCATTTAAAAAAATAAATGTTTTATTTATCAGTCTAATTTATAGAATGAATTTTTCTTTTCGTTCATAATACTTAATTATTGCAGTTCATTATGTCCATGATTTCTCATGGGCTAGACAATAATGAATACTTCAATATGTTATTCTCTGTATTTTATAACATTTTGTTCTATTTTCACTATTAAAAATAAAAAAGAAGGAGAAATAATAATAATAATAATAATAATAATAATAATAATAATAAAAAAAAAAATAAAAAATAAAATAAATAAATAAATAAATAAATAACAAATAAAAAAAGAGATAAATTTCAAAAACCTCTGGATAATTGTTCCTGTAATTTAATTTAATAATTTATCACTATTCTCTTCATGTTATTATCACACGACATTATTAATTAATTAACCAGTTATCACTACTGTGCTGTTCTTCACTAAAACTATTTTCAGTTTCACTATTAAGAAGACAGACAAGAAGTTTGTAATAGACCTGGATGTCAGGGTCTGTTATGGGGAGGAGGGATGTCAGCTGGAGAAACCGGTTCTTGTTGGCACAGAAATACCTCAGCTGTTCTGTGACCTCAGCGCCAAACTGGGAGGCTGGAAAGGTAGATTCACTTTGATGTGATAACTACAGTAATTACATACACTGTCTTCAAAACACTTTTAATATTATTTCTGTTTATTTCATGAAATTGGAGGTTGGAAATGTAAACTTACTTTGATGTGATAACTACAGTAATTACATACACAGTCTTCAAAACACTTTTAAAATTATTTCTGTTTATTTCATGAAATTGGAGGTTGGAAATGTAAACTTACTTTGATGTGATAACAACAGTAATTACATACACAGTCTTGTAACAGTTTTCAAAACACTTTTCTGTTTATTTCTTGGAACTGGAGGCTGGAATGTAAACTTTGCTTTGTTCAGAATACTTGTGAGTTAAATGATGATGTAAATAATGTTAACAGTAAATTTCAGTTAAGAAATGACTTAATTTTAGATTTCAGTGTTAAACAATGGGCAACTGACCGGGGACTGGATTTTGCTAAAGGTTTAGCTGGAGAAGCTTTGACTTTGTTTCTGAAGCAGATTAACTTGTTTGACAAACTACTTAAACCAGGATGTGAGAGAACCAGTCTCAAGTACATCCCTGCCAACAAGAAAAACTGGAAGAATGGTGAGTGGGGATTCTTAAACCTAATAAAACTGGCATTTGAAAGAATACTCTGTTTTAGAATGGTGTGTGGAGAATCTATAGTTTCTACTAAGTGGACACAGTAACAATAATCTTCATTAATGACAGTTTTTAAAACATTAAAATGTCTGCAAAGCAACTGTGTTCATGTTATTGTTGTGATCACTTCTGCCATGTCTAATGCAGCTCAAAAGTATCATTAATTTTTTTTACTGTATCTGGATTGATCAAAATTCAGGAATCTTTTGTGTCATTTTTCTAATATCCAGTGAAAACATAGATACCAGTAGAAAGGTTAAACTTTAAAACTGATAAAAATCACAACCTGAGAAATCAAATGTAACAGAAAAATCAGTTCTAGACATGAATTCATTTGAAATGTGTTTAATAAAATGGCTCCTCTCAATGGTAAATAAGAAGTAAGAAAAAAATGTTAACAAAATAATGCTCCAAATTTTAAATTGTATTAAAGTATTGGGAAATTTTATCCACATTTCAGATTTTGATAATCATCTTAATTGTTATTATTGTCATTATTATTACTATCATCATTATAATTATTTCATTTGTTGTTATGATTATTATTATTTATATCATCATTATAATTGTGATTATCATCATCATCATCGTTATTATTATTATTATTATTATTATTATTATTATTACTATTACCATTATTATTTTTTTTTTTTTTTTTATTATTATTATTGTTATTACTGTTATTATTATTATTGTTATTACTGTTGTTATTATTATTACTATTACTAGTGTTTTTATTATTATTATTACTGTTACTATTATTATTATCATTATTGTTACTATTATTATTATTGTTGTTGTTATTATTGTTATTATTATTATTGTTTTTGTTGTTGTTATTATTGTTGTTATTATTATTGTTATTATTATTATTATTATTATTATTATTATTGTTATAACAGAGTGTAAGTATTCAAGCCTGGTGAAGTTGCCAGATTTGAGTAAACTTCCTGTCAACTGCCACATCAGTGACAAATGTCTCGCCATTGACTGCTGCATGTCTGTCGACTTCCTCAGTGACATGAGCATCAACACCTACTTCAACATCGACCTCTGTGAATACATCATTGAAGGCCACATTGAAACTTTCAGTTTTCAGCTGGACATCTTGAGTTATGATTGGGGTACGTGTTTAAACAGAAATATTCTATTTTCTCTTTAGATTTGAAAATACCAGTCTATTAAAATAATTATATAAAGACAAATAGATGAAAAGAAATAGAACCTATGAACTCTATGAATTATAATTAATTAAAACTAGTTTTATTTTAGTTGTAACAAATTAATCTTAGACTATTTTATTTATAATAAAAATAATGACAGACATAATTTTAAAAAATCCAAATTGAATTAAGAAATGTTTTGATTATAACCAATAAAAATGGCATGTATTTTGTCACATTTAAAAATAATTTAAAAAATAAATAAAGAAGTAAAATTTAAAAAAATCTTTCAATATCAGCATTTTATATGTGTGTGTGTGTGTCTGTGTGATATCATATTTTGTTTTGATAATATGAATTACCATTATTATCATCAGCATCAACATCTTTCTTCATATTCATCATCATTATGATATTAAGTAAATAATAAATATTTGTTGAATTATCTTGCCTTTAATTAAACATTGAGTGTTAATGATTTATTACTAAATATGTTGTTTTCTCTTTACTAGGTTCAGAAAACGAAATCACTATGGACAACCTTCCTTTTATCAAGATAAAGTGAGTTTACTTTGGATGTTGTATTGATAATAATCTTCAGGTACAAGTGTTATTTAGCATCAGTACTGAGTAAACAAGGTGGTTTATGAACAAATATGTCTATGAATTTAAGCAAAAAACTAAATTACTGTCCTTAACAATAATTAGAGCAAATTTATCATAACTGTGTAACATCTTACACAAACCTGTATAAACTTTATCAGAAAGTTAATAATAATCTTCACATGCAAGTATTTATTTAATATCAGCATTGAAGAAATAAATTTATTTATAAACAAGAATATGCATGCTTACGTTCAATTTGAGCTAGAACTACAGCAAGATGAAATATTTTGGGCAAAAGCAAATAGAATCAAAAGAACACATAAGATAATTTTGCATAATCAGTAACACATGTTATAGATATAATTAAGACGTGATAAAGTTGTACCAAACTGTAACTAATAACTAATAACTCAGTTTTGATCAGTCTGTCACCTATGTAAAAATGTATTTTTGAATGATTAATACAGGTTCAAGATAGACAGACTGAAGGCACAGGAGATGTTTGTCATCGACCTGTCTGTACACATCTGTTTTGGTGGCGCCACCTGTCAGCTGGATCTGGTTCTGTTTCACAACTCTCAGGTTCCGATGCCAGGATGTAACATGGAGCAGGGATTCCAGATTCCCAGTAAGTGTCCAGTCACTCAGAGCTTGCCCAGTCAGTGGCTGCTGGTTGATTGTGTAAGTGTCCAGTGCTCAGTGCTAATTGGTTTTGTGAGTGTCCAGTGTCAACTTGTTGATTTGTCAAGTGTGCTCAGTGGCTGCTGGTTGATTATGTAAGTGTCCAGTCACTCAGTGCTTGCTGGTTGATTGTGTAAGTGTCCAGTCACTCAGTGCTTGCTGGTTGATTTTGTAAGTGTCCAGTCACTCAATGCTTGCTGGTTGATTGTGTAAGTGTCCAGTCACTCAGTGCTTGCTGGTTGATATTGTGTAAGTGTTCAGTCATTCAGTGGTTGCTGGTTGATTATGTAAGTGTCCAGTCATTCAGTGGTTGCTGGTTGATTTGTGTAAGTGTCCAGTCACTCAGTGCTTGCTGGTTGATTTGTGTAAGTGTCCAGTCACTCAGTGCTTGCTGGTTGATTTGTGTAAGTGTCCAGTCACTCAGTGCTTGCTGGTTGATTTGTGTGGTTGATATGTGTCAGTGTCCAGATTGTTCAGTTCATTCAGTGGTTGCTGGTTGATTTGTGTAAGTGTTCAGTCACTCAATGCTTGCTTGTTGATTATGTAAGTGTCCAGTCATTCAGTGCTTGCTGGTTGATTGTGTAAGTGTCCAGTGTCCTGGTTGATTTGTGTAAATGTCCAACTCAGTGCTTGCTGGTTGATTTATGTAAATGTTCAGTCACTCAGTGCTTGCTGGTTGATTTTGTCACTCAGCTTGTTCAGTCACTCAGTGCTTGCTTGTTGAGTGGTTGCTGGTTGATTTTTGTAAGTGTTCAGTCACTCAGTGCTTGCTTGTTGATTATGTAAGTGTCCAGTCATTCAGTGCTTGCTGGTTGATTTTGTTAATATGGTTGCTTGGACAGTTGGTTGAAATGGCTGACTTGGTTGATATAGTTGTGTGTTTGGTTGGTAATTAGTTTTGTCAACTGGTTGGTTATTGTTTTAATTTTGTAAATACCTGTTTATTTATTTATTTATCAATAATTTACTTATTATTGTTAATAATATATTCTTTTTTCATATTTATATATTTATGTAGTTATTATTAATTTATCTATTTACAAACTATCACTAACGGTCATTTTAATTTGACTTGATTCATTAATTTTTCTATAATCTTTAAAAGATTGTGATAGACTTTATTAAATACTTTAAAAAATATTTTCTCTGCTTCACAAGTATTCTAAAATTTTTTACTTAAAAATAAATAATTTGTTTTTCATTACAGTGAACATTAGATTTGTTTTTATACAAATTTTGTGAAAACAGTTAAGAAATAAATTTTCTTTTCACACTGGAGTTGTTTATTTGTTGTTTCAGATTTCGACTGGCATCAGCTGTTGGAGAAGATGGGTGGGGAAATCACGGCTCAGGTTTCTGCGACGTTGATGAAGCAGCTTGACATCGCCAGGTTTCTGCAGAAAGATAAATGTCAGCACTACCGGGACCCTTACAAGAATGCTGTCGCAGGATGGGACAATGGCGAGTTTTCACACTACATTAGTATTTATCATAAGTCTTGCTGTGTTCTTCTGTCCATGGGAAGGTGGAGAAGAATATTTTCTTGATGCTAATTGTTATAATCAGGTTGTGAAGGCAATGTTTTCTCTTTCATAAGAGAACTTAAAAAAATCTGTTGATACTATCAGATGTTATAAAGCACATTATAAAAAGCAAATACTTTGTTAAATAAATAAATAAATAAATGAATAAATGTAACATTTTATTAGTAACATTTCTATCTTAATAACTGTTAAAAAACAATCTAAAATTTACATATACACTGTTTTAATTAGAAGTAGTTGCGTATTTATGTTTGTTTATTTGTTAGTTTTTTATTTATTCTCCTTCCACTTGTTGTTGCTGCTGTTGTTGTTATTATTATTATTAATACTGTTGTTAATGTTATTGTTAATGTTATTGTTGTTGCAATTGTTGTTATTATATTGTTATTATTATTATTGTTGTTGTTGTTGTTGTTGTTCTTATTGTTATAAACTTTTAGTTTTTAAACTGCTTCAGCTATTTCTGTTTGTAACAACTGTAATGTTTTTTTACAGAATGTTCTCAACAGATAACTCTGCCACCCATCCAGAATGAGCGACTACGTTGCCACGTCACTGACTACTGCACTGGCATTCAGTGCTGTCTTGAGGTAGCTGAAGTTGGCTGGAACTTTGAAGCGTACATTCTGCTGGACAGCTGCAACTTCTACATGAGTGTTGGGATTGAGCGACTGAACTTCACACAAACTCTGTTTGACTACAAGTGGGGTAAGAGACAATATTATGTTGTTTGTGAACCAGAGATTGAGTGGGTCGAAAATGTCTATCAGGAAAACGTGACAAATGGATCAGTCAGATTGGCCTTTGTCTTGAATCTGTTAGTTCAGATTTGTATGACATGTTCTACTGAATAAATTAGTGAAATTACATTTTGTACTTGGCCAGATTTTATTTACTAACTTTGTTCATCCAGTCCAATCATATGGGCTAAAAAAAAAAAAAAAAAAATCTAAAAGGCAAATCTATTGTGGTTTTTGTAATAGATGAGCTTTAAAAAAATTTTTTTTTTAAAGTTTATGAAATCTTATAAACAGAAATGTCTAATCCTCTGGAATGTGGTTTTTTGAAATAACTGATGGCAAAGTTATTAGACTATATTAAAATATGAAATAATAGTTGTTCATGTGTATCCTTCATTATTATTATTATTGTTGTTGTTGTTATTATTATTATTATTGTTATGATGATTTTTATTGTTGCTTTGCTATTGTTATTATGATGATTATTGTTATTGTCGTTGTTATTATTACTTTTATTATTATTATTATTATTATTATTATTACTGTACTATTGTTAATATTAATATATTACCACTATCACTCACAATGTTATTGCTTATTTAAAAATATTTTTAAATGTTTCAGGGCAAAAGGAAAAGATGGATATTGGAGGCATATTTAAAATAGAGTAAGTAAAAATAGTTATGTATGGTTTTTTACTTTTTTCAATATCCGACAGTAATAACTGATGTTAGATATTAAGGATATCTATCTATATATATATCTGTCATGTTTTAAAAATAAATATATATGTATATTTATTTATTTATATGTGTTTTTTTGTTTTTAATAAACATATGTCTTTTTTTAAAAGATACAGCATTGTTGATCTGAAGGGCAGTAAAAGATTTGTGGTCAACTTGAATCTCAGTGTTTGTCTCGTACAAGGACAGCCGTGTCTGTGGACAATTCCGGTGTTCAAGGACCTCATGTTACCTAAACCTCTCTGTGACTGGCAGGCAACTGCGAATCTGAAAGGTATTTACACACCTGACACAGAACTCTTACTATAGTCAGTTCAGAATTGTTTACTAGTAATATAATAATAAAAAATTTCTTAATAAAGTAGATATATCTAGTTGTTTACAGATAAAACACACCAGCCAGTTAGACAGAGTGCTGAGTTTCTAATTTCCCTGGTTTACAGTTAATTTAAAAATGACTGGAGTCCACACATTAAGAAAAGGTGTTTTCTTTTACCTGTATAATACAGACAGACAGATATAACTTGCAGTGATGATAATGTTTTTTTACTGAAGTACTCAGAAAATGAAGGAAAACTGTGCGGATCATTTTAATTAATTTTAGAAAATATAATAAATTTTGAATTACACAAGTTTTGCTTAAATGAAATTCTTTGGTGACCAGATAAAAATTTGAACTAATAGTTTTGTATCTGATCCTATAATTTGTCACGTTAGGTTTACTCATAAATAAACAGTTTTACCTTTCTCTTTACTCTTTGGTAACTGGACAAAAAAAGAAGTTTTTTTCCTCTTTGTTTTAGATAATTTGTGTTGTGAGAGATCATGTTGGTGTTGCAATTTACAATAATCATTGTTTTACTTTTTCAGACGTATCACTGAAGTCTGCCCTGGAAGACCAGCTGACGTCGCTAGGGAACCTGACGTCAAGTCTGCTGCTGGACAAACTGGGCATTGCTCAGTTCATGAAACAGCCTCACTGCAGCATCACCGGCCGTGGAGACAATGGATGGGTCTCATGTAACACTTTTAAATTTGTCTCTCTCTCAGCTTTTTTCTCTCTTTCTTTCTTTCTTCTCTTCTTTCTGACACTTTTCTCTCTCTCTTTCTCTCAGAACTGATTAAAATTAACAGAAACATTATATCTGTCTTTCTCTCTATCTATCTAAATATCTATCTTTATCTATCTACACACACACACACACACACACACACACACACACACAGGTATAGAAAATCCAAAATAAATAAATAAATAATTTTATTCTAGTTATAGTTTCTTTTATTGCTCATGATTATTAGCTTCCACACATTTATTTTTTCCCAGCATGCCCAGTGGCTCTGTCTCTTCCTGTTTTGCCAGACAGTATGGCTTGTAAGATACCCACTCACTGCACAGCGTTTGACTGCTGTGTGCAGATTCCGTTCATCCAGAAATCCGTCAACTTCAAAATGGACCTGAACATGTGTGACTACTCTCTCACAGTTTCCATCGAAAACATTGAAATTAAAAAAATGATTTTTAAATACAAATGGGGTTAGTATTTAGATATTAAATTAAAAATACAGTTTTTAACTTGAACTGGTTTGAGTATTGAAATATTAAATACAAAAAGATTATTTTTAAAATACTAATTCTGTTATTATCTTAACATTAAATTAAAAGGATTTTTTAAAAGCAAAAAGTTAATATTTTGAAATTAAATTTAAAATGATTATGGAATAAGTATTTAAATATTAAACAATGATTATTTTTAAATACAGATGGGTTAGTATTTAAACATAAAATTAAAAATAACAGTTTTGGAAAATACAAATGCTGCATTTTTTATATGAAATTAAGAAATGTGATATAGTAAGATAGTTGTAAAAATCTGTTTTAATTATTAAATCATTTACTTATTTACATTTTCAGGGAACCTTTATAGTTTCAATCTAAAGGGAAGTTTATTTATTGAGTAAGTAAATATCTACAAATATATATATATATATATATACTGAATTGATAAATTATAAAATTGATGCCAATATATTTGAATGTAAAATATTACTTGTTACAAGATTTTTTATTGTTGTTTTGGTTAGTCTAATTTATTATAATTATTTATGTTATGTTTTTATTCTTACATATCCACATGGTATATGTTATATTATGTTACATACAATTTATGTTCTTTATACTGTATGATATCATATTATGTTTGTTATTGCACATCATATTTTTCTTTTTTTCATTATTTTTTAATGTTTTTTTAATTTTGTTTTTCAGTGTATTTACTTATTTATTTATTTATTCAATTTTTCATTTGTTATTTTTTTACTTTATTTAATTTATTTTATTTTATCTTATTTTATCTTATTTATTTATCATGTATTTATTTATTTATTTAATTTATTTTAATTTATTTTATTTATTTGTTTATTTGTTTGTTTATTTGTTTGTTTATTTGTTTGTTTGTTTGTTTAGCTATGTGATTGACAGGCTGGAGAGTGAGGAGAAGTTTGTTATCAGTGTAAACATCAGCGTCTGCCTGGACCCGACTTCAAAGTGTGTCGTCTCTCTACCCGTTCTCAACAGCGTCCTCTTTCCAGAACTTCTCTGTGACTGGGACAGCACAGTGTCACTTAAAGGTTTCATCAGACATTTATTAACTTAAACTACACCTGAAACATTTTAATACTTAAAACAGACAGCACAGTGTCACTTAAAGGTTTTAAAATACGTCTCAAATGTTTTAATCATTACAACAGACAGCACAGTGTCACTGAAAGGTTTTAAAATACATCTCACACGTTTTAATCATTACAATAGACAGCACAGTGTCACTGAAAGGTTTTAAAATACGTCTCAAATGTTTTAATCATTACAATAGACAGCACAGTGTCACTTAAAGGTTTTAAAATACGTCTCAAATGTTTTAATCATTACAATAGACAGCACAGTGTCACTGAAAGATTTTAAAATACATCTCACACGTTTTAATCATTACAACAGACAGCACAGTGTCACTGAAAGGTTGTAAAATACATCTCACACGTTTTAATCATTACAACAGACAGCATAGTGTCACTGAAAGGTTGTAAAATACATCTCACACGTTTTAATCATTACAACAGACAGCACAGTGTCACTTAAAGGTTTTAAAATACATCTCACACGTTTTAATCATTACAATAGACAGCACAGTGTCACTGAAAGGTTGTAAAATACATCTCACACGTTTTAATCATTACAACAGACAGCACAGTGTCACTGAAAGGTTTTAAAATACATCTCACATGTTTTAATCATTACAATAGACAGCACAGTGTCACTTAAAGGTTTTAAAATACGTCTCAAATGTTTTAATCATTACAATAGACAGCACAGTGTCACTGAAAGGTTGTAAAATACATCTCACACGTTTTAATCATTACAACAGACAGCACAGTGTCACTTAAAGGTTTTAAAATACATCTCACACGTTTTAATCATTACAATAGACAGCACAGTGTCACTGAAAGGTTGTAAAATACATCTCACATGTTTTAATCATTACAACAGACAGCACAGTGTCACTGAAAGATTTTAAAATACATCTCACATGTTTTAATCATTACAACAGACAGCACAGTGTCACTGAAAGATTTTAAAATACATCTCACATGTTTTAATCATTACAACAGACAGCACAGTGTCACTGAAAGGTTGTAAAATACATCTCACATGTTTTAATCATTACAACAGACAGCACAGTGTCACTGAAAGATTTTAAAATACATCTCACATGTTTTAATCATTACAACAGACAGCACAGTGTCACTGAAAGGTTGTAAAATACATCTCACATATTTTAATCATTACAACAGACAGCACAGTGTCACTGAAAGGTTTTAAAATACCTCTCACATGTTTTAATCATTACAATAGACAGCACAGTGTCACTTAAAGGTTTTAAAATATGTCTCAAATGTTTTAATCATTACAACAGACAGCACAGTGTCACTGAAAGATTTTAAAATACATCTCACACGTTTTAATCATTACAACAGACAGCACAGTGTCACTGAAAGGTTGTAAAATACATCTCACACGTTTTAATCATTACAACAGACAGCACAGTGTCACTTAAAGGTTTTAAAATACATCTCACATGTTTTAATCATTACAATAGACAGCACAGTGTCACTGAAAGGTTTTAAAATACGTCTCGAACATTTTAATACATACAACAGACAGCACAGTGTCACTTAAAGGTTTTAAAATACGTCTCAAACATTTTAATACTTACAACAGACAGCATAGTGTCACTTAAAGGCTTTAAAATATGTCTCACACGTTTTAATCATTACAACAGACAGTTGTTAAAGTACATACATTTTGAAGTGTTTAGCTGTTGTTTTATATGTTTAACCATTCAAAGTTTTTCCAATCTCTCTCACTCTATCTCTGTTTTCTCTCTTTCTCTCTCTTTGTTTTTCTCTCTCTCTTACACACACACACACACATACAACTCTGATATCAGTAGAAAACAATGAATAAAATTAATCAAATTTCAAGATTTTTATGTGTTGCAGTGTCTATTAATTTTCACATTATACAGCTAACACTGAAAGTGTTTTTTCAAAAAATAACATGACCTTTATAAATATAAACAAATTTAAATACATTGTAGGTTTCTCGTTAAGCTCTTTCATGTCAGAAATGAAGCAGTCGGCAGGTGAGAAGTTTTCAGAACTCGTCAAAGCTAAATTTGCTGAAACTCTGGACATTGCGTCTTACCTGAAAAAACCTCAGTGTCAAACTGGAGTTGACATTTACAAACCAAACAGTGGACAGTGGAACAAAGGTGAGGAGAGGGAGACTTGGGGATTCAGTTTAAATAAAAGAAAGTAAATAAAAAATAATAATATATATATATATATATATATATATATATATATATATATATATATATATATGTTTATATATTTATTTATTTATTTATTTATTTTTATTTTTATTTTTATTTTTATATATTACATTATTATTAGTGTTCTTATTTATATTTTAATTGTTATTTGTTTTATTGCTGGGGTTTTTCATTGTGTTCTGTGTCATTATTATAAGCAACATTTATAATTATTTATTTATAAAATAGGGACAAATCCCCTTCATCAGTATACCCATTCTAAATGTGTTTTTTTTAAATTAAGTATATATATATATATTTAGATTATTATATATTTATATATTTTTAGATTTTTTTAATTAAATTTTTTTGTAATTTTAATCGAAATATCTCTATCCTTCTTTCAAAGAATATTTTAAACTTTTCTATTTCCAGATTTTTGTATAGGAGGCTATGAATTTTTTTTTTATATAAAAAAAAGAAAGAAATTATGACTGGATAATATATCAAAATAAACCTATCCTTCCTTTATGTAAAATATTTTAAATTTTTAAATTTTCCAGTTTTGAATAGTACACTTTGAATCTTTCTAAATTTTAAAGAAAAAATTATGAGTTGATAATCAAACAAAATATTTGTTTTTTCCTTCCGTTAATAAAACATTTAAAACTGTCTCGTTTTTCAGCTTGTCCTTTAGACATGACTCTGCTGAAACTTCCCTCGTCTGTGGTTTGTCACATCCCCAACTACTGCACTGGCATAGACTGCTGCATTGAAGCTGATGTTGTTGGGATGTCGTTCAATGTACGTGTTTTACTTGATGCCTGTGACTTCAGTCTTGAAGTCGGGATTGAAGCTCTGCAGTACAAGAAAAGTTTCTCCAACTATAAATGGGGTGAGTTTTCTCTTTATTCTTCATCTGTACATATGATGTCTGTCTCTCTCTCTGTCTGTCTGTCTCTCTCTCTCTCTCTCTCTCTCTCTCTCTCTCTCTGTGTGTGTGTGTGTGTGTGTGTTTATAAAATACAGGTGAATTAATTTCCTTTCATCATTAGCAAATATGTATTATCAGTGGTGTGAGCTGTTATTTACTCACTATACATGATATCTATAACTGGAGTGAGTAACTGTTTACTCACTAAGTCATTTGATATCTATAAATGGAGGGAGTAAACTACTGACAGATACATTATTATTATAAAATTAAAGATTTTGATAGTCCAGAAATATTATTTTAACATTCCTGTGAGAGATATTTTTCATAAAAATGGCTTTATTTGTATATTAATTTGTTTTTTTTTTTTGTATTAATAAGATGTTTGTGCTTTGTTTTATTAATTAAATTAATTGGTTATTAAAGTTGTTTTTATTTATTTATATTTGCAGGTCAGTGGGAGACATTTAATCTTAGAGGAGTAGTAAATATTGAGTAAGTGTGAAACATTTTTAAAATCAAATAGCAAAATAATTTTTATTTGGAATGTTTAATATATAATTATTAGTAAAAGTAGTAATTTTCTGAAAATATATTTGCACTCTAAATTATATTGATGTTGTTGCTGTTGTTGATGTTGTTGTTGTTATTATTATATTAACATCATCATCATAAGAGGCTTTATTATTGTTATTGTTTTTAATGTTATTTATGATTATTGTTATTATCATTTGTTTATTTTGTTGTTGTTCTTATCACCATCATCATCATCATTGCTGTCATCATCTTCATTAATCTTATTTATTATTATTGGTTTATACAATAATATGTTTATGTTGTTGTTGTTGTTATAACAAAATGAATCTCTGTGCTATGGTTCATGTTTGTTTTTACAGGTATAAAATAGAAAATCTGGTTCAGTCTAGGAAGTTTGTCGTCAGTTTAAACCTAAAGCTCTGCTTTGACTTACAATGTCTACCCAACATTTCCATCCTCACTGACGTCGCATTTCCAAAACCTTTCTGTAACTGGGATGAGAACCTGACACTGCAGCGTGGGTTTTAATTTATCTACTCTCAGTCATATCTCATTCTTTTCTCTTTTCTTTCACACACACACACACACACACACACACACACACACACACATACACACTCACTCACTCACTCACACACACACTCATGCACACACACCCACACACACACACACACACACACACACACACACACACACACAAAATAGTATTTTTGTCTCTTACCCATATGTTTGATTTTTGTTCCAGTGGATGATGTTTAACACAGTTTTTTGTGTCTGTTTTTGTAGCTGCTATATTGTTCATGTTGACAGTTAAAAGTAATTTTCTTTGGTTACAGATGAAACTGTTTTCAGATTTATGTATCTTATCAAAATCTATCACTCTATCATTTCTTATTTCTTCTGAATTATATTCTTCTATTTCTGAGCTCTTCCTTTTTGAAGCCATGAAGCTCTTGAAAATCTTTCAAAATGTTTTAAAAAGAGATAAAGAATATCTCTGCAATGTAAAGTATTTTTAATAAATTGTAAATTCTTTACAGCTTTCTCCCTGACTGACATCCTGAAGGACATTGGTCACTCTGCTGGTCAAACATTCTCTGACTTTGCTCTGTCTCAGATTATTGATAAACTGGACATTGGTCAGTATTTGAAAGACCCAATGTGTGATAGGACGTCTATGCCATATCTTGGAGCAGTCAACAATTGGAAAAATAGTAAGACTGTTGTCAAATTTGTTATTTCTTACAAATATTTTAATGTTAACAGTTTATTAAATGTAAATTAAACTATTTTTAAATGATAATGGTAAGCATTTTGAAAAGTTAAAGAAAACTTTAAAATGTAGAAATATATACACAAAAAATAATATGGACATACAAACATGTGAAAACAGACTTACAATGAAATTTATTCACAGTGACATCATGTTATTTAGTTTCTTTTTATTCATTTCCAGACTGCAGTTCTGAAATAGAGTTATCTACCCTGCCACAAGAGGTCACTTGTTACCTGTCTGACCCCTGTGGAACTCTGGAGTGTTGTGTTGATGTTGACATCATAAAGAGATCTTTTTACCTCAAACTTGGAGTGGACTTCTGTGAATACACGTTAGTCGTGGCAATTGAAAACTTTGGCTTCACGAAAACACTGAATATTTTAAAATTTGGTAAGTATTTTTGGCATGTAATTTTAACTAATGAATTTTTTTTTTTTAAACTGAATATTTTAACATTTGGTTAGATATTTTAATAAATATTTTAACTAATGAAAGAGTTAGAACTTAATATTTTAAAATTTTGAAACTATTTTTAATACTGAATTTTAATTAACAAAAATGTTATTAAAGTTTCAAAGAATAGTAATGTTTTGTAAAAAAATGTGACTAAAAATATTTTATTTACTTGAACATTCAACACAGTTTTGATCTACTATTATATGGCACTATCTAAGCATCTAAACATTATTGTTATTGTTACTATTTTTTTTGTTGAAATATAACAGATAAATCATTATGCATTTTGTCATTTATGGAAAAGTCTATTTAATTATACTCTCATATGCATGGAAATAATTGGTAATACTTGATTTATGTTTTGATGTATATAATTTTAAATTATATAATTTGATCTGTATAAATTATATATCACTGTGTGGATAAATGTTATACATTTTATTATTGATAACAATATCATGTTATGATATCAAAAATAATTATATTTTTTTATTTTAAAGGAATATGGCAAAAGTTTGCCTTGAACAACTTCATTAACATTCAGTAAGTTCTTGTAAAATATTTTAACCTGTTTTCTTGTGTATTATATAATTTAGTACATCCAAGTCAGTCAGTTCTTTGTATCTGGCTGAATACAAGAGAATCACATTTTTGGAAAGAAATTTTCCTGTCTATTATCAGAATTTTTTTTAATAAAGTTTTAATGTAAGTTGTGTTTAAAGTATTTAAAGAGAATACTTAAAATCTGGATAAATATTAACAAAGAAGTCAGATTTTAATTATATTTGGTTATTTTTTATTCACTAGCATTGAATTTTGTTTTTAAAAATATATGTATGTAAGACAAACATACACACACACATTCATGTGAAGATATATACAAACACATATACACATTTAATGCAATAACAAGCAGGTACAGTAATAAAAACTCACAGACACATAAACAAATATAGATACAAACACATACAAACATGTACCTGTAGATATACAAATATACATACACAAGAACATATAACACACAAATACATGCATCCACACATGCAGCCACACACACTCACACACACACACACACTCACACACACTCACACTCACACACACATACACAGACACACACAGACACACAAACACACAGACACACACACACAGACACACACACACACACACACACTCACTCACTCACACACACATACAGTCACACACACACAGACACACACACACAGACACAAACACACAGACACACACACACACACACACACACACAGAAACATGCATCCACATACAGCTACAAACACAGACTCACATACATATATATTCCATTCACTCCTTGCATCGTATTATTACACAGTAACAACAATGATAACACTTAGTCTAGTGTACTATTTCTTACGTACTATTTCTAATGTTTAATGTACTATGTATTATTTCTGTTTGTGAACAGTTTCATGATAGCAGATCTGACAGATAAGAGGAAGTTTGTCATCTCACTAAACGTGAGTGTGTGCTTGGAGAGAGACAGCTGTATTTTCACATTTCCCGTTCTAGACAACGTGCTCATGTCAAAACCTCTCTGTGACTGGGCTGCAGTTACAGCTTTGTCAGGTATTTCACATTATTTATTTATTTATTTTTTGTTTTTATTTCATTTTTTTATTTATTTTATATCTTTCATTAGTTTACATTTGTAAATGCAATGTTTGTGTACTTATTTATTATATTACATTCCATTATATTTATTATACTTGTTATAAAATGCTATGTAATATAATACATATAAATTAATATAATGCAATTGCATTGTGGTATATATTATATTTTATTACATTATATTAATTTATATGTATTATATTACATAGCATTTTATTGTATTTTTATGTTATATTATGTAACATAATTTTCACTGATGATGTCTTGGCTATTGATATTAATGGATTCATAAATTATTTTCTTAATACATCACATTCAGATTACCCTCTTATATATATTCATAAAGCACTATGTTGGTAATCCCTATAATAGAAGTAGTTTTGTGTGTGTGTGTGTGTGTAACTTTTTATGTATTAAATTTCATGTATGATATTACATTTGCATTACATCACATATTTTATTATATTACATTACATTATATTGTATCAGATAATATTTATATTATATATTAAGTTACATTAGCCAGTATTATACAATGTTATATTATTTTTACAGATTTCTCAGTGGACACATTTCTGACTGACATGAAGGTAGACTTGACAAAGTCTCTGACAACATCAGTTGCTGATCAGTTTTTTGAAAAACAGGGAATTGGAAAATACTTGAAAAATCCACAGTGTTCCCAGGAATCTGCAGAATACAAACCTAGTACAGAGGGCTGGAAGAATGGTACAATAGTCTCCACTTTTATTTCTTTTTATTTCTCTTTAAGTTTTATATATGTATATATATCTTTTTTAGTAGTATTTGTTTATAATGGCATACATGCATTCATGTGCAGTCACACACACCCACATAGATTCAATATAATAAACAAAATAAAAGAATGTAGACACACACAGACACAAACAAACTCGCAAATATATATATATCTTTGTGTATGTGTTTATTATGTAATATATATATATATATATATATATATATATATGTATAAAACCAGTGGACTCTGTGAAAACTAAAATGAAACAATAATCCATCTTTAATTATTTAAATTAATACAAACCTTACATGAAACAGACACTGTTTAAGTCAGCACTTTACCTGAATTAAAATGTATACTTTCTTTTCAACTGACTTATCAAAATGTTTATTTATTACTAGACTGCCCTGTGCCAGGAGTAGACAGCTATTTGCTGAAACTGTCAGGAACTTCGTGTCATATTGGAACTGCCTGCACTGAAATTGAGTGTTGTATTAAAACAGATTTCCTGCCTCGCACATTTAACACATTCATCAGTGTGGACATGTGTAACTCTGTCCTCAGTTTGAGACTGGAGAATGTTGAATACAGACAAACACTTCTTTCCTATACCTGGGGTAAGAAAATATGTTTATAACACATTTGAAGTAAATATGTTTTTTAGTGTTTTTGTGTGTGTGTGTGTGTGTGTACTAACTGGAGAATGTGTGTGTGAAAATGTGTGTGTGTGTGTGTGTGTGTAAATACTAACTGGAGAATGTAGAATACAGACAAACACTTCTCTCCTATACCTGGGGTAAGAAATTATGTTTATACACATTGGAAGTATTTTAGTGTGTGTGTGTGTGTGTGTGTGTGTGTGTGTGTGTGTGTGTGTGTGTAAATACTAACTGGAGAATGTAGAATGTGTTTGTGTTTTTGAGTATGCTTTAGTGAATGTGTGTTTGGATGTTTTTGTTTGTATATGTATGTCATATATGAATGGGTATGGATGTATGTGTATGTGTGTGGCTATGTATGTGTGTGTGTGTGTGTGTGTGTGTGTGTGTTTGCTTTTTTGTTTGTTAATGTGTCTTTCTGTTTATGTGTTTGCTGTTTTACTATAGATGTCAGTATTCAAACTTTCTGTCTATCCATTTCCATGTAGTCATATGCTTATTTCTTAATTTTCATCAGCATCTCGTTATTATTAAACATTTTTTAATGATAATTTGTATTTAATTAATTTTTACATTTTCTTACAGGTCAGGCAGGTCGTTTTTATGTGAAAGGATTGTTGAGAATTGAGTGAGTACTGGATATACATTTTTCTTTTATAGTCATTTAAAATCTGTAATCAAACACACTAAGGGTTTGAATTTATTTGGATGTCAGAAATACATTCCAAAATTAATGTTTAATGTTTTACAGAGGACAGCAGTGATTCTTGAACTGTAATTATTGTAAATGTTCAATGGAAGCTGGAATATTAAATAAAATAGTGATGATAAAGAAATTTTTTTTTTTTTTTAATGTGAAAATAGTTTTAAAAAAGAAGAGAAAAGGAGTGAAAAATATATATTTCAGTAAACATGCATTTATTTATATTTGGAGAGTAGGTTATGTATAACTAATAATTTAAACAAGAACATTTTTATAAAATATTTTTTGTTTAGTTACAAACTGGTGGACAACAAGGCAGAGAACAAAGTGGAGATAACTCTAACTCTGAGTGTCTGTCTAAAGGAAAGTGAATGTCTGTATGAAAAGAAAATTCTTGATCAAGCAAAAATACCAAAACCACTGTGTGACTGGAAGGGTATGGTGGATGCAAGGTGTAAGTGACATCACCAAATTGTTTTTTTATTTTTCATGTTATAAGAAAATATTTCTTTGAAACTTTGTTGAAACACTATAACTTGATGTTGAAATACAACCATATGTTGACCACTGTATCATGTTGTCGAAACCTACATGATGTTTTTGAAACAGTATAACATTTTTTTGAAACACTATAACATTGTCGAAACACTATAACATGTTGAAACACTATATCCTGTTGTTGAAATCTTATAACATATTGTTGAAACACTATAACATTTTGTTGAAATACTATAGCATGTTGTTGATTTCATGATTTACTTTCCTTAGTTACCTATTTATTTATTTATTTATTTACATGTTTCAATTTAACAGCAATGTCTGTGACAAGCTGGTTGAAAGACAAAGGTTTGGAAGTGACAGATGATCTGAACAAACTGAGTCAGATGATGCTCTTACAACTTGAACATGAACTGGGGGTCTCACCCTACCGTCTCACCCCTCCATGTAAACACAGCGACCCCACCTACTCCCCTGCAGACGACAAGAACTGGAAAAACGGTAAATCACATTTTCACTGTGCAATAAGTAAAAAGAAAAAAGAAAATGAGGTTTTCAGGATATTTTAAATATTTGCCTGGAAATAAGTTCATGAAAAAACTACTAAATTTCAAATGTTTAGTGAATTATGACGTCATTCCTGAATAAGGCCATTTTTAGAAGTTAAAATGTTTTTTTGTCAGACTTTGAAGCAGTTATTCTTAGCTTATTTTTGAGTGCTCCATTTTTTTTTTAATGTGTAGCTTTGAATACATTGAAATTGTTTTATTTGTTTCTAATTCAGTAGTAACTAATAACCAGAATACAGTACAGCTTAAAAATATTTTGCCAAAAGCTATTTTTGTCACAACTGATAATAATAATTTTGTTTTTTACAATTTTTATGAATACAAATTGATGATAATTTCATCAACTGTTTGTTATTTTTAACAATTTGTTTGTGTCAAAAATCTAATTTGACAGAGTGTTCTTCACCAATGATGTTGTTGAAGTTGCCACAAGAAGCGCGATGTCACATTGACAGTAGTTGCTCAGCCATTGACTGCTGTGTTGAAGTACCCATCATAAAGAGAACTCTTCAAATGACCTTTGACCTCAATTTTTGCCAGCTGACCCTTAACCTGGCACTGGAAAAACTGAAATATTCAATTTCATTGATGACCTATAAATGGAGTGCGTACAATTTGAGATTTAAAACAACATGTAGAAAATTTTAACAATATATATTTATTTTTATTACTGATTTAAAAAAAAAAATTAATTATGTATAATAATTATGTATATATTTAATTATTTTATTATTGTGATTATTATTATTATTGTTATTCTTGTTGTTGCTATTATTTTTTTGTTTATTTGTATATATTTATTTATTTATTTATTTATTTAATTTCATGAAAGAATATGTATAGTAACTGGTTTTCTATTATTTTTTGTATATATATCAGTATTTTTTTTTATATATTCTGAATACTGTTCTTAGAGAAATATGAAAACTAATGAATTCTAATAATAAATGTTATATAACAGCAAATAAGAATTCTTACCTATGAAGTCTAATGAGATATACTAAATATTTTATAAACTTCAAAATAACAAGTAAAAGCTCTTTATATACCATGTAGGAAACATGTGTAAGAACTGATATTGTTATTGTTAATTTTATTTAGGCTATATTTATTCCTGGTGAGGTGTAAAATTACTTCTCATTTATAATACATGAATTATATATTTTCTCAATGAATCAGTTTATAAAATTATATTTTTTATTGACAGACACTGAAAATGATTTTATTCTTGGATCACTTGCTAGACTAAGGTCAGTTTGCAGTATTTTATTTGTCAGTATCTATCTCTCTGTCTATCTGTATCTATCTGTCTATATTTGCCTATTGATGCATCTGTCTGTATGTATGTCTACATAACTGTTTGGCTGTTTCTTTAAATGTCTCTCTATCTACCTATCTACATATTTATCTGTTTCTGTCTATCTGTCCATCCATGCATCCATGCGTCCATCTTTCTATCTATCTGTCTGTCTGTGTATATCTGTCTGATAAAAAAACCTGAGAAATAAATAATTTATTAGAAGTGTTGTTTGTTTGTCTCACAGTTACAAGATAGAACACAGACCTGTGTTACAGAAAGTGCTGCTGGACGTGTCTGTGAAGTTTTGTATTGGAGAAAATTGTTTTCTTGATTTCCCAGTCTTCACCCAGGCTGAACTCTCGTACTCACCATGTACACCCAGCCTGCCAGTCCCATTTCAGGGTAAAAATAAAATAAAATCAGTATGTGCTAACTGTAGTTGTATTCACCATGTATACCCAGCCTGCCAGTCCCAGTTCAGGGTAAAAATAAAATAAAATCAGTAATAATATTAAAATGCATTGTCATGGTACCATCCTTCTGCAAGTTTGAATTTTTGAACTTTCTGATCTATGCATTAAAGAAATGGATAAGAGAAAATAAATTTAGGATTTGTTTATTGTTGAGATTCTTAACAATGTGTGTGTGTGTGTGTGTGTGTGTGTGTGTGTGTGTGTGTGTGTGTGTGTGTGTGTGTGTGTGTGTGTGTGTGTGTGTGAGTGAGTGTGTGTGTGTGTGTGTGTGTGTGTGTGTTTGTGTGTGCACCACTATCTCTGTATTTTTTAACTGTAGATCATCTTCAACCAACAATTAATAAAACGTTTTAATTATTGTAATATTTTAATTACTCTCTATTGTTCTATTCATTATTATATAAGCATATTATATATATATATTACATAAAATATTGTACTGAATACATAATTATGTTTTTTTTTAAAGGTGTTTCTTTTGATTTCTGGAACACCGCAAAATGTCAGCTATCTGCAGCAGACAACAGTAAGTTTAATGTCAATTTTAACTCTGTTTTTACATCTTTGTCTTTTAACCATGTTTGAAAGGATTACCTATATAACAACAGTAAGTTTAATGTCAGTATTAGCTCTGTTTTTACATCTTTGTCTTTTAACCATGTTTGAAAGGATTACCTATATAACAACAGTAAGTTTAATGTCAGTATTAGCTCTGTTATTATATCTTTGTCTTCTAATCATGTTTGACAGGTTTACCTATATAACAGCAGTAAGTTTAATGTCAATTTTAACTCTGTTATTACATCTTTGTCTTGTAATCATGTTTGACAGTAATCAGAGCTCTCCCGTGTGTTCATTTATGTAAACTATTTCCATGTTTTTATATCATATTTATTACCTATTTTATATTTGTTTCAGTCTTTTGATTGAATATGTCTGAAAAAAAATGTGTTTATGACCTCTCCCTATAAAATTACAATCTCTTCTTGTTTTTATGTGGAAATTATTATTCATTGTTGTACTTATTTCAATATAAAGGAGTAGTTATGATAAGAATCCATTTATCATTTTATAAACTTAATCAATAAAATTATATAATTAAGCTAAGTATTTGAAATAAAAAAAAACATTTGAATTTCTCTGATGTATTTTTATATATTATGAAAATGAAATATTGTAAATAGGATCTCCAGCAGTTTTTTTGTTTTTAGATTTTCTTTTTTGTTGTATTTGTATTTAAAAATGGTTCACTTTATGGTAACTGTTTTTATGCTGTGTATGTTTAGATTGTGCTGCAGATCTGCCTAAAGCTTTGAATGGACTTTGTTCTGTTGCTGACAGCTGTGTTGGTATCAAGTGCTGTGTTCCCCTTGATCTTCATAACCTTGGAACTTACCACCTCCTGGCTGGCATCAACATCGACTACTGCAACAGCCAGAAAGTTAATATCTTCATAGAACAGAAATCATGGCAGAAGGATTTGTCCACTTTTGTGTTTGGTGAGTTTTGAAAATAAAATTTTAAAAATGATACAGTAAGAAATCATTTTAATTATTTTGTTTTGGTATTTTTATTTTTATTTTCCTCTGACTCTTTTGTTCTGTCTTTGGTTTTTCTCTCTGTCTCTTATTTTTTCTCTCTCTCTCTCTTTGTCTCTGATTGTTTCAGTCTCTCTCTGATTCTCTCTGAGCCTGTCTCTCTTTCAGTCTATCTTTTTCAGATTCTTTAACATTCTCTCCATTGTTATTGTCTCTCTGTCTCTCTTTTTGATTGTCTCTGTATCTTTCATTCCCGTATGTGTCTCTGTTTTAGTCTCTCTTTCTGACTGTCTCTGTGTCACTATATCTTTCTCTGTCCTTCCCTCCCTCTCTGTCTATATTTCTGTTTGTCTTTCTGTCCATCTATATCTGTTTATCTCTCTCTTTCTCTCTCTCTCTCTCTCTCTCTCTCTCTCTCTCTCTCTCTCTCTCTCTCTCTCTCTCTCTACATAAATATAAATAATAATGTTATCATTTACACCATTAATATCTGTTTATCTCTCTCTCTCTCTCTCTCTCTCTCTCTCTCTCTCTCTCTCTCTCTCTCTCTCTCTCTCTCTCTCTCTCTCTCTCTCTCTCTCCCTAGCTATCTGTCTATTTATCTAACTAGCTATCTGTCTATTTATCTAACTATCTATCTATCTACATAAATCTAAATAATAATGTTATCATTTACACCATCAATATCTGTTTACTCTGTTACTTCAGAGGTAGAACATACAGAGAAGGTTGGAGAGGCTATCACTGTGATGTACGCAGTCAACAAAACAAGTTCTCTGTTCTCCCTGTCCCTGGGGCTGAGAATCTGTGTCAGGAACGACGTCAGTGCACTGACTGACTGTGTGGACAAACAGCTGCTGGACAGTGTCATCTTCATGAAACCAGACTGCAGCCTGCCAGCCAGACGTCGCAAGAGAAGCAGCTTTGTAGATGAGTGAGTGAAAAACTGCTTTATGCTGGTATCACAGCAGCTGAACGGGTGTTTTGGTTCATTGGTGGGTGTGGTTGAGAAAAATAATTAAATGGATTATTGGTGGGTATTAAGAGGAAAATGAGTAAATTTGTTTATGGATTGTAATCAGTTGAAAATAAGAAAATTAGCTGGTGCTGTATTTGAAAAAGTAAGTTAACTGGTTGTTGGGTGGTATGATAATGAAAAATGAGTCAACAGGATTGACAGGTGGTTTTTATAGTGGAAAAGTATTATATTATTGACAGTAGATATTAGAATATTAAAATGAAAGTGTAGGTTGGTGGATGAAAATAAATAAATTTGTTGATGGGTATTACAGTGGAAAATGGTTAAACTGATTGATGAAAATAATTTTTGAATAGAGTTAAATATTAAGTATTAAATTTTTTGGCATTCATTCATCTATTCAGTAATGCATTTTCCATTAATTCATTCACTTGTTTGTTTATTCAGATTGCTGGAGCAGACGAGAGAGCCAAATGTTCTCGCCTCGCTACTGGAAGCTGCTGCAGCATCCAACCAACAAATCAGAGAAGTGTTTGACAGACTGGCAGCGCTGGAGGTGTTCACTTACTTACTTACTTGTTTACTTACTTAGTTAGTTAGTTACTTACTTACTTACTTACTTATTTAGTTATTTACTTACTTATTTACTTGTTTACATATTTATTTACTTATTCACTTACTTGTTTACTTGTTTGTATTTTTTTGTGTATTTATTTATCATTTAGTTATTGTTTATTTACTTACTTATTTACTTATTTATTGTCTTTCTTATTTAGGTATTACTTATTTATTTACTACTGATTTATTTATAACATATATATAATAACTGTCTTATTAATGTTATTAAAGGCTGCAGAAATTAAAACTCGACAGACAGCAACTAATGAAAATGATGTGTCTAATCTGAAAAGTGCTATTAAGTGTATGGGAGACAGGAATCCTACGACCCTCCTCTACACAGGAGAAGTAGGAGCAGGCTCTGCAGCAGTGGAAATAGAAGGAGGTATGTACTGTGCTGTTACCTAGTCTTATAGAGTCATATGTTTGTGTGTATTTTGTTTTTTGTGTTTGTATATTTGCAGGTAATGTGTTGTATGTCTATAATGTATACACACATATACACATACATACAAACAACAAATAGACATACCCCACAATCTAGTTTCATAAAGATTACACTGTCCAGTAACTGTTTGTCTATAAAGTACGACATGTAGGTTTGTCTGTGGGTGAGCCTGTGTATTGAATGTTTTTATGTGAGTATGTATATTTTTTTTGTGAGTGTGTGTGTGTGTGTGTGTGTGTGTGTGTGTGTGTTATCTATTAATTTTGGGTATCTGATGTGTGATAATCAAAAATTGTTAATTACAGCTGAAAAGATTGTGGCTATGTTGGGTGGGGGAGTGCAGATTGCTGGACGACTTCATCAAACATTTGTGATTGGGAAAGGACTGACCGGTGCTGGGGTGGAGCAGTTTGGTGTGAAGATGGCCAACATGACCCTGGCGGAGATGACCGCTCTGCTGGATGGGAAGAACATTGACCCTGAACTTGCTCTGCAGCTGGCACGGGATATGAAAGATTTGACTCTTGCTTTGGTGAGATTTTAGAAATACTGAGTCAGATATACTCAAATTTGCAGTGAGACTTTAGAAATACTGAGTTAGATATACTCAAATCTGCAGTGAGACTTTAGAAATACTGAGTTAGATATACTCAAATCTGCAGTGAGACTTTAGAAATACTGAGTCAGATATACTCAAATCTGCAGTGAGGTTTTAGAAATACTGAGTCAGATCTACTCAAATCTGCAGTGAGGTTTTAGAAATACTGAGTTAGATCTACTCAAATCTGCAGTGAGGTTTTAGAAATACTGAGTTAGATCTACTCAAATCTGCAGTGAGATTTTAGAAATAGTGAGGTAGATCTACTCAAATCTGCACTTTGTCTGGAATTGATAGATAGTGGTGACCATTTATAATATCTTCTTAATGTACATGTAACTTTTTAATGTCTTTAAAATCACAAAATTATAACTTTTGTTACCATTATTATATCAGTGTTTATCTCTTCTAAAGTCTTTAAGAAATGTCTGAAATGTTTTGTCTTTAGTTCTTTTTTATTTATTTATTTATTTATTTATTTATTCATTTATTTATTTATTTACATATTTATTTATTTATTTATTTGTTTATATTTTTTTGTACAACTCAATGATTTTAAATTTTTTAAAAAAAAAGATTATTTCTTTCAGCGATATTTTAATTATCGTATTTCTCTTAAATTTCTGTCTAAAACAGATGGTTTATTATTTTTCTCTTTGCTTTCAGGCATCAGAGTTAATCAAAGGTTTTTCAGAAATGGGAGATAACATGTTTGAAGCATTTGACCTCAGTCTGGCCGGCACATTTGACTTTCCTCGCCAAAGTGTGGAACTGTTTAAAATAAAGCATACCTTTCCACTTGGTGGATTCATCACTATGATATTAGGTCAGTGTTAGTTGATGTTGTAGCAGTAGTTGTAGTGTAGCAGCAAATACTGTTGTAGTAATTACTGTGGTATTTATGGTGGATTTAGTAGCAAGAAGAGAAGTAATAGTAGAAGTAGTGGTACTAGTAATATTGATAGTAGAGCAATAATAGTAAAGTAGTAGTTATGGTAGTAGTAATATCTGTGTAGTATGGTAGTAATAATAATAACAATAGTAGTTGTATTAGTATCTGTATCAGTAAAAGTAATAGTGGTAATAGTTGTAGTAATAGTAGCAGTAGTAGTTATAATAGTAGTAGTAAGTAGTAGTAGTTGTAATAGTATTTCTAATGGTAATAATATGTACTAATAGTAGTAATGATAGAAGTATTAGTAGCAGTAGAAATAGTAGATGTAGTAGTAGTGTTAGTAGTAGCAGCAGCAGTAATAATTGTGGTAGTAGTTTTTAACTGCTGTTTCACTTTCTGTGTAGAATTTGGGGCTGGTTGTTCCTATGGTATGGATGTTTCTGCTGGAGGTAAAATGATGTCTATGAAGGTGACAAGTAAGCTCACTCCATTCTCCAATGTCAATGTGTTTGGATCTCTTGGTCTTGGAATATTAAACATTTATGGCAAACTCAGACTGACAGGCTATGTGATGGAAGTGGGATTCCCATCAGAGGCTGACATAGGATTCTCAAAGTTTCCACTCAATGTCATGTAAGTTTGCTTTATTTATTTACGTATATATGTGTACTCATGTATAAAGTAAGTCATAGTGACATATATGTCACGTAGATGTCATACTTGTGTATAAGTCACATTTTGAGTATACGTCATATTCATATATATGTTAAACTCATATTATAAGCCATAGTCACATATAAATTATAGTCATGTATAAGTCACATAATAAGTAAGTTATAGTCACTTATAAGTAAAGTGTAAGTCATACCCATGTATAAGTCACAGTCATGTACAAGCCATAGACACATGTTGACATATTAGTCATATTCATATGTAAATTCTAGTCATATAAGTCAGTATTTCCTTGAACAAAATGGTATAAAATTAATTTAATGGAATTTAAATTAATTATTTGTTCATTGTGAAAATTTGTTTTATACATAGTGTGTGGTTTCTTCACCAGTTCATTTTACTGAAAAATGGAGAATTTGAAAGAAATGTTTTTGCTTAAAATTTTTTATTTATTTTTAAATGTTGAGAAAATATCAATACACAGATAATGTTAAACATTAAAAATTTCGCTGTTTTTTAACTCAAAATTTCAACTTTTTTAATCATCAAAAATCTTTACGTGAAAAATTTGTGTATTTTAACACTGTGAATTATTAGAAATGTTTAATACTGAAAATATTTAAATTTTTTATAATTGCTGTTTAACACAGAAAATGTTTATATTCTATTATAATAACAAATTTAATAATTTATAATCCATTATTACAAAATTAACATTTGTTTTATTTCAAACGACAGGCTGAAAGTTGATCTGGAATTAATTCCACTGTCGCTGAAACTAAAGGCTCTTGTTACCATGGATTTGCTCTTCTCAGAGGTCACGTTGTATGAGACGGAAGTGTGGAAATACAAAACTGCGCTGATCAGAAAGAACGTCATAGACCAGGGCAAAGACGAGGAGGACAAATCTCCACCCAGTGTCCTCAGTTACATTGATGACGGGGTGAGTGGGGGGGTGGAGTCACCTCACAGTACATGGAGATTCCATCTTTACAAATTAATTAGTTCAAGTGTTTATTTGTAACCTGGGAATTCATGAAGCAGAACCTGAATTCTTGTGGCGTGGTTTGTTAGAGTTGTGTTATTATCAGTAAAAAAGTGATATGAAAAATATTAAAGTGCTATGATAATTATTAAAAAAATAGTCCATTATTCAGTGAGCTGTTTATAACAGTATAGCAGTGACTGAAAAACACACAGACACAAAGATGCACAACTACATCAAACCCACATCTTCTATGACAATTATTATTATTATAATATTACGGTTATCATCATCATCATCACCATTTGTTGGTAATATTTTGTACACTTTGATGTAAGACTAAAGTAATGATTGTCTATCTCTGATTTCTACTTATCTGTCGTTCCACAGACTGATGGAGGCTGCATGGTCAACCAGCTTCCTGACAGAGACTACACCGAGGCTGCTGTTGAGATAGCAATTCGTGCCGATGACGACGTCAGTCAAGTAGAACTCAGAGTGAACGTCGGCACAGAACCAGGACTGGACGATGTTCACAGTGGAGCAACAATCGGAGGACCATCGTCAGTCATGAAACAAGTATTAGTCTGTTTGTACTTCTTGTTAGCATAGTCCTCTTTCATGAAAATACAGTCCTCTTTCATGAATAGATTTTCATGAATAATGTGTTATATTTAGATCTTTTGTCAGGATCACAAATGAGTAGATGTGGATTTCTTTCATAATGATTTAGTCATTATTCAAGAATAAGAAGTCTATATATTATAAATTTGATGATAATTTAGTTTTTTAGATAATTTGATGATAATTTGGTGTTTAAAAGAAAAAATTACTTTATTAATTAAACGATTATTTATTCATAATTTCTTCTTAAATATTTATTAAAAATTTAATTTATTTGACTTTTACTTACATGGTTATTATTTATATTAACACACAAAGTGTCATTTCGTTCACTCTTCCTTCCTTCATTTCTTTCATCCTTCTTTCACTCATTACAGGATTTTAAACCACACGGACAGGTTCTGTACTTCACTGTGACTGCAACAAACAGTGGGGGGGGTTCCACCACAGTCACCTGTTCCATCCCGACCTTTGACACGACCCCTCCCAGTGGCCGTCTGCTACAGGAATTCCTCACAACCAGCAATCCCACAATCCTCAAGGCTTCAGTGGTCGTGTTTGACGACTCGGAAATTGAGTTTTCTGCAGTTGGAATTGGATATGGAAAAGGGATGTATGCTGATGAAGCGAGTCGGTTTGCCATGATTAACCTTAACAAGCAGACTATGAATCCTTACAATGGTACATTTTTATTATTGTTGTTACTGTTTTTGTTGTTGTTGTTATTGATGCTATTCTGGTAATTTTATTATTATTATTATTATTGTTATTGTTATTGTTATTGTTATTGTTGTTATGATTATTATTATTATTATTATTGTTATTGCATTAATATAATTATATTTATTTTGAGAATGAAACATTCTGTTAATTTTATTATGATTTTTGTTTTTACTCATCAAACTGTATGAATTTATTTGTATTAATGTATGAATTAGTAATAATTTTTATAATTTAATGAGTAATGTAAAATATCATCGTGAATGTTTCATCACAAGTAAGTTTAAGATTTCACTTTAATTGAAAAATACTTTCAGAGCTGAATTAATTGATAAAAAGTATCTCTAGCAGAAAACCAAACTATAGAAATTAGTTAGATAAAGAGGGCATCATATATGGCACTTTTATGTGTAGGAGTAACCCTTTATTGGAAGGAGTAACTTCTGTTTTGAAGAGCAACCCTAAACAGTTGGAATACATCTTGTAAAAAGAATTATTGATTGGAAAAACAGAAATCAAAACAGTTTTCTGAAAAATGTATATGTTATATAACAAGTGTTGACAAAAGGAGCTAGATTTAATTTTAAAGATGAAATTAGAAAATAAAACACATAAATAGGTGATGTGTTTTCATCTCAGGTATGTAAAACGTATATAACATTGTTTATGCTTGGCAAACATTTAGTTGTCTTGATGCTCGTTTACCATTATATAGTTAATTTCTTAATAATTTAAATCTTTAGTAGAAATGTTTTTTTTAATAAAGAATTAAAAAAAATATTTAAAAATTATTTTTCACAGCAAATTCTGATCCGAGAGCGGAAACGGCTCTGGAGTATTTTGTGCCCGGTCGGTCTGGACGTCTGAATGGACCGGTCATTGCAGAGTTCAGCAACATCCACAAACCAGGCATCTGCATTCAGAAGTGTCTCAGCTATCATGTGTCAAAGTGCCTCAGCATCAACTATGACTTTGGCGAGGCAGGGGTTTGTGAACTGTTGGAGAGTATTGATGGACATGAACATAAAGTGTCTGAAGTGAGTATACATTTACAAACAAATGTATGAAAAATTGTGTGAATAATTGTATGAACAAATGTACGAACAACTGTCTGAACAAATGTAGGAACAAATGTATGAACAAATATATGAACAAATGTACGAACAACTGACCAAATGTACAAACAGATGTATGAGCAAATGTAAGAACAACTGTTTGAACAAATATATGAATAAATGTAAAAAAAAATGAATGAATAAATGTACAAACAAATGTCTGAACAACTGTTTGAACAAATGTATGAATAAATATATGAACAACATAAGAACAAATATACAAACAAATGTATGAATAAATATATGAACAACATACAAACAAACGTATGAACAAATATATGAACAAATGTACAAAGAAATGTATGAACAAATTAATGAATATATTAATGTTTAAGGTGACTAAATGTGTATATAAATAAATGGATGAATGAATCTTTAACATCAGTGTGCATGTTAAAAATATTTTAACAACTTAATTAAATGTGTTGACCTCAGCAAATATTTTTTTTTAAACGAGACAATTACTATTATTATTTTTTCCCCCTCTCTCTCTCTCTAATGATTTTTATATGATGACTTGATTATATATATATATATATATATATATATATATATATATATAGTATTTTTTGTGTCTTGTTTTGTTCTCAAAACATAGCTCTTTTTCAAGTAATATTTTAAATTTTTCTCTTTAGTTTAATCTGTTTATGCTTTTAAATGTTTCTTTCTCAGATTATGTGTTTTGACAATTAACATTTGTGTTTCAGTATGGAAGGTACATGCACTATGAACGTAAAGGTGTTGGCCTTGCCTATGAACTGGTGCAACGAGATCTCAGTCTCAAACACAACATCCTCTACTACTACAACATGCACCTCAACAACAAACTCCACTACACCAACATCATCTCATCAGATGGCATTCTTGTTGACCTAACCCCACCCACTCCAGGTATGAATACACAAACACAAAGTCAGAGTAATTGTACGTATGAATACACAAACACAAAGTCAGAGTAATTGTACGTATGAATACACAAACACAAAGTCAGAGTAATTGTACGTATGAATACACAAACACAAAGTCAGAGTAATTGTACGTATGAATACACAAACACAAAGTCAGAGTAATTGTACGTATGAATACACAAACACAAAGTCAGAGTAATTGTACGTATGAATACACAAACACAGAGTAATTGTACGTATGAATACACAAACACAAAGTCAGAGTAATTGTACGTATGAATACACAAACACAAAGTCAGAGTAATTGTACGTATGAATACACAAACACAAAGTCAGAGTAATTGTACGTATGAATACACAAACACAAAGTCAGAGTAATTGTACGTATGAATACACAAACACAGAGTAATTGTACGTATGAATACACAAACACAAAGTCAGAGTAATTGTACGTATGAATACACAAACACAGAGTCAGAGTAATTGTACGTATGAATACACAAACACAAAGTCAGAGTAATTGTACGTATGAATACACAAACACAAAGTCAGAGTAATTGTACGTATGAATATAAATAAAAATTTAGGGTTTCGAAATTGTGATTCAACTTTTTAAAGGTTTTTGTTTTTTGTCCACTGTTTAATTTTATATTGTCATTCTTTCTTATAAACTTTTATTTATCTTTCTTCTTTCTTTCTTATTTATTTTACTGATTTCTTTCTCACTTACTGCTCATACATACTCTTTCTCTTACCTTTGTTTCTTTATTTGTTTATTAATGAATTTAATTATTTCTTGAAACATTTGTTATTTATGTATTTATTTATTTGCTTATTCATTTATTTATTTATTTATTTATTTGCACGCACAGGACACATGGAGAATGTCACACATGACAAACTTGATGTTGTTCCGTGTCTCAGTATGATTCCAGCAGACAGACCTGACTGGAAACCCAGCTGTAGAGATGTGTCCAGTTTAGTCAAAAACCACCGGTAAGTGGTGTCTTGTCATTATCATTATTATTATTATTATTAGTTATTGTTGTTCTTCTTATTATTACTACTAATATCATTATTTTTTTTATTATTATTACTGTCTATCTACATATTCATCAATCTATCTATCCATCATCCATCTGTCTATCCATCTGTCTGTCTGTCTCCAAGTAAGTGACAGTCCCATTTGATACTTGTAGCCTAAACTTGGACTATTTAAAGAATTCTACATAACCAGTAAATAACATGATAATGTGTTAATATTGTGATGTTGTTAAAGAAATGTTGACTATTTAGGACTGTACATGATGGTCCTGGGTCTAAGACTGTCTTCAATGGAGACAATGTGACAACAGATCTTCTCTACACCAGATCTAACAAGTTTCTTGCAGGTGATAATTAATTTCTAACATGTATATATATATACAAAACCTTTTGTTTTGTTTTTATTATTATTTTTGTTATTATTTTTTTTTATATTTACATATTAATTTTTATATATTTTTTACATAGTATATTTATACTTTGTTATAGATATTATCTTTTCTTTTACCAGTTACTGTTCTTAATATGATTATCATTTCTGTTTTTATAGTCATTATTATTTCATTGTGTGTGTGTTTTTGTGTGTGTGTGTGTGTAAAATGAGGTTTATCTTTAAAAATAATACACACTCTCAGTAAAATTTGAACACCTCCATTTGATTTGGTTTGGTTTATATGTATATATATATATATATATATATTTTTTTTTTTGTATATTTTCTTATTTGTGACTGCAATTGTTTTATTTTGTTGTTGATCTTTCGTGGATTTTTAAAATTATTTTTTGTTTGATTGTATATTTAGATATAGTCAAGAAGTGTTTGTCAAGCTAATTTATTTATTTATTATTTTTTTTTATTTATTACAGAATCTACATTAATTATTTTTAAATTTATTGTTTTCAGCATTACCTGTTTTTGAAATCTGGTGCTGATATACTTTTTGTTTTAGAGTGTTGTGACTATTCCTTCCTTCATCCATCCATCCATCCATCCATCCTTCAATATATTTATTATATTTTATTTTATTTCAGCACACTGGGATGGGATTCAGGACAGGGAGTCTGGGATTTTAGGGTACACATGGACGGTTGGGCGAAAAGTGTGTGAAGAACTGATTCATCCACATCACGACCCACACAAACATTTCTTTGACAAAACAGAATGGTCGAACATTGGACTCATCTCTCCAGTACCAGCAGAACACAACCCCCTTCCAGGTAATACTAGTTTCTATATAGTATGTACAGAACACAACACCCTTCCAGGTAATGCTAGTTTTTATACAGTACGTACAGAACACAACACCCTTCCAGGTAATGCTAGTTTTTACACAGTACGTACAGAACACAACACCCTTCCAGGTAATACTAGTTTTTATACAGTACGTACAGAACACAACCCTCTTCCAGGTAATACTAGTTTCTATACAGTACGTACAGAACACAACCCTCTTCCAGGTAATACTAGTTTTTATACAGTACGTACAGAACACAACTTCCAGGTAATACTAGTTTTTATACAGTGCGTTACAGAACACAACACCCTTCCAGGTAATAGTTTTTAACAGAACACAGTTTTCCAGGTAATACTAGTTTTTTTATACAGAGAACACAGCACCCTTCCAGGTAATCCTAGTTTTTATACTAGTTTTTTAGCACCCTTCCAGGTAATACTAGTTTTTACAGAACAGAACACAGCACCCTTCCAGGTAATACTAGTTTTTATACAGTACGTACAGAACACAGCACCCTTCCAGGTAATACTAGTTTTTATACAGTACGTACAGAACACAGCACCCTTCCAGGTAATACTAGTTTTTATACAGTACGTACAGAACACAGCACCCTTCCAGGTAATACTAGTTTTTATATACAGAACACAGCACCCTTCCAGGTAATACTATGTACAGAACACCAGCACCCTTCCAGGTAATACTAGTTTTTATACAGTACGTACAGAACACAGCACCCTTCCAGGTAATACTAGTTTTTATTACAGAACACAGCACCCTTCCAGGTAATACTAGTTTTTATACAGTACGTACAGAACACAACCCCCTTCCAGGTAATACTAGTTTTTATACAGTACGTACAGAACACAACACCCTTCCAGGTAATACTAGTTTTTATACAGTACGTACAGAACACAGCACCCTTCCAGGTAATACTAGTTTTTATACAGTACGTACAGAACACAGCACCCTTCCAGGTAATACTAGTTTTTATACAGTACGTACAGAACACAACACCCTTCCAGGTAATACTAGTTTTTATACAGTACGTACAGAACATCACCCTCTTCCAGGTAATACTTGGTTTTTTTTTAGTATGTACAGAAGACAAAATAACTATAAATACTTGAGTACTATTATGTGTTTTATGTTACAGATGGCTTCAACTGGGTGTTTTATGTTACAGATGGCTTGTACTAGGTGTTTTATGTTACAGATAGCTTGTACTATGTGTTTTATGTTACAGATGGCTTGAAGTAGGTATTTTATGTTACAGATGGCTTGAGCTATGTGTTTTATGTTACAGATGGCTTGTACTGTGTGTTTTATGTTACAGATGGCTTATACTATATGTTTATGTTACAGATGGCTTATACTATATGTTTATGTTACAGATGGCTTGTACTATATGTTTATGTTACAGATGGCTTGTACTATATGTTTATGTTACACATGGCTTGTACTATGTGTTTATGTTACAGATGGCTTGTACTATGTGTTTATGTTACAGATGGCTTGTACTATGTGACTGTTAGAGCACTGAATGATGTACAGTATGGCGGACCACTGACTACAACAATTTGTCACTCGACTCCATTTGCCATTGACAACACAAAACCTTTCGTCCACGAAGTGTTCAACGTGAAGTATGATGAAGAAACTCTCATTGTTAGTGCCCAGTACAATGCTACGTAAGTTTTTAATTACTTATTTTGTAATATTCTTACATCTTTTTATTTTGTGTTGAGATAATGAATAATGTGGTGTGTGTATGCATATATATATATAAACACTGATTATATGAGAGTAAGTGTGTATTAGATGTGAGTTGTATGTGTATATATATGTGTGTGTGTATATATATATATACACACACACACACATACAACTCACATATATATATACGTTTATGTATGAATATATCTTTGTTTTGTTTGTATGTATCTATGTATTTGTGCATCTGTGTATGTCTGTCTATATGTGTATATACATACATATGCATGTATATTTAATGTATGTAATGTATATATATATATTCTTATTACACTACACATACATACACATGCACACATGTGTATATATATTTATACATGTTTGTTGACATGTATATTTATTTATTTATTTGTTTGTTTATTTATAATAACACTCACTTGTGCTGTGTTTCAGTGATGCCCAGTCACACATAAAGGAGGTAGACATTTGTATAGGTAAGACAACTAACAACTGTTACATCATGTCGTGGAAAAGACTTCAACATTCAGAGACTGGAGTCAGGTACAAGTTTAAAATTCCTGGAGGAATCCCAGCCTGGGTGAAAATCAGAGCTATCAACCACGGTACACAATTAATATTATTATTAGTAGAAGTAGTAGCAGAACAGACGTTGTAGTAGTAGTAGTATTAGTTGTAGTAATAGTAGTAGTAATAGAATTTGTAGTAGTAGTAGTAGTTATAGTAATAGTAGTAGTAATAGTTATAGTAGCAGTAATAGTAGTAGTAGTAATAGTAGTAGTAGTAATAGTAGTAGTACTAATAATAGTAGTAATAGTTGTAGTAGTAATTGCAGAAGTAGTAGTAGCAATAATAGTAGTAGTAAAAGTAGTATTGTTGTTGTTATTAATATTATTGATATTGTTATTGTTGTAATTGTTGTTTTCTTGTTGTTGTTGTTATTATTATTAATATTATTGATATTGTTATTGATAATAATTGAAACAAGAAAAAAGATAAATGCTTTTCTAAAATTTATGAACAAATATACAGAGAGACATATAACTGTTTATCTTGTTATATTATATACTTAACAAAATCTATTTAAAAAGGCTATTTAAAAAATCCATTATATTTGATATTATATATATATATATGCTTTACAAAATTCTGTGTATAAATTTTATCCTTGTTATTTGTTTTCTGAGAATGAACAAGTAAATGTTGCTGTTACTGATTTGTTTTCTGAGAATGAACAAGTAAATGTTGCTGTTACTGATTTGTTTTCTGAGAATGAACAAATAAATATTGCTGTTACTGATGTTTTCTAAGAATGAACAACAAGTAAATGTTGCTGTTACTGATTTGTTTTCTGAGAATGAACAACAAGTAAATATTGCTTTTACTGATTTGTTTTCTGAAGAATGAACAAGTAAATGTTTCTGTTACTGATTTGTTTTCTGAGAATGAACAACAAGTAAATGTTGCTGTTACTGATTTGTTTTCTGAGAATGAACAATAAGTAAATGTTGCTGTTACTGATTTGTATCTTACACAGTTGACTTGATGAAAATCCGTTCAGCTGACAGTCCAATCATCATTGACATCACGCCTCCCACCCCCGGCACTGAGAATGAACAACAAGGAACTGCATACAAACACTGATTCTTGACTAGACCATGAACAATACAGTGGTATGATACATAAATAAATAAATACAAATAAACAAACAATTAAATACAAATAACTAAATAAATAAATACATAAATAAATAAATACAAAAAAATTAAATAAATAAATACAATTAAACAAATAAATAAATACAGATAAATAAATAAATAAATAAGTAAACATGATCTTGATATAAATACAAATAAACAAACAAATGATTACATAATTTATAAATAAAAAATAAATAATTAAATAAAAAAAAAAAAAAATAAATAAATACAATTAAACAAATAAATAAATACAGATAAATAAATAAATAAATAAGTAAACATGATCTTGATATACTGTGAATAACAGGTCGAATGATTACATAATTTATAAATGAAAAATAAATAAAAATAAATAAATAAAAAGCTAAGGAAGTTAGTAAGTAAGTAAGTAAGTAAATAAATAAATAAATAAATAAATAAGTAAATGAATGAATGAAGAATTATGTGTGTGTATGTGTCCATAAAATTCCAGTGTATAACACAACTTTGAATACCAACATTGTTTTTACTACAGATTTTTCTTTAAAACATTTTGTTATAGAATTTTCAATATCTCCCTTACTGTTTCAATATCAAACATTTAGAAATGTTTTTGTAAGTAAAAACTATATTATTGTCTAATAATAGTGTCTTCCATCTTACTTACAATAGCTTCTAATACTTCCCCAGTATATTAAGTGACAAACTGCACTGTATCATATCACTATCCTGTAGGATTTCTGTATCTGGCTATCTGATAGATAACAAGCTATATTGCTAATTGCAGGTGTGTGCTACCTGGGCAGGTTTCTATGATGTGGAGTCAGGTATAGCGTTCTACTCGCTGGAGCTGCTGGACGAGACTAACACGAGTTTAGCAGAGTCGGGCGAAGTGTCCCGCCACACCCACTCTGCCTGTCTCCGTCCAAACTCCACCCTACAACACAACCACCTGTACAGACTGGTCACCTGGGCCAGCAACGCAGGACACAAACAACTCAACTCTTCAGCCGAGTCTGACGGAAGTAAGTCTACTGTTTAATATGTATATACAGAGAGAGAGAGAGAGAGAGAGAGAGAGAGAGAGAGAGAGAGAGAGAGAGAGAGAGAGAGAGAGAGAGAGAGAGAGAGAGAGAGAGAGAGAGAGAGAGAGAGAGAGAGATTAATTAATTTAGTTTCTCTTAATACCCAGCCTTTGTTGTTTTCTCTCTCATGATCTCGTTTGATCTCTCTTAATTTCTCAGAATATTTTGTCACTAATAGTGTGTTACATAATTATTACTTTATGCTGGAGAATATTTTACATAGTGACAATTTATATTTTACATGAATCTTGATTAGACCTGTATTTCTCATTTTGGTTGATTTCTCTTTCTTTGTAAATTTTGTATCACTAATTCACTTTTCATACAAAATATATAACATTACTTTTTCTTGTGGAATATTTTAAGTATTTCCAATTTACAACAATTTCATTACACCTGTTTTCATTACACCTGTACATGTGTTTGTATCACAGTTCTGGTCGACCTGACTCCGCCTGAGCTAGGTGAAATCATTGATGGCAAAGTGCCTGGTTTTGTTGATGTGGAGTATAGTCTCCATAGAGCCACAGTCGCAGCTCAGTGGAGAAATTTCACAGATCCAGAATCTGGTATAGAAGATTATGAACTGCAAATAACCCGAGCAAAGTGAGTCTGTTGATTTTTTTTTTTATTTCTGTTTTTAATAATATTATATATTTTAAAATGTGTTTAAAATAATGTTGGAAAATAATTGCATATGTTTTTTGTTTGTGTGTGTGTTTGTGAGCCCATATAGAAAGATTTGTTATTATATATTGTAATAAAAGAAATATTATTTTATATTCTTTATTTATAAAAAAAATTCCACATGAAAGAAGTTAATCAAAAAAATTGTTTTTCCTTTTGTTTATCATTTATTTATATAAAGATATATTTTCATACTTACCTAAATTCATATCTGCCTATCTACCTATTTCTTATTTACCTATCTATTTTACCTCTTTAACCTGTTTTTATTTACCAATTTACCTACATATGGGTCACAGGAACATGGGTAGGAACTACGACATCATCAAGAAGTGGCAGTCGGTCGGTGACGATGCAGCTCAAGTGGAGTGGCACCACTTCCATCTGAACCACCGCGATGTTGTCAAAACGACATTGAAGGTGACAAACAACGCCCTCAACACCGTGGAGATGCAGTCATCAGGGTTTGTTGTTGACCTCACTGCGCCGTTCGTAGTCTGTCTGAATGATGGGGGTGTTGACGAAGTTGATGTTGAGTTTCAGGTAATGTCAGCTTTGTATTATTTCAATATGTAAATATTAAGGTGTGCCATTTGTTTGTTGTATTTTTTTGATTCTAAATAAGAATTATTATGATGATAATTCAAAAAATGTTTTGTTAAATCATTATAGACCTTATCAAGAAGATATATAAGAAATGATGACAATGATAAATAATAATAATTTTAATGATAATGAAGCTGATAAACCATGATGACAATAATGAGAACAGTGATATTGATAATGATTGATAATTATGTTAATAATAAAAATGATGATGATACTACTACTACTACTACTAATAATAATAATGATGATGATGACAAAAATGTTAATAGTAATTACCAAAAAAATAGTATTGTGATAATGATAAATAATAATAACACTAGTACTAGTTATGATAATGTTAAATAATACTTAAAACAATGATGATAACAAATATTTAATTTTGTGCTATAAAAATTCTCTTATGGAAACATTTTTCAGAAAATTATATCTAATTAGAGCACACATGGAAAGGAAAGATATAATTTTTGTACATGGAAGAAATTGTTATCATCCTTTATTTCTGAACAAAAACATTGATCATAACAGTTTTTTAATTTGTGAAAAGATTAAATTGCTTTTTCAATGCTAAAAGCAGAACATTTTCAACAAACAATTTTGTTTTCTTTGTTCAGAGTTCTACATCTGAACTGAAGGCAAATTTTAAGTTTGTGGACTCTGAGTCAGGTGTCGATTATTTCAAGTATCAGGTGTTTGAAATGTTTGGAGGAAATAAACATCAGTTCCACCCAGGTAAGTACTGTCTTGTTCTGTAACTTTGGTGATATACACAGTCTAAGTAATCACTTAGTCTCTCTCTCTCTCTCTCTCTCTCTCTCTCTCTCTCTCTCTCTCTCTCTCTCTCTCTCTCTCTCTCTCTCTCTCTCTCTCTCTCTCTCTCTCTCTCTTTTGACAACTCTAAACAAAACTTCAAAAACAGCAAAACATGCAGTCAGATGACTGTATATGATTACATCACCAGTATAGCAAAATGGCAGTTTGATAAAGATACTTTTGACTCAGCTCTATTGCTATACTCTGTTATTAGTCATGAATGATGAGCAAGTAAACAGTTAAAACACACTTTGGAAGATACAAGTGTGTTTAGACTTTGACTAGATGTTCACTTTAACTTATAGCACAATATTATTATTTAGTTTTAATAATGCAAATAAAAATATATTTATCAGTTTAAATGTTACAGTAATAAATACATACCATTTTGCTTATGTAAATTTGTATTCCCAACAAACATAAATAAATTTGGTAAGTTCTATTTAACTAAAAGTATATAAAATTTTATAATTTTAACAACATATTAATTCAATCTTCTTTATTAAAATATGTCAACAAATATAAATAAAAAACATTACAGATACACACAAATAGACACACACACACACACACACACACACATGCATATTCAAACTAATTTTATTTGAATATTCAAACCAGTTACATTATTTATAAATTCACATTTTCAATTAGATAACACAATTATACTTCTGTTTCTCAGTTGCTCTAAATGAATGGATTAAGATTGAAGATGCTGCAAGCAGGACGTTGACAACATCCAGTCTGAGTCTGAAATCAGGAGCCATGTACACCATCCGTGTAGCTGCTGTTAACAGAGCAGGCTCTGTGGCCATCTACATCACTGATGGCGTTGTTGTTGATGATACACCTCCTGATGTGAGTTTCTTAACATCTGTTGTAAATAAAATAAAATGTATGTGTGTCTGTGTGTAGGTGTGTATGTGTTAAATATAAGCATTATTTATTTTTTAATTATATGTTTATTTTTGTGTATGAATATGTACATGTGTATTTCGTGTATATTTTATGTGTGTGTTAAATATTATTATTTATTTTTTAATTACTAATGTTTTATTTAAGATTCCTAAAATTTACTTCATAACATCTTTTCTCTTGTCCTCTCCCTCTTTCTTTTTCTCTATCTCTCCTTCCTTTCTTTCTGTCATTCTTCCTCTTAACTTTTTCTCTTTCACCCATCTCCATCTCTCTCTTTTCCTTTCTCTGTCTCATTCTTTCTTTTTCTCTGTCTCTCTCTTTATCTCTCCTGACCTTAGAATATATGTCATATTTTACATATTTTACATTATTACATTGATATTGTGAGGATTCAAAATAGCTGTTTTCTTATTGAAGATACTGTACTGAAGTATTATTGTATATCGCTTGCTTAGATCAAGCACCTAGCATTTGTATTTATTTATCTGTTTATTTATTTTACAGCTAAAGTGGGTTCATGTGGGTATATTTGAGGGAGATGAAGAAGAAATTGTAGATGGGAAAATCATACAACAAGATCCAAATGGCATCAAAGCGACATGGTTTGCTGTTGATGCTCAGAGCAACGTTGCTGGTTACAGTGTGGCTGTTGGAACAACTCCAGGTTTGAATAAATTAACTTTTAATACTTACTTGAGTGTTTTAATGTTGACAGATACCACAAATCTAATGTGTGTTCGTGTGTGTGTGTGTGTGTGTGTGTGTGTGTGTGTGTGTGTTTGTGTGTTTTAGAGAGAGAAAGAAAGAGAGTAAGAGTGAGAGAAAAAGAAATAGATTGAGAGAGGAAGGAGATAAAAAAAGAAAATAGAGAGAGGGAGAGAAAGAGAGAGACAGACAGACAGACTGACAGAGAAAGAAATAATAGTGACACAATAAATGAAAAAAAGCAGTAATAAAAAAGAATGAACTCAGTCTGATGTGAATTTTTGCAGGTGGTACTGACATCATGAAGTGGAGAGATGAAGGCAACAAGAGAGACAGATACATAGATGGACTGAGTCTTGTTGACAACAAAGTTTACTATGTGACAGTCAAAGCTGTGAATGGGGCAGGAATGGAGAGTAAACAAAAAACATCAAAACCCATTTTAAAAGTACAAGAAGACCAAGCAGGTATGCACAGTTCTTTAAATAACTTGAACCCAGTTTTATATCTACAGTTATTAGATTATTAGATATTATTTATTTAATAACATTTATATAGAAGAGGTAACTGCTGCAGTTATCATTTACCAATAAGGGATTTCACTGCATTTATTGTTGTCATCTATCATTCAATTTACTTTTTTATTCTTTTTTCAAGTATTCATCCTTTCATCATTCATTTATATTCATCCCTTCAATTGATTTCAGGTGTTGTTGTGGATGGTGCTGACTCCACAGAGAATGCTGACGACTTCGACATTGGTGTGGACGTTGATTATCAGAAAGACTTCAGCACAGTAACTGTTCAGTTTAAAGGTTTCACCAGTCATGAACATGGAATAAAAAAGTTTGACTGGGCCATTGGAACCACAGCTGGAGGAGAGCAGGTTCAACCCTTCATGATGGCTGGTTTAGTGCATGAAGAAAAACAGAGTGATGTTGCTGGAAATGGTAAAAAAACAAATAATTGTTCAGAGAATGGCAGTTGTACATTTGAATTGTCTTGTCAGTATTTCTTTATATTTTTATTTGAAGTGTTGTTTTGTTTTCTCATTAGTGTTTATCTATTCTTTTTGTCTTTTGTCTTTAATATATTTTTCAGTTTATTTATTTATTTAGTAAGTTAATTATTTATATTTTTATTTAAAGTGACATTCTTTTTGTTACGTTGTTGGTTTTTAGTATTTAATATTTTTTTTGTGTGTTTTTTCATTTATTTATTTATTTATTTACTGATTGATTAATATTTTCATTCAAAAGTAATTTTATTGTTCTTTTATTTCATTTTCTATTTCATTTATTAATATTTTTATATTTTTAAGTATTTTTAGGCAGCTGTAGTAACATTATAAACACTAAAACATTAAGACACTAAACAAAACACTTTCAATATGATTTTTAATATAAATTTTACTTTATTTGTTGAATGTTTTTCCAGGGATTGCCTCGGCTGGGTTTGGCCAGGCGGTGCTGCCTCTGACCGAGGGGCTCAGATACTTCACCACAGTGCGAGGAATCACAAACCTTGGCAACATCCTTCACTCCGTGTCCAACGGGTTCACTGTGGACATCACACCTCCAGTGATTACTGTGGAAAGGTTTGTCTTGTTTACTAAACTATCAAAAACAAACAAGTGTCCACAGAATTCATATCAAAAATATACAAACTATAATTTGAATTTAGAATTCTCAGAATAGAACCCTAAACAGTCTGTCTGTCTGTCTGTCTGTTAATTATAATACTCACAAAAAAAATGGCCACAGAATAAACATACAAACTATAATTTGAATTTAGAATACTCAGGAAAAAGTGCTAAATTGTCTGTCTGTCTTTTTAAAATGAAAACAGTAACATTAGTAATAATAAAAAGAACATCTTGTGTCAGTGTGTCTGTAAATAATCTGTCAATCTATATATTTATCTATTTGTTTATTTATCTATGTCTAAATCTGGATTTTTGAAAACAGAAAATGCCTGTATATATTATAAATATATATGATTTGTTATTTGGAATATTCTCAAAAAATAACTAAATGGTAACAGAATATATATTTTAAAATTTAAAATTTAGAATGCTTACAAAAAAATGGCTACAAACATTTTGTTATCCTTATAGAATAATTTGTATTTAGAATACTCTAAAACTATTAAAATGATTCTATAATTCACATTTAGAATACCACACAAAATAAAATACCAAATATTTTCAAAAAATGTCTTCACTGCTTGATTCTGTATCAGATGTTTCTTTCCTACAAAACAAATAATTTAAAATTTCTAATTCCAAAACAGCAAAATTTTGTATTAAAATGTCTAAAACTTTATCTAGTTAAACAGCTATCAATATGTGGGGATTTTAAAATATTTTTCTCACCATTGTCACCAGAATAATTAACTTGTTAAATATTCATTACATATTTATCTTTTTTTTTTTTAAATTTTATATTTTATAAATATGGGTTTTTTCACAAATCATAATTAAAAAAACAACAACAGTGTTGTCTAAAAAAATTAAAGTCTGCAATATTCATTTTTTATATATATATATTATTTTTTTTTAAATGCTATTTTCCTCAGTGTTGCCTCTCAGGGTGTGAAGTCACCAGGAGAGGGGACGGTGTACCAGGAAGAAGACAACATCAACGCTGTGTGGACAGCCACAGATAAACAGAGCAGAGTGACATCTGTCAAGTACTCATTCGGAACATTCCCGTACGGGACAAACAGCAAGGAGCTGGACAGTGTCGCGTTCAGACTGAGTGGTCAGGTGTCCTTGACCACGGGTTTCACCCCTTTACCTAGTGGTTAGTTAGTGTTTAGTACTAGTTTGCTAGCTACATGGATAGTTATTAGTACTAGTTTGTTAAATAAATGCATAGTTTATTAGTACTAGTTTGTTAAGGAACAGTATTCTATTTGTTAATATTTAGAAATCTTTATTAATCATGAACAGTTTTTTTTTTTTTTTTTTTTATAAATTAAAAGTTATAGATATCTTATTACCTAACAAATAATTTAAAAAAAGAATAAAAAGTTAAAATGATTACATCCATTATATATTAACTAAATTTCCTTGTAAACAGCAAAGTTTTCTTAATGTTACTAAGAATATGGGTAGTATTGATGTTAACTAAAACTATAGATAATTTGTTACCTAACAAAAAATTAGGTAACAAATTGTCCTAAAGTTAGTGATAATAGCAAAGTTTATTAATATTATAATAAATGATTAATTTAATTACTTAATTAGTTATTAATTAGCAGAATGAAGGTCAGTTTGATCTTTTTTTCAGGTATTCCAAATATTCTGACTGTGGTAGCTGAGAACGCAGTGGGACTCATCTCCAGAGTGTTCTTCCCAACCGTTGTCATAGATACCTCTCCACCTGTAGCAGGTATTGTTACCTGTCCTGCATATATACAGGTAATAATTACTTTTATCTTTGTCTAAACAAATGATTTATGTTTATCTACATTTCTGGGGTGTAAGGGAGAATGGGAAGTGAGTGAGGGGACAGAGTGAAAGAGTGAGAGAGAGAGAGAGAGAGAGAGAGAGAGTGAGAGAGAGAGAGAGAGAGAGAGAGAATGAGAGAGAGAGAGAGAGAGAGAGAGAAATTTTAACATTTGTTAAACTTAGATCAAAAGGCAAGTATTTCTATTAATTTATTTGTTTACAGGTTTATTCAGTCAGTTCACTCACACACTGACATACACTGTTGATGTATTTATTATTTATTTGTTTACAGGTTGATTCAGTCAGTTCACTCATTGACATACACTGTTGATGTATTTGTTATTTGTCTGTTTACAGGTTTATTCAGTCAGTTCACACATTGACATACACTGTTGATGTATTTATTATTTGTTTGTTTACAGGTTTATTCAGTCAGTTCACACATTGACATATACTATTGATGTATTTATTATTTATTTGTTTACAGGTTTATTCAGTCAGTTCACACATTGACATACACTGTTGATGTATTTATTATTTGTTTATTCAGTCAGTTCACTCATTGACATACACTGTTGATTTATTTATTTATTTGTTTACAGCCACACACACCCATAGAGTGTTCATGGGATGGATTCTTTGACAAGGAGAGTCAGATAACTGAGATAAGGTTTCAGATTGGATCAAAGGAAGGTTTGGCTGACGTTCTTGCACCTGTATCATTACCTGGGACAGTCTCTAAATATCAGGCAATAGGTAAAAATAATTTATTATAATCAGGTAGTGGTAGAAAGGTTTCAAAATAATTAATGAAAATTTAATAGATTAAGATATTGGCTTATTCAAAATCTTTTGAATATTTTTTTGATAGTTTGAAATAATGAATTTGTAAATAGCAATTTTCTGGATTTGAACCAGAATGTTTCACACAAAAATCCAATTGTTAGAAATATAAAATTTTATAACAGAAGTATTATAGCAAATAAAGAACTAACTATTCAGATTAGTTAATGTTGTTTTTTTAAAGAAATTTACATTTGAAAAACCAAATGAAAATCTTCAACTGTTTGGATTATGTTATAGTGTTAAAAAAACAGCATATTTTGTTTTGTTATCACTCTTCTGTCATGTTTTGGGGATTTTATTGGAATTTTTTGTCTGTTATTTTTGTTTTTATCTCTCATTTTCCTTCTTACACTTTTATTCTAGATTTTGGAGTTTTGTTTCTGTTTATTTTATTTTATTTTATTTTAATTTTATTTATTTATTAATTTTTATAATCTATTATTTATATTTATTATTATTATTATTATTATTATTATTATTATTATTATTATTATTTTGTTTTTATTTTTAACTTATCCAGCTTATTCCTTCTTACAGGTCTGGATTTAAATTTAAACCACAAGTCAAAATACTTTGCCACAGTAACTGCAATAAACATACTGGACCAGTCAACAGCTGTGTCATCAAAGCCGATGTCAGTAGACACCACACCACCAGTTGCTGGCACCATTGTTGAACTGCGCAGCGTCTATGTCATTGACACAACCAGCGACGTTAACACTGAAATCATGAATCCATTCAAGTGTAACACACAAGAAGGTCAGTGACCTGTCAATCCCATAATGCAACAGCTGCTATGGCTCTATTTTTTTTCAGTTAACCTTTTATATTTTAGTGGGGTTTTGGGTTTGTTTTTTTTTGTAGATCAATCCCATAATGCAACAGTTTGCTGTTCTAATGTTATGGCTACTTTTTTTTTACAATTAATTTTCTGTTTATATTTAATTTGTAGATCAATCCCATAAGCCAGCAACAAAATGTTTTAGAGTTGTGGCCCTTGTTTTAATATTAACTTTCTGTTTGAGTTTAGCAGTTGCTTTTCTTCTACAAGTAAATCCCATAATGCAACAGTCGGATGTATTAGTATTATGGTGGCTTTTTTGTAATTTATTTGAGCTTAATTGTCTTTTACCAATCAATCCCATAATGCAACACTGAAATATATTTTCCTTTTTATGTTTAATACTGAAAATATTATATAAGTAAATCATATAATGCAATAAAAGATGTTTTACAGTTATAAATCTTTTTATTACCTTTCTGTATATTTCTAATGGCTGATGTTCTGCAAAGTCTATAAACTTATTTATTTTCAAGATGGAGACTGCAGAGAACTTCTTTCTTCTTTTATTTATTTATATATTTATTTTGTTATATTTTATTTTTTTTTATTTATTTCTATTCTGTTAAACATACTACCTTCACATCTGACTGCTGTTTCAAAATTTCACAAACAGGATAACACACACCAACAATTTTTGTATGACATTGTTCTTATTGAAATAACTGTAACACACCAGTGTTGTGTATTTCAGAGTGTGCTGGTATGGACAGTGTATGTCATCAGTCTTACACAAGTATATCTGTAGCTTGGCAGGGGTTCAACGACCCCGAAACAGACATAGTCAGGTGAGAAAATAGTTGACAAGATAATACTATATTCTGTATATACCTTAATATATATATACAAATTCTTTTTTTTTTTTTTTTTTTTTTACTTTTAATGTTCAGGTGAAAATTAATTTCACAATAGTATTGTGTTACTTTTCCTTTATGATTGTTTTATTTTATTTTTCAGGATATGATAAAATTTTATATTACTTGACATGTAAATAGTATGATTTTACATTTCTAAGATATAACAATACATTTATGTTATAATGTACATTACATTATACCAAATTACATCTAAGTAATTATGTAAGTTACATTCACATGATACAATGTTACATTTTGTTTAATTACATTTACATAATAAATTTTACATTATGTCTTTATGTTAGTTACATTTACATGATCATTTTACATTATATCATTATTTTAGTTATATGTTTAAGTTACATTCACATCACTTTAAAGCTACATTTTATTTTTGATTTTAAAATATAATAATTATTTCTATTTTGCTATTATCTGATAAAATCAGATAAATTAAGACAACATTAACATTAGGATAACATACCTGTAATTAATACTAACTTTGGTTATTCCAGGTATCAGGTGGCTGTAGGGAACACACCTGGGGGAGGCCAGTTAAAGCCTCTGTTTGATGTTCCACTTGATAAGCACTACCTCACCATACAGGGTGTGGTCCTGAAGGGGCAGCGTCAGGTTAGTTTTCACATATTTCTTAACAAATGTGAGGTTGTTTGGGGGGGTCTAGAGGAGGGGTCCAGGGCCCCCTTCCAAATTTGACTAGTGCCCCTTTTATTTAGGTTTTTTTTTATAAATATATTAGAAAATATAAATTTAAGTCAATGAATAGAAAACTAGAATACCTCTGCCAGTGTCCCTGTTGTAGCACTGTTACATTGAGGTCCATGTGAACTGTGTGTAATTTTTCAACAGTGCCTTTTTCTTAATGTTATGTTGCCCTTTTTGTCATGGACCCCGAACCTCATCAGAAAAGCTGGACCCACCCCAGGTTGTTTTTTTACTGTGATATCAGCAAAACTAATGTTAAAAAATGAGATTAAGTCATATTCAGATAGGAGATTGTTTTGAAGTCTTAAAACAAAAATTAATGTAAGATCATTTACAGTTAACGTCTGTACAAATACAAAGTTTTGTTTAAAGTTGTGGAAATCTTTAAATAAAATAAAATTAGGTTAGGTCATTTAAATTTTACTTCTATACTTTTATGCAGATATGAAGTTGTGTTTGTTTGATATCTTAAAAAAATGAGGATAGGTCATTTAAACTAATAATCTATGAAAATATAAAATTGTGTTATTTAAGTTTGATACCTAAAACAATATGAGGCTATACTATATATTTTAAATTTAATGTCTCTTTATTGATAAAAGATAGTTTTGTACATTTAGTTCAATGTTTACTTAAATCTTAATGTTTTAATAATAATAGTTTCATTTATTATGTTGGTATCTAAACCAAGGAAGGTTAGTTGACTTAGTTTTAATATCTAAATATGAGCTTAATTAAATATCTACAGGTATAAATACGGTTTTTAGGCCTTTTAATGTCTAATGACAGTTTACTATAGGACTTGAATTCAGATGTTTGATAAAACAGTTTGAAATCCTGTTAGCTAAATAAATAAATAAAATTAAGTTTTTCACTTTCTGTACTAAACAACACATATGTGAGTTGTAGAGTCCTGAAACAAACTCATTACACTGTTTCTCAATATTCTACTTTATTACTATTATTATTATTATTGTTGTTGTTCTTATTATTTTTATTTTTTATAGGTCTTTGTTACCATCCAGGCTACCAATGGGGCGGGGCTAGCTACCACGGCAACGTCCAATGGAGTGTTTATGTCATACCTGAGCCAGGGGGAGGAGCCGCTGTCACCGGTGGCAGTGATGGACACAGACAGTGGGGACGTTGATGTGTAGGAATTAATTTTGTTAAAGAGAATCACTCAGTTAATTATCAGCTTTATTGTCATTTTGAGTTTTATCTTTATTGCAAGTTAAAATCATTATTGTTATGAATATAATCATTGTTGCCATTATTATCATCATCATAATCATTACCATTTGTGTGATTATAATTATACTCATTATTTTATCATTATTTTTATAATTATCATAATCTCTGTATACAACCTCATTATCATCATCATTATTGTTATTTTTCATTGTCACAAATATTTATTATTATTATTATAATTATTATTGTTGATGTTATTGTTTTTGTTATTATCATTATGTTATTATTATAACGATTATTATTATTAATATTATTATAATTATTATTATTATTATTACTATTATTGTTATTATTACTATTATTATTATTTTATTATTATTATCATTATTGTTATTGTTATTATTGTCATTGTTATTGTTATTGTTATTATTACTATTATTATATTATTATTATTTTGTTATTACTATTATTATTATTACTATTATTATTACTATTATTATTATTATCATTATTGTTATTATTGTTATGATTATTATTGTCATTGTTATTGTTATTGTTACTGTTACTGTTATTGCCATTGTTATTGTGATTGTTTTTGTTGTTATTATTGTTACTGTTATTGTTATTGTTATTATTGTCATTGTTATTACTATTATTTTATTTTTATTATTATTATTATTTTTATTTATTTATTATTATTATTATTATTATTATTATTATTATTATTATTATTATTATCATTATTGTTATTATTGTTACGATAACTATTGTCATTGTTATTATTATTGTTACTGTTATTGTTATTGTTACTGTTACTGTTATTGCCATTGTTATTGTTATTGTTATGTTATTGTTGTTGTTCTTAGAGATTTTCAGACGAGTACTGCGAAGCTGAGTGCCAGGTGGGAGGTGCTGGGTGACCCGTGTCCAGTGGTCAGGTACGAGTGGGCCGTGGAGAGAGCAGATGGTTACCTCACACAGGAGTTCACTGACACAGAGGGTAAGCAGAACCCCTCCCCTAAAACTTGCCTGGGTTGTGTGGAAGTTAACACAAAGATTTTTGTGTTTGCACACAGAGCTAAATATGCTGGTGTAAAACTCAAAATGTCAAATTTCTTATTTGTATGTCAAATAAAAAACTAAACCTAAATATGTTTTTTGATAATAATTTTTATGTGAAAAAAGAAACAACTTTAATACAGCTTTTTATATATCCAAGTTTTATTATTTAAATTTTCCTCTGAAGATCAACCTTTGCTAATAATGATATAGTAATAAATGTGTTAGTATTTTGAGAGCATATATTTATTAAAAATTGAATATATATATATATATATTCATTCCTATATTCAATTTATAATAAATTATGACATTCTTTAATTTATTTTATTTTATTATTGCAAAACTGTATACATTTTATGCATTTTCTGGAGGTTTTCTATGTTGCTGTTGTTTTTACACAATTTTATATTTAAATTAAATTTACTCTGTTTTTGTGACTAATTATAAATGATACACTTTCAAATCACAGGTCGATTATATGGCATCAACGATGACCTTGATATGTCAAATTTGGAGAGGTACTATGTCAAAGTTCGGGTCACCAACAAGGAGGGATTTACATACACGATCATGTCAAATGGAATCACAATAGAGGAAGAACCACTGAAACCAGGCAATGTCTACGTTGGTTCAGTGACAGGTTTTAACTTGAAGATGTTACCTACAAAGAGGAAGGTCACTGCAAACTGGGACAGCTTTGGTGATGATGGCATTGTAGTTGATCCAAATGAGTTCATTAAAGCTGGTAAATGTTGTTAATTATTATTATTATCATTGCTGTTGTTGTTGTCGTTGTTAATATTACTTTTGTTGTTGTTTTTATCATTATTATAATTATTGTTAATATTGCTGTTGCTGTTGTTGGTTTTGTTGACCTTATTATTATTATTATTGTTATTATTACTATCATAACTGCTATTATTATTATTGTAATAACTAGTTCTTTAATAAGTAGACTAATTTATCATAAATATAGTTCTGTCCCAAATTCTGGGTCAGTGATAAAAAATGCAGAAATGTATTTAATCATCGAACCTTTTCATTATTCAAAGTGATTGAAAGAAACACACACACACACACACACACACACACACACACACACACACACCAGTATTATTCATTTAAATGAATATTTCATATTAATAATGTACAAAACTGGAAGATATTTTCATGCTTATAAAAATATTTATTTCTCTGACTGTAGAAGACAATTCTGTGTCTGACAAAACCAAACCCACAACAAACCAGGAAATAGCATTTTACGAACTGGCAGTGGGAACAGACCGACGATTTCCTAAAACACGTGACAACATCATCCCCTTCACCAATGTCGGCATGAACAAGACACACACGTTTTACGACATCGACGTCCTCGTGCCCATTGCGGCTGTCTACTACTTCACAGTGAGGGCTCACAGCAAGTCGGGGGCCAAGGCAGAAATCACATCCAACGGCTTCTCTGTGGGGTACGAGGGAACAGTGACAGGTTTGTGTTCATTTGTCAGCTGTCTGTCTGTCTGTCTGTGTGTCTGTCTGTGTGTTTGAGTGAGAAGGAAAGAAAAGGGAGGTAGATGGACAGAGGGACAAAGAGAGAAAGAGAAGTATAAAGAGATATAGAAGAGAAAGCTAGAAGTAAACAGAAAAATGATAGAGAGAGAGAGAGAAACTAATAAAAATAAGTACATACAGGTCAGTGGCTGTTGGAATGTCTGTGTTTTGTCCCACTAAATACCATTTCTATAAATGTTTATTTGTTATTGTGACAAACACTTTTCAATATTTGCCACATTCCTTTCTTGTTGTTTTTCTGCTGTTTATTAAGCAGAAAACTCAAAAACTCTTTATATCATTATTATTCTGGTTTAGCTTCCATTGAGAAATTTATCATAGGACATGTGATAAAGAACAATTTTGATTGTTGTTGTCACTGTTATTAATATCTGAGGTCAGTGTTTAAACATCTGTTATTATACTTGACTACAGGAGGAAAGATAACCATGCCTAGTTACGTGAATGTACTTGATGTACTCGACATACAGTGGGACGGATTCATGTCTGAGATCGGCATCATGATGTACTACGTCGGCGTATCATCAACTACAACACCAGCAGACAACCACACCTGTAGAGATTTTGTTAGTAAATTTTCTTTTTAATTTGTGTTTTATTTCTAATGTTATTGTTGTGTGTTCTGTTTCAATGTATGTGAAATGTGTTTAAATATGAATTTGTGATTAATATAATTTAACTGGGCAAAACTAACTGTTTCATTAGTAGATAGGTTTCTGTTTGGCTGGTGAAACTTTGTTTTTAGAAAGACATGTGTTTGTACATGTTTATGTTGTGTGTGTGTGATATAAAGAGGGATCACTAATTTACTATGTGTTTATTTGTAGACTGAAGTATATTAATTTACTATGTATTTATTTGTAGACTGAAGTATATTTATTTACACACTAATTTACTATGTATTTATTTTGAAGTATATTTAGACATTAATTTGAAGTTATATTTTACATATTAATTTACTATGTGTTTTATTTGTAGACTGAAGTATATATTTATTTTAGACTATATTTTTATTTGTAGAGATATACTGTATTTAGTATATTTACTATGTATTTGTAGACTGAAGTATATTTACTATGCATTTGTAGACTAAAATATATTTACTGTATTTATTTGTAGACTGAAGTATATTTACTATGTATTTATTTGTAGATGGAAGTATATTTATTTACTATGTATTTATTTGTAGACTGAAGTATATTTACTGTGTATTTATTTGTAGACTGATGTATATTTACTATGTATTTGTAGACTAAAATATATTTACTGTGTATTTATTTGTAGACTGAAGTATATTTATTTACTATGTATTTATTTGTAGACTGAAGTATATTTATTTACTATGTATTTATTTGTAGACTGAAGTATATTTATTTACTGTGTTTATTTTATTTGTAGACTGAAGTATATTAATTTACTATGTATTTTATTTGTAGATGGAAGTATATTTATTTACTATGTATTTATTTGTAGACTGAAGTATATTTATTTACTTTATGTTTACAGGCTAAAGTATGTTTACTATGTATTTATTTGTAGACTGATGTATATTTACTATGTATTTATTTGTAGACTATTTATTTAAAATATATTTATTTACTTTATGTTTATTTGCAGGCTAAAGTATTTATTATGTATTTGTAGACTGAAGTATATTAATTTACTATGTATTTATTTGTAGACTGAAGTATATTTATTTACTATGTATTTATTTGTAGACTGAAGTATATTTATTTACTTTATGTTTATTTGCAGGCTAAAGTATGTTTACTATGTATTTATTTGTAGACTGAAGTATATTAATTTACTATGTATTTATTTGTAGACTGAAGTATATTTATTTACTATGTATTTATTTGTAGACTGAAGGTGGTAGTTTGTCAGAGGGAGATATAAATAAAATATTTGATATTGTGGTCATACACAACATTGGTAAAGACATGTTTGCTAAACTGAAGAATCTCACACTTGAACAGAATACAGTCTATTATACCTGGGTTATTGGTGAGAAATCTTTACTTAAATATTTTATTCATTTAACATCATTTAAATTCATTACAGAAAAATAATCATTTTGAGTTTCAGAGTCAAAATCAATTTTTTTTTTTTTTTTTTTTATGTTATTTTATCTTATTTTATTTTGTTTTATTTATTTATTTTAATTGTTTTTAATTTTTGTATTTGTTTATTTATTTGTTTATTTATTTATTATTTATATTTTTATTTATTATAACAATTTTGTTTATCTTTATTGGTGTTAATTATGGCTTTTAAACTGTCATGTTATTTTTATTTATTTTAAATTTAGATTTTTAAATCTGTTTTTAATTGTTATTACAGAGGTGAGATAATTAATTGTTTATTTTGGGCAGAGTTTAATTGTTATTGTACAGGTGAGGTAATTAATTGTGTATTTACTCTGCAGGTGCTGATTTATCAGGTAAATGTAACATGGCAAAGTTTAATTGTTATTGTACAGGTAAGGTAATTAATTGTGTATTTACTCTGCAGGTGCTGATTTATCAGGTAAATGTAACATGGCAAAGTTTAATTGTTATTGTACAGGTGAGGTAATTAATTGTGTATTTACTCTGCAGGTGCTGATTTATCAGGTAAATGTAACATGGCAAAGTTTAATTGTTATTGTACAGGTGAGGTAATTAATTGTTTATTTATTCTGCAGGTGCTGATTTATCAGGTAAATGTAACATGGCAAAGTTCAGATTTCTCGTTGATGTTACTGAACCTGTTGAAGGAAAATTACGAACAGGACCCTACTACAACATGGTTTGTTTTGTTTACTAGTTTTATAAATATAAACCATTTGTCACCAGTAACTAAAAAAAAATAATTAATTAATCAAGAGAAAACTAAAGAACAAAAATATTGACTAGCATGCATATGCATGCACATAAATAAATAAAAATAAATTTGATAAAGTGAAATATATGTACAGAAAAAAATGCATCTGTGTACAAGAACATAAAATATATTGAAATTTAAAATTTAAAATAAAAATTAAATATTATAATTGATTAAGTTATTTCCAAACTAATATTATATAAGAAAAAAATAATAAATATAATTTTTTTTTAATATTTTTAAAACTGATATTTTAATTATAAGCTAACATTAAAATAAATAAAACATTAAAAAAGTATTATAACAAGTTATAATTAATTTGTAAACTGTTTAAATTTAACAAATCATTTAAGTTATCTAACTGGAATTTTCAGGTGTGAACTAGCTTGATAATTAAAACAAAAATTAAAAATTAAATAAATATATTATCTAACAAGATGTTTTAATTACAAACTAGCACCTGTAATTTAAAATCCATAAATACAATTTATGAAGTGTTATTTCTAAATTAAAGAAACTGACATATGCTGCTGTGAACAACATGCTTGATGTCACCTGGGAGAGTTACCATGACGATGAGTCTGGGATCAAAGCTTTTCACTTGACGCTGTTGAAGAGGTTGTCCTGCAGTGACAACACCAGTGAAGTAGTTGTCATTAAACCACTGAAACTGAGTTCAAATCTTGCCTCCTACAAGTTTCTTTTGGATTTCAATCTGCAGGTAAATTATAATACTTTATTTTGGTTTGTTCATTATTAAAAACATCTATAAAATTTATATATTTATATATATATATATGTATGTGAGAGTATGTAGAGAGAGACAGAAAAATAGCTAGATATATCTTCTATGTATGTGTGTGTGTGTGTTTATATATATATATATATGTGTATGTATGTCTGTACACACACATTTATATACATATATACACACATACGCATATTTACATACATACATATAAATAGACAGAGAGATAGAAAAACTTTCACAGTAATATTCTGTTGTAAAGTTTAGTTACCAAATTCACATTATTGATCTGTATATGTACATGCAGATATGTGTGTTTATTTATTTATTTATTTCCAGCCTAACTACCCATACTATGTGAGGCTGGTTTGTGAAAACGAGGCAGGTTTAACTGTTACTACATTATCTCCCCCTATCCTGTATGACGACACAAAACCTACAGCAGGAAGAGTCGTCAAGGGACATAACTTCCAAAGTGACATTGTGTGGTTTGGTTCAGTCTCCACATTTACAGGTCAGATCTTATAACTGGATTTTTAACTTTTATTATTGTTGTTATGGTTGCTAGTGTTATAATAATAATAATAATAATAATAATAATAATTATTATTATTATTACTTTTATTATAAAAATAGTGAGACATGAACTTAATTCAATTTTTATTCTAAATAATTGATAAATTAATATATTTAAAATACACTCACACACACTCACACACTCACACACATCACACACACACATACACACACACACACACACACACATTCATTTTCCTCCCTAGCAGATTTTAATACCCAGGCTGTTTTCTTTACCTCCCTATTTCATTATAATATTTAGGCTGTTTCCTTCACCTCCCTACACCTACTGGAACAGCCTGCCCAGCTACTAAGATGAAGTTCGATGCTAAAGACTGGAGTGTGCTGACATCTGACACAGTGTATGACACACAGAGAAACAAACTGGACTTGGAGTACAGTGACAAGTATGTGCACTTCGACTCGGAGGAGCTGAGGGTGAAACTAACACGAAGTGCAGGACAGAGAAAAATGATGTCAGGAGCTTACCACAGAAACGCTGACATGTTCTCTGGAGGGATGTACACTGTACGTGTTGTTTTAGTTGTTGTTGGTAATGATGTTGCTGCTGCTACTGCTGTTATTGTTGTCTTTGTTATTGCTGTTGTTGTTCTTAGTAGTAGTAGAAGCAATAGTAATAGTAGTAATTTGTGTTGTTGTGGAAGTAGTGGTAGTAGTAGTAGTGGTATCTGTCGAAGAAAAAGATGAAAAAGAAGTAGTAATAAAAACAGAAGTAGTAATAATAATATGGTATTTGAAGTAGTGGTAGTAATAGTAGTAGGAATTGAGGTAGTACTAGTACCAGTAATGGTAATAGTAGTATTAGAAGTTGTAGTAGAAGAAATAGTAATAGTAGTAATAATCACTGGTAAAAGTAGTAGATGTAGCAATAGAAGTAATAGTAGTTTAACAGTAGCTGTAATGTTAATAGTGGTAGCAGCAGTAGTAGTTAATAGCAGTAATAATAGAAGTAGTAACAGTAGAAGTAATAGCAATGGTAATAATAGAAGATGTAGCAGTAGTAATAAAAGTAATAGCAGTAGTTGATGTGGTTGTAGTAGTAGAAATAGTACCAGTAATAGTAATAGGAGTAGTAGTGGTAGTAGTAGTTGTGGAAGTAGTAGTATTACTTGTGGCAGTGAAGGTGATTGTAGTAGTAGTAATGGTAGTATAACAGCAACTGTATTTGTAATTGCTTGTAAAACAATCATATCTATTATATCATTTTATAGATGACATTGTTTATATTCTTTTTTAATTAGTAGTTCTGTTATAATGATCTCTATTTATATTTGTCTAGATTACAATAAAGGCTGCCAAGCCAGAGTTCAGCGCAAAGAGAAACTGGACATCTGATGACCAGGTGGTGACATCGGTCATTTTCTGGGATGACCCATCATCAAAACTGGATTACTTCCTTGACCTGGACTACACAGCTAAAGAAAACCTGGAAGATAAAAGCTGTGCTTGTTGTGATAATGAGCCTGTTGATACTCAGGTATTTCTTTTACCTTTCATCTCCTGGACACTTTTATTTAGCTGTTTCCCATTGCAAATAGTGCTCCACAGTTAATTTGTGAAAGAATATAGCATTCTCTTCTTGTTCTTACAATAGTGCCCAAAGCTACTTTTTAAAGATCATAATTATTTAGGTTTTTATGGGAAGGTGCATATCAGAGATTTTTTTTTGCTAATTAAGAAAGAATAGCTCATTATATGTTGGCAGCATGTTTATTATGTGTGGTTTAAGTTTATGTATAACACTATGTAACACACACTGAAATAAAATGTATCTTCCTTTACTTTCTAAATTTTAGTTTCCTTTTATTAGTTTCAGACTGTTAAAAATTTATTATTATAATAATTTATAATATAATTTCATTGAGGTTATTAGAATATTAAAGTATAAAAATATAATGATATGACAATGTATATAAATTATAAACAAATAGTTTTTTTGAATCTGTGGTTTCAGACCTGCCTGTGTGACTGTGTTAGCAGAACCCGGGTAAGGAGAAGTACACTGACAGGAGACAAGGAGTTTGTTGTGAAAAAACTCAACAAGGAGAAACAGACAAAACTAGAACTGTCAGGAAAACTAACAGATGACATTGTTGTAGAAGCAAAACAACTTCGTCGTAATTCTTGCGGCATGCAGCTGTATGGAGGTAAGGGAGACAACTCCTTAAATTTCAATACATGTTCAATTATCATTTTTTTGATGTACAGTCATTTAGATGATAGAAAGGAAACAACTTTATTTTAGAAACACATAATAATAATTCTTGTGACATACAGTTGTATATAAGTAATGGAGGGAAATAACTCTTTGTTAAAAATACCTGTGTAACTGGAAGGGAAATAACTCTCAAATTTAAATAGTTAATTATAATGCTTGAGGAACACAGTTGTTAGAAGTATAAAGGGAAATAACTCTTTCAGGTACAGTTGTAATATTTTTCGCCCACACTAAAGTGAGTTAATGATGGGAAATAACTTAGATATATCTGTATTGGTAATTCTTGTGGCAGTAATAAAGGAAAAATATCTAAAATTTAAATAAATACTTAAGGATATTCCTGTGATACACAGCTGTATTATTAAAAAAAATATTCATTTGTCCCAGACCTTCTTTTATTATTACTGATTTAGTCTTAAAATCTTTGGAATCATTTTCTGTTGATTCAAAAATGTATATGTAATTATATATATATTGCACTTCACATTGAAGGAGAAATGAGAAAAATAGTGGCATGGTGTGCTGCCTCAGAGGAGCTGCAGGAGCCTTTCGTGGAGGAGTACAAGTTGAACTTTGACCCAGCTGATGACTTCCATGTTTACACTTTGAATTTTTTTATTCGGAAAGATGAAGCCAGACGTTCTGAGGTAATTAATTTGATAATATTTGTACTGCAAAAATATATGTTGTTTTACATATACATGCAGGTACATATGGACATACAGATACTCACACAAACTCAAACACACAGACACACACTCATATAGATAGAGAAATACATACATCAACCCAAACAGTACATGTACATCAAGTTTATATATATAGCCTCAAAATCATATATTCATATTCGTAAATGTAAATCCATCCATATAAGTACATACATGCACAGACACACATGCAATAATCATGTAAATATATATATAAACACACATATATACACACAAAGATACACACTCATATGCATACAAATGAACAACCACACTTATACATGTAAATTTGTCTAAGTGTATGTGTATTGTGTGATTTTGTGTTTGTGTTTGTGTGTTTATGTCACACACATGTGTACATATATGCATAAACATCCACACACACATCATCATCATTACTATGGAAAATATTTATAAAAATATAAACTGTTACACACACATATTCCCCTGTACCACAATACCTTACCTAACTCATCACCAGGTAAAATATTTAAACTGTTTTGCAGGAGACGTGGTGTTTTAACATTTATGAAGGTGACAACCTGGCTACGGAGAACTGCGGCATTCCTCAACTTTCAAGCTCCACGCACCTCATCTTCACAGCCTGGAACTACAAGAACGCAGTCCCAGAAACCATCAGAGATGAACAAGACTTCCTCAAAGTGTGGCAGTCTACGGCAACGTTCAGAAATTTAGTTATGCCCCCTGACAGCAGGCTTCTGTGTCGTGCAGGTGAACCTTTCCGTGGAGGAAACAATGCAGTCATTGCATATGAAGCTGGAATTGGTTCAATGACTGGCAAAGACGATGTGTCAGCTTTTGTTAAGGTATGTGGAATTAGTTTGATGTTCATAGTTCACTAAAGGTGTATTCAAATTATGTGATTTATTAGAATTGTTTATTTAGCTGTGGTATCTCTGTTATGAAAAGATGTAAATAAGAATTTTATTTGTTTATTAGAGTTATAATCATTTTATGGTTATATTTACATATATATATATATATATATATAGCTATCATCGAGAGAGAGAGAGAGAGAGAGAGAGAGAGAGAGAGAGAGAGAGAGAGAGAGAGAGAGAGAGAGAGAGAGAGATCAGTATAATTATTTAGGGTAAAAGGATAATTATGTATATCTCATGTTTATTATAAATATTTCTGTGTAGATAAAGAAGATGTGTATACCGTGTGATCGTCCGTGTGGTCGTGTTGTTTGTGATGACAGCTGTAAACACAACGTCACACGTCTCATCACCTTTCAGCTGGACAGCCTCAGTCTGAAACCCACACAGATTGTTAATAAGAAGATTGAACCAATAGCTTACTTCCTTACTGGTGAGAATAACCAGTCAAAAGTTCTGTTACAGATTGTGACAATACTCATTATATGTAGCCATAAATGTTTATTTATTAATAATACTGGTGATGATGATGATAATTATGATGATTATGATGATATAAATAATAATGATATAAAAATCTTCCTACAACCACTATTATTTGTACTATTACCACTAACTATCAGTACTACTCCTACTATTATCACTAACGCTATTAAGACATTCTATTAATTATTATTATCATTATCATCTTTATCCATATACTGATAAATTTCTAAACATTTCAGAAATGTATTTATTATTAATTGTCAAAGTTTATTTAATTAATTTTATTTTTAGTTAAAGCTGTTTTGGGTTCAGGGATGACAGCAGTGGCATCGTCAGAAAAGTTCAACATCGACGTGACAGCTCCCATGTTTAACTACCCATCTCTGCTGTTCATAGACGTAGCACAGGGTCAGTTCAAAACAACCAGGTTCCAGAAATCTAAAACCACCATCAAAGTTACCTGGCGATGTGACGACGACGAGAGTGATGTAGTGGTAATGATGATCATATTTCAGAAATAATACTACTACTAATAATAATAACTTAATAATAATAATAGTAATTGTAATGATGATAATAATAACAACAACATCAATAACAAATAATAATAACAATAACATGATAATATAATAATAATATAAAACAGCAATAATAATAATGATGATGATGATGATAAAAGTAATGTTGCTGATAATAAAAACTTTTACTATTGATATCATTATACACTTTTTCCCACAATAACTGTTGCTGCTGTTACTACTACTACTACCACTGCCATTATTACCTCTGCTAGTACCATGAATACCACTGGCACCATTATAAATACAGCTACAGCTACTACTACTGCTATTGCTACTGCTACAACTATTATTACTACTGCATGCTACTACAGCTACTACTGCTATTGCTACTGCTACAACTATTATTACTACTGCATGCTACTACAGCTACTACTGCTACTATTACACTTACTCTACTACAATGACCTCAACATTACTTCTACTACCACCACTTCTAAGTCTAATATTAACATTTAACTTGACAGGAATACCTTTGGGCTATAGGATCAACAGTCGGGGGGGAGGAGCTCCAGGTGTTTACATCAACAGGTGAGGAGACGAATGGAATGAACTCTAATCTGGAAGGGAAGATCAAACACAAACAGAAATACTACATCTCTATCAAGTGTGTTAATGGGGCTGGAATGACAGAACTGTATCAGGACACAGAAGGTAAGATTTCACTGTTCTCAGTATTTTTTTCTCAAATACAAGACTTGTCAAGTGTATCTTTGGTTCAAGCTCATGACACTGGTTGAAAGACATACACAGTGTCATAAATGTTTTGTTTGTTGTCAGATATTTTTTTTATAATTTTTCTTGTTCTTCATTAATATAAAAACATTTAAACCCATACCCATCCCAAAAATAAATTCATTTATCTGCTTGTCATTTTGTCTATCTGTTTATCTGCTTACCTGTCTACATACCTATCTTTTTGTCTTTATCCATGAATCCATCCATCAGTCTATCTATCCATATATTTTTATATTTATCTGCATACTTATTATTCCCTGCCTCTCTCTGTCTTTCTGCTTATCTACCTACATCCCTCTCTCTTATCTACCTACATCCCTCCTGCTTGTCTTACATTCTACTTACATCCTTACTTGTCTACCAACATCCTTCCTACTTGTCTACCTACATCCCTCCTACTTGTCTACCTACATCCTTCTTAACATCCTTCCTCCTTGTCTACCTACATCCCTCCTACTTGTCTACCTACATCCCTCCCTTGTCTCATCCCTTACTTGTCTACCTACATCCCTCCTACTTGTCTACCCTACATCCTTCCTATACCTACATCCTTCCTACTTGTCTACCTACATCCTTCCTACTTGTCTACCTACATCCTTCCTACTTGTCTACCTACATCCTTCCTACTTGTCTACCTACATCCCTCCTACTTGTCTACCTACATCCTTCCTACTTGTCTACCTACATCCTTCCTACTTGTCTACCTACAATCCTTCCTTCTACATCCTTGTCTACCTACATCCCTTCCTACTTGTCTACCTACATCCCTCCTACTTGTCTACCTACATCCTTCTTACTTGTCTACCTACATCCTTCCTACTTGTCTACCTACATCCTTCCTACTTGTCTATCTACATCCTTCCTACATCCCTCCTACTTGTCTACCTACATCCCTCCTACTTGTCTACCTACATCCTTCCTCCTTGTCTACCTACATCCTTCCCACTTGTCTACCTACATCCTTCCTACTTGTCTACCTACATCCCTCCTGCATGTCTACCTACATCCCTCCTGCATGTCTACCTTCATCCTTCTTACTTGTCTACCTACATCCCTCCTACTTGTCTACCTACATCCCTCCTACTTGTCTACCACACATCTACATCCCTACTTGTCTACCTACATCCTTCTTACTTGTCTACCTTCATCCTTCTTACTTGTCTACCTACATCCCTCCTGCATGTCTACCTTCATCCTTCTTACTTGTCTACCTACATCCCTCCTACTTGTCTACTTACATCCTTCCTACTTGTCTACCTACATCCTTTCCCCTTGTCTACCTACATCCTTCTTACTTGTCTACCTAATCCTTCCTACTTGTCTACCTACATCCCTCCTACTTGTCTACCTACATCCCTCCTACTTGTCCACCTGCATCCTTCTTACTTGTCTACCTACATCCTTCCTACTTGTCTACCTACATCCTTCTTACTTGTCTACCTACATCCCTCCTACTTGTCTACCTACATCCCTCCTACTTGTCTACCTACATCCCTCCTACTTGTCTACCTACATCCTTCCTACTTGTCTACCTACATCCTTCTTACTTGTCTACCTACATCCTTCCTACTTGTCTACCTGCATCCTTCTTACTTGTCTACCTACATCCTTCCTCCTTGTCTACCTACATCCTTCTTACTTGTCTTCCTACATCCTTCCTACTTGTCCACCTGCATCCTTCCTACTTGTCCACCTGGTTCCTTCTTACTTGTCTACCTACATCCTTCGTACTTGTCTACCTACATCCTTCTTTCTTTTCTACCTACATCCTTCCTACTTGTCTACCTACATCCTTCCTACTTGTCTACCTACATCCCTCCTACTTGTCTACCTACGTCCTTCCTACTTGTCTACCTACATCCTTCCTACTTGTCTACCTACATCCCTCCTACTTGTCTACTTACATCCTTCCTACTTGTCTACCTACATCCTTCTTATTTGTCTACCTACATCCCTCCTACTTGTCTACTTACATCCTTCCTACTTGTCTACCTACAACCTTCTTACTTCTCTACCTGTCTGTCTGTCTGCCTTTCTCTCTGCCTATCTATCTACATACAGGTTTTTACTGTATCTCAAGAACACAAAAACACACAGACACACTCATGTTGTGGGGTTTAAATGAAAATATATATTTTTAAATTTCAGTTTTAATTTGTTTTCTCTGTCAGGTATCACAGTTTTGATTGAATTTCCCAATCCGAACACAGTACCAGCACAGATGGAAGCTGTTGAAATGATTGCCAAAAATGTTATACCCAAGAATGCGATGAAGTCGTTTAACAGCAACAGTGTCAGTGCATCATGGCAACTCAGTACAGACAAACTGATTAATAGATATGGTAAAGATTTTGATATATATATAGACACACACACAGACACACACACACATATATATACACAGATATGTATACATATATACATATATAAATATATATTTGTCTATAAAATTCTGAAATTTATATTTTAAAACTTGTGGAAATTATTTTCAATGAGAATAGCAAAATGTAGTTCAGCATTAATTTATTTAGCATTGCTTTTTGTTATTTTGTTTTTTTGTTTATTTATTTATTTATTTATTTATTTATTTATTTATTTATTTCAGAGTTGTGTGTGGGTAGTAAACCAGAGTTGAGTGAGGATATTTTGCCGTGTATCATGGTGAGTCTGAACAAGTCGGGGAATGCAGAAATCAGGGAAGGATGGATCTGGGCTAGCGGTGTAAAACTGAAAAAACTCAACTACTACCGCCGTGGCAACACCGTGGAAACGAGCACAAGCACTGCGTCGTTCAACATGCCAGTCGGGTCTGATCTGTTCATCTTCATTAGAATCTGCAACGCTGCAAACTGCTGCAACGCCAGGATGGTGGGGTCAGAGGTCATAGTGAAACCGTGGTCGGCACTCTCAACATCAGACGACGGCAGCCCTATTGAAATAAACATCGGCATAGGACGTCGTACCAAACGTGCCTCACTCCCAGGTTTTGATGGTCCTATAAATCTAGACAGGCATGGAAATCTTACACAACTAAATGGTTCTACAAATGATGATGGACCTATAACTAAAGATGGTCCTATAAATCTAGACAGCCCTGCAAATCTTACAAAACTAAATGCTCCTACAAAGATAGATGGACCTATAACTAAAGATGGACCTACAAATAAAGATGGACCTACAAATGTAGATGGATCTACAAACAAAAATGGATCTACAAATGTATATGTACCTACAAATAAAGATGTTCCTACAAATGGAGGTGATTCTGGTGGTATTACAATCCGTTCACCTCCAGGTAACATTAGTTTATTTTTTGTCTTTGTGTGTGTGTGTGTGTGTGTGTGTGTCTGTGTGTGTGTCTGTGTGTCTTTGTCTGTGTGTGTGTATGTCTGTGTGTCTGTGTTTGTGTGTGAATGTGTGTGCATGTGTGTTTGTGTGTGAGTGTGTGTGTGTGTGGGTGTATGTGAATATGTGTGTGTTTGCATTTATGTGCATTTGACTATGTGAGTATGTATGTATATATATATCTACTGTGTATGTTTACAAGTATGTAAGCATGTTCTGTCTTATGTCTGTATTCATTTATTTTCTTCATAAATCTTCTCAGTTATAACAGTTCATCTGTAATATTTTAACATTTCTTTACAAAAAGAGTTAATACTTATGTCAAATGATTTTATCACTGTTTTTGATATTAATTATGAAACAAAATTTCAGGTTTGGAGGTGGGTCACACAATGGTTGTGACAGAACTGTTAGTGTCAGATCTGACAGCAGATTACAGGTCTGACGCTTCGGTGGATTATGTGCCATACCTTACTAATCCATCAACCACAACCAATACTTTAGTAGATAGGACTTTGTTTGGAAGGTGAGACTATGTTGTGTGTATGGGTGTCTAATGTGTAATTTTATATATATATATATATATATATAATTATACATAAAAGACATGTAAACACACACAAACACACATAGAACGTATAGAATACATTAGCACAAGCACCTGTTTACATAATTAGTTTTAAAAATACCACAATATTAACATTTCAGATTAAACTTTTGATAGTGTTGATCAGTAAAATCATCAATTTGAGATTGTTTGAAAGTTGAAAATAATTAATAATGGTTAAACCGGGCTTAACTTTGTTTTGTAGAATATGAAAAAAAAGAAGATGACAGTGTTCTATATTAACAAAGTACGTTGTCTACTTTTCAGAATTTCGTACCAGGGAAGTGATGTTTGTTTTGCTGTGACTTCTGTGGGTGGACTGTCCGTGCCAGGACCTCTTGAAATGACTTTCTCATACAGCCCAGCAGACACAGTCTTTGTTAAAAGTCTGCTGTACTTTGACTCAGGTACTGCACAGGAGGAATCTGTTACATCATAATCACTTTTGTACTTTGTTATTAACAATGATAACTTAATAAAAACACTAGAATAATAGGTTAGATGCATAAAGAATAATTTTACCTATGCGACCAGATATAAACTTTAAAAGTAGCTAATTCTGTGTGGTTTTTAAATATTTTTACTGTTGTTATACTAATAAATCGAGTAGCAATTTTTATTTTTTATTGTAGATTTTTTTTTTTCTTTCTTGTATTGGTTAATAATCTAGAAAATGATCAGATGCTGTTAATTATTTACTTTTGATAAAAATATTTTTCCAGCTTCACAGAAATGGTTACAAGCCAAAGACACGTGTCAGTTTGAGAATGAAACTATCATCTTTGACAGAGCTGCCTCCAGTGTCAGAGTCAAGGTAGTCTTTTGTACAGATGTAACAACAACAACAACAGCAGCAAAAACAACATCAACAAAATCACCAAGAACAACATCATCAACACCACCAAAAAACAATATCATCATCAGCATTCACAACCACATCATATGACAGTACCAACAATAATAATAACAATAACAATAACAATAATAACAATAATAACAATAATGATAACAGTAATATTAATAATCATCATCATCATCATGAATATAATGACAAATATGATGATGATGGTAAAATAAGCTGAAATTTGTCTGTGTTCACCTCAGTGCTGTACAGATGTAAAACTCTGTGGTATGTGCTCTCCTGTGTGTTGAAAAAGATTAGTCTAGCACTGCTAACCCATTTTAGACTAAGAATTTTCAATTAATTTTCTTTTTATAGCTATTTCTGTCTATCCATTTAAACATATTAGCAGTTAGTAAATAAATAAGCAATTGATTTTCAGGTGTCATAATATAAAATGTAATGTACCTACATACCAATAAACACAAAAACACAAAACATACACAAACATACAGGGAGACATAGTCACACACACACACACACACACACACACAGATACACACACACACACACACAGATACCAGAGCTGTGTTAAATTTGAAATGTCTTATTACTCATTAATGTGTTATTACTATTTTATCTTCTTCAGGTGTGCAGCACCAGAAGCCCTGTCACAGCATCAACAACACAACTACGACAACGGCGGGAAGTTCAGAGTGAGACTTTCTTCACTGAACCAACTCAGTTCTTAGTGACCAACGTCCAGCAAACCATACCAAACAACCCACCAGTACTGACCAGTACCACCAATCTCAGCATGACAGAAGACAGTGGTCAGTTTGTAGTTCTCTTTTTGTTGTTTGATTACTATTATCATTATCTTTATCATTATCATCATCATCATCATCATTATTATTATTGTTATTATCTTTATCTTTATCATTATCATTATCGTTGTTGTCGTTGTCGTTGTCATTGTTGTTGTTGTTGTTATTATTGTTATTATTTGTAATAGATAATAATAATAATACCAGCAGTGTAATACTAGTAGTATAAATAGCAGTGATACTTGTTACAGTAATGCTGTTATTATAAGTATATTAATTATCTGCTCTTACATAGATATTCTAACTAATTTTTTTCACTGTTTTGCAGGTACACTGATATATCAGATGACTTACTCAGATGCTGAGAATGATGTTGTCCAGTTTTCGCTTGACCCATCAACTAACACAAGTGTCCTGGGCAGTCTCACTGTCTTCACAGACGGTCTGTGAGTGAAATAAATTCTGAAGTCCACCACATTTTTATTATGTGACTCATAATTCTGCTTAAAACAAGACTAAACCCTGGGATTGATTCTTAATTCATTTTGTTGCCAGGAAAATAAACTACATGAAAATAATTTTTAAACCTGTAATTTAAAAAATTTCATTGTATTTATTTGAGGTTTAATTTCACGTTCAAATTCACATATAGTGTTTTCTTATTCCTTTATAAACATTACTATTTAATTTAGTAATTTGAAGATAAACTTTTATATATTTTTCATTTAGTCCTTTTAACTCACCTTAATCTATTATTTCTTTTTTAATTATTATAAGTAATGTTTTTAGTTTAGATTAATTATGTTTCTCACTTCTTTTTAATCCTCATTATGTATTTAACCAGCTTTTAATTACAAGTTATCAATATACTTTTTTAAATTTAGATTCATCTTCACTCCATGTCTAGACTGCTATGGGACAGTCAACGTTTCTGTTGTACTCAGTGAAGTTGCGGTTGAAGGAATACCCCCAGCTCTTACAAATGCTGTAATTACAGTTGATGTTCTTCCTGTCAACGACCCACCTGTTGTGTTTGTGTTTACAGGAAACTCCTATCTTCTCAAACCTGACAAAACTATCCCTGTAGAGGTTTGTGAATTTGTAATTTTTAATAGTTTTCACTGACAATACCATTTTTTGTTATTCTCCCAGTTTGCATTGCACTGCAGCCAGTTTTTAGTTTTCTTCTTCCAAGGTATTTAAATAACAAACAAAACTGTATTGTACAGACAACCTGTTTCGTTACAGATTCTAGAAGAAAAGAATAGACAATGTAGAGTATGATATGTTTATTTTGTTATATATTCTAGTAGATCAGAACAGACTGTACAGTATGATATGTTTATTTTGTTATATATTCTAGTAGATCAGAACAGACTACAGTATGATATGTTTATTTTGTTATATATTCTAGTAGAACAGAACAGACAATGTTCAGTATGATGTGTTTGTTTTGTTATATTCTAGTAGAACAGAATAGACTGTACAGTATGATATGTTTATTTTGTTATATATTCTAGTAGAACAGAACAGACAGTGTTCAGTATGATGTGTTTGTTTTGTTATATATTGTAATAGAACAGAACAGACTTTACAGTACAGACAACATACAGTATGATGTTTGTTTTGTTACAGATTCTAGTAGAACAGAACAGACAGTGTTCAGTATGATGTGTTTGTTTTGTTATATATTCTAAAAGAACAGAACAGACTTTACAGTACAGACAACATACAGTATGATGTTTGTTTTGTTACAGATTCTAGTAGAACAGATCAGACAATGTACAGTATGATGTTTGTTGTTACAGATTCTAGTAGAACAGACTGTACAGTACAGACAAAGTACAGTATGATGTTTGTTTTGTTACAGATTCTAGTAGAACAGAACAGAACAGTGTTCAGTATGATGTGTTTGTTTTGTTACAGATTCTAGTAGAACAGACTGTACAGTACAGACAATGTACAATATGATGTTTGTTTTGTTACAGATTCTAGTAGAACAGAACAGACTGTACAGTACAGACAATGTACAATATGACGTGTTTGTTTTGTTACAGATTCTAGTAGAACAGAACAGACTACAGTACAGACAATGTACAATATGATGTGTTTGTTTTGTTACAGATTCTAGTAGAACAGAACAGACTGTACAGTACAGACAACGTACAATATGATATTTGTTTTGTTACAGATTCTAGTAGAACAGAACAGACTGTACAGTACAGACAATGTACAATATGATGTGTTTGTTTTGTTACAGATTCTAGTAGAACAGAACAGACTGTACAGTACAGACAATGTACAATATGATGTTTGTTTTGTTACAGATTCTAGTAGAACAGAACAGACTGTACAGTACAGACAATGTACAGCATGATGTGTTTCTGGGAGGCTATGATTCTGATGGGGGTGACAATCTGACGCTTATAATAACAGACCCACTAAATGGAACAGTGACTATGAGTGATGTGAAGAAAACTGTTCCAGGTTGTGCAGTGTCTTTGACTGTAAGTAACTCTATCTTAACTCTAGATGATTTTAAATGTTGTGTATTTATCAGGTATGTAATATGTAAGTTTATAAGTATTATTATTCTTTGAGTAAGCTTTGTGAAAGTTATTGTTATAATTATTATCATAATCATCATAATTATATTGTTATCAACATCACAGTCATCATCATCAGCAGCAGCAGCAGCACTAGCAGAGTTTTGTTTGGAAGAGTTCTCTGTAGAAAATTCAGTCATTTATGAATTTTAAAAATATTATTTGAAACATTGATCTTTGCTTTACATGAATTTTCAGTTTCTTCATAATCATCATCATGATCCTCCCACAATAATAATAATAATAATAATAATAATAATAACTCTAGAATCTGAACTTTTAACTTCATCATCATCATTATCGTCATCATTATCATCATCACAGTAATAATAAGAAAACAAAAGAGAACTTCCACAACATCACTACAACCACAACTACAATATGAATAAATAATGAAATGAATGATTTTTCAGGCGTGTTATGATCTGGTGCTGCCTCAGTCTGCAGACCGGCTGTCCTGGGCTCACACAGTGCTCACGTACCAGCCAGACGCAGGCTTCTCTGGGTTTGAACAACTCCGAGTCTATGTGCAGGACGGCCTGGGAACACTGTCAGACATCGCTACACTGACCATAGCCGTCTTACAGCGTCCCTGTCTGCACGAGTCTGTCTGCAAGAGTAAGTGTCGTCATATTGAATCAGACTGTCAACATGAATCAGAAAAGAAAATTATCAGCATGAATCAAAAAAATTATCAATATGAATCAAAAAAAAATATAAATCAAAATGAATCAAAGAAAAATATCATGAATAAAAAGAAAATTATCAGCAAATCAAAATAGAACATTTTCAATAAAATTTTTATCAATATAAATCAAAGAAAATTGTTATCAATATAAATGAATAAAGAAAATTATCAACATAAATCAAAGAAAATCATCAACATATTTTGATGAAGAAAAACATTAACATGATTCATTTGTAAAGACAACAGTCAGTCATTTTGTAAAATATGTTTTATCCTGACTTCCTAACTGTCAGTATGAATTAACCTCAAAAATATAATCATAAAATAACCTCAGCATTGGCCAGTATGATTCAAAATTAATTAATTAATTTAATTAACATAAAAAAATTCACCACATTTCTGTCAATATTTTCATTTCAGGCAATAATGAATCTGCTTACACATGCAACCATGCCAACCGTGCCACCGACTTCAGCAGCTACTACAGCTGCGTCTGTGAACCAGGGTGGGAGGGGACGTACTGCGACGTGAACGTAGACGAGTGTGCCACAAATCCGTGTGCGTGGCCGTATGTGTGTTTCGACCAGGACAACGGCTACTACTGCGCCTGTGCTGGTGACAATGACAACTGCGATGGAATGGAGCCGTGGATGACCGCGCTCATTCTTCTTTTAATTCTCTTAGCCATCGTCGTTTGTTTTATAGCCTGGTACGTCTTCATGATGAGAAGAGGGTAAGTATTTGTTTCTACATACACTCACACTCAGTCAGATACTTATATGTAGGGAATAACTGGTTACTGTCTTAACATATCAGCAGTATCCTGTGAAGGTAAGAATGTCAATTTGCAGCGAGGCTGTGGTGAGCTGTATTAGACCATTCCATCTAAGAAGGGTAAAGCATATATTTTAAGACAGTAATTAGTTATTTCAGTTATCCTGCAGTGCTAAATAATACACAAATGAAATGAAAGTATTTCTCAACTCACTATTCTTGATTCATATTTCTTCATTTCACTTCACCTAATCATCAATAATAGTTATTATGTAACAATAGTTTCTTATTTTTCATTCAAATCTGTTGTCAAAATGGTCTTTTAACATATAGACACACACACACACACACACACATATGTACATACACCCCCACATATACACATGTGTGTACTTAACAAATAATTTATCAATGTATAAATAGTTCCATCCCATACACACACTGAGATAAAAACATTAAAACTGATTATTTTCACTGATAATAGAAAATTCCGTGTTTATCACAAACTGAACAGATGGTTCATTACCTGGAGATGGAAAAATAACACATATCTATATAAACAGTGTGTGTGTGTGTGTGTGTTTTGTGTGTGTGTGTGCGTGTGTTTATTTACAGATAGATGATTATAAAGAGTTGTACGTATGTTACATAGTTATGTTTAGTTTTTGTTTGTTTAGACGCTTGAAGTGGTCTTGGATGTGGGACCGGATGTTTCACAAGGATGCTGTGACAGCCAAACACAGTTTCATCAACAGAGGATTTCTGCAGGTTCCATCTTTATTTGCTTTCAGTTAATTAAATACATTAATGTAATATCTTATATTAATTAAAATTATTTCTCCAAATTTATGATCATATTGTTTTAGTTTTCTAACTGAATAATGCATTGCAATCCTGAAAAAAATTAGGAATTAATAATAATATTTTTTCTTAAATTTTATTTTTTATATGTATGTGTATATATATATATATATATGGGGGTAAAAAACAAAAACAATTTCTGTATAAAATCATAAATACTGTTTATAACATATTTTTCATTTCTGTTTGAAACTGAATGTGGTCATATTTGTAAAACATATTTTAAAAAATAATATTATTTAATCCCTAGAATGAGTTCCAGAAAGGTGAGACAACTCCAACCAACCCATACAGTACTCTGAAACGACTCAGTGTGAGTGGACTTGTTGCAGTACGTACTTTTACAGTTTCTTTTTTATATTAGAACACACACACACACACACACACACACTAACTTGTTTTAATTAATAAAGAGAAAAGATTTTTAATACTAAAAAACAAATAAATAAATAAAAACTTTAGAAGTAGTTATGAATGTTTTAGTAGAAATGTACTGTGTATATTTTTGGTTTTAATGAAATTTATTTTTCCAGCCCACGTCTGTCTCAGTGCTGCAGCCACACATGACGCTGACAGCAGAAAAACAGCTGGGTGGCTACAACCGACGCCCATCCGCCCACTCCATGACTGCTGTCGAAGTTGAACCTCACGACTACTTTGAATAAAACTTGTCTGTGATCATATTTAATATAGCAATAATATATTTATTATGTAGTAACTAACAATCAAATTTTAAGAACTATTTGGTAATAAATATTTGAAGTTATTTCAAGGAGCAGAAATATAAATAAAATAACTAAGTAAATAAATAATATAAAAGTAACATCAGTTATAGTCATTTTATCTTTCCTGTGTAGAAACTTTTCTGTTTTTGATTTGATTATTTATATTGAAATATGCATAAACTGAACACATCTTTAACAATTACATATGTAAACACAGACTAACTCTAAATTTTCATACATACAGTTATATTATTTAGATTTCAAATATACTTACATTCATATAAATATATAATACGTTACATGCAGATATTACAGATCTGGCATTCTGTAACTGAAATGTTCTGAAAGCCACGATATTTTTCAAGTGTCTTGCATCATGATGGCCTAACTTTCTGATGGTTCAGTGTATACTAACTTTAATGATGGATAAAACCTTTTAAAATATTGTTTTAAATTTTGAGAGAAAAAAATACTGCATGAAAATATTTTTAGACTTTATGTTATACACGAAAAATATAAAATTCTTAAATTTTGGTCCATATTCATAAGTATATCATTTACAATGTTCAGCAAGGCATCTGTATGTATGTACTTTTTAGATGCATGCATACACAATACCCAAATATGCACGCACACACATACACATTCATGTATGAAATGTTGAAAGTCTTGAATTGCTTCTTGGTTTTTTTTAAATATTGGAATAATAATTTTATTACAATGTCATTATTTTAAAAATCTATATATTAATATTCTAATTCAGTATTCATAGACAAGGTAAACTATTTATATTGGGTTTTTTTATTTTGTTTTTTCTACAATTTTATTGTTAATAAATTGTGATTCCTGTTGTGTTTACAGACATATTTTTGAACAGACAGCAAAATATTTTTCTATTTATGTAATTTTCTGTAGAATAAACATCTTTAGTTTTGTTATTTTGGTTGTTTTTTAGTTTACATACTTTAATATCTTTATTCTATGTGATGTGGACATTAGAGATGTGGTAGTGGGTTTTCTGAGTATGTTTTAATATAAGTGTATTTCTATTAGGTTTAAGATTATAATGTCATTCACAGCTCAATATAATTGGTTGTTTCCTTTGACAAACAGTTCATGAGGCATTATTTGGATATACTACTTTTAAAAAGTATACATATAGTAAAAAAAAATGAATGTACTGACCATAAAGTGATAGAAATATTTGAATATAAAAGAAATACTTGTAAATAAGAAATAGAAATAAAGTGACAAAAAAATAAAATAAAATCTGTTAAAGATTAATAAAAATACAAACAATCAGCTGTATTTCACAATGTCATTTATTAGCAGAATTACAAAACACCTTTGTATGACATCAAAAGTTTTCCATTGATTCAATTAATTTGATGCTTATTTGTATTTTTATTAGTTTTGCTGTTATATATTTTTTTATTTTTTGTTTAATAAATTTAATTACAAAACTTCAACTCTGTAAAATATTTTAACGCTTAGAAAGAAAACATTTGTTATTAAAACACTAAGAATTACATCTATTCTGTTATTAAATAAACTTTTTGAAACTGAAAAAAAACCTTAAATCTTAATGGAAAAAAAAAGAAGTAATTTTAATACTTAGAAACCAGTAAACAATATTAACCAATATGCAATATTAACACAATGAATTAATTAAAGCTACAGGTTCTTAACATTTTATTTTTCACCTCCAAATAATCTGAAACTGAGTTAAGTTTTTAAATACGATAGAAATATTAAGAATTATACAGTGTAGTTACATCAATTTATACATTATGTAGTCTTTAACATTGGCCTCTATTATAAAGTATAGGAAGGACACACATCAGCCAGCCAAGGTTGAAAATCTTTGATTTAAGCCAGGGCCAATGTAACCTGCTAGACAAACTTCATTAATACTCAGATACCACTATATTTTTAATTGAATTACTCTTGTAGGGTATGTGAAGACGTGGTATCTTTAATCCTAGCTAGTAATTAATTTAGATTTATAAATACAAGGCTGAAAATTTTAGAACTAAATCATCTGAAAAAGTCAACAGTTTAAATTGTTATATTATTTTACTACAAATGAAACTTATAATCTTAAAAATTAAGTGTGTACAATGAACTGAATGAAATTGGATCATATTATATGATGTGTTCTTACGAAATATTACAAGAAATTGATACCAATTGATACCAACCATTAAAATGTTTACAACCAACTATCAAAAAAAAAGAAGAAATAATAATGTTAAGAAATGCATGTCACTTTGTCACCCACTAGAATGTATATTTACAATGATGTTCACATTTACACAGATTTGCACCAATGTTTAAACATTTCCTTCTAAATCCTCTCTTCAGCAAATTGTTTTAGTTAAATTCTTTTGTAACAGTGTGTAAGTGATGATAGTATGAGTACGCTCAGTCTGTTGTGGCTTTGCGATACCAGAAGCGAGCTCTGAAGTCATCGCTACACGTGACAAACGCTGGACCGGTTGGCGAGTGGACGATGCTGCGGACAACTCCATTGTGGCCTGAAACAGAGTTTTAAAATAACAACACTTACTCCATTGTGTCCTGAGAGTTTTAAAATAACAACACTTACTCCATTGTGTCCTGAAAGACAGTTTTAAAATAACAACACTTGTTATGTCTTAATTAAGTTTACTTTTATTAAATACAGTAAATTAAGTACAGGTTTTGGTGAAATGAGAAGTGTTACAGCAGATTACTGTACAGTTGAGACTGTGAAGATAAAACTCACCTAGAGAAAGAAGTTTCTGTCTCTCGGCATTTCTTGAATCCCAGCAACACAAACTTGTAGTCTTCTCATCAGGAAACAAAACTGAACAAAATAATAAATAAATAAATAAAAAAATAAATAAATAAATGGTTTTTTTCAGTGGTGTTATAGGTAAAAAAATGTTGTTAGTCTGTAAATATCACCTGCTTTTTATTGGTATCATGCTAAGTGAAATGCCAGTTTCTATTTAAAGTTTAGAAAAATGAATACCGAATATACTTGTGTACAAGGCGACCTTATGTATAATTCGATGTGTATTTTAACACCAAAAATTGCGTCATTTTAGGTATTATTTGTGTTTAAGTCGACTGTAGATTCCAGGCACTGTCACTATTTTTAGACCAGTGTGACAGTGCCATGAAGGCCTACATTGTACGCCTACTGTAACATAACTTGCACGAGCTGTAACTTGCATGAACATACCATAATAACGTAAATGCATGTATTACACGAGCTATAGCCTAAATCATTGCAAGACGCCGTAAGGCATAACGCTATACTGACGGTTTTCTTGCTTTAAAATGTATTTTTATGTCATTAAACGGAAGAATATCATGTTTTACATTCATATTTGGTTTTGTTATTTAATTTTTCAAAAAATTTTATATGATAAAATTATATTTTTGAAAAGCTGAAAGACCGCGATTATTTTAGATGCATCCCGTAGCAAAAAATAGTCAAAATGGCGAATCTTCAGCAACAGCTACAAAAGCATTACCTATGTATAAGTCTACCCCCAAAATATTACCTTAATGTAGTCTCACAAAAATTCGACTTATACACAAGTATATACGGTATTTAATGTTGAATGGCAACTGCAGCTCGGCATAGCCTCATTGCAGAACAACATTCTCATCTTTGCAGGATAAAACTGATATCTTAATGCAGTAACCAGTTATTTCTTATTTCTAAATTATTTTTAATGAGATTGGGTTTAATCAGATAATTTAAGATTAAAATTTTATTTTTATTTAGTTAGATTGTTAAAATACAAAATAATTTGATTCTAACCGTAGTCCTCAGTGTGGTTGAAAGCAGCGCGAGACTTGTGCTCCTGTTTTCCTGTGGCTCCTGCTCCTGTGTACACAATCAGACAGCGATTTGTTGTCAGCTCCCAGAGTCGAACCAGCGAGTCCTTCCCACTCGACAGAATATACTAAACAGAAGTTTAATTTAGTTGAAGTGAAAACTTCACTGCTTTTAAAAAGAATGTGCATTCATGCATGTTTGTTGTGTCTATGTATATCTGTGGCAACAAAGATACAGACATACATGTACATTATATCCTTTTAGAAAATGATTTTATAGATCTTCCATATCACAATTTATTGAATGATAAATTATATTCTGAAGCTGATGTTAAAATAATAAGCTGTATTCTTTCATCAAAAATGTAATTAAAAATATAAAGTACAATTTATAACTGTAGTCTTATTGGTTTCTTATTCTTCTTAGAGTAATAGAAAAAGGCTAATTTTTCAAAAACTATTATTGGGATGGTTATCAGAATACAAACACCCACAAACAATGCTGTATTAGACAGTTTGTTTTTTGTGTAAGTAATCAGCATTTAACTATAAATAGCAATAATATATAATTAAAAAACATTTTGATCAACCTTTGAGTTTCTGGAGAAGACGGCAGAGCAGACTTCCTCACCATTGTGGGCGTCCGGCAACGTCGTGATACACTTCTGACTGACTCCGTCCCAGATCTTCATAGCACCGTCACGAGAACATGTCACAAACAGCTTCGCATTGGGACTCCAGTTAACCTGAAAACAGTGCTTAATGTCAGAGTTTTCCAGTTCCAACCACTTCAATGAAAGGAATATTAATAAGCAGAGATGGGTGTCTCTCTGTTTATTTGCAAATATTTACAAATTTTAAATCTTATTTAATGTTTTGATATTAATAATTACACAAGACATATTTAAACAATGATCAGAGATGTTTATAAAGTTTTAACTTACGTCAGTGAGAGGTCCTTTGTGTTGGTGATGTGGATCACTGGACACAAAACACTGGAAAGTGTTCACATCATACAGACGTACTGAAAACAGTTTTTTAATAATACTTAGATGTGCAGGCTACTGTTAAACACTGCATTAAACATGTGTTTTATATTAATGCATATATTTGAAAACGCACACACACACACACTCACACACAAAATGACAAGAACATTCAAAGATTCAAAATGTATTCACACAGACACAACCAGATATGCACACAAATACAAATATGTAAAGAAATGTTAAGTTATATATTTATAAATATTGTTCTTTACTTTAATACTAACAAGGCTGTTGGTACTAATATCCAAGTTCTAGGAAAAATGTAATCATTTAGTATTTATTTGTCATTATTATATTTAACCAAGGTATTATATTAATGTTAGATATTTAAATTACATATTCATGATATTGCATTTATGATTACTACTACTACTAACACAACCATCTTCATCATCATAATCATTATTATTAATATCACATGTTGATGTTCAGTTCTAGACAGAATGGAATCCATTATTACTGTTGTTATTATTATTGTTGTTGTTGTTGTTGTTGAATATGTTAAAAATTAACAGATTATTACATGTTGGATGTTCACTTCCAGTGAGGATGTAATCTATTATTTTTATTATTGTTGTTATTATAGTTATTTTTTTGTTGTTGTTGTTGTTGTTGTTGTTGTTGTTGATGTTGTTGTTGTTGAAGATGTTAAGAATGAACAGATTATTACATGTTGGATGTTCTGTTCCAGTGAGGATGTAGTCTCCTCCAGGATGAAATGACAGACAGGTCACCTGAGCTGCCTCCTACAACAAAACAGTAAAACAATTAAATATTACATCTGTCTCTGTATTACCTGTTTAGTTAATTCAAAATCATAAAAGAAAATGCACTGGAAATTAAATACATGTTGTTTTAAGACAATTTCAAATGATAACAAAATGTTTTATAAAATACCAGTTTTCAAAATAATTTCAGTGACAGGCCATTTAAATGGTGATAATAATAATAATAATAATAACAAAATAAATAATAATAATAATAATAAAGATTTTTTATGGTAAATATATCTTGATTATTTGTTACCATTAAGATGTTATTTTTTTTTTATAAAAGATTAATTTCATCATAAAAAAAATAATTTTATAAATTAAAGAGTTTGGCATATTTTATCAATATCTTCATAAAAAGATACATACCTGTACAGCCATGTGCTATAATTACTATTATTATTATTATAACAACTTTATCTTTATTATCATTATTATGCATTATTGATATGGTCAGTGTTAAAACAATTGTTATTAAACATATTGATGTTGTTGTTATTATGAATGATGTGGACAGTGTTGATGTTGTTGCTATTACTGTTACTACTGACATACTATATGAGGAAAATATTTGAGACTTACCTGAATACTCTTGTAAGCCTTTTTAACAGAAGGTTTTGAGTATTCAAAGAATCTCACACTGTAGTCACTGCCCCCAGACACAAGTATCTGATGAAATGGGTGGAAGTCGAGACAAGTCACTTCCTGAAAACATCAAGTTTTACACTGGTCAGTTCTATTAACAAATACTTGCACAAAAACTCCTCTGATTTAACTCACATTCAGATGAGATAGTGGAAATTGTTACTCTTTTTCAAAAAGACAATAAAACATTTTTATCAGTCAGTTATTTCAATTTTATTATATTAAATGTTGTTATAAATATTTGAAGAAAGAAAAAAAAGAACACCCCAAAACCCTCAGTACTGATTAACCTCACAAACCCTCAAGATTGGATTGTTTATTATTATTACTTTTTTCTTCAGAAGTCACATATTTACTCTTTTTTTATAAACACACAATTAAACAATCAGTGATTTCATTTCATTTATAATAAAGGTTATCAATATTTACGAGTTTTATCACTAGTTTGTTTTATAATATTAACTCACATATTACTGAGCTAAATAAAAAGTTTTAACAAGAAGTTATATATATTTACTTTATTTCACAATTAATATTAAAAATACACATTTTATCACTTACATTTGTAATTTTGATTTTATTCTCTTAAATACTGTCATCAATATTTACAAAAACTACTAGTTATATTTCTCAAATCATTGAACTAAATATACTTTTTACTGAATTTAACACAAAATAAAATATATTCTATCAGTGATTGATTTCAATTTTACTATATTAAATATTGTTATGAAAAATTAGCAGAAAAACCATTTTAATTTAACTTACATATAACCTTTGAAAGTTCTGAAACTGAACTAAATGACTTTTTTTTTTTAATCAAATGTGATATATAGTTACTTTATATCACACCTATTTAAAAAATACACACTTTGTTTTGTACATTAGTTTTAATTTTATTTCACTAATATTGTCATCAGTATTTACAGAAAAAGACTATTATTCTAACTCATCAATAACTGAACTAATTAAAAATGTTAGGGTTAAAAGTGAATATATTTATTTTATTTCACCAGAAATTAAATAATATTTTTTGTAAACTGTTAGTGATGATTTCAGTTTTGTAATTAAATGTTGTTATAATTATATTCAGAAAAACAGAACTATTTTAAGTTACATCATCATTTTACTGAAACTAGAGCCAATTAACTTTTTTTAATGTGATATATATTTAATTTCACACCCAATAACTCATGTGTTTTTTCCACAAGATTTCATCATCTCATCATTTAGTATAATACACTATTAATTTATACAGTTAAGATAACACCGCAAACTGTCAGCCTATGACAAAATAATTTAACTAGCATATTTACACTTGTGAACATCATTAAAAAATGGACTGGAATGATGATAAAATAATCTAGATAATAAAATTAAAAGTTTTTTCAGTTTACTTACCCCGACGTGGTCGTACAGAGTTCGAATCACTGGATGATTTTCCATTTGCTGCTGTGGTGTTTCCATGGCAATTATCTCAGCAGGGGTTGCACTTTTAGCTAACATTCTTTCCACATCAAGAATCTGAAGAAATAATAATTCCAAACATTTAATACATTTTTAAAAGAACTGTAATATTTATTACAGAATTTAAAAAAAATATTTCTAATTGAAGAAAAAAACAATAAATAAAGAAATTAAAATGTTTTTATCTTGTTTAATGTAACTTAACCAGTACTGTAAACATTTAAATGAAACAATCACATATACTGAATATAATAATTATCTTTATTATATCAAGTTCCAATTTGTCTATCAGTGTAAAAAAAATGGTGCCATATTTTAGTGAAGACAGGCAGATGAAAATAAAACTGATGTTTTAATTACTTTTATCAGTTTTAAGAACACAGGTACACAGGTCTAGCATTAAGTATTGACAGACAGACTGATGGAAATGTGATTTAGTTACCTTGATGGAAGCATCTTCTGAACCTGTTGCAATCAGCTGGCCTGTAATATATAAAATATCAATTTGTTACTTTGGTATTATATTTTATCATTTTACATTTGTTTAAGTGTTTTTCATTTAACAATCATCTTTTTACTCTCAAATTAATTTCTTTGTTTGCTTTTTTTTAAACATCATATTAAAAACAACAACAACAACAACAACAACAAAAAAGGTTATGATAGAAGTTGACTATAGATCATATAAACCTGAAGAAGTAATATATATCATAATGTAAAATGTATCTTTAATACCTAAACAGTTCAATGTTCCACCTCAAACTACATATAGAATTAATAAATATAAAATAATTGTATAAGGTGTGTATATACACACATACAAACCCACAGATTTACATATATCCAGTATTACAGATATATTAAAATTTTAAATATATCCAGTAAATTAGCTTTCAGATATACATTAAAAATTTTAAAAAAGACAAACAATGGAATGAAATATTTTTTATATGTAAAAATATAAACTTTACCACTAGGATGGAATGATAATAATGTATATTACTGATGTAAAAATTTAAACTTTACCACTAGGATGGAATGATAATAATGTATATTACTGATGTAAAAATATAAACTTTACCACTAGGATGGAATGATAATAATGTAAAAAAATATAAACTTTACCACTAGGATGATGTAAAAATTTAAAAAATACTTTACCACTAGGATGAAATGATAATAATGTATATTACTGATGTAAAAATATAAACTTTACCACTAGGATGGAATGATAATAATGTATATTACTGATGTAAAAAATATAAACTTTACCACTAGGATGGAATGATAATAATGTATATTACTGATGTAAAAATATAAACTTTACCACTAGGATGGAATGATGCTGCTCGACAAGGTCCTTTATGAGCAGTGACGTAACATGTCTCATACAGTGCAGCTTCTGCAGATATTGTCTGAACTGGAAAAAATATTTGTTTAAATTCATTGTAACACAGTAAAATAATTAGTAAAAAATTGATAAAATGTAATAAATAAATAAATAAAATATCGAAAAAAATATAATAACAATAATAAATATATAAAAGTAAAAATAAAAAATTAAGGTAAGTATTAATAGTAACAACAACAGTGATTGTAGTAATAGCTGTAGAAGTAATAATAGTCATAATAACTGTAATAATAATAATAATAATAATAATAATAATAATAATAATAATAATAATAATAATAATAATAGTTACAATAGTAACAACGAGGCGACCATAATAAATATCAATAACTGTTAAGCAAGAATAAATACAATAGCAATAATAGTAATAAGTTATTATAACTAATAATAATAATAAATAGTTATAAAAAAACATCAAAACAACAATACTGACAACTACTGATTAACAATAAAAATAGTAACTACTACAACAACAATAATATTGATTATGACAACAGGAATGAAATGTCTACATGTACATTTATACCCTTCCAAGTAATTTGTTTTTGTTTCTTTTTTTACTGTTTATCTTTCAACCCTTTGATTACTTTTTTAATTTTTTTTCTTTTTAACATTAGGTCAGTCTTTGCTCATAATAAAGTTTGTAGCTACTAATGGAAGCTGTTGTAATTTAATTTTGAATTGTATACAAGTTTGTTACATATATATATATACATGAAAAAGAATATAAAACTAACATCAAGAAAATGAAAAGCTCATAGGAAATCATAAAATAGTTTGTACATTTGCATCCTGTGAAGTACTTTTTAAATGTTTAAATGGAGAAGGAAAGGAATAATTTTATTTTACTGGAACCTGATCTTTGCTTATAATAAAGTATTTAACCACTTACAGAGGCAGATTTATTATTTTTTTTTTATTTTATTTTATTTACTGCTGATATTACTACATATTATATAGAAGTGTAGAATAATATAAAACCATTTCAAGTAATATTCAGAAAATACATATTGGAAATATGTTAGATGCATTAGGTTATGTCTTTGGGTTGTATTACATGCATACTATATACAGTTAAAAGAAGAATAAAATTTGATAAAATTACCCTCTGTTTCATACTCAAGATCAATGCCAGATCCAGGTGTGACTACCTCAGCATTCAGCTGTCTGCTTTCCAAGCTGTCTAAAAAATAAAATAATAAAATAATCTTTAAAAGTTTATATTTTATTTCTTGTTCCTCTTCATTTTGACATAAGAAATCAAAATAATTTATGTCATAGTTTGCATCATTTCTGCAGGCTTGTTTAAAGGTTTGTTGATTATTAATGTGATTAAAAAGGACAAGACTGACTGGTATGAAAAAGTGTGATGTTCTATTAGTTAACATGAAGATGATAAATCTGATAAATATAAAAGCTTTTAATGATAAAAAAAATTAAAATATATATATATATCAGTAATCAACCCATATCATATTTATCATTAAAAGCTTTTATATATATATATATATATAAATATGAAAGTATCTGATGATGAATAAATATGAAAAAGGGTTGATGATTGATAAGTAATGGATCAAACATAAATTAATATGAAAAGGATGATAGAAAAATAAGGGGTTGATAGTATGAAAAAGGTTTGATGATAGAAAAATAAGGGGTTGATAGTATGAAAAAGGTTTGATGATAGAAAAATAAGGGGTTGATAGTATGAAAAAGGTTTGATGATAGAAAAATATGAAAGGGGAAGATGATTTATAAATTCAAAAAAGCCTTGAAGAGGGATTAATATAAAAAAAATAATAATCTGATGATGGATTAAAAATTAAAAAATTAAAATAATGATGCCAATAAATTTAACTCAGTAATAAAAAGGAGCCTATTTTCTGAAAATAGAAAATGTTTGTTACTTTAAAAGACTCGATACTGACCCTCCTCGCACTTGATTCCGAGTTTGACAATCTGTAGTAGTCTGTCTGACGGAGGGCAGGCAGGTGCCGGGTGGTGAGGTCGTAACACTTTCTGACAGGTCACAGCAAGTTCAGTGTGCCCATCATAGATTAACTGACTATAAGTAAATAAATATATATATACACACATAAAATTAATAATAGGTAATAAAATAATAAAATATGAAAACAAGTAATTAAATAAATAACTAAAATTATAAACAAAATACTCAGACAAATAAAATAAATAAATATATAACTAAAAACTAAATAAAGGTACAAATATTTCTTTAGAATCAAAGGTATAAAAAACTGTATGTATATTTTTATAATTTAAAATCTTTTTATTGTTGATATTTATATTTTTTCATACCATGGACTATTTTTTTAAACAACTATTTTCAAACATTTCGACTGATAATGATTTTTTTTATTGTTTATATTTATGTATAACACCGTAACACTAACAGTATTATGAGTATATCCAAACTTTTAAGTCTATTTTAAGTTATGAATAAAGTTTAAAGAAATATATTCTTTGTTTAAATAATGAGAATGTAAATGAAAAGAAAAGATTAAACATCATTTGAAATATTTAAATATAATTATGATCAATATCTTCAATTTAACTAATTTATTAATTCACTCTTTATTATCGATGATCGTAAAATTAAAAGTTCCAACTCCAGACCTGAAGAAACGATGGAACAAAAACATTGATTGATTACTTCTTATTATATAGTCAAACTATAAACAGAAATACCTAACAATTAATCTGTATAGCATATCCCTCTGTTTAACCTCCAAGTCTCCTATCTTCATGGTGGATTTATATAGTTTTCAAATACTGTATTAGTGTATAAGAAACTGACAACAAAATCCACTCCTGCTCTTAACAGAGGATTTTTTAAGATTAAAATTGAGGACTTAATTACGAATTCTGACTAGAATAATAATTCAAGTAGTACAGTATCTTTGCAGATTTTCACATGAATTATTGCTCTGTCGTTAATGCATATGATTTGATAATTCTCTGTAAAATTGGATGTGATCTAAAAACATTCAAACTTTACACCACTATATAACATTCTAGCGGGAAACAGTATTATTTCAGGCTTTACTATTCTGAATCCGGTCCTATCCGTATTAGTCCGAATATGACAGTCTGCTCGTAAACAAGAAAGATAACTCCATTGACATTATCATTACTTGAAAACACTTCCGTATTTTGGATGTAATTTTTATTTTATTTTTAGTGTTATAGTTCCATTGACATTAACTTTGAACTATTGGATAATCATTTTTTAAAGAGTTTGACAGCATCATCTAAATACCGTTAATAGATTCAATATGAACGGCTCTTCTGGAAACGAAACTGAATCTTCTGAGAATGAAACGTCTAAGAGTAAGTCAAATTTGAAGCTAACTATATCGAAGCCTGTTCGTATAGCAAAAACTATTCCGAGCACTGTTTCACTGGCTGAAACTGAATCAATGCATTCAGTAGCAACTGTGGATTGCAAGATGTCTCAATCGCGAACAGCAACGCCGCCAACGCCTCCAACGCCGCCAACACCGACAACACCAACAACTCCAACCAAACGTGCTGATAGATACAGGTATTGTTTTCACTGAATAAAGTGTAGTAAATTTCTTTGTAATTGTTTTAAAAATTATTATTTAATATGTAATAAATATAAACGGTATCATCCAAAACTAGTTTCAACCAGTTAAATTAGGTATCAAAAATACACGAAAATAGGCTACTTATAGTATATGTTAGATTACATATTTTTTTCGGGGGGGGGCTTTAATTTAATTTAATTTTGTATTATTATTATTACTGTCTTTTGACAGCATGTAAAATGATTTTATGCCCTTTCTTTGAATTAAATGGATTGCAGATTATGTTTCCATTCTCATTCAATTGCTATTTTCACTTTTTTATAAAGTAATAAATTTGTAAAAAACCTTCATGTTAAATATTTAAATGCAGATCTTTATGTAACCTTATAACTTTTTTGCTGATGTCGGCAATTCATGTTTTAAAAATGAATAAACCCCCTATTATGTGTGTTCATTTTCTGCTACATTATAAGAATAACATAACAAATAATTAATTATAATTAATTTAGATTACTGATATGTTGTATTAATAGATTATAATTTATACACATTTGCTCTCTCTCTCTCTCTCTCTCTCTCTCTCTCTCTCTCTCTCTCTCTCTCACACACACACACACACACACACAAACATACACACAATAAATTCTTATTAATCCATCAATTTTAAATTTTAATATTTTTGTAATTCTTGTAAATCAGTTTATTTGTTATCATTTGTAATTCTCTAGTTTATTTGTTATCATTTGTAAGTCTCTAGTTCATTTGTTTAAATCATTCTTATACAGATGAATATTTTTCAGTTATATGCAGAATATCATAATTAGCAAATGAAAAATGAAGGTGTGCAAATTATTTATTTGATCTTTTAGTGTCCTCAGTTAGCTTAATGCATTTAACCTACAATATTAATATTTGTCAACTTATATTCCAAACATGTTAGTAAAACAAAAGTGCACAAATACACACACACAAACACACAGACACACAGAGGTATTCACACATATGCATGAATACACATTAGGTTTAATGATGTTTTGGATGACATGTTCAGTTGCCTCTCCATATGAGAATAGGAAAGAAGATATCAGACGGAACTGCATATGCATGTTCTGATTTAGCCTGTTGTGTCCATCTTGAAAATATGATATCAAAAGTATTTTGTAATTTAAATTACAATTGATTTATAAAATATTATCATCATTCAGGTGCAATTTAAATTAAAATGAAAGTTAAATGTTATAATGTTATCTTACTATCTTTTGTTTCTTTATTTTCAGAAAAGCACGGTCCTTGTATGGAGTTAGTCCAAACTGCAAATTTGGTCCAAAAGGTTTTCTGGAAGATAATACAGAAACAATACTGTAAGTTGAACTAAAAATTAAATTCTGCAGCCTAAAATCAAATCGTATTCAAATAGTTATAGGATCATGGACAAAGATGGGCTTTCAGAAATAAATAAGTATAAATTATATAGACACACTCACATAAAATAGTGGTGAACTGATTTATTTAATGAAATGTGTATTAAGATTTAATAATTCAGTAGGGATTCATTTTCATCCCAGGTATATTCTTGACTCCCATTTTTAACTGACAATATTTATAATTTATTTACATTTATTCATTTTATTTGTTTATTTATTTTTTAATTTATATATAGTTATTTATATTATCTATTTGTAAATTTGTTATTTATATATTTATTAATATATTTTAATTTTTTATTTATTTATATACTTATTTATTTTTATTTATCTATTTGTGAGTTTATTATTTATTTACAGTTTATTTATTTTTAATGTCTAAATTTATTTATGTACTTACTTAATCTTTTAAAATTTATTTCAAGAATAAAACAGTAAAGCTATTCTCTATTTAGCCATATGGATGCTTAAAGTATCAATAATTATTTTTTTATTTATCTTTATATATATGCTAGCTAAGTCAATTAGAATGAAAAATTTACATTTATACATTTTTGTATCAACTCAACTCATACTGGATAAAATGAAACACATAAATACAAACTGACATATTTATAATTTTTAAGGTTTTAATAACATTAGCAAGATGTTAAATAATTTTATTTTAATTAACCTTTGTTTCCAAACACAAGAATCAGGTTAATAAAAATGTCCCACATTTATTTACTTTTGAACCAGAGATTCAAAGTGTGTTGAAATTTTGTTTTTGTTTCCAGTATATGTGCAGGTATTTACAAATGTATTTTTAAAAGCCTCTTCTTCTTATATTTTTCCATAAACATGTTTAAAAAGGATATAAATTTTACTAAATTAAACATATTTATTATTTTTTATTTTTCCTTCTTTAATTTATATGTGTCCAAAATGTCCAGCATTAAGAACATGATCATTTTACCTTAAACAAATAAACAAGGCAGGAAAGATAAAGTATCAGGATAATTGTCTAGTAATATTTGTATTCAGATTCAGTGATCTGTTGCAAAAAGTCATGTAACAGAGTATGGTCCTGTGACAGGATACTAAGTATGGCCATCTTGAGGTTAGGTTGATTTCTTTGGAGTTTCATGGGTCTAGGAGCCTGTGCAGTTAATATGTGCTAATGGCTGCTGCTTATACATTTTTAACTGTTGAGTACCTAGGATCTCCATTGTACTGCTTTATCTGTAATGCTGTTACCATGACCCTGATACTAATGTTAAAAGGTTAATATTTAAGAAAGTCCAAAAATTATATATATGTATATACATTATATAAAAATAGCAGATTAATATAAAAAAAAAAAAATAAAATAAAATAAAATTAACAAATAAAATAAATAAAAATGAAAGAAGAAGAAGAAGAAAAATTCAAACAGAAATATCAGTATTATTATCAATTTTTTTTTTTTTTCACCTTATAGCACACTCCTTAATTCTTCTAATACATAAATATAAATCTATTACTTTGCTTCTAGAATGACTGGCCAAGTGTGAATTGTATTCCATTAAAGAGAATTACCGTGGTGTATTGAGTTACAGATAATGAGCATTATTAAGTATTGTTGCAGACAAAGATATTGGCTAATTACTGTGTAATTAAATCTGTGGTGGAAATAACTGTATTAAAGAGAAATGATTTCTAGGGAGTAAGGTGTCATAATATCCATGTTATCAGCAAAAATAATTAGCATGATTGTGAAATTTATATATTTTTATTATTGTTGTTGTTTTTAATACAAGAGGGTTTATTTTTGTTTGTTTGTGTTGCAAAAATAAGAAAAATATTAGCCATGAAAATAGAGTTACACAAATATTATATCAGAATAAAAGCAGAAATATCAATATAAATAATAATAATAATGATAATAATAATTACACTTCTTTAGATTCTTTTTTGTTTGAACATCATCATAATCTAATTATCATCATCATTGTTATCATTATTATGTAACTGATTATTCTAGGAAACCATATACATTGCATTTTGATTTTTTAATAATTTATATCAATTCTAATTACTGAATAAAAATTCCCAACTTTCTTTAATATTATCAAATAAGTTTCATAAATTTCATTCTGTAGAGAAACATAATTTTGTAATGTCCTTGTGGCTAAATGCTTTTCTCAGTAAAATCAAATTCTTAAAAAGTTTTTTTCTTTGGAAACATTAACTATAAAATTTTATAGCTTCAGGAAAAACTAATGATTGTTACCTGGGGTAACAGGTGTGAACTGTGTTTGAAATTCAAATTAAACTTTCACAGAAACTCTGTATAGCAGCCATATTTAAATATTGTTAACTTAGGCACCATATGGTAAATTTGCATAATTTTGATATCATTAAAAACAATGAATACAAATGGTAATGGAAATTGCTAAAAATGCAAATATTGTGAAAGATATTTAATTTTTATTGTTGGCATCATATCTTCTTTGATCTTTTTTCTGTTACGAAAATCTTTCAGCAGTGGGAATCTATTGTGAGAAAAAGAATATTCATTTTAAAACATCACAGTCAGTTAATATATTAGCAGTAAGATATATTTTATGTAGACTTTCCCACAGACAGGAGAGTTCATAACATAATCACTGATAATTTAGCCACTGGGAGTTGGTTTAAATGGGATGTTTTAGTTACAGCTGACTCATATAAGTATGTAATGAGATAGTTACACAGACCTAGATTTGTTTTTTTCTTCCTGATTGTGTATTATTTAAGATTACTCAGTGTTTGGTGTTTTACTCAGAATGCTGAGTCTTTTTTGACTCATTACTGTGACATCCCCTTCAGTTTTCATGACTTTTAAAAAGTATTGACTTTAACCCTTTAAGCCACATAAATTAATAAATACATTTTTAAAGAATAATTTAAAAAAGAATACACTTTTAACTGTTTTAGTTTGTGTAAATTAAAGTGATTAAAATTATTTCTGTAGTTTTTGAGTGTATTACTGTTAGCAGTTGTTAGATTTTAAACATTCTGTATTTGATGTATTCATTATAAAAAAAAGAAGAACAACAGAAAAAGTCTTCACAACTTGGGTTGCCCTTTTTTAATTGTTGTAAGGAAAATTCTATATCCACCTTCTCAGAAAGGAAAAACACAGAAACAGCACTTTGACTGAACTGGCAAAGAAAATTATTTTACTGAATGATTTGTTATTTCATCATACTTCATAAATTTATTTTAATATTACTTTAACAAAGTTTACAGTTTATTTTAAGAAACAAGCAGCATTTTTTTATTTGTAATTAATATTATTTTAAACAAAAATAGAAGTGGAAAGAAATTTAGTTTTTCTCATAAAGGTTAAGTATAGCATGTCAATTAAAACTGGCATGACATGAAACCACCATTCTGATTGGTTGATAAGAATCACCTGTTTAAACAATTTCCATTGGCTGACTGTTATCATCTGATATGAGGTCAGAGTTCACAGAGTAATAGCATCAGTTAAATTGTATATTGTTTTATAATCAGATAATCTGAACTTAGACACAGATGGTTCATGTATGATTGTTGTGTTTTTTATTCTGTTTCAGATACTGAAAATTGTTTTTAATCATGTATAATCAAGGCCTTTAGATTACTGACACAAATTCTCACAGATACAGGCTAATAAATATTCAGAATAAACATATAAACAAATAAACAGACACATGCACACAAACAATGTTTAGTTATACATACATACATATATGTATCATGTAGATAGACATATATGTATAGAAAACTATGATAAGAAAATGCAAAAAAGTAAATATATTAATTGAAAAGTAATAAATAAATAAATAAATAAATAAATAAATAACAGTACAAAAGACAAACCAACTGGACACATGACATTTGTTTGACATCCTGTTAACAACTGAAACATTTCGTAAGTTTTGTGTAAACCTAGAAAGGGTGAGAACCAGGAACCACAAAGCACTTTGTAAATAGAGACTGCACGTACAGCAACTAGACACACCATACACAGCATATGTAGCAACTAGACACACCATACACAGCATATATAGTAATAAGACATATCATACACAGCATATGTAGCAACTAGACACACCATACACAGCATATATAGCAACTAGAACACCACACACAGCATATGTAGCAACTAGACACACCATACACAGCATATGTAGTAACTAGACACCATACACAGCATATATAGCAACTAGAACACCATACACAGCATATATAGTAACAAGACACACCATACACAGCATATGTAGTAACTAGACACACCATACACAGCATATGTAGTAACTAGACACACCATACACAGCATATATAGCAACTAGAACACCATACACAGCATATATAGTAACTAGACACACCATACACAGCATATATAGCAACTAGAACACCATACACAGCATATATAGCAACTAGAACACCATACACAGCATATGTAGTAACTAGACACAGCATATATAGTAACAAGACACACCATACACAGCATATGTAGTAACTAGACACACCATACACAGCATATATAGTAACTAGACACACCATACACAGCATATGTAGTAACTAGACACACCATACACAGCATATGTAGTAACTAGACACACCATACACAGCATATGTAGTAACTAGACACACCATACACAGCATATGTAGTAACTAGACACACCATACACAGCATATGTAGTAACTAGACACACCATACACAGCATATGTAGCAACTAGACACACCATACACAGCATATGTAGTAACTAGACACACCATACACAGCATATGTAGTAACTAGACACACCATACACAGCATATCTAGCATATGTAGTAATAGACACACCATACACAGCATATGTAGCAACTAGACACACCATACACTGTATATATAGCAATAGGATAAATCATACTCTGCTGATATGGCAACAGGATAAAAAACATACTTTACATATGTAGGAATAGGATATAAAATTTTCTCTCTCTAATATAGGATATATAATTTACTTTTTATATATGTTATAGGATACTTAAAACATACAGGACATAAAATGTCCTCTGTATGTAGAGTATGTTTTAAAATCTGAATAGTATATATGTAATATAGAATATGTGTATGTCTGTGTGTGTGTGTCCACACACACATATATATATATACAGTATATCAAATAGGAATTAAATAAAATACATATATAACAAAACAACAGAAGTGATGAATGAAAGGTGTGAGTTGATTGGTCACATCCTGTTAACACTTCCACAGCTGATGACACACTAACATACTTACTCAGTTACTAACTAGCTTAGTTAACTGTTCAAGTTTGTGACGTCATAATTTGTAGATGTAAAGAACGTGCCATACAAAAGCACACAGACAAAATAAACATAGAAAACTTGTATGGAAACATGCACATGCACATATGCAAACTCACAAATGTCCATCTTCATCTGTTACCATGGTGACTTGTATAAGATTAAAGCAAATAATTATTATCGTTATTATTATTATTTTATGACAGGCTACTTGTATGAAATCAATTCTGTTATCTTCAGAGCAAATCATTATCTTTATAATTTGTTTACTGAGATTCATTCGTGCAGTTCACTTAGTAATAATCAATAAAGAAATAAATAAAAAGAAGTAATAGGAAGTAAATTTTAGCTGAATGATTTCTCAAAACATTATAAAATTAATCTTTATTAGATTATGTGTGCCGGTTTTTGGTTATTGTTTTCTTTTAATGCTTTGGTGATAATGGTATGATGATAAAACATGATAATGATACAATACATTTGATGATAATTATATCCTGATATAATTATACAATACAGATGCTGATAATCATAATCATGGTAATACAGTATGATGATTACATGAAGATTTGTTTGGTGATAATGATACTGCATGAAAATACTTTTACTGATAAATGATAAGATAATACACTTGATGATAATGATATGGTTTAGTTTTACTTTATAGTCATTAATTTGATTATGCATTTATTTCATTTATAACATGGCTCCAGATTTGTGTAGATGTTTGAAATTCACCTATTTAATGATATATATATGTGTGTGTGTGTGTGTAATTGTTATTGTTATATTATATATATACTGATAAACACATATACATATATGTAATAACATAAATACAATATCATTAAATCATACAACACACACACACACACACACACACACATACACACACACAATGCAATGCATACATAAGTACATACATACATAAATACAAACAAATACACATTTCCATCCATACATACATACAACACACACAGACATGAACATACTAAAGTTATTCACAGAAACTGTATATGTATGTCTGCACACACACACACACACACATACATACATACACACACACACATATACAGATATCCATACATACATACAACACACATATACAGACACACACAGACATTAACATACCAAAGTTATTCACAGAAACTGTACATGTATGTCTGCACACACACACACACACACATGCACACACATGCACACACACGAACACACACACATATACACACACGCACACTCACAGACATTGTTCACAGAGACAGTGAACATTTAATGTCTAACAACACATAGAGACATAGTTGGATGATGAAATACTAATTATGACATCTGTTACCTGCTGTGGTGTTTGATGTGAATGAAAATAAAGTTCTGTGATGACGTAGTCTTCACATTGGGCTAGCTAACTGCAAATGCCATGCACACACTGAGTTTACTTGTACAGGTGTGGTTGAAGTGACTCTGCATTGTGACAGTGTGAACCAGTGTACTTAGTCTGTGGTTGTTATCACGTACTCTGTTGTTATACCAGCAATGAAGCGGTTTGTAAACAGGTAAGGTTTATTGTTGTTACTTTGTGAGCATGTCTCTGTGTGTGTGTGTGTGTGTGTGTGTGTGTGTGGTATATGTGTTTATATGTCCTGTGTGTGTGTATATATGTAGAGTATCTGTATTTTGTTGTGAATGTGTATATGTATGTATGTATGTATGTATGTATATATTTGTGTGTGAGTGTTATGTGTGTTTGTATGTAGGTATGTGTGTATACATATAGAGCATATATATTTCTTGTGTGTGTGTATATGTACATAGTTTTCTCTGTTCTCTGTGTGTGTGAATGTGAGAGAGAGAACACAGATAAATAAATGGATGGATGGATGGATGGATGGCTGTATAGTCAGATAAATATATACTAGATAAATATAGATAGATATAGACAAACATCAGTAGATAGGTAGGTAAGTAGATAGATGTTTGAAGATTATTTTATGTAATATTTAAGTAGAAAGGGTGTGTTTGTCAGCTATTGGTTAATTGTCTGTGAAATTCACATAAAACTGAAATATGTGAATGTTGTTATAATTTGAATTTCAAATACATCGACTGTTAGATTGTTTATATTTTATTGCATGCATTATACAAGTGAAATTTTTCATTTCTGCTCATAACCCAGTGGTTATACAACTTTGTAAATTTATCCTCTCTTTCTGTCTGTCTGTCTGTCACTTTCTCTCTCTCTCACACACACATACACACAAACACACAAACATGTACACACATTTAAGTATATATATATATGTGTGTATATGTTTTTCAAGTGTTTAAATCACATTATTAAGTTAAGTTTTATACTGTATTTGTGTATGTGAGAGTGTAATTCAAACACACAAGTGTTTGCTAAATAAATATAAACAATATTAAAGAAACTAAATTGTTTATTTTAATAAATTTAGCAAACTTTTATATTGCAGATATATTATGAAGAGATGTTTAGACACACACACACACACACACACACACACACACACATTCTTTACCACTGTATAATCTAACAACATAATAATTAATTTTTCACTCTATATTCTTGTGTATATGAGTATAAACAAGTTGTTTGCAGTTTAAGCCTGGGAATAAGGACACACATCATTTCATTTTTCAGTATATTTTTTTATTACTTATACAAACAGGACAGGACATGTACACAGAAATCTTGTTACAAACCTTTTCATTCAGTCATCTCGTGCATGGCTTGTCGTGACTGAAAACTTAAACAATCACAACATTGCCTCTGTGTCTGGATTCTGTGAATTTTATCCATGATTTCCAATGGCAATTGTATCATTTACCGTTGCAAGGAATAGTGGGTAATTTTCACTGTATGAATTCTCAGCCTCCATTGCAACATTTTTGTTAATTTTTCTAGCTGTACCTCCAATTTTACATGTTATAAGTTTATTTTTAATTATCATGTACCTTTAATATATAACATTATTTCTTCATTTTGAATTATCAAGCATCATTAAAATGTCATGCAACATTTTGAATTATACAGCTTTGAAATATCATGACTTCTATTTGAATTATACTTTAGATGTCATGATATCATTTTGAATTATGTAACTTTAAAATATGACTTCTATTTGAATTATACTTTATCATTTTGAATTATAGCATTAAAATGTCATATTAGTTTGAATTATTCAACTTCAAAATGTGACAACTTCTGTTTGAATTATAGTTTAAAATATCTTGCGACATTTTCAATTATGATATCATTTTTAATTTGACAAAATGTGTTTATCTATGCATGTTTGTTTTCATGTTCAGTCAGCTGTTTTATAAGTTACTCTAAATTACCCAGTTATTAAGTATAATTAAGTGTTCAGCTGTAAAGTTGTAAGTTATTGGAGAAGAAAACCGCAGTAAAAGCTGATCTGTGACAGATGTTGCACACCACAGCTTGTTTTTTATTTAGTTCAATCACTGTGAAAGTATTTATTACACATAACTAACTCTAAACAGAGGGATTTTAATACAACACTAATTACAACTTGTTTAAATGTAGGGTGAGTTAAATACACTTAATCTTCATGAGTTTGTTTATGTTTGTGTCTGTTTTTGTTTGTGTATGTGTGTGTGTGTATGCATGTGTGTATGTATCTGTGTTGTGTATGTGTGTTGTGTGTGTATGTGTGTTGTGTTATGTATGTGTGTTGTGTGCTTGTGTATCTGTAAGAAGGTTTATTCGTATAATGTTATGCTTGTCTGTGTGTATTGTGTGTGTCTATGTGTGTATGTATGTGCACGCATGTGTGCACGCATGTGTATCTGTATAAGTCTGTTTTTAGTATGTATCTGTATCAGTCTGTTTTTAGTATATATCTGTTTTTAGTATGTATCTGTATCATATCTGTTTTTAGTATGTATCTGTATAAGTCTGTTTTTAGTATATATCTGTTTTAAGTATGTTTTCTGTATATATCTGTTTTTAGTATGTATCTGTATATATCTGTTTTTAGTATGTATCTGTATATATCTGTTTTTAGTATGTATCTGTATAAGTCTGTTTTAGTACATATCTGTTTTTAGTATGTATCTGTATAAATCGGTTTTTAGTATGTATCTGTATAAATCGGTTTTTAGTATGTATCTGTATATATCTATTTTTAGTATGTATCTGTATAAGTCTGTTTTAGTACATATCTGTTTTTAGTATGTATCTGTATAAATTGGTTTTTAGTATGTATCTGTATAAATTGGTTTTTAGTATGTATCTGTATAAATTGGTTTTTAGTATGTATCTGTATAATATCTGTTTTTAGTATTATCTGTATATATCTGTTTTTAGTATGTATCTGTATATATCTGTTTTTAGTATGTATCTGTATATATCTGGTATGTATGTTTGTGTATCTGTGTCCATCTATCTGTCTTTAATAATTATTTGAAGAATCTTTCTCAGATATTTTTTGTTGCACAAAATATGATGAAAAGATAATTGACTTTTTTTTTTTTTTTTTTATTTATCAGTCTGGTAAAACAAAAAAAGATAAAAAAGATAAAAAAAAGAAAAGAAAAGATTCATGAATTAAATATTATTCTAGTTTCCAGTAAATTAAACAAAAGTTTGATATTTGTCATGATTAAGTCATCAACTACTAAGTCAATAGTTTAAAAAAATCCTGTTCTCTTTCTTTTCTCTCTCTTGTCTTTACTTCCTTGACCACACATATAAATACATTAGTTGTGTATCTGATGGTTTTCAGCATTTCATGCAGGATGTACAACACCCAAAGTGTTTGTCAGTTTGACAACATTTACAAGTAAGTTTTTACACAACTTCGTGTAATATGTTTTTTAAATTTTAAAATATTTGGCAACTTCTTGTTAATGAAGGAAGGATATTGATATAAAATTATCTTGCAGGTTAATATTTTAAAAATTTTGTTGTGTTTATTGGGTATGGAAAATCTGATTTTATGTTCTCTAAATTACTGTTCTGTTTCTTCTATTTTTCTTTTCTTTTTTCTCGCCATTTTCTCATTCTACTTCTTTCTTTCTCACCTTCTTTTTCTCTGTCATGCAGTTCTTTCTGTTTCACAAATGTACACAAAAACATGCAATACACATACATAAATACTGATATAACAAAAAGAAAAACATACCAAAACACACACATACATAAGCACAAACACAAAACACACACACACACATATACACATTTACACAAACGTTTACACAAAAAAAACACCTACACACCCATACATTTGGAAAGTACCTTCAACACAGTAACATCATTACATTAAATAAATAGGTCATTTAGATCAATTACTTAAAATAGACGCCAAGTATTTTCCGGGGTTTGAGCCAATTAGAATATTCCTTTGATCACAGTATATTAAAAAACCAGTCTAGCAATCAATAAATGTTGACACAGTGATAGACAAAGAAAACGTTTCTCTTTTTTTTTATACACAGACCTTACCTGTCGTTTTTGGAAACGCAAAATGTTTTCATGGAAATACTGTGAGAAGATTTTCTTGTTTGTATCTTAAAAATGTTATTTTTGTTCAGTAATATTTCAGTGTGAGCATGATACATTTGCTTGAACCTTCAGTTAATATATATCTGTAAAATGTGTATGTTATATATACATGTATTATATTTAAGTTTGTGTATATTTATGTATATTTATGTATGTTTTTATATCATGTATAAAAGTATGTATATGTATATATATATATATATATATATATATATATATGTGTGTGTGTGTGTGTGTGTGTGTGTGTGTGTAATTATCATACTATATTAATTTGGTGGTTTTCATGCTCAGTGAAAAGCTGTTTGATTATAATTTATATCTGCTTCTTGTCTACAGTGAAGTGCTTAATACTATTTATGTTACTGCTAATTAAAAAAAAGAATAGTCCACGCTTAATATCAGCTGGTTTCATTTATTATTATTTGTATATTACTGTTAACTGTAGATTACGAATGTGTTGAGTGCATCATTAAACTTGAAGAAATGTATGATTCTTCCTTCCTTGTTATAAAAATAGATAGCTACTGGATAAAAGCTTCATTATGATTGGTGACATTAATACAGGTCTCATGCAGGTGACAAACGATTCATTGCATTCATAAAAGCCAGGTAATGGCCATTACGTGCAATGAAATAAAAAGATTAACATACATTCTAGTACAAATATAAATAAATCTGTTTGAATTATGAAATAAAACATAAATTTAGTGTACCAGTAGATTAAAAAACTTGTGTGATGTCTGGTGGATCAAGCAGTTAATGCTCATTATTACAAAAACTGTGCTCTGATGTGGGTTAGAACAGGAAAACATCGCAAGAATCAAAGATTCATCTAAAATGCATCATGGAGTTAATGCCAGTGGCATCCGTTTGAGGTAATACTTTCCTAACAACAAACTTCAGTGGTATTTGGGTAAATCATGGATACAGACATCATAAATGCAATTTAGCTACTGACAAACATGACTGTGAAAACAAAATCAACTAGTTTAGTCCATGGTGTTTTTGGTGAGATTAACTGAAAGCATTTTTTTTTATTTGTAATAATCGTTTACATAACATTAAAAAACACAAAGGAACTGCCAACCCAGGATTAGCATGTTAAAACTCATTCATGTGCAGTGGACCATGTGTCTCTTGTAACAGGTTGGTCAAAGACCTGCAGTGGTCACACATGGCTGAAATCTTGCTTAACTATTAGACAATAATTTTATAAAAGTAATATTTAATAATGTATCGCAATTTTAATCTTTGTTTTACTTCTGCAGTTTGCTGGTTTGATGAACATTTCAGCTGTTCTCTACAAATAACTGTTCTAGTTGTACCTTACAAAGAACTGTGTTCTAGTTGTATCTTATACAGAACTGTGTTCTAGTTGTATCTTACACAGAACTGTTCTAGTTGTGCCTTACAAAGACATTAGAATTTTAATACATTAGTTACACAGACAAAATCATAGAAATAGATATGTCATTAATGTGAATACTGAAATTTTATAAATGTGACATTAAAGTGAACAACTTGATTTTTTTGTTAACTTTATGATCCATGGTTTGGGTGTGTGTAAATATATGTGCATGTTATTTGTTATCAGATATAAATATTTTATTGAATAAATACAGATTTATTTTGTTATTTGATCTGAAGTATAAGCATCTATGTCTATGTTGTGTACAGACCTTAGTAAAAATATTCAGATGCAACCAAAATGTTATTTAAAAAAAAAAAAAAAAAATATAATATACTGAGACAAGTTTTTTTTCTCTTTATCTAGGCTGTATGTGTATGTGTGTGTATTTATGTTTGTGCATGCACATACAGTGTATACATATACATGTACACACACACACACACACACACATTTAATTAGTCCTGTTGGTGCCTACTACATCGTTACATCAGGTGGTTCAATGCTTTTAATACTGATAAACCATCAAAGGTCACATTGCTGTCAGACAGCCACCCATATTAATAATGTTCAGTTAAATTATTTACCTTGATTATAAATAATACAGGTGCTAATTAAGATGTTTTTCTGAAGAAGAAATCTACATTTGACCAGACGTGTGTTGATAAAGTGCTTCTTTTTATTTAACCCCAAACAGCTGACTCTGTGCCACATAAAATTTGCCACATGTTAATTTTGATATGCAATGAAATACATAAAATACATGATACAGTTTACATGATAATACAGAATGAAGTGTCATACATAAAACAGATAATATCACTGACATTTCATACATATACAAAAATAAAAGAATTAATTGCTACTACATTGTACAGCCTTAAAATATCTGTTTATATATCTTTATTTATTTACTTATTTATTAACATGTTTGTTTGTTTATCTGTTTATTTATTTACTTATTTGTCTGTCTATCTGTATTACTTATCTGTTTATCTATCTAGATTATATTTAGTTATTTACATAATCTATCTATAATCTATCTATATATAGCTATCTGTTTATCTATCTATCTCTGTATCTATCTATATCTAGTTATCTATCTATCTATATCTGTCTATCTATCTATATAACTATCTGTCTGTCTACATACCTGTATTTATGTATTTGTTTATTTGTGTATTTCAGAAACATTCCTGACCCAGCCTGTCAGCGACTGCATTGGAACAAACCTCCAGTCTCTGTTCTCGTTGTGAGAAAAATCAACGATGACGCTGTTGTCATTCCTTTCAGAAACCTCCTTATATGGTTAATAGAGGTCAGTCTTACTGCCGTTGTTGTTGTGGTTGTTGTTGTTGTGTCACTGTTTTCTGCTATGACTACTTTATTTATTATTATTGTTACTGTCATTATTATTGTGTTATTATTACTGATGTTGTAGTTGTTGTTGCTGCTTTTGTTGTTATTGACGTAATTGTTATTAGTAGTATTTTATCAGATTTTTTAAATTATTATTATTATTATTATTATTAGCATCATCATCATCATCATCATCATCATTATCATCACCATAATCATCATCATAATTCAAATCATTTTTATTATTTCATTCTTTATATTTTTATTGTTATTTTAATTATTCAGTTTTCTTTTCTGTATTATTATAATAATTAGTTAACCAACATATTGATCGTTTTTTTATTGATTTTTTTATTGATTTTTTTTATTAAGGTTCTTACAACATTAATTAGTTTGATTTTGTTGTAATTTCAAAATTATTTTAGAGTTGACATCAGTAGAACAAACAGGCTTACAAAAGTTCATTAAAATTTCATATTTGTTTTATGCATTGACTATGGTTACCTGAAACTAAATGAAACAAAGACAGACACATTGGGGATGTTTTTGTGTTGTCACATAAAAGATGCTCAGTCATGCATGAACATTAGCATAGGTTGGAAAGGGAAAACAAAGACTAATCCATGAAACTGAGAACTGAAGAAACTCGAAACACCACAGTAAAATCTAATCTGTTACACCATAGAGGGTATGATGCTCCATTGATGTGTGTTAGAACTGGAAAACATGGGAACCTTAGATTCTTTTATACCACAGAGATTATGTTCATTCAGGCGTTATTGTTGCTTGGAACTAGAAAACAGTAATTCAGAAGGACCCTGGTGACATGATATATATAATTAACTAGTCAGATAGAGATACTAATACAGGTTAGATTGGGAAAATTGTTCAACACAGCAGTTCTGGTTTTGTATTGGCTTATTCCAAGTTTTATCCAGAAACTAAATATCTTGTTTAGGTTTATTAAAGATTATTATCATCATCATCATCATCATCATCATCATCATCATCACCATTATCACCATCATTATAATCATCATTATTCTGCTACTATTGTGACTATTATTACTATTGCAACTACTTCTACTACTACTGTAATATTCTACCACAGCTACTTCTTCTACTACTACCATTATTACTGCTACTGCAGCTACTACCACTACTATTACAATAAACATCTTTACCAATATCAACATCATCATCACCATTATCATGCTCATTATCATTACTGCTGCTGCTATTAGTGTTATTTTTATGACTGCAATAATATTTTAGCAAAATCATGATTATTATTATTATTTTTATTTTATTATTATTATTATTATTATTATTATTATTATTATTATTATTATTATTATTATTATTTATTTATTTTATTTTATTTATTTATTTATTTTTTTTGTTTTTCCAGGAGAAGGACATGGTTGTGTTTGTTGAGTCAACCATGTTGGATGAACCAGTCTGTTCAGATGAGGAATTTCAGAAAATTGTCAAGAAGGTCCATACTTTTAAAGAAGGTAAGCCAACATGATGCTGTTGCTGTTGTTGATGTTGATGTTGTTTGATTGGTGATTATGTTTGACACAGATATGAGTTTAATAAGTAATAGGATACACAATTTGTGATTTTAGATGAGGAGAAGCTGACAGATAAAATTGACTTCATTGTTTGTCTGGGGGGAGATGGAACTTTGCTGTATGTTTCATCTTTGTTTCAGGTATTTTTATTATACAATTTGTGTTTTTCATCATTTTATTTAAAATATTACTTGCCTATTTCTTTCTGTGTATGTGAATGTGTGATTGTGTCAGGTGTATATATGTTGTGTGTAAACATACATACATACACATACACATATATACAACAGAAACACATACATATATGTAGTCTGTATGTTTAGAGAGTTTAATATGTGTGTGTGTTTGTGTTTGTGTGTGTGTGTGTTTGAGTGTGTGTGTGTGTGTGTGGATACAAACTTATACATACACACAAACAGAAAGGAAATACATTTTTATGTTATATACTTGAATGTTAACTGATGACCAAAATGAAAAAATGTGTACCTCCAATTGATCATTCTCTGTCAGACACTAACAAACTGTACAAACACTGACACTTAGTAAATCATTCAGAATTGAATTGTTTTTTTTTCCTTGTACAATAATAATAATAATAATAATAATAATAATAATAATAATAATAATAACAATAATAATAATATTACAACAATAATAATAATAATATAGAAACACTTTAATATTTATTTTTTTGTATAAAATTTAAATTTGTCTTGTTAAATACATTTTTAATTGCATTTATTTTATTTTATATTTTTTTATGAATGTTGTTTATTTTTATTTATTTTATTTTATTTTATATTTTTTTATGTGTGTTTTTCAGACGAGTGTTCCTCCAGTGATGGCGTTCAACATGGGCTCTCTCGGGTTTCTCACTCCGTTTCAAATACAGGACTTCAAAGAAGAAATCTCCGCAGTGCTGGCAGGTAAAACAGGGCAGCTTACTCTGGGGGTGCTAGCAGGTAAAACAGGGCAGCTTACTCTGGGGGTGCTAGCAGGTAAAACAGGGCAGCTTACTCTGGGGGTGCTAGCAGGTAAAACAGAGCAGCTTACTCTGGGGGTGCTAGCAGGTAAAACAATGGCAGCTTACTCTGGGGGTGCTAGTAGGTAAAATGGCAGCTTACTCTGGGGGTGCTAGCAGGTAAAACAGAGCAGCTTACTCTGGGGGTGCTAGCAGGTAAAACAGGGCAGCTTACTCTGGGGGTGCTAGCAGGTAAAACAATGGCAGCTTACTCTGGGGGTGCTAGCAGGTAAAACAATGGCAGCTTACTCTGGGGTTGCTAAAAAACAATGGCAGCTTACTCTGGGGGTGCTAGCAGGTAAAACAATGGCAGCTTACTCTGGGGGTGCTAGCAGGTAAAACAGAGCAGCTTACTCTGGGGGTGCTAGCAGGTAAAACAATGGCAGCTTACTCTGGGGGTGCTTAACAGGTAAAAACAATGGCAGCTTACTCTGGGGGTGCTAGTAGGTAAAACGGCAGCTTACTCTGGGGGTGCTGGCAGGTAAAACAGAGCAGCTTACTCTGGGGGTGCTGGCAGGTAAAACAGGGCAGCTTACTCTGGGGTTGCTGGCAGGTAAAACAGAGCAGCTTACTCTGGGGGTGCTAGCAGGTAAAACAGGGCAGCTTACTCTGGGGGTGCTGGCAGGTAAAACAGGGCAGCTTACTCTGGGGGTGCTAGCAGGTAAAACAGGGCAGCTTACTCTGGGGGTGCCGGCAGGTAAAACAGAGCAGCTTACTCTGGGGGTGCTAGCAGGTAAAACAATGGCAGCTTACTCTGGGGGTGCTAGCAGGTAAAACAGGGCAGCTTACTCTGGGGGTGCTGGCAGGTAAAACAGGGCAGCTTACTCTGGGGGTGCTAGCAGGTAAAACAATGGCAGCTTACTCTGGGGGTGCTAGTAGGTAAAACGGCAGCTTACTCTGGGGGTGCTGGCAGGTAAAACAGGGCAGCTTACTCTGGGGGTGCTGGCAGGTAAAAAACAGAGCAGCTTACTCTGGGGGTGCTGGCAGGTAAAACAGGGCAGCTTACTCTGGGGGTTGCTGGCAGGTAAAACAGAGCAGCTTACTCTGGGGGTGCTAGCAGGTAAAACAGAGCAGCTTACTCTGGGGGTGCTAGCAGGTAAAACAGGGCAGCTTACTCTGGGGGTGCTAGCAGGTAAAACAGGGCAGCTTACTCTGGGGGTGCCGGCAGGTAAAACAGAGCAGCTTACTCTGGGGGTGCTAGCAGGTAAAACAGGGCAGCTTACTCTGGGGGTGCTAGCAGGTAAAACAGAGCAGCTTACTCTGGGGGGGTGCTAGCAGGTAAAACAAGGGCAGCTTACTCTGGGGGTGCTAGTAGGTAAAATGGCAGCTTACTCTGGGGGTGCTGGCAGGTAAAACAGGGCAGCTTACTCTGGGGGTGCTGGCAGGTAAAAAACAGAGCAGCTTACTCTGGGGGTGCTGGCAGGTAAAACAGGGCAGCTTACTCTGGGGTTGCTGGCAGGTAAAACAGAGCAGCTTACTCTGGGGGTGCTAGCAGGTAAAACAGAGCAGCTTACTCTGGGGGTGCTAGCAGGTAAAACAGGGCAGCTTACTCTGGGGGTGCTAGCAGGTAAAACAGGGCAGCTTACTCTGGGGGTGCTGGCAGGTAAAACAGAGCAGCTTACTCTGGGGGTGCTAGCAGGTAAAACAATGGCAGCTTACTCTGGGGGTGCTAGCAGGTAAAACGGCAGCTTACTCTGGGGGTGCTAGCAGGTAAAACGGCAGCTTACTCTGGGGGTGCTAGCAGGTAAAACGGCAGCTTACTCTGGGGGTGCTAGCAGGTAAAACAGGGCAGCTTACTCTGGGGGTGCTAGCAGGTAAAATGGCAGCTTACTCTGGGGGTTCTAGCAGGTAAAACGGCAGCTTACTCTGGGGGTGCTAGCAGGTAAAACGGCAGCTTACTCTGGGGGTTCTGGTAGGTGACAATAAATCAGGCTGAAATGAGGACAGAATTTAGCATTTCACATACAAAGAGAAAATATCTAGAGTTTTAGAAGATATATATGCATATATAATGATGACCATTAGCAGCTTAAACATCATAATCATTGCTGTTTAACTGCTGCTTATTATTATTATTAGTGTTTATATATACATACATATATTATACTTATATACACACACTGTTGTTTGTTTACTTGTTGTTTTATAATATATATATATATATATATATATATTGATTCTTATTCCTGTTGTTGCTCTCCTTCTTATTCTTCCTAATTAGTATTATTATTATCATTACCACAACCACTACCATTGTTACTATTACTATTACTATTATTATTATTATTATTATTATTATTATTATTATTATTATTACCAGTGACCACTATCACCATCATCATCATCATTATTATATTTTTTTTTATTTATGTTTCTTTCAGGCAATGCCAGTCTGATTCTGCGGAATCGGTTGAAGTGTGTGGTGTGTAAGTGTAAACATGGCTCCTGCAATGACATGCCACATGTCAAATTCATTGACACCATTCAGACCAACAGACATTTTCTTGAATGTGTTACGGTATGTACTGTCTTGTCATTTCAGCTTGTGTATGTACAAGTTATCTAAATATATGTTTGTGTACTTTCATATTATTTGTTTTATTTCTTAAAATTGAAGATAAAATAATAAATTACTGCGGCATTTTCTGTGTTGGTAAATAAATGTTATAGAAAAATATTCTTTATTAATAATAAAGTATGGCAATAAAATAGCAACATCATTCACATTTTCTGTTATCTCTGTTATAGATAACTATTCTTTTTCAATAATAAATATACAACAGTGAAGTAATGAAATCTAGACATGTTCTGTTTTATAATAACTTTTATAATCATTCTTTGTTAATAATTAACAGTATGGCATGTGATGCTGATCATTTGTTTAATAATTACTGTTACAGATAACAGTTCTTTGTTAATAATAAAGTAAAATAACTCATTAAATACAAACATTTTCTATTTTATCATAATTCTTACAGATGACTATAATTATAATAATATAAAATTGTTGTTGCCAGGTTCTGTGTGTTTTTATTCAATTATCATTTATTTTTAGCAAAGGTTTTTTGAAATATATATAAGTAAAATAACATGATATAAGTAGCATTGTTTATTTTATTTAAAGACAAAACATAAATTTCATAAGTTTTACAAAGATACATTTTTTTAGAAACTCTTTTGTATGTACTGTCCTGTCATTTTTATTATTTTAATTGTTTCAGGTGTTAAATGAAGTTGTAGTTGACCGAGGTCCATCTCCATACCTGTCCAACATTGACCTTTATATTGATGGTCATATGGTCACTTCAGTTCAAGGAGATGGTAAATATAGACAGTATAAATACATGGACACATGCACACACACGCACACACATACATGCACACACACGCACATGCGCACACACACACACACACACACACACACACACACACACACACACACACACACACACACACACACACACACACACACATAAATTATGAAATACCACACCAAAATAATTAAATGTGAAAATCAATTCAAATATTCTCATGTTTCAGGAAATCCTGGATATTTATTTATTTATTTATTTATTTGTTCATTTTACATTTTTATTCCTTTATTTTGTTTATTAATTATTTATTTATTTGATTTTTTGTTTATTTATTTATATGTTTATATATATAATTTTTATGATTTTATATATTTGTTTGTGTGTTAACTGTATTTATTTATGTTATTTATTCATTTCTTTAATTTATTATTTATTTATTCATCATTACCAATTATTTCATGTGGTTTTTTTTAAATTTATTTATTTATTTTTTAATTTTATTTTCAGGTTTGATAATTTCGACCCCCACGGGGAGTACAGCGTATGCAGTGAGTGCAGGGGCATCCATGGTGCACCCCTGTGTCCCCTGCATCCTAATCACACCCATCTGTCCCCACTCCCTCTCCTTCAGACCTGTCATAGTACCTGCTGGTGTCGAGATCAAGGTAATCTGTTATAACAGTAGTAGTGGTAGTTGTAGAAGTAGATGTAGTAGTTGTCATAGTAGTTGTAGCAGTGGTAGTAATAGTAGCAGAAGCAGGAGTAATAGCAGTAGTAGCAATAGTAGCAGATGTATTGTAGTAGGAGTAGTAGTGGTAGTAATAGTAGTCATAATATACTATTAATATTATTATTATTATTATCATCATTATTGTTATAATATTAGTATGATTGTAACAGTAGTAGAAGTAATTTTATTAGTAGATGTAACAGTAATAGTAGTATAGCAGTAGTCATATTTGTAGCAGCATTTGTCTTAGTTATAGTATATGTACACTATTGTCCAAATTATTCTAATTGTGTCTGTTTGTATGTGAATGTATGTGTGGTTATATGTACATATGTGTCTGTGTGTGTGTGTATTAATGTTTATGTTAGTGTTTGTGTGTGTGCATATGTGTTTGTGTGGATGTATATGTATGTGTGTGTATTTAATGTTTGTGTTAGTGTGTGTGTATGTGTGTGTGTCTGGTTAAATTTCTGTCTGTATATATGTATGTATACAGGTAGGCAGACTAAGGTGGGTTTGTGAAATGATTTTGCCAGCCAACCTAAAGAGATCAATGTTAGTTATTTTTTTTCAAAACACTGTTGTTTGCATTATTCTCCTGTTTCTTCTTATTATTGTTATTGTTATTATTACTCTATGTTGTTGTTGTTGTTGTTATTGTTATTATTACTCTATGTTGTTGTTGTTGTTGTTATTGCCACAGATAATGGTGTCACCAGACGCTCGACATAATGCCTGGGTTTCATTTGATGGGAGAAACAGACACGAAATTAAACAAGGAGACAGGTAAACAGTTATTTCTTAATTACAGGTAACACACAGTCAGTTCATTAATTCAGGTGTGCTGTTTGTATTTTTCAGTGTTCACAAAACCCACTCCTAAGTACCCACATTTTTCTCATTTCAATATTATGTTATCAGTTGTAATGTTTTTCAGTGTTATATATCCTGTTTTATGTACACACTTTTAAACATCTTCCAGTACCTACTTTTTTCTTTTTTTCAAATAATGTACCCACTTTGTTTTTTGTACTATGTACCTACATCTGTGTTTTTTATAATCCACTTTGTTGTGTGTTTCAGTGTTTGAATAATGACTGCTGTTTACCCACTTTGTTGTGTGTTTCAGTGTTTGAATAATGACTGCTGTTTACCCACTTTGTTGTGTGTTTCAGTGTTTGAATAACGACTGCTGTTTACCCACTTTGTTGTGTGTTTCAGTGTTTGAATAACGACTGCTGTTTACCCACTTTGTTGTGTGTTTGAATAATGACTTCTGTTTACCCACTTTGTTGTGTGTTTCAGTGTTTGAATAAAGACTGCTGTTTACCCACTTTGTTGTGTGTTTCAGTGTTCGAATAACGACTGCTGTTTACCCACTTCCCTCTATATGTGCGAAGGACCAGGTAGAGGACTGGTTTGCAGGACTGGCTGACTGTCTACACTGGAACATCCGCAGACCTCAGAAGAGTCTTTCGTCAGGACAGAGTGCTGCCAGCCTAGAGCTGTTTGACACCGAGTTCCTCAATTAACCTTCACTTTGCCTTTAGTGAACAAAACTACTTCAATAGCTTTTAAATTTTAAATTTAAAATCTCTTTCAGTTGAATACATTTCTTTCAAATTTCTGAAAATAATTTAAAAAGATTTTTAATAGTCGTGTAATAAAAATGTTTCTCAAAGTTAATGAAAAATGTATTTCAGTTTTTGTGAAATGAATATAGATATAATTTACAAATTTCTCAAAATTATTGAAAACATTTTAGTTTGTTCATAGATTATTGTGTCTTTCAACTTGACGTAGTTAATTAATATATCTTTCAGCTTTCACATAATTAATGAAAATATATTTTAATATTGTCACAATATGAACACGTTATTTTACTCTCACAGTTACAGAAATCATTTTAAACTTTCACATAGCAAAAACTTTCAGCTCTGTCACATTTCATAATTAATCAAAATATATTTCACACAGTTTTTGAAAACTTCTTTAAAACTTAGACATAATTAATGAAATGATTCAGTTTTCTGAATACTGGCTTAATTTAAAAAAAAACAAAAACAGAAATAATATACATTGTAATTGTTAGTTTTATAATTGTATTGATTATTCTAAATTGTCCAAAAGTGTTTATGATAAAATAAAAACATATATATTTTTATCTCTTTCCTCCTTCACTGGACAAATTACTTCAGGGTGTATAAATATCTTGCTAAATATTTTACTGTTTTAACTGTTGTTGATTTTTGAAGTTGTTTTAATGTATGTTTTTTTCATCAGAAGAGTTTTTTAATATTTATGAATAATAATAGTCATGTGTTACAGGGTCACTTCTAAGTAATGGAAAGTGTATGACTGCAAAATATATATATATATATACATATATATGTGTGTGTTTGTGTTTGTGTGTATGTGTGTGTGTGTTTGTGCATGCTGTGTGTGTGTATGTGTGTGCCTGTGTGTGTCAGTGTGTGTGTGTGTGTGTGTGTGTGTCTGTGTGTGTGTGTGTGTGTGTGTGTGTGTGTGTGTGTGTGTGTGTGTGTGTGTGTGTGTGTGTGTGTGGGCTTGCATGTATGCATGGTTAAGTTATTAATTTGGATTAAGTGAGTAATGAAATGTTTATCTGGCAGTAAATTCTATTTTAATTCATTTGGTTTAATTAAATGTGAAAATTAATTATTGATAAAATAAGCTGTTTTAATCTGATAATATTGTTTTATGAATTTTAACAATGATTAGCAAAATTGTGAAAATAAATATGTTTTTAGTCACATGTTACTTCCAAATACATAGAAAAGAATATAAATAATAAAATTATAAATATATACTTAAATATCTGTGTGTGTGTTATTTTTGGACTTCAGATAGTTAATATATATGTATGTATGTATGTATGTATGTATGTACATATGAATACAAAATGTATACACACACATACATATGCACACAACATACATATTATGTAGGTATGTACATGAAATTATCAAGTTATTGACTTATAATCTGCACTTGACTGCATAATATATCATAGCTATATATTTTGTATATGTGTATGTTATGTATCTGTGTGTATGTATGTGTATAGAGACACAAACACACATACACAAATAAAAAAACAAGACAGACAAAGGTTATATGCATTTGAGAAAACTTGTAGTTCAGATGATTACTGTATGTATGTTTATCTTGTTTTGAAGAAATAACGTCTATAATACTGGACCAATGTTTTGTTTTGTTGTGTGTGTGTGTGTGTGTGTTGATTAAGTGTTCATATATATTTTTAAAGTAAAAATTTCCATGTGTAAATTTGATTTAATACTAATTTTAATGAATATAAATCAAACAAAATAGTCATGCAAATATTCTGATATATTTTTTAAATTATCTCTTAATTTTGTGATTTTAGTTTGTCAGTTAAAAAGTGAACTGTGTTTAACAAAACTGTCATAATATCATTGTCTTATTTTCACTGTAATGTTGCTACTGCTGGGTTGAAAAACAGTGAAAACTGAAAACTGACAACAGCAGTTTGTGTTTATGGTTGTCTTAACACAGAACAGTTTTATCTATAAAACAGGATAAAATACTTAAAAAATCCTTATACAAGAGTGGTCTGAAAACTCAGGTTTCATTTCACTGTAGTTGTTAGATTGTGATGATTATAAATTATATTATTATTAATTAAAAGCAAATAAAATTTAGTAATATAGAAACAAATTATATTATTATTGATTAAAAATCAAATAAAAATGGTGATATCTCTTTTTCATTCTGTTTTTATGTGTGGGAGTGGTTGGCTGTCAGACTGCGTGTATTTTATTTGTGTGTTTATTTGTTTATGTTATATAATGTGGACCAATATTTTTAAAACTTATTTTTAACTGAGGCTACATTTTAAAATAATTTCATTTTTAGCAAGAATATGATAAAAATATATCAACTTAGAAAAATATACCAAGAAATAGTGAAAATATGTCAAGAATATGATGGAATATAGCAAGAAAATGATGAAAATATATCAGGAACAGTATAAAAATATATCAAACATGGTGTCCTTAGTGTTTATCATCAGAATTTCAGTTTAAATAATAACAGATTATTTTTAAAAAATATAAATGTTCAAAAATTAAAAATTTATTTCAAAGTGAGTAAACAAATCACTCTATGAGGCTATTTGGGTAACACTGACAATTATTGTTTGTTAAATAAAACAAAGACAAAATATAAGTCTATAAACAAAATGGAGTTCAAGTGTATTTAGTTTAGTGTACATATCTTAATACTTCATAATTTGGTAGTGTTCACTGTTCATAATATAAAAAATATAGTTCAAATTATACTGGCAAAATATATATTATTTCAGTTAAATTTGAATAAATATGTATTTACTAAATGTATGACCTCATTATATGTTACATAAAATATTGTTAGAAAAACAGGCATGTTTTATATAATATGTGTTGAAATGAAATAAATTTATTTTCTGTTTTCATAATATATTTGTTAAAACCTTTCTGTGAACACATTTTGAATTGTAAATATACTTTAGCCCAAAAGTGGCAGATTGAAATGTTCTTCAAATATTTGTTTTGTTGTTATTTTTATTATTAATACCAAAATGTGTCTGTATGTACCAAAACTTGCTATGTGCATGTAAATACACACACACACCGAACATATACATGCACACTCAGACATACATAAACATTTCTTTTTTAAATTTCAAATCTTTATAAGATATAACGATTAAAGTTCATGTTTATTATTTTTTAAAACTTAAAATGTTTCTTAATTTGTTTCCTATTTAGTTTGGTATCCAGGTTACTTGAGAAATTATAAAGAGATATTTTACTCTACAAATTTAATTTATCATTTCCCACAACTCATTTATCTCAGGATGTGTTTTCTAATCTTTGGGTAGGTGCATATAAAAAAATAATTCTTGCTATTTAATGAAAACAGTATAGAATTTTTGTGTTTTGGCAAAATGTTTCCTATCTCATTATGTCTGTCATATTTAAACCACAGATTAAGAATATATCTGTAAATAAAATACTCCTGTTTGTGGGAAGGCACATATTAAAATACTTGTTTCTGCCTACTTTTGGAAGCTGGTCAGTTGTCATCTATAATATGCAATGGTAAATAATAATAGATTAAAACAGAGTTGAAAACATTGTTAAATAAAATATTTCTTTCTTTGATTTGTTGTGTGTTTATGCTAAAAGAGACAGTTTAAATTTGTAATATGTAACAAAAACAGACCAAAACAATTTTTATTTTTATACTAATCATTAATCAGCCTAGGAAAGGAAAAAGAGTGTACAGTAAATTCATCTAGCAATTTAAAATTTTAAATTATGAAACAAACCACATATTAATTTTGTAAATTTTTTAATTTTAAAATATATATATAATATCACCTAAGCATATTAAATATTAGATTATTGTTAACATTTTAAAAATAGCCAAATATAAACTGTAATATAGGTTGTTAACTCCACAATATCTTAATAATAAAGACATAATTGTATGTATATAAAATGTATCTGTTTATGAAACAAAAAGAAGTCTCTCCTTATAAAACAACATATAAAAAAGCAGTATATTTTAAATTTTTACATACTGGAATATTTTTATTGTATTAAAAACTTCAAAACAATGATAAATATGTTTAAAGTTTCATTTAAAAAGGTATATAGTTTATTATTATACACAGAAGCACAAAATTTTATTTAATACATATAAATCTCTCTCTCTCTCTCTCTCTGTGTATAAACATATATACAAAATATAAAAAGATATTCACACTGATACTATTATGATACTGTTTTAAGATGGTACTAATATACTGTTGTAACAAGATACTAATACACTGTTGTAACATGATACTACACTGTTGTAACATGGTACTGATATACTGTTGTAACAAGATACTACTGGTACTGTGATACTTCTAATTTATTATATGTAACTGAAACATCAACCCAAATCTTGCAGCTCATTTTAATCCTCAAAGTACAGATCTTCCCTGTAGCACCCAATACAACCTTTACAGTGAGGTTTCTTTTCATACAGATAGAAACTGTCAGGTAGCAAAAACTTCCTTGCTTTTTCCACTTGTTCTCTGGTGGCTTTTTCTTCATACAGGAATTCAACTTCTGTCTCAAACTCTTCTACACTATCAAAACTTTTAGCGTTTTCACTTATTGCATCATGTGTCCCAGTATTTTTACTTGTGTCATCATGTTCTCCAGTATTTTCCTCATCATATTCTCTGGTATTTTTACTGGTGTCATCATATTCTCTGGTATTTTGACTGGTGTCATCGTATTCTCTGGTATTTTGACTTGTGTCATCACATTCTCTGGTATTTTGACTTATGTCATCATGTTCTCCTGTATTTTTACTTGTGTCATCATGTTCTCTGGTATTTTTACTTGTGTCATCATGTTCTGTATTTTTGCTTATGTCATCATGTTCTCCTGTATTTTTACTTATGTCATCATGTTCTCCTGAATTTTTACTTGTGTCATCATGTTCTCCTGTATTTTTACTTATGTCATCATGGCCTCTGGTACTTTCACCATTCAGCATTTTTGAGAACTTCTTTCTGCATTTACTGAAATGTTTATTTGAGGCACCTGCACCTGTGAACACAAACACTGCAATTGGAGACTTTAACTCTCCAGTATTTTCACTTGAACCATCAAACTTAAATCCTCCAGTATTTTTACTTAAATAATCAAATTTCCACCCTCCAGTATTTTCACTTGGACCGTGTAACTTAAATCCTCCAGTATTTTTACTTAAATAATCAAATTTCCACCCTCCAGTATTTTCACTTGGACCGTGTAACTTAAATCCTCCAGTATTTTTACTTAAATAATCAAATTTCCACCTCCAGTATTTTCACTTGGACCGTGTAACTTAAATCCTCCAGTATTTTTACTTAAATAATCAAATTTCCACCCTCCAGTATTTTCACTTGGACCGTGTAACTTAAATCCTCCAGTATTTTCACTTGGACCGTGTAGCTTAAATCCTCCAGTATTTTCACTTGGACCGTGTAGCTTAAATCCTCCAGTATTTTCACTTGGACCGTGTAGCTTAAATCCTCCAGTATTTTCACTTGGACCGTGTAGCTTAAATCCTCCAGTATTTTCACTTGGACCGTGTAGCTTAAATCCTCCAGTATTTTCACTTGGACCGTGTAGCTTAAATCCTCCAGTATTTTCACTTGGACCGTGTAACTTAAATCCTCCAGTATTTTCACTTGGACCGTGTAGCTTAAATCCTCCAGTATTTTCACTTGGATCATTAAACTTCAACTTTCCAGTATTTTTACTTGTATCATGTAACTTCAATCCTGTGGTGTTTTTACTTGGATCATCAAACTTCAGCTCTCCAGCATTTTCACTTGAACCATGTAACTTCAACCCTCCAGTATTTTTACTTGAATCATGTAACTTTAATCCTGCACTATTTTTACTTGAATCATCAAACTTCAACTCTCCACTGTTATTACCTGGAACATGTAACTTCAATCCTCCAGTATTTTTACTTGAATCATCAAACTTCAACTCTCCAGTATTTTTATTTGAATCATCAAACTTCAACTCTCCAGTATTTTTACTTGAATCATCAAACTTCAACTCTCCAGTATTTTTACTTGAATCATCAAACTTCAACTCTCCAGTATTTTTACTTGAATCATCAAACTTCAACTCTCCAGTATTTTTACTTGGATCATCAAACTTCAATCCTCCAGTATTTTTACTTGAATCATCAAACTTCAACCCTCCAGTATTTTTACTTGAATCATCAAACTTCAATCCTCCAGTATTTTTACTTCGATCATCAAACTTCAACCCTCCAGTATTTTCACTTGGATCATCAAACTTCAACTCTCCAGTATTTTCTTTTGAATCATGTAACTTAAGTCTTCCAGCATTTTTACTTAAATCATCAAACTTCAACCCTCCAGCATTTTCACTTGAATCACGTAACTTCAATCCTGCAGTAGTTTCACTTGAACCATGTAACTTCAACCCTCCAGCATTTTTACTTAAATAATCAAACTTCAACCATCCAGTGTTTTCACTTGATCCATGTAACTTAAATCGTCCGGAATTTTTACTTAAATCATCAAATTTCAACTCTCCACTATTTTTACTTGAATCATGTAACTTAAATCCTGCAGTGTTTTTACTAGGATCATCAAACTTCAACCCTCCAGTAGTTTCACTTGACTCATCAAACTTCAATCCAGCAGTATTTTCTCTTGAATCTTGTAACTTAAATCCTCCAGTATTTTTACTTGGTTCAAACTTCAACCCTCCAGTAGTTTCACTTGACTCATCAAACTTCAATCCAGCAGTATTTTCTCTTGAATCTTGTAACTTAAATCCTGCAGTATTTTTGCTTGGCTCAAACTTCAACCCTCCAGTAGTTTCACTTGACTCATCAAACTTCAATCCAGCAGTATTTTCTCTTGAACCATGTAACTTAAATCCTGCAGTATTTTTGCTTGGTTCAAACTTCAACCCTCCAGTAGTTTCACTTGACTCATCAAACTTCAATCCAGCAGTATTTTCTCTTGAACCATGTAACTTAAATCCTGCAGTATTTTTGCTTGGTTCAAACTTCAACCCTCCAGTAGTTTCACTTGACTCATCAAACTTCAATCCAGCAGTATTTTCTCTTGAACCTTGTAACTTAAATCCTGCAGTATTTTTACTTGGTTTAAACTTCAACCCTCCAGTAGTTTCACTTGACTCATCAAACTTCAATCCACCAGTATTTTCACTTGAACCATGTAACTTAAATCCTCCAGTATTTTTACTTGGTTCAAACGTCAACCCTCCAGTATTTTCACTGTGCTCTGCTAACTTCAAAATTCCAGTATTTTTATTTGCTCCTCCAGTTTTACTGCTTACTGCATCAACATCTTTTCTGCTGTAGATGAAGCTGCTGCTGCTGCTATATCTGTTTGTGTGTCCTTTGTAGACGCTGGTACTGTGTTCATTATATTTAGCAGTGTTGTTGTTAATCTTTTCACTCACATCTACGTATTCTGAGTTTCTTCGAGGAACTGATGATTCTGGAAATGTCAGCATGCTTTCTGCATTATCCTTTTCTGTAGTCTTCTCTGTTCCTTCTGGTGGGTTCAGTGGACGAGGCCATTTAGGTGTCTGTGTGGAAGTTGTGATAAAATGCTGACGACTTGATTTAAGATCATTCTGTTAAGATATAAAACAAAATGTCATGATAAAAACATTTTTCTTCTTCTGTTAGATCAGTGGTTCTCAAACTTTTTTTGCCAACGGCACACCTTGGAACACACGAAGAAATAGCGGCACACCTGGCTAAATATATATACAAAAAATATTTGAATTTTGTAAAGTAAAAACATGGCAAGTCGTAGACGGCATACAATCGTAAAGACAGACTAGTCATAGACACATAAAATGATTCAAACTAAATAAAGAAAAACATAGCTATACTTCACTGCAGTGTTTCGAATTTCATCAGTCAAATAGCTGGCTTCTTTAGTGAGAAATTTGTGCCTGACTTTTATTCATAATTTCCTCAATGTTTGGTCGAATATGAAACAGACTCACCCTCATTTCTTCTTTTGTTGTATGTAATCTCTCGTGCCTCATGTTTTTGATGTTGTTTAATGTTGAGAAGCCTAATTCACATATATAAGAAGTTGAAAATTGGAACTGAAATGAAAAATGAATCAATGGGCAAAGTCGAATGTTTTAATTTTAACAATTTTCTTTTTGAGGGCAGGTAGCTTGTCTGTTGAAGTGAGAATATTTTCGTTTTTACCTTGCATACTACTGTTTGTTTTATTTTTTACCTTGCATACTACTGTTTGTTTTATTTTTGGACCACATGGTTTTTCGCATTTTCTTAGTGTGCCGTTCAAAATTTGGCGGCACACTTAGGAAGATCTCGTGGCACATCTGTGCGCCGCGGCACACTGGTTGAGAATCACTGTGTTAAATGATGCACTGGATGATATTATTTCATTAACTGAACAAAACAACAACACTGATGATGATACAATGCAAACAACAAGCACTATTACTACTTATACTGCTACAACAACTGCAGTTGACACACAAGTATTAGTTATCATTCTCATACCATTACACATTGTCACTGCTGTTATCTCTATACTAATACTGCTGTCTCTATTTTACTTACAGAACAACTACCACTATCACTACTATTACTAGTACTGCTGCTACTGTTAGTACTAGTATTACTAATATTTGACTACCACTACAATATTACTACTATTACTTCAACTACTATACTACCATTAAACTACTATACTGCTACTACTGCTACTATTGTACAACAACAACAACAACAACAATAATATTAATAATTATTATATTAATAATAATTATAATAATAATTAATATGACTTGTCACTATCAAAATAGTTTACAAAAAGTTGATCAACTGATAATGTATTAAACAGCTGGTGACATAAAAAAAAATTAGTCTCCTCTAATCATATTGAGTAAATAGATATTTTACATTCACTAGGTGATGGATTAAAAAGTAATTAGAAAAGTCAAATAATGTTTGCTGGTGGACAGAAAAGGAAATAAATTACATGGCGGTAAAGAATGGAAATTTATTTTATAAGTTCAGTTAAATGTGTTACTCACAACAAGCTGACGAATAAGCTCATAGCTGCTGTGTTGCTGCTGCACAAGTTCTTTCACGATGTTCACCATGTCGTTGTTGCTGTCTAGAACCATTTTCAGTAAATATTCTGGACTGACCTACAAATAGGGAGACACGTGTGTAGGTTGCAGGAACTTAGAATGGATGATAAACACAAAGAGAGACAGGTATAAAGATAAAGATATTTAGTAAGAAGATACAGATGCAGATACTTAGGTATGAAGACAAAAATGGAGATATTTAGATCCGATGATAAAAATTCAGATATTTGGGTAAGAAAATAAAGATGTAGATGTTTAGATAAGAAGATAAAGATGTAGATATTTAGATAAGAAAATAAAGATGTAGATGTTTAGATAAGAAAATAAAGATGTAGATATTTAGATAAGAAAATAGAGATGTAGATATTTAGATAAGAAAATAGAGATGTAGATATTTAGATAAGAATATAAAGATGTTAATATTTAGATAAGAAAATAAAGATGTAGATATTTAGATAAGAAAATAAAGATTGATATTTAGATAAGAAAATAGAGATGTAGATATTTAGATAAGAATATAAAGATGTTGATATTTAGATAAGAAAATAAAGATGTAGATATTTAGATAAGAAAATAAAGATGTAAATATTTAGATAAGAAAATAAAGGTATGCTGGTATGTATGAGGTCACAGAGATGGACAGACAAAAACATAAACACTGTCAGACATATGGACAGAATGACAGAACTGACGTTCATACATACAGATTATAGACAGACTCAAAGAAGAACTAGTTATGACAGACACACAATCAGACAGACAACCTGAATTAAGAAGACAGACTCACTGACATATCAGGGAGACTGGTAAACTCTGATGATTTTGCGTCAGCTTCTGCTGTATCATGTGACATTTTGAAACACTATTATACAACCAGTCACATGCAATTCATCTAAAATAATAATAATAATAATAATAATAAAAACAAACAAAAAAGCCATATATATATATATATATATATACATATATAGATACAACAACAAAAAGATAATAAATAACGATAATAATAAATAATAATAATAATAATAATATCACAAATACTATAAAAAATACAATTTCCATATTTATTCCTTGAATTTCTGACCTATCAGTGAATTGTAAAATGAATTTTTCAGTATACTTGAATACTTGCACTTTTTCAATAATTATTTGTATTAGTATCAACAGATAAAGTGGAATAATAATTCTAATTCTAATAAAGAATCATTGATTTTAATACCAAAATACCTATCACTTTTATCAAATAAATTTACTACTTTCACTATCTTTCTGTTTCCAACTAAAAGTTTGCCGTCTGATAACGTGAAATATCGACAATCATTCATCCGTTCGTTTTCTCACATAATTATAGACTTTGTTAGTGTATTTACAGATACAAATACTTACGTTATGATGGAATAGAACTGCAAAAGTTACCAAGGAAGTCATCCCGTTTTTCACAGATTTGTTTCTAGTTTCGATTTAGCTTGTTCTGTCTAGACTGATACTCTTCTGTATTAGAAAAGCGTAATAACTAAGAGCAACGACCGAGTAGGCTGCACGGGTTTCGTACCCAACATGCTGGCGCACAAAAGATACAAAAGTATCAAAAACTAGTTCGTTCCCAAAATCTTTTGAAATATAGGACGGAAAAAAAAAAAATTTTTCCTTAAATATTTAAAATTTTTACAATTATTACAGTGGAGAAGTTTAGTATAAACGTGACTTTGATGTACGTAACCCGTATCGTGTTTTCTCGTCCGATTTCCTCGATACGGAAGAAGCCGAATACGTTCGTTTTAACGTATAGCGAAGCACTTGTACGTGCGCGTTTTCGTATCGTTATAGCAATTGTTTTTTAAACCTTATAAACAGTGAGAGAGATGTTTTGGGGATTTTCTTTAATAACCTTTGCACAGATTAGTGTTGCTTAAGTTGCATTTTCGTGCATGGTTTTCACAAAATGATCGCCAAAGAAAGACCCCCTTCTCTCAAAAACAACAAGAAAACAACGTGGTTATACTTACCGTTGTACGCTGATTGACCGAAATCACGATGTCGGGTGCTAAATTCAATCTAAGATGTTTAAAGTAGTAAATTAACGTTGTTGACCTTTATATTGCCTTGAGATGTTGTTTTGCTTCTTGCTGAGAAATAGACAAATCATTTATTTGAAAATACTGGCCATTCCATAGTTCTGTGTGTACTATACTGTTGCAACAGTAGCAAATAACAAATAAATGGTGTGTGACAAAATTTTCGAATACACAATTTTCCTATAAAATTATAAATCATCAGAAGCAGCAGTAAGAACAGATTAAAATGACTCCAAGATATCTTTGATAGCTTGGATATGAAAAAAATAACAACAAACAAACAAAAAACAAAATATAATAATAATTAAAAATTATGAATGTCATCTGAATACAGTTTGCCTGTATTTTTCTTTCAAAATCCGTTGAGAACTAGTGTTTGATTTTGGTCATTTGGCAACATAAACACTGAATGCCTTATACATGTTGAAACGAAATATGCATATTTTGTATATCCAAATAAAGCTTTTTATGAGTTCTAGAAATATAGTTACTTCCCTTTCATGACGTATTTAGATACGAGCTTCGTGCTTTACGTGGAAGCTGAACTGAAGCTGAGTTACGTACATGACCCGTACCGTAGTCCGTGCGTAGTGAGACACGTGAACAGATTATGTCCCTGATAAACCTCTCTATGAATGTGTTAAATATTAAAGAGAAATCAGCACAAATTAAGAGCATTGCTTTTCTTTTATTAGCATCAATGAATTGATTCATGGTTATTTTGTTATTGTTGTTGTTGTTGTTATTATTATTATTATTATTATTATTATTATTATTATTATTATTATTATTATTATTATTATTGCAATACAGCAGCAGATATTGCTGCTAATACCTAAACATGTTAATGAAACAACAAAATTCATATAAGATGAATGTATTTTAATAATATTTGGCTGAACGGCAAACCGTGTAATATAAAGTGCACCCTGATTTTCTAAATGTTCATAGGTTCAGGATTCTTTATTCGAAATTCCGAATTACGAAATATTTTTCGAACAACTGATATATTATAGTTTTCAGATGATCTATTCAATACACATTTTAATTCGTGCATTAAATTATTAAAACTGTTATATAAACCTATTTGCAGACTATCTTCATGAACTGAATTTAAAATGTCAATGGATTTCATGTTCATACTTTGATCTCATTCTCGGCTCTCGCTGTTCATTTTTAAACAAATCCGAAAATATCCGAAATCGGATCCACTTCCGGTCCCATGCTGTTCGGATAAGACAACCTCAAATGATATCAGTTACTAAGCATAGCACAAAGAATTTCAGAACGTGAATTATAAAGTAAATTTCTATTACTATACTTTTCAATAAATAACTTTGCTAATCTGACAAAAGACACTATCATGAACACAGAACATTGAAAATAAAAATGATAAACAGAGAATGAATAAATTGATGAATGAATGAATAGATGGAAAGATGGATGATGATAATGATGATGACAAAAAAAGAACCCATCACAACCATCATCACCACAAACAACAAAACAACAATAATAAAATAAAAATAAAATAAAACAATTAAAATAAAATAACATAACATAAAATAAAATAAAATAAATGTAACAAAAAAAAGAAATAAACAAATATTTGTTATTAAAACCTGCAGTTAACCACATCGGAAATGGCGAGATCATATTCTCTTCTTTCCGTCGTAATCGTCACGGAGTTCGACGAAACATTCCGAATGCGCGTGTGACGTAATCAGTGAGTTACTTTAGTTTCCATAGTCAGTAACTTGGAGATGCACCCCCTTGTGCAAAACAAGTGTACAGCTATAATTTATTTTTATATATTGACAATAAAAAGAGGAATTTTCTTTAGAGAAACAGTTTAAACAACAGTAAATTATAACAAAAAACAACAACAGAAACACACAAAACAATAAAAGAAAGGTAATAATTGAGTTAAAGGTAAGTTTTTACAATATTTTTTTTTCCTTCAAAACAAAATAATATTTTTTTTATAAATAATATAAATATTAATATTTACATCAAGTGGTCTCTCTCTCTCTCTCTCTCTCTCTCTCTCTCTCTCTCTCTCTCTCTCTCTCTCTCTCTCTCTCTCACACACACACACAGATACAAACGCACACAAATACACACGTATATGCAAATACATACGTGTACAATACATAAATAAAAGCACACGGTGTGTATAGTGTGTGTGAATCTATCTATCTATCTACATGAACACACACACACACATTTATATAGAATAAAACGAAACAAAAGTAATTTTAAAATAACTATAATTTATTATGCACGTGGTTTGGATGTTGGTGTCACTGTTTTAGATCGGAAAAAACGTCGCATCACGTAGACCTGAGCACACGATGAAATGATGATGATGATGCACTGAATGACTGAGTAGTAGCCGACGTAGCGGTTGTTGCCTTTGACCAAGTACCAGTCACGTAAGATGTTGGCGCCAGATCGTGACTGATGTTTTCTCATTTCCATCACCGACTCTTCAACATGCGTCAACGACGACTGGGCGAGTGAGAGAAGGTTAAAAAAAAAACAGAAAGAAAAAATTAAACAAAGACAGAGGAAAAGATTACGAGAGAAAGAAAAGCAAAACGAAAAAAAATTGAAGGGATGAAGATTGAAAAGAAGGAAACAGATATAACTGATGAAAAAGGGATGAGAGAAAGATAGAAATTGTTAGAATAAAAGAATGAAAGAAAATATAATAATAATAATAATAATAATAATAATAATAATAATAATAATAATAATAATAATGATAGAAAGTTAACCATAAACACAAATTTTAAAAATATGAAAAGGGTGATCACGTTTACATACATAATTAAACTTTTGAATAGCAAAACCCCATCTTGGTAGCTTTGTGTTTAAAACATAAAACACTTCAAAACTGACGGAATTTACAAATTTTGAAACTGTTTTAACTACAGACATTTTCCACGTCAGCTTCCCTTTAAATTTGACTGAGCATAGTTTATGACACTTCCAAACAAAATTTCAGACTCTCTGCCAGATTTAATAACTTTTTCAACCATTCATCTAAACATTAAAAAAAAATTAATGTAATAACTTGAGTCAGAATTTTATCGGTCTACATCCAGTCTGTAAGTACTGTAATACATATATATATACACACACACACACACACACACTGTACAAAATTAAACTTCAGATTGACACAGGTAGGGATGGTCTCAACTAGAACGGGATACACACGTAAGTGGGAGGGTTTCCGTTATCTGAAAAATGAACGTATTCACAACCCACCTTTAACAAAGCAGACATGTTGTGCAAGCCTTCTAGCTGTTGAATGTATTCGGACCACTTGTTCGGCGTTTGTGCGTACAGTGAAAAAACAACACGCTTGGACGAGAATCGAGAAAACGTGTTGTCTAAACAAACAGTGTAAATACCTGCAATCAGAAAAGTGTCTGTCAATTACTGTACAAAATCAAACTGGCCACGGAAAGGGTAGGGGGGGGTGTCATCTAGAAGCGGAACTGATTTGAGTAGCTGATATACTTTAAACAGACTGTGTCTTTCTGCTGATCCAGCCAATGAGTGGGCAAAAAATTCCTGCTAGCCTGTTTTATTGAGGATGTCTCTCTGTCAGTTTACATACACTTTTCCATTAGCAAACACAGATGACTGCTAATCAGTATAATTATTTAACTGTTTTAATTGTTTGTTGTTAGTGCGAAACATTTGCTTAGAACTTCATAGACTTAACGTTAATCTGAACACTTAGTTTCTAGTAATACCTACAAAACACAGCTCCAAACAGTTTGAGGAATTTTATTTATCTCGAGCCATTGAAGACAAATGATATATATTTATTTTATTTTTGTTTGTTTCAAAGGTGTAGGTATGGTCGTGGCCCTGGGTGTGTGGGTGTGACATTACTGGTCAATAACTTACCTTCCATTTCAGTTATATTCTTTATGGATCCTTCACACTCAAAATTAAAGAGCAACAATCGTGAAAATAGAATACATATCAGACCACTGTTCAGTACCCATGTATCACAGTTTTAATATGCATAAAGCCTAGAATATTTTATCTTGATCTGAGGAACATTTTTAACTGACTATCGTATACATCAGTATGAAAGCTATTTCTTTTCAAAGTACCAATAATAATAACAACAACAATAATAATAATAATAATAATAATAATAATAATAATAATAACAACAACAACAATAATAATAGTAATAACTGCAACAACAATAATAAAACAACAACAACAACAACAATAATAATAACAATAAAATAATAAATAATAATAAAGAAAAACTATAAAGAAAAAATAATAATTATATTAAAGAAATAATGCCTTGATTGTTGCTCTTTAATCAATATTTACTTCAGTTTCAGTTACTTTACCTTGTTCCATGTAATATTCCGTACACTTGACTGGGTGAAACCGTGATTTTAATTAGTTCTCAGTATAACAAATACTGTGAAGCACCAGTCTAACATCCAGGTTTGTATTTAGCTCTCAGTATAATACATACTGTGAAGCACCAGTCTAACATCCAGGTTTGTATTTAGCTCTCAGTATAATACATACTGTGAAGCACCAGTCTAACATCCAGGTTTGTATTTAGCTCTCAGTATAATACATACTGAGCAGCACCAGTGTAAAATCCCAAAGTATGAACGAATACGCTACCTTCAGTTTCAATTTCTTTCTTCATCGCGCCATCACTCTTATAATAAAGTGTTTCTATTATTTGATTATTTGGATCCTTTACTATCATATCAATCTTCCGATCATCACCACGAAGTACCTGTAGAGTAAGTAAGTAAATAAATAATCGTAACATTTTTAACACACGTGACACGAAAGGACAGGATTTAGATTTAAAATAAGGCGATTAGTATCAAATAAATAAATAAATATTTATAACGGCAATGACCTCAATAGAAAAAAAAAATTAAAAAATTAAAAAAAAGAAAGAAATAATATTCAATTCAATGCAATGCAATACAATACAATACAATATAACATAATAATAAATAAATAAATAATAAAAATTAAAATAATAATTAAAATATACAATAAAAATAAAATGAACATTTTGTAATATTAGAAATTTTTAGAATAATTTCTAGCATTGATAATCGCGTTATTTAGCTAATGTGATTCTACATGCATGTGTTTATTTATGCACGCCATGAATGTGTGTGTGTGTGTGTGTGTGTTAATCTCAGTATGTAGGTTAATAAATAACCAGAACTCACTCACGCAATGCATTATTTTAGATACAATCTGTTATTAATGTTATATTTATTCTGTACTGTAAGAGAAACACGTGTTACCTCAAACGAAAAATAAAAATTTGCTCCTTTCGAAATATGTTGGAAAAAACAGTCTTCCCGTAGAGCTCCGATTTCTACGGTCAGTTCATGATACGTCCCGAATAAATAATTATTCAGGAAGAAATCAGGGTCTGGTGTTTCATCATTTTCTTCTGTCTGAGCCAGCAACGTCGACAAAGAGTTCAGAAAAAACACGACTGCAAAAACTAGTGAGTATTTCCAGAACATACTGCAACTAGCGTGTTAGTGTTTAGATTTACAACACGTGTGAGGGGCATAATCGATCTCAGTGTGATATCCCGGCATGCCTGTCACGTATCCATAGTTACCATTTGAATTAGCAAAATGACTGTGTTATCTGTTTTTATCAAGTGCGGTTTTAGAGAAAGGCATGTCGCAATATGAAAATTATTATCTACTTCTGTTTTTTGTTCCCACGGTCAAAGTAGTCCGTCTGAAGCCAGACCACAGTTTATGAAGACTAGGCACGCATGTGCGGCGACCTCTGTCATCTGATCTGTGCTGTCCAGAACTGTGTTAGTGTGTTAGTAAGCCAGATCTGTGCTGTCCAGAACTGTGTTAGTGTGTTAGTAAGGAAGATTAAAGCAGTAGTTACACAGTGTACAGAACTGTGTTAGTGTGTTAGTAAGGAAGATTAAAGCAGTAGTTACACAGTGTACAGAACTGTGTTAGTGTGTTAGTAAGGAAGATTAAAGCAGTAGTTACACAGTGTACAGAACTGTGTTAGTGTGTTAGTATGGAAGATTAAAGCAGTAGTTACACAGTGTACAGAACTGTGTTAGTGTGTTAGTATGGAAGATTAAAAAAACAGTAGTTACAGTGTACAGAACTGTGTTAGTGTGTTAGGAAGATTAAAGGAAGATTAAAGCTGTGTTAGTAAGGAAGATTAAAGCAGTAGTTACAGTGTACAGAACTGTGTTAGTGTGTTAGTATGGAAGATTAAAGCAGTAGTTACACAGTGTACAGTGTACAGAACTGTGTTAGTGTGTTAGTATGGAAGATTAAAGCAGTAGTTACACAGTGTACAGAACTGTGTTAGTGTTAGTAAGGAAGATTAAAGCAGTAGTTACACAGTGTACAGAACTGTGTTAGTGTGTTAGTAAGGAAGATTAAAGCAGTAGTTACACAGTGTACATAACTGTGTTAGTGTGTTAGTAAGGAAGATTAAAGCAGTAGTTACACAGTGTACAGAACTGTGTTAGTGTGTTAGTATGGAAGATTAAAGCAGTAGTTACAGTGTACAGAACTGTGTTAGTGTGTTAGTATGGAAGATTAAAGCAGTAGTTACACAGTGTACAGAACTGTGTTAGTGTGTTAGTAAGGAAGATTAAAGCAGTAGTTACACAGCGTAGCTGTAACATAACGACTGGAATAAATAACTGTTGGAAACTGTTTCCTTGGCAACGTTCTGCAAGATAAATTTACCGCTGCACCAACGCGTATGTTAAATTACTGATTTTGTTGTTATATTATTTAATAATAATAATAATAATAATAATAATAATAATAATTATGATGTTGATGATGATGAAAATATAATAGTAATAATAATAATAATAATAATAATAATAATAATAATAATAATAATAACAATAACAACAATAATAAAAGAATTAAATTAAATAATCAATAAATTAAAAGGAGTTTTATACAAAAATATTGTATAACGAATCCACATTTACTTATTTAGACACATTTAATTTATTCATTTATACATTTTTTTTTTTCCTGCACAAAATAATTTAAAACATTACAAATTACCTTCAGATTGCGTGCATGTGTGTGTGTGTAAGCTGTATTGGAAAGACAAATAGCTTTCGGGTTTAGACTTGGATCCCTTTCTCAAACTTATGATATTCTAAAGAAAAGAGAAAATTTCTGAAATACGAGATGAATCCCAAGTAATTCCTGCTGGGGATGATCAACCAGTATCGAAATATGATTACTTCACTTTTTACATAAAAAAGCAAAAAACAAAATCTAACCCATTGTTATGACTATATTTTTAACCAAGGAATGGTCACGTGGTATGTATTGTTCCTGTATATTACCTTTAATGTCAAATATGGTCAACTTCATTGTGGATAATTCCGGGTTTATTTTCGTAGCATAGTAACATCACTGACCTTTTTTTTAGCGAAGGAGCATCCAGTGAAAATCACGTCTTCGCGAGCTTATGGCTAAAACATACGTTCATTGATAAAATGACAGTGTTGTGATTATATAAGTTTGCGAATAAATTAATATATATATATATTTTTTTAAATCCTGAAATTGTGGGAAGAATGTACGTAAATTTGTCACTTTCTTAGTATTATTTGTTTTGCTTTAATCACAGAAGCAGTAATATTTAAAAAAAAGGTAGTAAAAAAAATTAAAATGTTTTCGATCAGGCTTATAGAGACTAACAGTTTAAACAACCGAACGCACATAGAAGTATGAACTGGTAAAATAAGTTAGCTGTGTTTATTCTCGTAGATTATTTTTCGTGCGTTCATCATGCACGTGAATCCGCCATTATATCAGGTTGTAACAACACGTCATTAAAAGCAAATCTGTGACGTCAGATATATATTGTAAACATTCCTTTTTGAATGAGTATGATAATAATAATAATAATAATAATAATAATAATAATAATAATAATAATAATAATTAAAATTAAAATTAAAATATCGTCACTTAAACATTGTATTTTTATATTTTATTTTCTTCCTCTCTCCCGGCCGCAAGAAAATGTGTCATTCACGTAAAGTCAGTCCCTTTGTTTTAACCAATACTGTGAATACAGTATCTAAATCCACCATTTTGCTTCTCTGTATGGAAACAAACTACATCACATTAGACAAAATACAGTTTTATTCTCAGTGGGAGAAAATAAATTGGATTACAAACGTAGCTTTACCTGTGTGATTGGGACACAAAATGGCCAACACCTGTTGGATTCTGGGAATCTACTAATAACCCAATGACGAAAGTGAAAATAAATGAGCTCGACTCGTAATGTACGTAGTTCTCGGACGAACGAGAATCGCCGAGATGATATTTTTTGAACTTATTATCAGTATTATAAATGTTGTTTTTCTTTCTTTCTTTTTAAGAATTAATCCAGAAAAAAAAAAAAAAAAAAGTAAATAAATACAAAATTGCAATAAACAAAAATAAATTAAAATGTTTCAATACATTTTATTATCTGTTTCAAATATTTACATTCAAAAACTGTTTAATATAAAAGCTTATTTTTTTAGTACTGTTGAAATAAACACAAACAAAACAATAATATCATAACACATATTTATATATGTTAATGTTTAAATGTGCACCTTTTATCTAAAAACGTAACAAAATTAAGGTAACTAATACAATGCAACTAATTTGCATCCTAAAGCATTATCATAAATTATTTATTCTAAACAGGAATAATTCAGTTCAGTTCTTTATTTTTGTGTATATTTAAAAAAATAAAATTAAAATATTAAGGTTATAAGTTAATGTAAATGTATGACTTCTGTTGAATTTTCAATGTGTATTGTGAAAATAAAACATTTAGTTTCAAATAAAATCACAAATGTTTGTTATTTTAATGTTTTTGTTTCATTTAATTTATTTAGTTACTGATGACGGTCTTTATTTGTTTTAAATATAAAATGCAACAATTTCCAGCAGAAAAAAAAAAGGTAAATGTTAGAATAAAAAAATATAATAATAATAATTATATAAATATTTATTTTAGAAAAAAATAGAATAAAATAAATAACTAAAGATAAATGAAAAATGAATTTAGATTGAGGAAAGTTCTGAACAAGACAGTGATGTAAACAGATATTAACTTTCTCTCACGTTCTGTCTTACACAGTTATCCCACCCTCTTAGTCCTTTCTGAATCTACAGTAAATATCTTCACTTTTTAACAAAATCACATTTATCTTTATATTAAACATCTGTGAAATGAAAAATATATATAATTATCTTATATACACCTATGCACATATATATGAAAATATAAATTTGTGATCTCAGAAAACTATACATATTCAATAACTTAAGGAGAGAAGATTTCATCTTTTCCAGTTTTGACTAATTAAGATAAAATATATAGATCAAGAATTTTCTAAAAAGAATTTAAGAATTTCAAAATATTAATTTTAGGTTTTGTTCGTATGTTTTTTTTAATAATAAAAAAAAAGAAGATAGTGTTACATATTTGAATATAACATTAGAAATAAAATTTGAAATTAACATTTAAAACGGAGTTTCCCTGTTGAAATTTCTATGAGGCAATAAAGATAATTAACTGAATATTATTCCCAGTATATATTGTAAATAATAATTAAATAAAATCTTTCCAGAAATGGTTGGAAAGCTGTAGAGGGTGAAGAAAGAAGGTGACGGGTGTGGTTTGGAACAAATGATTTAGAATATATTCAAATAAAAAATTCTTGAAGCGAAATGTTAAAATCAAATTTTTCATGTAACATTTGAACTAATGGGATATAACATTTTAGAACTTGTTTGACTATATAAATAGAACAGTTAATAAAACATTATTCTTTAGATTTAAAGAAAACAAAACATCCTTGGGTCTATTCTCAAATTACAGCTGAAGTCAGTAAAAAAGGAAACAAACAAACAAACAAAAATATATATATATAAAATAAAAAATAAAAAATAAAAATAAATAAAATGACAAACAAAAAACTCTAAAATTAGAATAATATTTTTATCACTCTCCCAGAGTTTGGAAAACACAAACAGGGTAAAATACTATATAAGATTTAAAAATAAATACGTGTCTTTTGGAAGATTTGTTTGGAAGACATTTTAAATCATCATTCCTTTCTTCATTTAGAAATATTTCACTGTTTATATTACTACATTATATTTTGAATTTAAGTTAGTTATTCATTTTTATTTATTTATATATATTTTTTTTATTTACTTACTCATTTTGTTTTCTGAAAATTTTTATTTTAAATTTTTTTATAATAAACATAAATGAGATCTAGAAGATGAATAAAATATGAATTTTCAAAATTTTCTATTCATCACAGTAATAGGTATAAGGCAGCTTTGAAAATTACTGAAAATTATATTTGTAATATAATAAGTAAATAAATGTTTTAATAATAAATAACAAATAAATAAAAATGTAAAGAGAAAAAAAAAATGATGCTTTTCTCATTATACCATAATAAAATCTTACAACTGTTTGTTTTAATTATTAAAATGGTCTTTTATGAACTGAAATAATATACTGATTGTGAATTTTCCAGTTAGTGGAAAGCTGTTACACATATTGCCACTTTGAGCCAATAAATATTAACAGATTCACATTAATCTATTTTTAGTACACACATATACAAGACTATTTGATATGCAGAATGTTCATGATAATCTAGTTTAATTATTGCTTGTCACAAAGTAGATGATATCAGTACAAAAATATGGTTTCATCTATTTGCATAATAGATTTCTCTTTTCAATAAAATATTATATTACCGTGAATTTACATGTAATCTAGATAAATCATCATTAGCATTCCACTGTTAATTACTGTTAGTTTTCAGATTATTTTTTTATAATGATAACAAAATATTTATTTTCTGATGTTTAGAATTTGTTTTAAAAATAACAACAAATTCTCTTCATAATTCTGTTTTCAATTTAAGTAACTGTGAACGTTTTAAACCATGTTAAAGTAAATAGAAATCTTTATTAAAAACACTACTTGATCTGTTCAGACATTTTACTTCAGCCTTTTGACAGACGGATTAGACTCTTTGCAGACTATTTGCTTTGGATATAACAGTGTATGCCATTGGCTGCATTATTCTGAATGAGCCAATCAGTATTCAGGACACATCTATGTTAAACAAAGCAGTACTGTTTTCAAGATACTTGTTTGAAGTGGGTTTTCTTGGCAATACTATCAAAGTGTTAAAGGTTTAACAGATAAAGGGTTAATATTGCCCAATAAAGTTACTTAGAAGAACACAAGAGCAATGTTAGAGGTACTTGAAATTTCTAGGATTGAAAAGAAATTAAAAAATAGTTGATTAAATATAATATTGTACCATGTTAAACATACTTAGACCTAAGTACGTATATGTATATGATGGTAATAAAAAATAAAAATTATAACAATTCTAATTTATTGCATTGTGTACAAAAATGTTTTTAAATTATTGATATATAAAATTATTCTATTTTTGCAATAATCTTTTTTTTGTTTGTTAAACTGTGCATGTATCAAAGTATATAAAAACTGATTCTATTTATTGCATATATAAAACTAAGGAACATATTCTGTTTCAAATAGTGCCATTTTTGAGATCATCCAGTGATTCCATCTATCTGTCTGTTGATCATGACAAATTTCCTGTGTTTTTCAGTGAAATCTGTGAGTACATTCTTATTTTTGTTGCTGTGACCCAGTTCCTTTGAGTAATCCATTTTGAATAATCATTTTCATACTGGTAGTTAAATAGCAAACACTGATTGTATCAAGTAACAAATCAGAATCACTTTGAATTTTCATATTGACCAATCACCATGAAGATATGTTTTCACTTAATTATAAAGGAACCAATCAGCACCATTTTCTGTTTATACTGAATGGACCAAGGATTTGTTAAACTAATCAGCACCAAGAAATGTTTATTTTATTTCTGATGAACCAATCATCATCAAGGTCTGTATAGTTTATTTCAGACTGACCAATCAACACTGAAGATTATTTAATGTCTGACTGATTCCTAATTAGCATTTCACAGTTTCCACTGAGAATCAGTGATATTTTTATTTTCACTTTTCTGATTGGTACACAACACAGACTGAGTACATACTTCTTTAGTTCTGCTTTCAGGACTAAAAACAATGTGAAGTAAAAAAAACCAAAAAAAAAACCTTAGTAACAAATGATCCCATGTTTTTTGAGAAGCACTTGATTGGTTAGTAACCATGGTAACCATGTTGAGAACTGACGTTACTGAAAGCACTTTTTGTCTAAACGAGTTGTAAACTGGCTGCTGCTAGACCTCTCTGAAATAAAAACACATTTTTTATTTTGTATTTGCTTATTAATAAATAATTTCCTATTTAAAAGAAATAAAAATAATAAATATTGTAAAATAAAAATACCATAAAAAAAAAAATACACCATATAACTATAACCATATACAGTCACACACAAACACTCACACACAAACATATGAACATACACAAGCCATTATTATTCTTGAACATTTAGTATTCACACCAGACTATTTATTTTGTAACATTAGAATTATATGTAATCTGAAGTTTTTATTATCTGCAACAAGATTTAATAGATTAAGCCAGTTTTTAGGTTTCCAAGAAGAAAGATAAATAATCTGGTAAATGTATAATAATAATAATAATTGTATTGTAACAACAACAACAATAATAAAAATAACATTAGCAATGGCCACAGTAATAAGATTAACCAAAACTGTAAATACTTACGAAGCCTCCACATTAGAATTGAGTAGTAGTTGTTTTTTCATTTTAAGAATCTGAGCATGGGAGAGTTTAATCTTATCTGCCTGAACTGAGGGTAAATCTACAGATGATATTCCTTCTTCCAGATCACTCGTTTTCAACTCCTGCAACAACGTTGCAATGTCTGACGTTGACTTACAGTTGCGTTTTGACTCTACTGTCAATTGTGTTGATGATGGTGAAGATGTCCTCTCTGTTTCTAAAGAATATGACGACAAATCGTGAATGTCTTGATTTGTCACTGATTCCATCTCCTCACAGATTTCTGACTCGGGATTCTGGAGTGATCCCGAGGAACTGAAACCACTGGAACTTGGAATACTTCGAATCGAGTCACAACTTTTTGTTTTGTCTTTGAGTCGCTGTTCTTCGAGTTTCGTTCCAAGATTCCACGAGAGTCGTTTGTGAATGCTGTTGTCCTTGTCGCGGTTTTTGTGCAGCTCCTGCACTGAATCGACGGTGAAGTACCTCTTTTCTGTCCTAGACGAGCGACGCTGGTTCAGCTTCTGTTTGGTGTCATCATCTACGAGATCTTCGCTTGAACCAGAATGCGTCTGCACGTCTGTTATCACGTCTGAACACACAGTTGTGGGGTTTGGTGTCGACAAGCAAACTGTGATTGTCTGATTCTTTTTCCTCGGCTGTGGTGAATTTTCAGGTGATGATGATGTAAACAATGTTGTACGCTCACTCTGTGAAAGATGATGCTGCCGCGGTTGTTGCATAGCTGGGTGTCCTTCAATGTTGCTGAGTGACCCAGATCGGACGATGTCCTGCGGCTGAGAAGAGCAGTGACCGTTCTGACTGGACACTGAGATGCTGTGAGAAATGTTTGGAATGAACTTGTCCTCGGTTGTGTCTGCACTCTCCGTCCTGGCAAACATCTGCATGAAGGAAGGTGATGCGCTGTCATGGAGAGCAGGCAGAGTTATCTCCTCCTGCAGATACGTAGACGTCTGCATCAGGCGTTTGGACCTTTCCTTCTCATCTGTGAACTTGGCGTCCTGGTATGCCTCCTGCAGTTAAACAAAACATGTAAACAAAGCAGTAAACAAAACATGTAAACAAAGCAGTAAACAAAAAAACCCTCAATAAAACCAGTAAATTAAAAACATCCAAAAATGAATAACAAAGTAGGAGGACTGAATAACAATGGAATAGCTAGTTGATAATTATTATTATTATTAATTAATTAATTATTATTTTTATTTTTATTGTTCTTGTTATTAATTACATATTTGCTGATATGATTGTATGATTATTATTATTATTATTATTATTATTATTATTATTATTATTATTATTATTATTATTATTATTATTATTATTATGAATAATTTTTATCATTTTAATGATTATAAAATGTAACAGGTACTTGTCAAAGGGTTCAAATAAGTTATTAGAACAAAACAAAATCTTCAAGGAGATTTATCTGCTAAACAGTTAAAATTAAAATGTTTGTAAAGGATTGATTTTGTAAGATATATAAATTGGCAGTTAATAAAAAAAGTAATGTGTAGAATGATATGTTAAAGTGCTGAAGCTCACAAACCTGAGCATTTTTCAGCTGTTCAAGCCACATTCGTACTGCCATGGGGTCACCATGAAACGTGAAAGTGGCAGTTGGAACGTCATATTCATTGAGATATATCAACAGAAAACTTCCTGTAAAAAATAAACAAATATGATGATATTAATACTTCTAATAATTAAAATAAACAGACGAAAGTTTGATTAAACAGAAATAGAGTAACCGAAAGAACATTTAATTTTTTATCATATTAATTACCATATCACACATGCTAGCATAATGATAAAACAAAAAGGAAATTTCCTGCACATATTCTACAGCAAACTCATTTAGATTAGCAGCAAGAATTCTGTTATATGTTCCTACCCATAGTCAGCATAACAACAAGATTAAATTTCAGTGTTTTGATACCTTTATCTTTGAGTTCATGTATGATGATTCTGTCGAGTCGCATTGGAGGTTTTGTGATTTTGTATTTGTCCATTCGCTTGTTAGACTTGCATAGCAGCAGCAGGTCTGTGAACAGGAAGCAGTCGACGTCCATCTTGAAAACACAGAAATAAATATTATAGAGTTAGGTGCATGAGAATGTGGGTGAAAATATGAAAAGGTGAAAAAGATGCTGAAGAAAAGAAAGAAGAAGAAGAAGAAGAAGAAAAAGCAACCTAATGAGATACAGAGATAAAGAGTGAGTTACAGAAGAAAAGAGAAAGAAAGATGAGATAAACTCAATTACTTATGAATCAGACTGTGTACAAAGGCATTTCTAAAAAGCAAGAAATAATAATCTACCTAAAAAAATAAATAATATAGCAATCAAAATCAGAAGTCCAAGAATCTGAAAACAGTGAATAAAGTAAAATATGAAATTGCTCTGAGACATAGAACGTATTTCCTCACCCTGCTGGCTTGCGACTCTTTCATGCGCAGTGCTGAGTGGTAGAGAAGAGCTCGATTCTTATCGTAGCCAAATCCTGGCATGGGAGACAGCAGATTGAAATTCTGATTATAGTTACCAATAATCTGAAAAACAAAATTACAATATAATACACTGAAAAACAAAATTACAATATAATACACTGAAAAACAAAATTACATTGAATATAATGATGTTCCTGTTAGCAGTAATTGATCTTTCATATAAACCTTCCCACAAACAGTACAGTACATAGTGTATTGTTTGTTAAATCAGTTAAAATTTAAAACATGGAGAATATGAATGAATGCAACATCACTGAGGTCATATTTTTAACAACATTTTGTAAATTTATTTAACATCTGGACATTAATAACCATACATTTTAACCTTTGACCTTTTTAATTCTGTGGACATTTTTACTGTTAAATGATCTAATTTATTGATGAGTTCTTACTTTTGAACACTCTTCACTGGGTGGTTCGACAGCATCGTACGGTTCAATCTTACCAACCACAGCAACCAGTCTCTCCTGGTTCAGCTTGTCGTTCATTTTGTTGTTGATCGACATCACAAACTTGTCAACACTCGCAATCTGGAACAAACAAACATTCGTTATGTCAATATCCCTTTATTTTAATAGTTGTAAATTTAATAAAAATCCTTTATTTTAATCTCTTGACATTTAACAACATTATATTTTTATTTTTTGATATTAATAATCCTTCATTTTATTCTCTGGATATTAGAATCCTAAAGTGTTTTTTTTTATGACTGAAATTGATATAATTCTATGTTTGATCTATAATTTACTTATCATTCATATCAAAATTTTATCTGAAGAATTTGTTAATGAAAGTGTGACAAGTAAACTCATTAATTTATCAAGGGAGATGACCTACCATTTCGAGGAGATCTTTTCGATGTCTCTCATCCTCAGTTTTGCGGAGAATGGCTTGGATGAGAAGTGAGTATTTGGTGAGACGCTGCATGGGCTGTACTAAAAGTGCAGTCAGACTGAGTCGATTGCACTGTTTCTGTGTTTCGGCCCACTACAGTTGTAAAATAAAGATTAAATTAATGGAATAATATAGCCATTAAATATAATGAAAAACAGAAAATAATAGAAATAAATAAACATTAAAAAAATAATGAAATAAATATGCACTCAGCTCTAAGTTATCACACTGTTTTGTTTTCTGTTCACAATGAAAAACAGAAAAAAATTGAATCAAATGTTAAAACAGTAATGAAATAAAATGAAAAAAAATAAAAAATAAAAAATTGATGAATTGGCAGTGAATAAAGAATAACAAATGAATTATTTAAATCAGAAAAATATTTCACTCTACAGTAACTGATTTTAAGTATTTGAATGAAAACTTTCTTAAATATAAATGAATGTAAATCCAAAGGTGTTACTTAGAATGCAGATCAACAGTAACACATGTCCTGTGAGTAAATGTGATAATTCAGGTAATATATACAATGTCTGTGTGTGTCTGTTGATATTATGGCAGAGAGAGGTCTGTAAGTGACAACTGAAGTCTAAAATATGTTTTGTGTTTGTATAGTTACCATGACGAAAGTCTTGAAGAGGTCGTTTTCGTTGTAGCGAGATTTCATGTAATCAACACATGCTCGCTGCTCCATGCAGTACTTCAAATAGGGTCCAAACAGCGTACTGAACTGTAAACAAACAAACAAATAAACAAATAAACAAACAGTAAACAAACAGCATACTGAACTGTAAACAAACGAAAACAAACAAACAAAAACAAAAACTGAACTGTAAAACACAAACAAAAAAAACAAACAGCATACTGAACTGTAAACAAACAAACAAACAAAAACACACAAAATAAACAAACAAACACAAACAGAGTACTGAACTGTAAACAAACAAACAAACAAACAAACACACGGTTCAAATAAACAAACAACTGAACTAAACAAACAAACAAACAAACAAACACACGGTTCAAAAACAAAGAGTACTGAACTGTAAACAAACAAACAACCAAACAAATAAACAAACAAACAAACAAACAAACAAACAAACAAACAAACACACGGTTCAAACAGAGTACTGAACTGTAAACAAACAAACAAACAAAGAAACAAACACACAAATAAACAAACAAACAAACAAATAAAAACAAATAAACAAACAAAAACAAATAAACAAAAACAAAGCATACTGAACTGTAAAAAACAAACAAACAAACAAACAAACAAAAATGGTTAAACAAACAAACAAACAAACAAACAAACAAACAAACAAACAAACAAACACACGGTTCAAACAGCATACTGAGCTGTAAACAAACAAACAACCAAACAAATAAACAAACAAATAAATAAATGACTGATTATACATTTAAAAATAAAAAATATTATTACAGAAAGATAATAAGGAAAAATAAATAAATCAGTCAATTCAAATATTCAGATAACCATTCTTTTTTATGCTTATCAATAATATTATTATACATGTATAAAAGATATAGAAAATATAATAAATAAATATAGAATTTATTAGTATTAGTAATATTAACAAAAAATAATCATTCAGTTAATCAACAACAAAAAACTAATAATACAATAAAAAAAAAAAAAAAAAACATAGACATAAAAATAAAAATAAACAAATAAACATACAAATAAACATATAAATAAATAAATAAATAAATAAATAAATAAATAAATAAAGGATATATAAAATGTCTTTGTACAAAATAAAAACAGCCAAACAGATGTATCTAGATACACAAGTCAGTTGGTGACAGAGAAGAGAGAGAGAGAAATAGATAAATGATTTACAGATATTTAAGCAGACAGGGAGAAGAACAGATATATAGACTCAGGTGAAATGTTTAGATGTGGCTTGTTGAGACTGTTGCTGAGGTTTTACCTCCTTTGTGAAGCCAGCTTTCAGCAGCGATGGGTTCAGTGGTTTTCTTGTCTCTCTCGCCTCGTTCAGCACTTTGAGCAGATGGTCTTCCCAGAATTGTCGATTTACATCACATATAGCATCAATATTACAAAACAACTTCTCAGTTTCAATCTGAAACAGATAGTTTCATTCATTACAGTTTAAATTCTTTTTGTCTTTGTACTGGCAATTAATGTAGGTAAAAAAATAAAATAAACAACAAAAACAATAAGATGCTATATTGTTACTATGTCAACATGTCACAAATACGACATCATCACATTATGTAACATTTTCACAAAAAAATATTTCTATTTTTGCTAATATGTTCTCATCTCACAAATATCAGTATTTCATGAATACATTACTATTTTACAAATATGTCATCACAACATTATGTCACAATATCACAAATATATTACTATTTTACTAATATTTTACTGGAGTTCAGCTAAGACACACAGAAATACATACATATCTTAGCCCACTGACAACACACCTGCATTTTTACTTACTTCATTTAACAACTGTGCTTCTTGTAAATTTAAAAGACTAACTTGGAAGACCTGAAAAATAGTATTATTAAAATATATATTAAGAGTAATAACACAATATAATCTTTTGTAATTTATTTAAGTAAAGATATTTCTTATTAATTAATTTTTTCATTTGAATGTGTCAAAACAGAGAACAGGTAAAGTGTACCATTGGTAATATAAAGAAACAGTCTAAATATATTTCTCCAGAATATTATTTTTATTTGTTTCTTGTGAAGTATCTAATACATTGTAACAGTGAAGTTTCTAATACCAACAATATAACAGTGAAGTGTTTAATACAAGAGTGAAGTATTTAATACAAGTGAAGTGTTTAATACAGAAGTGAAGTGTTTAATACAAGAGTGAAGTATTTAATACAAGTGAAGTGTTTAATACAGAAGTGAAGTGTTTAATACAGAAGTGAAGTGTTTAATACAGAAGTGAAGTGTTTAATACAGAAGTGAAGTATTTAATACAAGTGAAGTGTTTAATACAGAAGTGAAGTGTTTAATACAGGAGTGAAGTGTTTAATACAGGAGTGAAGTGTTTAATACAGAAGTGAAGTGTTTAATACAGGAGTGAAGTGTTTAATACAGGAGTGAAGTGTTTAATACAGGAGTGAAGTGTTTAATACAGGAGTGAACTGTTTAATACAGGAGTGAAGTGTTTAATACAAGCAGTATCTTACATCTGTTATGACCCTGAGCTGACTGATGTAGGAAACTTCTGTGTGCAGCAGTTCCCAGATTGCTTCCTGCTGATCATGTTGTCTCTTAGTGAGTGCCTGGAACAAACAAACTCACAGATGTACAGATGTACAGATGGACAGACAGACAGGTAAATAAACAAACAAACAAACAAATATACAGATGTATAGAGAGACAGACAGACAGGCAAATAAACAAACAAACAAATAAATAAACAAATAAACAAATAAACAAACAAATAAATAAACAAATAAACAAATAAACAAACAAATAAGTAAATAAGTAAATAAAAAATTAGAAAAGTAATTTAATATAAAAATAAGCAATGAAATTACTTTAATAAAATAGCATTCAGAAACATATCAGGAAAAGAAACTACCTAACTATAAGTTCATTATCACTAAAAAGTAATATATAAAATTTATCTGTGAATCTATCTATCTTTCTGTATTTTATGGCTTGTTCTTGATTCAAATTAGGAATTATCATATAAAACTAATATATTTCAATCTAGCCCCTGGACCATGAGACTGTATCCTGTAAGTCTAGAACAACTTAATGTTAGGCAGAAGTCAAGATTTTGGTGAGGCCTTCAAAAATGTATGAAAATTATAAAGATGCACGCATGCACACACACACGCACACACTATTTTCTTGTAATCAGTGCATATGAACTGTTCAGATGTTTTTTGTTTACATGTCTGTCCTTTTTTTTATATTTATATTTTAAAATATTTTCATTATCAGAAAATACAAAACTTTGTTATTTATTATCTTTTTTTCCACACATGCACATATATACATTTATACTTTATTCAATAATAAAAATTTACAATCTAATATTAAATTACAATGTTATCAATAATATACCAATTGTTAATTAATTTATAAAAAAAAAAAAAATAAAAACGTTCAACTGATGTATAACTGATATATTTTATTTAAAATTAGATTACCATGTTTAAAACATACTCACTTTATATTTAGATAGATTAAATAAAATATATCATTAATCTCTGTTTCATACAGAACATATGGGTTATCATAATTAAACAGCCATATGCTGCATGCAATAAAAATACGTATCTGTTTTCACGTATGAAACAGTTTTAATTCTTTGCACCTCATGTTCTGATGTTTTATACCCAACTAAATTTAGCCATATTCACACCAATCCTAGAAACTGATATTAACTGGCTGTTTGTGGACATTAGACCACATATACCATCATGATAAAGACCTGACTTCCTGCATTTTTATTTAATTTGAAAATGGCTGCATTGCAAAGGATTAATGGTAATATATGAAACAAAATCAATAGGATGATATTAAAATGTTTAAATTATTATTTATTTTTTTTTTTTTTTTTTTTTAAATTTATGTTGTACTTGTGTAGTCAGATCTATGTTACAATTAAATTATATAAATATCTGAATATAAATGATTACATAAAGGAATATTAACTAAAAAAATACTAATTTAATAAAAATAAACATTAGTAATAATAATAATAATAATAATAAATAAATAAATAAATACTACTACTACTACTACTACTACTAATACTACTACTACTACTACTACTACTATTAATACTACTACTACTACTAATACTAATACAAATACAAATACAAATACAAATACTACTACTACTACTACTACTACAAATACTACTACTACTACTACTACTACTACTACTAATACAAATACTACTACTACTACTAATACAAATACTACTATACTACTACTACTACTACTAATACAAATACTACTACTACTACTACTACTACTAATACAAATACTACTATACTACTACTACTACTACTACTACTACTACTACTACTACTACTACTACTAATACTACTACTATTACTAATACTACTATTACTAATACTACTAATACTAACAGAAGCGTTGTCAACGATACAGCTCCAGTGAGGTTCTAGCTGAAAGACTTTCTCATCGAAGGGGACGCGATCCAGGGCCAGCAATGGCGGCCAGCCTGGTAAACCATCAGTGCTGTAACTACTGAGTATCTCATTTAGCTGTTCTGTCTTCTCCCGGTCCTACACAAACAAACAAACAAACAAGTAAATAAACAAATAAAAAACATCAGTGCTGTAACTACTGAGTATCTCATTTAGCTGTTCTGTCTTCTCCCGGTCCTTACACAAACAAACAAACAAACAAGTAAATAAACAAATAAACAAACAAGTAAATATGTGTGCGTGTGTTGTATGTATAATTATAAATGAATATATGAATAATATATAAGTACATGTATAGCCAATATTAATATTAGTCATTTAATATTTTAACTTATTAATATTGTAATTATTACATTAGAGATAACAATAACATTACAGTAACAGGAGTCATAATCAAACACACACACACAAAAAGACACATACAAACATACACAGATCACACATGCAGTACTGGTTGGAATGGGAATTTGTTTACAGGACATCAAGAAGAGTTAATCTTGTGAGTCATCACTCATTTCACAAACTTTAACACAGCTGTATTCATAAACACACAGATTAATCATATATATATATATTCAGCAGTCTACATATATCATAGAAATAATAATAATAAAAAATATATTTATAGAAAGAAACAATAAAAAACAAAAACACCAAACAAGTAATGACCAAAACATTGAAAATTATCCAAGTGATAAAACAAGCAAGCAGAAACATAAATCAGTTTCCATGGCAACAACAAAAATAATCTAATTACATAATATTTTCTTCAGTGTTATTTTTTTCTGTTTTTTTTTCTTCTGGGACAGATAAGAATTGAAGCATATCTAATATATTCTCCAAATTTATCACATTGTTCCCAATATATTCACAGATGTACATGTTTGTTCATACCTGTTCATTATATGTGCTCTGTATATACCAAGTACAGGGGTACCTAAAAACACTGTATATACATGTGTGTGTGTGTGTGTGTGTGAGTGAAATAATTATAAAATGATTTAGTTATATCTTGCAAACCAGTCTGTACTGATAAACCGACATCTGGCATGTACAAATTGTAATGTACACGTGAGTTTAATATGTTTTTAATGTTAGATGATTACTGTTAAAGATAAAACAAGGCTTGTGTTAAGTAAATAAGTAATTATACATGCTGCAGTATTAGATAACACAAATGAGAAAAGCAAAAGGAAGAAAGAATGAAATAAAAAGGAAAGGACTCAAAAAAAGAAATAACACATTTAAAAACTAGAGAAAATGAAAACAGAAAAAAAAGAGAAAATGAGTTGTAACACAACACATAACTTAATGTGTTGTATAAACACAAAATATTAATGTAACACATTGTTTACATACTCACTCACAGTCAATACATTATTTATGTACTCACACCAGTCAACATAATTTACATAGTCAACACTGTTTACAAATCAGCATCAGTTTATAAATTCATACTTGTCAACATAGTTTACATACTCACACCAGTCAACTCTGTTTACATACTCACACCAGTCAACTCTGTTTACATACTCACACCAGTCAACACACTGTTTAAATACTCACACCAGTCAACACACTGTTTAAATACTCACACCAGTCAACTCAGTTTACATACTCACACCAGTCAACTCACTGTGTTTACATACTCACACCAGTCAACTCAGTTTACATACTCACACCAGTCAACTCACTGTGTTTACATACTCACACCAGTCAACTCACTGTTTACGTACTCACACCAGTCAACTCACTGAGTTTACATACTCACACCAGTCATCTCACTGTGTTTACATACTCACACCAGTCAACTCACTGTGTTTACATACTCACACCAGTCAACTCACTGTGTTTACATACTCACACCAGTCAACTCACTGTGTTTACATACTCACACCAGTCAACTCACTGTGTTTACATACTCACACCAGTCAACACACTGTTTGTATGCCATGCCAGTCTACACACTGTGTTTACATACTCACACCAGTCAACACACTGTTTGTATGCCATGCCAGTCTACTCACTGTGTTTACATACTCACACCAGTCAACTCACTGTGTTTACATACTCACACCAGTCAACTCACTGAGTTTACATACACCAGTCAACTCACTGAGTTTACATACTCACACCAGTCAACACACTGTGTTTACATACTCACACCAGTCAACACACTGTGTTTGTACGCCATGCCAGTCTACTCACTGTGTTTTCATACTCACACCAGTCTACTCACTGTGTTTACATACTCACACCAGTCAACTCACTGTGTTTACATACTCACACCAGTCAACTCACTGAGTTTACATACTCACACCAGTCAACACACTGTGTTTACATACTCACACCAGTCAACACACTGTGTTTACATACTCACACCAGTCTACTCACTGTGTTTACATACTCACACCAGTCAACACACTGTGTTTGTACGCCATGCCTTTGATCAACACTTCAAGTCCTGCGATGAGGACTGACGAATCTTTCCGTTCTGCACGTGATCCTTTCCTCTGAACACCATTTTCCCGTTCCACACGAGAACCCTTCCTCTGAATAACATTTTCTGTGCCACCAACCTCCATGTTATTCTGTCTTTTAAGAACACAGTCCTAATTACTGATGTTTCCTTTTAGAACATACACAGGTGTGTTTTAAGGTAAGTAGGGTGATTTCCTTCCAGCTTCAAACGTACAGAACTACTTCTTTTTACCTATAATCCATTTTGACTGTTTGTATCTGCAGAAAATAGGGTCCACTACGAGATGTGACTGTTTTTGAAAACACAGAAGTCTGTATGTATGAGACTGGAAGCCCAAAGTTAAAAATAGGATGATTTCTTTCAAGCCCCAAGCCCAAATGAACAAGCTGTACTAGTTTGAAAAATTCAGCACGGCTACTTTTTCTTAAGTGTGTAGCACCCTATTTCAACATAGAGCAATTTGTTCTGAACAAAGCAGGGGTTATAACTTTAAAATACCCTGGGCTACTGAATAAAGTGCAAATTACACTGGGTTTCTTGTTTCAAAAAGCATGTCCCCAGCTACCTATGGCTATCTGCTTAAAAATACCCAGCCCCTGACATACACTAAGACATTACAACAGAAAGTGACTTCTTAAAAACAACACTCTGTCATTACAGGGGACCTGAGTCAAATATCAAACAGGCTACCTAATTTAAACAGCCACCCCTAAGCATACAGGGTTTCTGTATTATAAACAAAACCCACACAAAACAGAGATAGAGAGAGAGAAATACCCTTTTCAAACAGCAACACCTCACTAAAATAACTTCTTGTTTCAAACATGGACTACCCCTTCCCTCCAAACCCAAGCTTCCTGTTTGAAGTGTCCACTATTTGATTCAAATACAAACTGACCACAACACAGAATGACTACTTGATTCAGAGGCACAATACAGGATGACCAAGTGGTGCTATAAGCAAGCACAGACAAGTGACAACAAAAGAAATTCTTGTGACGAGATGAATAAAAACAACTCACTCTGTTACATAACAACATGTCACACAATTACCTGCACTCAACTTTCACACCTGCTCTCTAGTTTACACTCTTAACTGTGCTTCTGTCAAAACCCAGCAATTACTACTGTCAGAATAATAGTAATAATAATAATAATAATAATAATAATAATAATAATAATAATAATAATAATAATAATAATAATAATAATAATAATAATAATAATAATAATAATAATAATTATAATTATTATTATTATTATTAGTTACTATTGTTTTTGGAACTATTATATCTGTTGTTGTTATTGTTATTATACTATTATTATTGTTGGTGATATTCTTATCATCATCATCATTTTTATATTATTATTACTATCACTTTTATTTATTTACTTATTTATTTTCTTTGGTTTTTGAGGATACGAACAAGAACTGAAATGTACAGATTTTGTTTTGATTGTTTTGTTAACTTTACTAACATCATTAGCATTTTTTCTATCAACATATTATTAATCTTATTATTATATCTAAATGTTATTATTTTATACAGTTTTTAGTATTGCTCTGTTTTGTATTATTTACTTGTATTAAACATTTAAAAAAAATGTTGTTATAACCAGTACTCTCCTGAGACAAGGGAAAGGTTAGCCAGGTGAGGCTACAACCCTCCCCCAGACTTCTAATCTTCTTTTCCCTGACCCAAGTGGTTAATGAGCTTGGGATGTAATTAGGTAAAGAAAGTAGAAATGAAAATTTAGCAGTGGAAAAATTATATCTCAGCTTGTATGTCTACAGCTTAATGTCAACAGAAATAAAATAAAAAAATAAATAAATAAATAAATTAACAGGGATTTAAAAACAATATGCTATAAAAGAAGTTAAAATAACTAACTATATGTGTGTGTTGTAATAATGCCTAACTTTTCTTTCTTTACTTTTCTCTCCTGATTTATCCCTTCTTTATCACATTTTATCTTTCCACTTTTTATTTCATTCTAAATATCCACATTGTCTGTGTGTGTGTGTGTGTGTGTGTGTGAGTGTGTGTGCATTTAAGTAATTTTTTTAAATTATAACACAGAAAACTCAAAATGTTCTTTTAAAATTAAAAACAACATAAAAATTCCACTATATTGAACAGTAAATACGCAGTAAATCTAACTGGTTTAACGTCAGGAATAATAAATTTATACCATTCCCTTTAATCCATATCAGCAATATTCAACAGGCAAGCCACATGATATATATGTTTATGTGTGTTTTTATCTATCTATCTATCTATCTATATATATTTATGTTTTTCTATATATTTGTGTTTGTGTGAGTGTGTGTATATATGTCTGTACACATGTACACATTATATGCATAGTTATATATATATATACACACATATGCATAGTTATACACAGATTCCTGAACACACATACACATACACATACATCACACACACACACACACACACACACACACACACACACACCATTATATCTATCATCCACCCTTCAACACTTTGTTCTATTCATATACACATACACAGACAGGCACATGCACATGCTTACTATGTATGCAAGTGTGTGTTTGTTTCGAATATGAATGTATGTATATATAAGCTTACACTCACCTTCAAATACATGTACATATTTACATATATGTTTATATACACTTAGCAGTATTTAAACACACATATATATGAATACACATATACATGCATCTGCACACACACACACATGCATGGTCACTCAGATATATGTATATATATAAATACATACACAGATACACATATATCAATACAGACACACACACACACACACACAGAGAAATATCTACACATAAATATAATTAAGAGACTACTAACCGTCAAAAACTTGAAATAGGATACAGGTACAGGGAACATATTAACAGTTAGCACTGACTGGGTGTAGATTATCACTTATAGCTCACACCACACTCAGTCTCTGAGAGGAATAACTGACCACATTATGTCAGTACAAAACGCCAACACAACACAAATGTGTATAGTACTGATGTTGCAGGTAATGCTCACCTGAAGGCAAAATTTTACTATCTACAATCTAAGTCTTCAGATATCATTTCCCTGTCTCTTGTGTTATACAAAAACTTTTTAGTCACTTTTGTTTAGGTATGTGTATATTTATCTACCTATGATGATGTATCAGTAGTTTTTTATTTTTTTTTTAACTTAACAAACTTAGTAAAGAGGAATAAACAAGTAAATTATTGTATTAGTATTTATTGTTCTCGTACATTTGTGAGTATATTTTTAGTTATCTGTTAACATTATTAGTTTTTTCTGAGATGTTTAGTGAAATAAATAAATAAATAAATAAATAAACAAATAAATGTTTTGTCTCTCCCCACAGATGCACATATGCTGAGCTGTTTTGTTTGTGTCTGTGCATCTATCTACATTCATGATATACATGTTCCTGCATAACTATGTGTATATTAAACAATTATTTCACTGAATAAATTATTAAAATAAATAAATAAATATATAAATAAAACATTAAATAAACAAATATTTATTAAAATAAAGATTCTTTTTAAATTATGTGTAATAAGTATTTATTTAACTACTAAGTTTTTTACATTCAGAAACTACTGCACTAAAACAGTACAGCTTATTCCAAACTTTTTTGTTTTAAATTATAAATATCAAAATTTTTATGATGTCTGGACAAGAAACATTTGTGAAATGATGGTCACAAAGTAAGGCAACTGCCCAGGGGTGGTGGTCAGTCAGTTAAATGACCAGTGGGCAGTATTAAACTCAATAATCTGACCAGTGTCCCTTTATCTCTGATTCACTGATGGTGTTTATAGGATCACGGTTGGATGAACAGATAAACAGATGTACTGATGTCACAGTCTGATTGAGTGTGGTGGGTAGGGGTGTGGACAGGGATGGTGGCTAGGGGTGGGGCTTATTAACAGTCAGACAGGGACAGAATCTGATGTGGCATCAGTTCTGTCGTGAATCCTAAGAGCAAGGTATCCTGTGGATTATGGTATCCTATTTGTCCTGGTATCCTATGAGTCCTGTTATTACTTGTGTTATGTTATCCTGTTATTCTGCATGCCTTGATATCCTGCCTAATGGGATCCTGTGTTCTAATATTCTGTGATAACAACCATAAGTGTGTTATAATGTAACATGGTATATGTAATGTGACATAACACTTTATAATGCAGCATGTGGCATAGTGCTGTACAATGTGGCTTAGTATAATATGGCATATCACTGTGTAATGTATCTGATAACCAAAATCAGTAATAAATACGCTCTCAGATATAGAAATAAATTTGTATTTTCTGGGCAACACCCAAAAAACAGAAATCTTTCACCACCACTGGTAACATTTCTAGAACTGCCTGATTATTATAAAAAAAAAAAATATATATCTGTGTCAAAGACCAGTCTGTTATGAAGTGTCAAAATTTGATAGAGTGAGATATCACCTGTATTACACAGGTACAATAAAGTCTTGTAAAAACATACACCAGTCACACAGTGACCTGCTGGAGTCCTTTCTACATGAAACCTGAGAAGCATTATTCAACAAACTGGGTTCAAAATAAACATATGAAATATAACATGATATCTCTACAACGTGTATCCTCTTTAGAAATGTTTTATTACACACAGTCATAATTGTTTGTTCTTGTTTCTTTTTTACATCCCTCTACCTTTCACTGAAAATGTCTGTCTGTCTGTCTGTCTGTCTGTCTGTCTGTCTCTCTCTCTCTCTCTCTCTCTCTCTCTCTCTCTCTCTCTCTCTCTCTCTCTCTCTCTCTCTCTCTCTCTCTCTCTCTCTCTCTCTCTCTCTCTCTCTCTCTCTCTGTTTTAAAGAATTCTGTTTCATGTCAACAGGAAAGGTTTTCCTCCCAGTGCTGACACATTCTGTGCTACACAAGTTTGTGTGTTGACAAACACAGTAACCTGTTTATTCTGGACTCACAAACATACAACATTTGCAGAAAAAAAAAAAAAAAAAAAAAAGAAAGATTTAAACAGAATTTTTCCAAGTGTGTTTAAGTTATAAACTGGAAAAGAAAAAAGAAATTAAGTTACAGACAGGTAAAAGAATGAGACAAAAAAAAAAGAAAAAAAGTGGGACTATTCTTAACCTTTTTGTACTTAAAAAAGTAAAAATAATGACTAAGCTATAAAGAGCAACATCACTGTTATCTGTTTCTTCCAACAACAACAGCAACAGTTATGTAGCTGTAGTAGTAGTAGTAGTAATCAAAGGAGCAATGACAACATCAAATAAATTAATTTTAAGATTATACTGAATTTTAAAAGTGAAAATTTAAGTTAAATAAATTGTAAGAATTATTAATAAAATAAAATAAAATAAAATAAAATAAATTAATAAAAAAATCTAAACTAAATAAAATAAATAAAAACATTACACAAATAAGATTTATATAAATGCATAAAACTTTAAAAATAAAAGAAAACTCTGCATCAACAAAATATTTTGAAAAACACACTGAAAACAAAACGAGCTGACAAAAACACTTTGACATAAAGAAACAAAAATACCCCACTTTTTTTTTTTACTCTTTTGACACTGAGCTCCCAACACAAAACAATTTTCAAGATGGCTGACAAAGCTGAATACATCAAACTCTATATATTTTTCATGCTTCACAAAGTCAGCTAGTCATGAATTGCTCAGATGAAGTAACTTTAGAGATGTTTATTGTCAGCTGTATTATACACACCTACGTATAGCATACATGAATTACTAGTCCGTATTATATCTCTGGGTAACAACAAAATGAAATGTATTTAGTGTAGGCACTGAAGAAAGAAGCCCTTGAACTTTTAAGTGATATATTTTATAAAAAAGAAAAATAAAATACTTTTTTATACAAGAAAACCTATATATATTTTTGTTCAGTCTGTAATTGATGTTGTTGGTGTTTAACACAAATGCAAGCCTGTGTGTATATATGTATGTGTGTGTGTGTGTGGGAACATCAGAAAAAAAGTTTCAATTAGTGTGTATGTATATATATCTATATCTAGCTGTCTATCTGTATATTTCTATAAGACACTGTCAGTGTATCAAACAAACATGATATACTGTAGATAAATGCAAGGATGGGTGTATGTATGAGTATGTATGTGGGAACATCAGAAAAAGTTTCAATTAGCGTCTATGCGTGTGTGTGTGTGTGTGTGTGTGTGTGTGTTTGTGTGTGTGTTTGTGTGTGTGTATATATATATATAAGAAAAGATTTCTGTAAGACATTGTCAGTGCATCAAACAAACACATAACATACTGAAGGTATCTATCAACTTGTATTATTCAACTGGTTAATAAGAAAAATTAATTTCTTTCTTTATAAAGGACACTGAAGAAGAGAATTATTTTTCAATTTACTCTTCGTGAAAAAGTCATTGACTTCTGTAAGCAAACTGACAACAAGAAACTTTCAATGCATCTTTGTGTTTCATGTAGATAATAAAAAAAATGTGGTGAGAAAAACAGAGTAAATTTGTTAGTGGTTGAACATAATAAAAAGCACACTATTAATAGCAACATATGTATATACATGTATTATGTCTATATAATAAAGAGGTGTGTTATATTTTTTTTTATTAACTGGTAGACAGAGACAGATATATAGATATGTATGTAGACAGACATGTAGATCAAGGGAGGAAGAGAGAGAGAGAGATTATAATTAGACACACACAGACAGAAACAGGGAAAGAAAAAGAAAACAAAATCCAAACAAATAATACAAAAATAAATAAGTAAATAAAAAACAAATAAGACAATGTATTTTACATGTCTTGGCAAGTCTACAAGTGAGAGAAAGCTACATGTACAAGTTCACACTGGACTTTCCTCTGCAGTCTAGACACTAAACATGACTAGCTGTGTGGAATGTGGTCTTCAAGCGACTCAACAGCTGGTGCACCTCACAGTTAATCAATAAATACTTTCAAAGTCGGATTAGGGGCTGATCAAAAATTACTTATTTCATTCCATCACATGACATCAGGCCACTGACCCATATGTAACTGTGTTAAATCTGCTAACATACTAACCAAATACAGAACAGAGAAGTTTTGTTCAGATTCTAAGTTGAACGGATTTTGAAAACTAACCCACTAATGAAAATATTTCAAATTATTACCAATTTAGAAAGATACCAAGTGAATGACCCTGGTGTTGAATTTTTAACCAACTGGATTAATTTAAATCCTGTTAATATACTAATGAAATTTTCCCTGTATCCACAGAAGGTAAACTTATGCTTTTTCCAAGTCTGTCTCAGTTATAAATTAAGTTTACATTCAGACTGTTTCCAATCCATTTATTGCAAATCTGTTAAAACAGACTGGAGGATTCAAACTGACTGCATTGTCACTAACTTGCTAACAAAATAACCCAAATGCTCTGACTGGAATACAAAACGTTGTGAAATAATCTGGTTACTACTAATCCAGTAAATCTGACACATCTGCTAACAGGATTACTGATTAACACTTTTGTTTCTCGCCTGTCAAACAACTTTCAAAACTTTGAAGTTTTATATTGATTATTAACTGGATTACTGGTAATCCTTTTACTGTTAACTTACTAACAAACTAACCAAAGAGCATATCTCAAGTCTTATTGACAGGATTATTAATGTTTTTATTTCATTAACAATTAACTAGTATTAGTAAGGTACTAATTGAAGTCTGAAGGAGCAGCACTTTGATTATTGCTGTTTTCTCTGAGAGGATTTAAGTAATGGCTCAGCATTTAGTCAGCAAATTACAGAGAGAGAAATAAAGAACAAGGAAATTTCACATTTGTTATAATCAAATAAAGAAAGAAGACATCAAGATGTAAATAAATAGCAAACAAACAAACAAATAAATAAATAAAAGAATGAATGCATAATGATAATAATAATAACAATAATGATAATGATAATAATAATAATAATATTAATAATAACAATAATGATATTGATAATGATGATAATAATAATAATGATAATGATGATGATAATGATAATGATGATAATAATAATGATGATAATAATAATAACAACAACAATAGTAATAATAATAGCAGTAATAATGATAGTGGTGATGGTTTTAACATGTTGACACTCACCTTCAGGTTTCTGACAAACGAGGGGCTCATGGGCCAGGAACGTCTGTACACGTTGTTCACATCCGAACGGACAGACCGACGTTTCACAACTGTATTTGGATACATCGAGAACAAATAATTCCAAAACACTGAATCTAAATCCACTCAGTCGCATTCCCAAAAGGCACACAAGGTTTTTTTGTAAAAGTCAGGCACCTCTAACTACAGTGAAAGTACTGTTTTAATAATTGTTCAGGAATTCGGGCATTCAGTGGCAATAGGATAATAAAAAAAAAGTCAAAAATCAAGAAACAGTTGTTATTTTAGGCAACAATGCAGGCACTGAGTAACAGTTCAGCAGTATTGAGGCATCAAGTAACAATTCAGTTACAGTGTTTAAAACATGACATAACTGTCAAGGTAACAAAGTGAAGGCACTGTTCAAACGTATTAGACAGCAACCAATAACTCAGGCACTATAATATAATGTATATAAGACAACTTTAGTCATAATATGATCTCAGATACACTTCACAGACTTCCTCAAAAAACTTCAGGCACAGGTTTGAACTTCAGTTAAGGCACGAACAGTTTAGACAGTTCAGAGACTGTTTCAAAAATAAGGCACCTCCTACAACGATGATTGGAAAAATAATTTTTGTTTTAAGATCAAGATATTTAAAAATCAAATAAATAATTAAAATCTGATATGATAGTGTATCAATGAATAATGTGTTCACAAAGTCTAATTTAGTTTCAAAACAATAATAATAAGAAATAACTAGCCTAATTTAAAATAAACTAAGAGAACAAATACAAAAGAAATTGAAGTAACTAATTAACAAAATAAATAAATAAATAACTAAATAAATAATTAATCAGATCCCTTTTCTCAAAGGAAATTAGAACCAAACAACAGAATGTATGAAAATATAAAAAAATAGAACAAAAATTTTAAGAACTCTTTTAAAAATGAAGAACAAACAATACAAATAACTTAAAATTTAAGACAGAGATGAAAGAATCAATTTAGTCAAACCTCAGAAAGAAAAAAGAAAAGACTCCAAATTTTCCAAAAAATCTCAAACAAATAAATGAATTTAAAACAATAACACTAAACCAAAGTCACGTCCAGGTTTAAAATAACAAACAAAAAAGAAAAAAGACTGAAAAGGCAAAACAAAACTAATTTTTTAAAAAATGTTTGAAAAGGTCTGGTGTAGACAAGGAAATGTAAATATGTTTCTTTGTGGCAAGATTTTTTTTTCTTAAAATATAAAAAGTAGAAGAGAAATGTTCAGTGTTTTGTGTGATGTGGACAGTGAAAACTGTGTGTGAGTTTTTCACACACCAGTCACACAGTTCCTCTCCTTTGTCACACAAAACTGTTTTACAACTTAGTTACACTCTCATTTCTTAGCAACCAAACTTTGTATTACCCTGCTGTTTCCTAGCAACCAAAACGTTTCTAAGAAAAATGTTCTACAATGTTATTTTTTGTTTATGTTAATTATTTATTTACTTTGTAATATACAGAATATTTGTACACTATTACTTATTTTCTCTTATTATTATTATTATTATTATCTTCTTTTTTTAAGGCTTATAAATATTATTTTATTTATTTTTAAATGTTTTAATAAATTGATGTTTATTAGATGAGTCAATTTTAGAAATGATGCTTCACGAAAATTAAATTAAAATAAAATATGTATTGAATAATGTTTAAAATTAATTTTATATGATAAATTAATTATCAAAATTTTTTTAAAAATCTATATTATTTAAATTAATGTAATAAAGAACGTAGAAATAATAATTTCTCAGTACTGTTCAAATTTCACATTAATTTTGAAATATTTTCTCATTAGATAATAATATTCAAATTTTTTAACAAATAGAAATTTACCCAGAGTAAACGTACACTAATGGAGAAATAATTACAACTGAAATCTTTATGTAAACTGTGATGTCAGTTTTATAATTAATGCCTACTTAATTAGATAATCCTGCTTTAATCTTATCTGGATTAAGTAATTACAGCACTTAATGATCAGTTATGATGTCAAGGTATTTACAAATAAATTTACTCAAATTAATCATCAATGACCAGTAAGTTACTTTAAAGGTAATTTTGACAATTTAATTAATTATTTTTATTTTATTTATAATATAATGTCATAAACATTAGTATTTTAAAAAAAAGAAGAAATTAATTTTTAAACAAAAGAAAAGAGGACCTTTTTTTTAAAGAATAATTATAATTTATTTGTGAACATTTTTGTATAATTGAGAAGAACTGCACTGGGAAAAATTATTTTTAATTTAAACTGAGTTTTAATTAATATAAATGTTTAGGATGTAAGAAAGAAGACTGAATAATAATAATAATAATAATAATAATAATAATAATAATAATAATAATAATAATAATAATAATATTATAATAATAATAATAATAATAATAAAATATATATATCAGAACTCAAAGGTTTAAGACTGGTTCATGAATATATAATTTTCTTTCATGAATAAATCCTGGTTCATGAATACCTGTGAGTCTTTCTCCAACACAAACAATGCCTCAGTTATTGTGTGTCAAACAAAGATGGATGTACGAAATAAAGAGAAAATAAAAACATGAGACTATTAACACTGATGTCAAGTTGTTATGGAATAAAATGTCTGCCACTCTCTTCAAAAGAAAACTAAACACATAAACACAAAAAGTAAACACATAAACATTCACCAATTAGATAATAAAAAACATCATCATGCGTGTGAAGATTTGCACTGAAAACAATAAACTGTGGCAACAAACTGTTTGAATCATCAATCAAAACAGATTTAATAAACATCCATGGAACGATTAGATGTCAAAAATCCACATCTCTCTGTCTCAACAAGGTGCAGTTGGCTGCAGTTGTCCTCAAACAATGAGACAGATTAGTAATAAACATCCACTGCTGATTAAATAACTCACATATCTCAACAAGGAGACGCCAATGTGAATCTGCATCCAACGTCAATCAACTGATCACAACACAGAGAAACCAGTAAGAAACTGAACATTAAAAACAAAGAAAATATCAAATAAAAAAAAAGACTTTTAAACTTTTATAAATCACTGACTTTTCAAAAACCTCTCCAGCCTGCTGCATCTACAACAAGTTGTAAATGAATTAACAAATTTCCTTCCACAGAATGAATGACTAACTGAGTTGGTTGTAAGAGATTATCACAGGTTTGAGAAGCGACACAAACAACTGACTTTTTCCTGCTGTTCCTCTTCCACTGTGGTCTGACACAGGTATGAAATCACAAATAAATCTGTCTGCAATCAGAGACCTGGCTACTGTTCCACTCCAGCGATTCACAGGACAAGAGGGAGAGAGAGAAAACCTGAACAGTTTATCCAACAATGAGTCGACATTCAATAAAGAGAGAAAATCTCTATAAAAAAAGAAGAATTTTCATTGTGCAAGGTTTTAGGAGTTCACACCTTTTACAAAGTTTATAATGTTATAATAGGGAAAACATTACAGGAAGACTGAGTCATTTTTTTCTACAAAATAATAAATGACAATAAGAAGAAAATAGGTGATAATTAATATAAACAAAATGGCTATGTTCTTTTTTCAATTAACCCATTTGCTGATACAGGTGTGACAAAACCTTCAACCCCTACATCTTATATAAACTCACCCAGATACATATATGAGTTTAGTCCATTATAGATACAAAGGGGTGAGAGAAATAAGCTAAATATATCTACATCTGCTAAATCTGACATTTAGAATTTTGTTCTGTATACTGATTAGTTTTAAAGTGAAAGATAACAGAAAATATTTATGATTTTTCTTCTTCTTTTTAAAAAAAGAACAAACTTATATCTCTTTTTTGGGCCATTTTGAATTCAAGTACAAACCCATTATCTTATTCAACTGATAAAACTCACAGACATATATGTAACACTTACAAACCTGACATGGGAAATATTTAAAGAAATTGGCTTAAAAAAAAGAAAAAAAAAGAATTTCCAAACATGTCCGTACCTCAAGTAATACAATTCAGACAAATATTGAAAGAACAAACAAAATATTTTCTCTTCAAACTAACACTACGACAAGCCTGTCCAAACTTACAATCAATTCTGTAAACCAAAAACCAGGTCGATCTTTTTCAACTGCCTTATCAGTCATAATAAAAACACAGTGAGCAGTATTATTTCATAGTAAACTTGTTGATATCTCTGTTACCTGGTATTTAATATTAATCATATTACATGAGTCAGTGTTGATACAATCACTAACCATAGTACCAAACAAAATAATGACACATGAGTAAAATAGTAAATTAGTAAGTAAGTAAATAAATAATAAATTAATTAATACTATAAATAAATAAAAATAAAAATTGACTAATGAATAAATAACTGAAATAAAAAAAATTAGTAATAGTAAATTTCAAGATGAAATAATAAATAAAATGAACTATATATATATATATATATATATATATATATATATAATAAAGGAATTTCATGTAAAATAATAATTAATCAAATAAAAGATGTAGACACTAGCCATAAATAAATAAATAAATAAATAGATGAAAGAATGAATGAATGAAAAATAATAATAATAATAATAATAATAATAATAATAATAATAATAATAATAATAATAATAATAATAATAATAATAATAATAATAATAATAATAATAATAATAATAATAGTAATAATAATAAAATTTATTGGAAAAAATCCAACAAAATTAAACACAAGCCCACCTCATACAAAAAACTCTCATGAAAAACACTTGTCACACCTAGTCACAGTGTGACACACACACAGTGATGATAGCAACACAATGATGATTACAGCACTAAGAAAAACACACACAGTGGAGGTAAACAGTTCCAGAAAGCCTGTGGTAAGTATGATTAACACATTTCTGCGGTGGTAATTTTTATTTGTCTTCTTCCACAGAAGACTGAACAAAGAGGGGATAATTCCGTACACAGATAATGGCTCCAGGGTACAAACAAACAACATACAGGTTATGTAAGTGTGGATAATGAACTGGATTAGAAGAAATACAAGATGTTTATGTGTCAGGGAGTGTTCTGTAGTTGTAAGTCTTTTCAAATAAACTTATTATTATGAACAGTTAGAACCAGAAAAAAAAAAAAAAAAAAAAAAAAAAAAAAAAATGTTGGAGGATTTATTAACATCATAAACACAAGATGACACAATATACTGTTTAGAACTGGAAATAATGGAGTTTATGAAATGATACCGGTTGGAACAGGAAATATCAATGCAGAAATACTGAACTTTTAACTAGTTAAAGAAAAATATGACATTTTAATGAGATATTTTAGAACCTCCCTAACAGACCTACATACGTATATATTTACATAATGTCATTTACTTCACAGGTAAGATTAAGCAGGTAATTACCTGAGTGTAACATGATTAGGAATTTACCTGGATTCCTTGTCAACTCGGGTGTGAAACAAGGTCAGTGACAAAAGAGTGCAGAATTTGAAACATGCTGAAGCATGTGACTAGTGCCTGAGTCAATATACTGACAGACTGACAGACAGACACACATACACACAAATCATCTGTCTTTCTGTCTCTCTGATTATTTGTCTACCAATCGACATGAATCGATCTATCTATCTGTGTGTGTGTGTGTGTGTGTGTGTGTGTGTGTGTGTGTGTGTATGCATGCATAATATATATATATGTGTATTTGTTTATTTGCATACACAGATTTTATTTTCTCATTTTTATACAACATATTACTGCTTCTTTTTAAAAAAACACAAAAAAACTGCTAAAATGTTTTGGTGAAATGACAAAAATAATATGTAAAGAACTAAATTTACATTTGAGATTAAACAGCAATTTATTCTTTAACATGCATCACACACTATATGCTGTAAACTGCTGAGTCATGAGGAAGCAGGCGTGAACTCAGCAAGGTGATGTCACTGCAGTTGTCTAGGTGGGTATATAATATTACATATATGTAACAGTAGTGTGGGGAAAACTAGAAACACTACACAACTGTTATATTTAAAGTTGCATATTGCACCAGTCTCCTTTGTTGTACTTATTTTATCTCATCTCACAGTGATACAAATGATGCATTATCAGCATCTGTCATGATAGAATTACTGATGTAAGGAAAGATATTTAAAGAAAACAAGTCTGTAAAAACAACTAAAAAAAACCAGCCAAAAAAAAAAAACCTGGACTAAGAAATGAAGAAAATAATGAATAAAGAAAGGAAGAACAAATAAAAGAGGAGGGAAAGAAAAAAGGTAGGAATTTAAGAAGAAAGGATGATAATAGTAAGAAGGAAGGAAAAAAAGGAGTTACTGAGAGCAAAGAAAGAAAGAAAAGTGAAGAAAACATTTATATTTAAATTTGTGTACTTGACACATTTGTAATCTGCAGTTGACAACGTGCACGTCATAGACGCAAACTTGTTTAATTTATTAGACTTTTCAGTTAGCAGGAAGAAATCATTCATGTGCACCTTCCCATAATCTGGACAGGTTATCTGAGACATAGTACATTAGCTAGGACACAGAGTTGGAATTTATGAATAAATACTTAGCAACATATCACGAGATCTGATACGACTATCATTTTATCAAAACAAGTAACAACACAAAACACAAAAATAATCATCTGTCATACTGCATTACGCCCTTTTCACCTCTTTCTGATCTAGAGTGACCTCCCCTTAATGATCTTTTGTTCTGGAGAGTTAATGTTCATCCTGGGTGATATAAGCTGGTGTTAATATCACAGAAATGTGATCACACATAAAACTCAGCTATTAATAATTGACAGATCTTTAAACAGTCTCTGTTCTACAAACTCTGATATCAAACAGATCATGTGATTTAGTTTATTGTACAAATTATTATTAACTGTGTAGTTACCTTTTGTTTGTGTCGTGTTTAGATGAATAAGAATCCTTTATTATTATTACCTGCTGTTGTTATATTACATTTAGCTGCTTTTATTATTATTATTTTCCTTAAAATGTTCATAAAATATTCTGAACATTATTTATTTCTTTTTTATAATTTTACAACATTTCTCATTTTTGTTTAGCAAACAGAAATTAGAATTTGTAACAGACAAAATTTCTTATCAAATATAATTTTACTAAAAAATGTTGTTTATTGTCAGTTATTTACCACGAACAAGAGGATTGCAAGCCATTACAATAACAATAACTTCAAGTAGAAAATATTTATTAGAGTTATCTACCCTGGAGGAAGTGAAGCAGAAGCCATTATTGTAAGAAGCAGATTAAGCTGAAGATTACTTTAAAAATAATTTGTCTTTAAGTATGTGGAAGGTATTTGGCCTGCTGACAAAAATCAACATTTCTTTAGATGAAAATAAAAATAAAATGTCCTTAATTGACCAATACTTGAAAAGAAACTGATTTGGAGTTGTGAAATGTTGTAAACAAAAAGATAATACTTATTTTTTTCACTTGTGTGTATAATAAACTGTTATAATGGAAAACAGTGAATTCATATCTACTGTAGTGAATGTGGATTAATGTATTTTATTCACCCCTGTCATGAGTAATAAAATAAAATATGTGAATAACTACACGAACTGAACACAAGGGTAATGGGCCAAAAGTAATCCGGCATAAGTAACTTGGCATTAATAATATGGTGTAAGTATTCTGGCTGGGAAAAGAGAGAATGTTTGACAGCCTCTTAATGCATCATTAGTTTGGTCTTTTCATCTTTCTTTTTATTTTATCAAGCAGATATTTCACTTAGAAAAAAAAAACTACAAGAAATGTGAGAGAAAAATGTGACCTTTTGATGGACAGATGAATGGGTGTGTGTGTTTATCTGTGTGTGTGATGGTAGTTACCTATGTTGCATGTATCAGTGTATATATGTGAACTATATCTGTGGGTGTGTTTGTATGTATCTGTTTTTAGTAACATAAATATGGTGTAAATGTTATATATATAAACATAAATAAATAAATATCAGTTCTTGTTCTATATATTAAAAAAAAATAAATAAATAAATAAATAATAATAGTAGTAGTTGTTGTTGTAATACTGATAAATAAATTAATACAAAATAATAATAATTACAATAATAATAATAATAATAATAAAATAAATAAATAAATAAATAAATCAGTAAATAAATAATAAAAATATGAATATAAAATAATAATAATAATAATAATAATCATAATAATAATAACAATAACAATAATAACAAAAATAAAAGTAATAAAACTATGAAATGAATAATTCATACTCTGACTCTAGCAACAGGACACACTGTAAAGGACTCACAGACTGACAAACAAACATGTCTGACTGGAAGAGCTGATGACAAATTAATTACCCTTTTCCTGCAACACCTAGCTGTACTTGTTCACAGCCATTTGTTAAACCTCAGAACTGTCACTTTGTAACCATCCCATCATTGACAGGGACATAAAGGTGTGTAATATATGACATATGTCATGGCTAATTTTAATATTAAAGCCAAGCTGCCTGTTTGTTATTCAGATCAAATATTACCAGGGTATAAATATTCAGTGATGTTAAATGCACATTATTACTAAATATCAACAAGTTTATTGGTATTTAATTTATAAAACATTAAAAGAGTGATAAAATTAAATATAAAACCTGTTTAAGTCTTATCATGCAAAATGGACTGCTACCAATATATGTATACTGAATAAGATGTCATAGTATTGTAGAATAAAGTTATCAACTAGCAGCAAGATATTAAAAAAAAAAGAGAAAAACTTTACAATCTGGAAAACACAAAAAATGGACTTTGATAAACTAGTTATTGAGAACTGGCTGGAACAGGAAATTGAAGCAACATCTGACAATGTCAAAACTATTTTTGTATATTTTCATAATTTTAATATATTTTAAATTTAAATTAATGTATCCCTGGTTCATTTATTATTATTATTATTATTATTATTATTATTTTACTACTATTATTATTATTTATTAAAATATTATTTATACTGCAGTAACAGACAGATCTGTCTCAACACTCTGTTTAAGCCTGTAAGTGTGCACCTCTGTAGGGTAATAAAACAAAGATCTGACGTGCATTATGCAGTATATGTCACAGCACATCTATTATTTGTGCATACACAAACATCAAACTCTTTTTCTAAATTTACTGCCTTACAAATATGTTAATTTCAGTGTCTGTATTCACAGTGTGTTTTTTCAGATGATGTATTATTCTGCATCTAGTACAGCAGATTGCTTTAATACCACTCATTCTTACATAAAAGCCACAAGTGCAATATTTGACAGGTTAATTGTAGCATACTTAATAATATTTGTTTTGCTTTTTATGTGAGTGTGTGTGTTTGTGTCTGTGTGTGTGTGTGTGTGTGTGTGTGTGTGTGTGTGTGTGTGTGTGTGTAGATGAGTGTGTGCCACTTTTTAAAACTGTTCTCTTTGCAGTAATAAAATCAATCTTGTGGTAACAGAGCTAATTTCCTTGTTTCTATAATAAGTCACCTCACAGAGAACTCTTAATAAATCACACTGAACTCTAGACAGAAACTAAAACATTACTACTGACAACTGTTATTAACTGTAGCTCCAAAGTAACACCTCAATGCTAAATATAACATACATATCAGTATAAAATAAAAAATAGAATAGACGTGTAATTCACAGCTATATCTATACAACTACACTGATATTAGTCTGAAACAAAATTAGAATAACAAGCTGGTAATTTCTTCAATATCCATATTGACATAAAACAAAATTATATCAAATTTGCAATTGCTTGCTGGATATATCTACATCCATATTAATATGAGTAAAAATAGAAAACAGATTCATTTTAAATACAATATATGATGCAGTTATCACATTATTCTTACAAGCCACATTATTAGCATATTTATCCATATTTATAAAGAAGTCATTAGCATAGTTATAAAATTTTATCAGCATTTTATATTGATTATCATATTATTACTTAAATTATTATTAATATATTGATTAAAGGATGATTTAAAATAAAAATAATTAACATATTTATTAAATGGTCTTTAGGAAATTTATTAAATGATAATGAGTATATTTATAACTGATTATTAAAGAATAATTAACAGAAATTTAATTAATTATAATACCTCTTTGTTACTTTAATAAAATTTAAAAAAAACACCCAAAACCCCCTACATACTATTTATTCATTTAAAATATATATATTTTTTTGTAAGTCATAATCATAACCATGTATGTTTTAACTTCCCCTGTTAATTTTTATCTCTATAATTAGCATATTCATGAAGAAAAATTAACATTTATAACTAATAAATAAGATGTTAAGCTATGAAAGTGACACATGACCCAGTAATTCAAACTGACAATAAAGAAAATCTAAAAATATAATTCACTGATGGCCCAGAAACTGCTAACTGTCAATGGCAGATTAAGGGGTGGGGGAGGGGTGCACTTGAAACACCCCCCATTTCTCCTCTTGAGAACTTATTATCATCCATTATCATCATCAGTACCATCAAAATACCATCATATTAAAATTTAAAATCATTTCAGCATGAAAGGTGAGTTTTCTAATAATTTCTCTTTCATTTTTCCAATAGCAGAATGTTTCTACTTTCTGTCTTTCTGAGTCTGCCCTTGAAATCTTTTTGTGAGAAGCTGACACTTTTTAAAATTCAAACTGCAGACATTTTTTATAAATGTTAAAAAGAAATCTTTTTATTCTGCTTCCTCCACACATATTGAGAAAAGGTTAATAGGCCATGGGAAAATTTGGGTATGTTACAAGGATGTAAAAAAATGTGTGTGTGTGCGTGTGTGTGTGTTCATAATTATATACTAAAAGGATGTATATATAAAAAATTGTTTGTCAGTGTCTGTATGTGTATGTCTGTTTTGTGTGTATGTCTGTTTTGTGTATCTGTTAGTTTGTGTGAGTTTGTGTTATTTTTTAAACCTCTGGGGTCAGATATTTATAACAAAACGTGTAAGGTATATGTTTGTTTGTGCCTGTATAATATTACTTTGCTTTCAGTGGTATGTTGTATATTAAAAATATCTGTATAAATTAGTACTGGTGTCTGTCTGTGTGGGTGTTTGTTACACAAATACAACACACAGGGAAGTAATTTTGATAAAGGCAACAACTCCACCTGTTAAACCAGTCAAACAACACAGTCTCCATCCTTCCAAACCTAAATAAGATGTAATACTACAACAGAAACAAAAACACAAACAAATATACCAGTGTCTTACTTACCTTTCAAAAAGTTGTGATAAACTGGGATGTTTTACAGAAACAATAATTCAACAATACACGATAATACAAAATAATCACGTAATAAAATAGAACAACACAACACACACACACACACACACACACACACACACACACACACACACACACACACACACACACACACACACACACACACACACACACACACACACACACACACACACACACACACAACTGACTTACCTTACTGAGAGGTGTGAAGAGCTGTGACAGTTTGTTCTGTGCTTTCTCTTTGTTTTTTCTGTCGTCTCTGAAGGTGAGGGTGCCGTGAGGGCTGGTGGAGGGAACGGCAAATGAATCGTCTATGGACAGGTTGGCCCCTCGCCTCCTCGACAAACTCCCCTGAAAAAACAAAACACCCAGCTTAACCAACAGTGTGACAGTAACTGCATCATTTATTTATTACTGTTGTTTTTCTGATTATTATCATTATTATTATTATTATTATTATTTTTATTATTTATATGGTACATTAAAAGATGGTGATTAATTTTTAGTAGATTATTTTTATGTGAGTTATTGGAATTTATATGGTATTTAACAATAATGATGATAGTGATGAAAATGAAGGTGATGATGATAATGATAATAATAAAAATAATAATAATAATAATAATTCTACTAAAGTACAGGATATAAAATAATTTTAGAATCAAAATTAGCTAACTGGGTTTTTATACATAATACAAGAGCTTGTGGCATAATGGTTAAATAATTGAAATCTTTAGTTTATTTTTTTAATGTTATCAAATGTGTTGACTTTCCAACTTACCTTATGCAATAAAATATTTATAGCTAAACTTTAACAAATTTTAACCACAAAATAAAATTAATGTAGAATCTAATGAAAAAAAATTCAAGATTATATTCCTCTACAAAATGTTCAAATCCAAGAACAGACAAGAGCAAAATATATATGTATAAATATTTCTGGTAATTTACCCATATACTTTATTAATAGAGCTCTTGTTAGAAATGCAAAGTCTATGATATCTAAACCATTCCCATAAATACAGTAATTATGTTACATCTATTCTATGGGTTACTCCCACCAGTTCTATGGGTTACTCCTACTTATCTCAGAAAATAATATTAATGGATTTTTATCTTAGGTACTTATTCTACTGAAATGTTAGCTGTATACATATAAAACATGGAGAGAAAATATCCCAAGATAATTAAAGAAAAATAACAATATAAAATAAAAAATAAAAACCCAGTTATAACAGCCACATAGTATTGGTTTGTGATGGAGAGATAACAAAATTATAAATGAGAAAAAAAACAAGAACACTCATCAATGCCCCCAAAAATCAATTAATAATAAATAAAAAAAATAAACTACTAATTATAAAGCAGATAGTGTGTACATTTTAACTGGACAGAAACCTAGATCAATACACCAGATTATTTTACATTAGCATATAAATAACATACAGAAACAGTACACTAACAGAAACTTCACAATATGTATAATATTAAATATACACAAAAAAGTACATGCATAAAAGCAAAATGTACATAATATAGCAAGCTCACAAACACACACACACACACACACACACACACACACACACACACCGAACACAAACATGAACACACACACAAACACACACACATGAACACACACACACACGCACACTCACACGAACACAAACACGAACACACACATGAACATATGCACACACCTATCATAATCTCTTTAATAAAGAGAACTTAATAAATTTAGAAAATAAAAACACAGCTAAAACAGAAACGAGGTGAACAGATGATTTGTGTAAAAAAAAGAAATATTTATTATCTTCGTTATTATTATTATTATTATTATTATTATTATTATTATTATTATTATTGTTAAAGTGATTTATTATAATTTAGCTAAAACTATTTATGTAAATAATAAAAAAGAGATCATTCTGTCAGTTTGTATATGAAGACAGATGACACTAGTAAATTATATAATGTAAGGGAGGTGACTCTAATAATTTATACTATCCAACATTAAGAGGATAATTCTAACAAGGGGAAATCACTCAAATGCCATAAACATTAAAATCTATCAATTCTGGTTTACTAATTAATCAAAGGGTTTTCAATCAAAACTCACTGAATAATGCATATTATTTACCAGTAAGTGAATATCAAACAAAATTAATATTTCTAAATGTTGCAAAGTTTAAATATAAAATTCTAACATTAGGTGCAGTGAATAAAATGGAAAAAAAAATAAACAGTGCTTGATCTTAATACAATTTTTTGCTGTTAGATCAAAACTACATGTCATTTAAGTGTGTGTCATCTATTGTCATATATGTCATCTAGATATACAGTTAGTACAGTGCTGTGATAAAACAGTGCAGAACTGTATTATAATTAAAAAAATAACTAAATTAATAAAACTTTTATTTAAACTTTAATGTGAATTTGCCCACCTCTGTGTAACCCATACCTACTCTGATAAGAAAAGAAAAAGAAAAGAATAATGGAAATGGATGAATAACAACACTATTTTAACAGACTAATATCTTTTGGTTTTTCTTTTGATAAATATTTCTTTTATTTATTTATAATAGAAAATAAAATTTGGATATGTAACCAAAAAAATGAAAATAAAAATGAAAAATTAAATTTAAAAACATCCTCAAGCTATTAAAATGGATAAAATAATAAAATTAAAAAACAAAAATATGTGAAAAGGGAAAAAAAAAATCAAATCAGAAAAAAAAATATTTTAAATTTTTTCCATAATTATGATTCAAAACTCTTTAAAGACTGAGTTTCTTTTGGCTCTCTGTTTTATTTTAACTACAAAAGATTGATTTTATTTTTAACTTAGTTCTTTCCAGCTTTAACTGACATTAAATACTATTTACTATATATAAAATGTAAAAAAGATCCAGCAGAAATACTTTGACAAGAAAACATTTATATATTAAAATACATCAAATGAACAATACGTTGTGATATGTACATGTATGTATGTATGTATGTATGTATGTATGTATGTATGTATGTATGTATGTATCATCCCAAATAATTGAAACCTAGGTTATGTTTATGGATTAAAAAAAAAAAAAAAAAAAAAAAAAAAAAAAAACAACAAAATCACAATAATCATAAAAGTCACACAAACTACTACATAAGTATAGTTTTATACTACTAACTACACAACTACTTGTATCTACAGGGCAGTAGGAAGGAAGGAAGGAAGGAAGGAAGGAAGGCTGCAAGGCAGGGAAGGAGGTGACAAGAGATAAAATAAAATAAAATAAAATAAAATACAAATATTAGCTAAAAAAGGTTAACAACAGAAAAACGTCTACATATTATATACAAGTTATATGTGACAGCCATGCAGGAGATACCAGTGTGTAGTTCAGTCGACCCACTTACAAACGAATCATCGTAAACTCGCAGACCGTCGCCGGATTTTCCGTTCTCGTTCTTGGAAATACTGAAGAACTGCAGAGAGCCACGCCTCTGCTTGACGGGGGGAGGCTCTAGGAGGGTGGGGACAGTGGTAACCGATTCCCTTCGAGTATTTTTCTGATAAAGTCAATATATACATGCATACGTCTGAAGAAAGTGTAGTAGTAATACAGTAGTAGTAAGAAGTAGTGGTAGTAGTAATAACAAAAATAGTAACTTTATCAATATATTTCTTTATTTTTGTATTTTTTAAATTAGAGCTATTTTCTTTTAATTGCTGTATATATATATATATATTTTGTTTTTGTTTTTTTGTGTGTGCATTTTATACAATTATATGATTGCATATTAGTAATATATATACATATAGATATTTATACAAAATTTGTATTGCTGTGATACATTCCAACAGTGATCGAATTAAATCTGTTATTAATTTTTTTCTTTTCATGTAAATTCAGTTCAATAAAAATTTAATTTTTAAAAGAGTAATTTAAAAATATCTTGATTCTAAATGTAGTTTTTAAAGTACCCTTGCAGCAGTTTAAATTATAAATTTAAATACTTGAAAAACACCTCAGGGCTGTGACATAATTAAAGTAGTTTACAGTTTTGTGTCTAATATATTTGATATTGCATGTGTGCTGTTAAATACCTATAACCAGAATAGTAAAGATATGCTGACAAATTATTTTTCAAAAACCAAGTGCAACACAATAATTGAACTGATTATAAATAGCTATAAAATATAAAACATACATAATAAAATAATACTTTAACTTTATACATACAAGTTACCATTTTTAACAGTTAAGTTATAAAAGACTATGAATAACATAAATATCATTTGACAAAAATCAATACATAATATCTAAATTAAATATCTGAATAATTTGTTATAACATTGTTACATATTATGAATAATATAACTTGCTTTGAATTGTTAATATGATGAAATATTAAAAAGTTATATAATTATTGGATGAATCTGGTTATCTGAATACAGTTGTTGTTATAAGATGAGTAAGTTACCTGGATAAATGTTAAGAATAACACAATTTTATATATATATATATATATATTCCTTTATTTATATTGTTTTATTCAAATTCCTATACCATATTATAGTATTCAAATTCCTGTACCCAAACACTATACTTCTATTCCCATGTCCAATGTTTTGGTATTCTATTTGTGAATGTACAGAATACTTTATGCAATATGTTATCAAATCCCTGGATCCAAATTATTATATATCAAAAATGCCATATCAAAATTTTCCCGCGAAATTCCTATAACCAAATTATCTTAGTTTCAACTGTTATATCCAAATGATTGTATTAAATAGTGTATTCAAAATTATTGTATTCAAATTCCTTTTCCAAGATCATTGTACATTAACCTGGGGACCCAGATTATTGTATTTAAATTCCTATACACCAAATACTGTGTTAAAAATATTCACATTTCTGTGTGTAAACTATTGTAAATGAAAATTAAAGAAGAAGAAAAAGGAAATAAAATGACTGTCACCATGAGACAAAACCTGTGTGGTATTGTAAGGAACTGACACCAGAAATTAAAGTATGTCTGAAGACAAAAAAGATAAAAGTAAATAACAGTAAATAAACTTACTCCTGATTTGCTATTTTTAGAAGTGTTGCTTTTTGAGGCACTGCTGGGTCTTGAACTAGAGGACGTCCGTGTGACACTTGCGTCTGGCACATCCTTCTCTGTGGACAGACAGACAGACAAACAAATTAATATAAAAATAGTTACAAAAAGTAATAAGTATGATTGTAATACAAAAAGGAATAATTATGAAAACAAATGAACAAATAAATAAAGAAAAATATGCAGATCAAAAAAAATAAATAAAATAAATAAATAAATAAATAAATAAGCAGATACAAATAAATAAATATACAAATAAAATAAAATGAAATAAATAAATAAATATTCAGATAAAAAATGAAATAACTAAACAGTGTAAAAACTAAGTTAAGAAGATAAGTAGGGTTATTCACTCTGAAATCCTGTGATGTAAGCTAATCACAACAGAACAAACTGGTGTTGACAGATACATGCTCTTAACAACAGATTTGTAAACATACAGTAAACATGTACACACAGACAAACATGCAAACACACACCTTGACCACAAATATGTAAATATTCATCTCCACTGGTGACTTGGTGTTGTTTGAATTCACTTATAAAAGCATGCATTTCTTTGAATAATTATAAGTTTGTAAACAACACAGTGATATTAGTGTTAAAATGTTTGTACATGCAAACATGCAGACATGCAGACAAACATGCACAAACACTTTCATCTCTAACATATGTATAGACACACACACACACACACACACCAAAGTATCTGCAACCATTATATTTGATATCTGTTAATATCCTCTCTTTCTCACAAACAAATATACACAAGGTCACATACACTTATATAAATATATAATTTGTCTCACATACAGAGTGGAAAATAATCACTGAGACAGTATAAAAAAATATCACACCAGTGTTAGTATTTAAATATCTTGCCACATGCACACACATACACACAGTACGCAGATACAGACACATACTCATACACAATAACACATGCATACACACACTAACATTCACACACATACACTTTCATGTACACAGACACACACACAGACACTTAAACACACATTTTCTTGTCTTACCATATGTAGATACTCATTTACACACACACACACACACACACACACACACACACACACACACACACACAGACAGACAGACAAAATAGAAAATAATTATATCTTACCAGAGATAGTATTTAAATATCCTGACAGAAATGTAATCATTGTAGTCTGGTAACTTGCACACACATTTAAAATAGCCGACGTCATATTTATAATCTTATTACATCAAATAAATGTGAAAAACAATTATATTTCACTGTTCACCAGTCAAATTTTTATATCCACAATTTTGTCTGTATGATATTGGCACTGTTCACATTTGTTTAAGATTTTCTGTTTTTTATTATAATAATAATAAAATAATTAACTGTTCATAACACCATTGATATTGTTTTAACTGTATAATTACTGATCCATAAACCTTTTCTATACAATAAACACAACCTGTGGTAACTGTATATAAACTACTGTTCACAGGTCATTTCTGCAAATGTCCACTTCTGTATCAAATATTATTATTATCATTATCATTAAGAAATGTCCTGTTTTATACATCATCACTTTTTTTTCTGTAATTGATGATGTTAGATAAAAAAAAGTAAAAAAGGAAAGAAGGAAGAAATGTCAATAAATCACAAGTTTATGATGACTGTTGAATAATTAGTCATCAGTTGTTCTAAAAACACAGAATTTTAGAAAGTAACCATTCTCTCTTTCTCTGCCTGCCATAAATGATATCTTTCCTTCTGGCTTTAGAAAAAGTTCCAACCAAAATATTGTTTTTATATGACACATTAATATACCTGGCCAATAAAATAAATAAAAATGTTTCCAGATTTATAAATGTTTTTCACATAATCTGTTGGGATTAAAAATCCAAGTCTAAGTATTTTCCAGTTCCAACCAAAATAATGTTTTTATATGACACATTAATATACCTGGCCAATAAAATAAATAGAAATGTTTCCAGATTTGAAGATGTTCTTGAGGTAAGTATATCTCTTTTATTCCACACGCTTTTCCTAGTATGTCACATGTGAGATAACAAAGTGGTTTAATCCTTGCCTGAGCAATACTGGATTTATTTCAACACTTGTTTCCTCTTGGATGACAAGAAATGTATGTGAATGTGGAAAATTCACTCAGTCCTTGCAGCATGGCCTGGCTTGCTTTCAACTCAGAGTTCACTCAACTTTTCAAAAAAACTCAGTTTGATGGACACAACCCAACTCACACAGTTGTCTCGTCTTAAAGAGTTTTGTCTTTGGCAGCTGTAATTTAACTGTGATTTCTCTATGATTTTATATAGTTTTGATGTATATTTATATATATATATATATATATTTTTTTTTTTTATTTATGGTGTTTGTATATTTTATTGTGATACATGTATATTTTTATATAATCTGTGGTATATATTTTCATATAACTGATATTACTCAATTATTTAATTATAGTATCACAATACATTATTATTTATCAGTGACATTTATTAATTATTAAATAGTATAAACTATCATTTTATTTAATAAGAAAACTTTTTTTTTTTAGAAATGAAAATTAAATTAAAGTTCATAAAATATAGATTTAAAATATCAAAATATCAAAATCCATCTTTCAATTTCACAAATTCTAAACAAAACATTTAAAAATATTTTGACCAAACTCTGTTTTCCTCTTCTTATTTTTCATATATCCTATTAATTTCTGTTTTCCTTCCTTTTCTCTCTTCCTTCTTTTTATTTATTATTTTTTCTCTGATTACAGTTGTTTTACTAATACTGTAACTAATGACAAATTTCCCAAACCATTAATATAACAAAAATCTCTTTTTCCAGTCAATAATTGTACTAAGTGGTTTTCCAATATTCAATAAACACACTCAGCTGTGTCAATACTCCTCTGTGGTTAGTCAACTGACACAAAAAAAAAAAAACAAAAATAAAATAAAAATGTCTTAATCATGTACAATTGAATTTTTCCAATATGAACAAGCTGAAACAGAAAAATCATTTGACGAGAACAATTTACAAACATTAATGACAAGGAAGTCAGATATTTTGATCTTACGCACAGTTTAACTACCACCAACTTGTGTGCTTCCAGCAGACAGATAATTCTACATTGGAATCAGAAAAATCAAAAAACCAGAACTGAGCAACAGGATCATAAATGTTAATTATGGATGGAGTAATTGCTGAATCATTGAGCAAAGGATCATGGGAAAAATATGAATTAATTATAAATAGAAATACTCAGGAAGCTTAAATTAATATATTAGATATATTAATTAAGGAAATAATATTTTGAAGCATTGACAAAGAACATGGGAAGCTCATATATTAACTGTGGAAGTAACTTTGAAGTACCTGGTGTAGGTTTGGACAATGAAAGTTAATTATGGATGAAGTAATTTCATCCCAGTTTTTGACTTAACAGGAGGAAGTCAATTTGAAAGTGGAAAGTTCTAAGTGACTACAGGAAAGAAAATCTGTAAAGATTTAAATTATCTCATTAATTATTAATAAATGTGATGTTAATAAGGCTATATTAATAGTTAGCTGCCTGAAGGTGTCTGTGTAAATGTACAAGTAATAGATAAAAAAAAGTAAATAACTTAAATAGATAGGTAAATAAATAAATAAATAAACTGACTGATCAAATTTCCAAAGATTTTTATTTTTTGTTTTTAAATGAAAATTTCAGTCCAAATGTTTTAAAACATCAGAAAAGTTAATAATTCATGATGATGATGATGAAAAAAAGTTAATCCTTCTTATGAATAAGAAGAGGAAGAAGAAATGTTTGCTTGTAGAAAAGAAGTGAAAAAGCTTCTGTTACAAAAATCTCAAATTCCACAAAATATGAAAATCACTCCTTCCAACTTCAAAACAGGAGAAACTGAGAATTTCTTTCAGTGAATGAAACAGTCCACAAATTTCAATCCAAAAACTGAATTCTAAGAATTTGACTTCTTGATATAATCTTGATATTTATTCCAGGTTTTGATTTATCAGGCTCTGGAGTGCTTCTCATATAGATGACAAAAAAAAAACAATGTCAGTATTAAAAATGAAATTCACAGATTCTTTGTTAAAGACAAAATATTATATGAATTCTTTGCTGTAGAACTGTACTGATATTTTAAACAGACAGCAGAGACAACAATGTGAAAAATTTAAAGCTGATTAAATTAATTATAATCAAAATAAGAAATACTTCATAATGTATATTAACAAACTTAGAAATGCTTTCAGTTTTCTCATCCAAAGATATTTTTCAATAAAATAATACTGAAATTTTGTTTCTTCTTCTTAATCTTCTTCTTTTTCCTTGACAGTTATGTTGAAAAGGAAATTTTAATTTTCAAATTGACTCTTTCATACTGATAAAACATCAAGGAAATCTGACAGGCAGAAATGACATTGTTTTAATTCTCATCTTCCACTACACAAATAGTCCAGAAAGAAATATTCTTATTCTTATTTTCAGCTGAAACAACAATATCAACCAAAAAGAAATATTCTTATTTTCAGCTGAAACAACAATATCAACCAACCAGATCCAGGTTTCTGATTTATATATTCTTCAGTTGAAATAAAAAAAGATTATTTTAGATATTTGTCAGTATTCCATTTTTTTTAAATTGTTGCAAGCCAGTGAAGAAGAAACACAAGTCTTCAAATTTGAATAATCTTCAGTGATAAGATATTGGAAGCAGTTAAGAAGAAGACAGTACCTTGTATGCTTAAGAGCATTCTTCAGGAAAACAGTATTACTTTCAAATTGTTTTATATTCAAATCAGATAATAAAATAATTCTTCAAATCCTAGTAACTTCAGTCAAAATAATCAGGAAATGGATTTCCAGAAAGTAGTACACTGATGTTCAAAAATAGTTTTCAAGAAAAGCAGAATTCGTTTTTTTTCTATACAACTGTCCTTTTCACAGTGAAGTGTCACTAGGAACATCCAAACAGAAATAACCAGTGTCTTCTATCAAATTACACTGGAAACTGAGTTTCAGAATAAAGAACAATTAAACTAGGAAAACAGTTTTCAGTATAGCAGTATTCTTATTTTTGAAATCTTGTCTTTTTATATTCAAATGCAGTACCAGGAAATAACAAAAAATTACAATCTTCAAGTCCTTGAGAGCTTTAGTGAAAATAAAATGAAATTAGATTTCCAGAATATATCAATAACAAGTAACTGTATCAATATATAATCTCATTCTCTTTTCACTTAGTATGTATTTTCTCTGGAATGTTCAAACAGTAGTGAATGGTCAGTTAGAACATGGTCAAAGCTTGCCTTGCAGTTACTTACTGTGACCAGTCCACACTGAAAATAAATGTTCAGGTAATTTAATTTCAATCAGTCTACAGACACCTTCCTGACACAAAACAGCTTTCAACACAATGAAAAGACAAAAGTAGAAACAGCATGTTAGAATATAGTATATTGATTTTCAAAAAAGTGTCATTTTCACAGGAATGAGGAATTAATTTTAAAAATCTCAACAGAAGGTCAATAAATTGAACATGGGCGGAGGTGAGGGGACCATCAGCTTCATCTTTGTCATTCTCACACATCGGCAGCGACAACATCTCAACAAACAAATATTTGGTATTGAACCTGGAAGAGGGCTGGGTGAATGTAAGATTTGAACTGGGATTAATGCAGATTAGGAGGAGGAAGAAAAGATGGAGATGTTTACATTTTTCTAGCCCTGCTGTTTAAACATGTTCTCCATTCAGAATTCAGTGTGCCAAGACACTGCTACATTTGTGACATTGTCAGTTTTTAAACCTTCTTGTTAAACACACATCCCATTCAGAATTCAGTCTGCCAGAAACTCAGTCATATTTGTCAAAATGTCAACTTTTTTACTTCTTTATATTAATTTTTTTTTTTTCAGCAAAATTTTCAAATATTTTGGGCTGAAGGCAATTGTCAAGATTGTTTTATTTTTAGAGTAAACTTTGAGAATATTTTGGATGTAAGGCAACTGCCTCTTATTCAAAAAAGAAAAAAAAAAAAAAGAAGAAAAGAAAACAAAGGTGATATGGGTTAATACAATGTAAAATATTGTCTATTGAATTAGTAACACTGCAATTATGTATATCTGTACATGCACATATTTGGGTAGGAATGTATATGTATTTGTGTGAATGCATGTATGTACTGACATCTAACAATCAACATTTCATTTTAAATGGCATCCTTTTATTAGTGCTTTCTTTTATTACTGCTTTCTGTCACTTTCTCCACACACATGCACATTATATGTACCAAGATACAAATATCAAGTTTATTGCATCCAGCATAATTGTAATTTACTGATGTATATAAGATTATTAATCTTGTAATTACATATATCTTTGAATAGACAGAACATCACATACCACAATCTTTGATAAAGCAGGAAATAAATAATGCTTAGAATGTTAATTATATTTAATCTGATTCCTTTAGAAAATTACTATATCCTGAACAATACACAAAGATGCTTTAATATTTTAAAAAAAACCTGAACCCCCCCACCCTCTTAAAAACAAACAAACAAAAAACTTGTATAAATACTTTCAGATTCTAAATTTAGAAAATGCGTTAAATAGTTTCTGATAATTTCCTCATTTAAACAAGTTTTTAAAGTATGAAACTGCTATAAATAGATTGGGATAATAGCTTCATTTCCATCTGTTTCCAAATTTAGAAACCAGAATAAATAAATTCTAATAATAGCAACACTCTGAGTTATTATTAAATTTAGAAAGTGCTATAAATAGCTTCTCACAATGGCCTCACGGTGGGATGCGTCTAGAAGCAGAGATTCTGTAATAAAATTTAGTTTTTCTGTCTGTGCGTATTTCTGTCCACTTTCCTGAAGCAAAACACTTCAGTGTGATTCAGAAAGAGGCTGCCTCAAAAAATAACTTTGTTGTATTTCTCTTAGCAACAACTCAAGTTTATCTGGGTACAAGATGCTATCTTTACAGATAAAACAAATAACAATGTGTAAATTATATCAAAATAAAAATAAAATATAAAAATGAAAGAAATAAAGAAGGAAATCAAAAGAGTCAAAAAAGATAAGTAAATAACAGATTAATAATGATAATAGTAGTAGTAGTAGTAGTAGTAATAGTAGTAGTAGTAGTAATAATAATAATATAATAATAGTAATAATAATAAAATTTAGTAATAATAATGATAATAACATAAAATGATAATAATTAAGTACTCTTTATCCATTTGATGATTTAAAAAACCCAAATATCTTTATTAAAAAAAAATAAAAAGATGAAAAAAAAATAAAAAACCCTCAAAGTAGTAATAATAACTAAAAATTCCTTATTCTATACAAAATTCCACATTTTAGTTAAATCCTGAAAATGTGGTTAAGCTGTCCTTCAGGCTTGATCATATCTTCTCTTTTTTTTTCTTTTTTTTTCAATTTTTCTCATTTTTTACTATTTTTTTTTCTCTTGTTAGGTTTTCACAGAATTTGACAGATTTATCTGAGCAGCCAAACAAGATGATATATTTGCAGAAATCCTTTCAAAGCTGAGCAACAAGACCTGTCTGGCTGGGCTGCTGTGAGCTGGTGTGTTATACAAGTGATGTTGACACTGGGTGGTTATCTCCAGTATTACACACCCAGCTGATCTCATGTACTGGACAGAAGAAAAAATAATCTCTATAGATTTTTTTTTAAAAAGGAATAATGAAAGTAAGACGCTGAAGATGATGATGATAATGATGATGATGATGCTATTAATGATGAAAATGTTCTCTGTTATTTTTATTTTTCTCCTAGGTTATAGGTAACAAATAATATCCATGTTTTATTGTTTTTTCATTTTTTTTTCATTATTTCATGCCCTGAGGAAACTTGTAAGTATTAATGACAAAACTGTGTTATTCATCTCTTAGTAAAAACAAACATTTTTTTGTTATTTCATCTTTCACTTTGTTGCACTAATACATGAACACACCAACACATATACACACCTATGCAAGAGGATGCACACACACACACACACACACACACACACACTCACTATTGTAATATTGGGGGGGGAAACCTATGTACAAGTATTAGTAATATTATTATATAATCCACACACGCATACAAACAAATATGAAAATATACAGGTATACATAATACCCAAAGATAGCAAGGAAGTATTTAAAGCAATATTTATAAACAAAAATATACCTGACAGTTTATTTTTAAATAAAAAATCTGACATTTCAAAAATAACAAACATACCTTCAGTGACGTTGAAAAGGTGAACAAGCATTTTCTCACAGGTAAATTCCTTAACGATCTTACCTGTTCACCTTTCCAGTCAATCAGTGACATGGTCATCCCAGTGATCAAAGGGTCACGGTACCTGAACAACCCAAACCCTCTAATGAAATCAGTGGACTCATCCATTAAAAAATACCTGTGTTGTTTTAAATGTGCACAAAGTGGACTACTCTGTTATGAGGGGTATGTTTATGGTTGACTAAATGTGAACATTTTATTTTCTGAAACAATTATTTTAGATTATGTGAAGATTATATTTGTGTCTAACAACACACACACACACACATAAACACACATAATAGACACAGGCTCAAATAAAACATGTAAACACACACACACACACACATAAACACACATAATAGACACAGGCTCAAATAAAACATGTAAACACACACACACACATACACACACACACATAAACACACATAATAGACACAGGCTCAAATAAAACATGTAAACACACACACACATAAACACACATAATAGACACAGGCTCAAATAAAACATGTAAACACACACACACACATGCACACACACACACACACATAAACACACATAATAGACACAGGCTCAAATAAGACATGTAAACATACACACACACACATAAACACACATAATAGACACAGGCTCAAATAAAACATGTAAACACACACACACGCATGCATGCATGCACACAGATAAAACACAAATACACACACACACATACTTCATGCACATAGAAAATGTAAAAAAAACACACACTTACAGAAAACACAAATAACACATACACACTGAAAAGGCAAACACCCACACACACCCACACACACACACATACACACAAACACAGAAAATTCAATGATAATATCTGTTCATATTCTCACAGTACCTAAACTCAAAACATACACATAAATACAACAATTTTCATCATTAAATGATTAACTCAGGTAATGGCAGGTATGTGTGAGTGTAATTAACTGAACAGGTAGATGTTACCAGGTACACTCTACTTATCTAAATTATTAAATATTTTCTCTCTGCAGGTTTTCTATAAATAGCCACAGCATTTATTATTAATAATCTGTACAAAAACATTCCTGGCAACAGAGAATAATTCTTCAAGTGTCAGTAAAAATATCCTTTCATACATCCTTCTGTCAGTTTGTTTTTTCATCTCTCCATCCATCAATTCATTTGTCCATCTTTTAATTCACTTGTCTATTCAGTCACATGTCATCCAACCTTGTATTCATAGATATGTCCTTCTAGGTATTCTTGTCTATCTATCCATTATTCATCCATCCATCTTTCATGTCAAGCCTTCATTCTGCTATCTATTCACTGAATCTACATTATTCATATTTATTCATCACAGTTTGTTTATCAGGCTTCTGTTACTCAATTTCAAATATTAATTTATCTATCCATATGCACACCCACACACACACATAAACACACACTATATCAACATAATAAACACTAAAAATGACAACCATACAGTAACATCTGGTAATAATGTCTGAGTAGGTCAAAGTAATGTGGGGTAACAAAACAAATTTAAAAAAATAAATAAAAGTTCAAAATTTGTTGAAAACAGGCTGAGCATATAACGAATCATTTTTCATTTTTCTGAAATTTCAGTTCTATAGTGGTAAAGATAATGTTGTAGCCTTGGCTATATTACTTCATTTAAATCATTCTACAATAATCTGTCTGCCTGCCTATTGTCTGTATGTCTTTTATTCCATCCATCTGCTTATACAAACCATTTTTCTTATAATTCCATCAATCCATATTTTTTTCTCTCATACCATGCTTTTTGACAGTCAGCTGAACAGTACATTCTTAAGTCATTCCATCTCATTAGCTATTATTTCTTTTCCATGCATCTGCTTGTCTGTCTATCCAGATTATTTATTAATTCATCCATCCATCCATCCATTAATCTTTCGTCTTTTTATTCTTACTTCCAACTATTGTGTATCTGTCAATGCATCTGTTATAACTGAATTACCAATATTGTTGCAAAAATAATAAAGCAACTTCAAAAAAATTATAAGATAAAAACAAACCATCAAAACTCAATTTGGAAATCAAATACATTCAAGCACAAAAAACTGAAATCAACACCTAAAAAATCCAACAGAAAAATCCCAAACAAACAAAAAGAAAGAAAAATAATAATAAAATAATTTAAAAATTCAACCAAAAGGTGCATTTAATGTTTTAAAAATATTATTTGAACTCCACAATGCAAACCAAATTAAACCTTGAGACAACATCAAGCAGAGATGATATTAATACCTTGCTGGTCAAGAACACACAACAAACTTGGTGCTGACTTCACACTCTCAATGCCACTTTTTTGACCGTCGGCCATCTTGTTTAGTTAACGTCCTGGCAGAGAATTCCTGCTAGAATTTGTAAAATTCAAATATACTCTGAGAGCTGGGCAACAAGCAAGACAAAATATCTCAGACAGACACTCAGACAGATATATACAGAGAGATATACATAGAGATAAATAGACGTACAGATAGAAATATACTGATATACAGACAGATAAGTACAGAGACATATATACAAAAATTACATTAGACAGATTATAAAGACAGAATAATATACAGACAGATAGACAGAAAGATATACAGACAGAGAGAGCAAGAAAACTTAACACTCAGTGACAGACATAGACAGAAAATGTAAAACTAAAAAATAATAATAATAAAGATATATAAAATATATTTATTCTGAATACATCTGTCAAGAAAATGTAAAACCAAAAAAAAGAAATTATAATCATAATAATAATAATAAAAGATATATCAAATATATTTATTTCAAAACCAGACACAAATTACCATAACCCATCCAGTGTAGCTGCACTCAAATCTTGACACAGAAATTTTAACAAGATTTTCTTAAAATATAAATTCTCCACCCTGTTTATAACTTGACAATTATGTCATAAAAATAGTCATTATAGTAAAAACTAAATATTTTCATCTTTTTCCGGAATATGGCTGTTCAATATCTCAGCTAATAGACCCATGACAAACCAATCACAGTTCTCATTTCAGAGTTTTCTAACAACTTCCGTGAAATAAAACCTCATACTTCATTGTGCTGCTGTTACAATTCCCACAGGTGCAGAAAAACAAATTTGTTTTGTTGTTTGTTATCAAAATTCTTTATTAAAATATGAATTCAAAACCAAATAGTCATCATGTGATAATTTTCAATAATGTTTGTATCAGAGAATACCTTAATAATAATAATAATAATAATAATAATAATAATAATAATAATAATAATTCAAGAACTTCACTTCAAGTTTTGAAAATTAAAATTATTAAAATACATGATGCTTTTGTGCAAGTTAAAACAGTTATAAAATTTTAAAAATGAAAGACAATGTTTTGTTTTTCTGATAATTCACTTAGTTATTTACAAATTATCACATTTACTTATTGTAGAATATTACTATGTTATTACAGTGAAATACAATGTCTTGTTTTTCTGTATTATTAAATTTAATAATGAAAAATATATCTGAGTTATTTTTAGATTTAGTTTTGACATTGCAATATATTAAACTGTACTATCATCACAGAAATATTTAGAAATAAAACATGCATTTTTTTTTTTTTTTTAATTTAAAATTTAGTTATAGCATTGTAATATTAAATCATAATTATATATAACATGTTTAGATATCTTTTAAATAAATTAGCTATTGCAATAATAAAATATTTATTAATTATAACATAATTAAAATAATTAAACTTGCTTATTATCAGTAAAAATAAATGTACTGTTTTGGAAAAAATAAAAAAATAAATTCTCACCAAAAGGATTTAAAAATTTTGAAGATACAAGTAAGTAATCTCTGTTTTTCATTCACCTATTTCTGTCCATTTCCACGGCTATGACTGAAGTCACCCAGTCAATAAAATCAATACTGTATCAGAAGACACAATGGTAAAACCTCTCCAAACAAAACTTTAACAACATGAGTGAAACATGCCTCGTAAAGTATCAAACCTCAAAGAACTTTAACAGCTAATATTTATAGTCGGATGTCATTAAAAGTCACATCACTAATGAATTAAACAAGCATGTTAGCACCTGTAACAAATACCAAAAACATGATAATAAAAAGAAAAGCTTTATATGTAGTAATATTTACAATTCTGCACCTAACAATATATCACACTATCAAATGAAAATTGTTTTGAAAAAAAAGCTTAGATATTTCTTTAGAAAACTTCAGGAAGCATATGTAATAAAAACTTTAAACCTTTGAATGATATGAATGATACTGCATACCACAGTAAGCCTAATATAACATGACTGAGGACTGCATCAGTAATAGTACATGTCATTATATGCCATTACAGTATGTATATGGGTAATAAAGCTTGGTTATATAATATTTAAAAAAATAGATAACAAATCTAAATAACAATGATACTAACAATAATAATAATACATATGCAAGATCACAGTATAAAAAGTAATATATTTTGTGTGTGTTTATCTCTGTCTAATAGTTTGACAAAGAAAAGGATGTTTTTATAGAAAATTAACAATATTATTGCTGATAACAAATCAGAATTCTAAACCAAAGAAAGTTTTAAATGTGTACACAGTAGGTATGATTATTAAAATAAAAAAAGATTTAAACATGTTTTTTTTTTTATATAAATAGTATTATACTATGTAAACTATTAACAAAGAAAGTTTTAAATAAACTGGTATCATATAAATGATACTGTAGTATGTAAAATAATCTAATATTAAACTAAGAAAGTTTTAAATATACCTGTATAGTATAAATGTTATTGTACTATGTAATATATGAAACATGACTATATATTATGAATGATTAAACATACGGTTAATGTGTAACAATTTTAAACTGAACAAAAATGTAAAACACATCTACTGATATAAATAATTCTTCACCGCTAAATTTTAAAATGAACAAAAATGTAAAACACATCTACTGATATAAATAATTCTTCACCGCTAAATTTTAAAATGAACAAAAATGTAAAACACATCTACTGATATAAATAATTCTTCACCGCTAAATTTTAAAATGAACAAAAATGTAAAACACATCTACTGATATAAATAATTCTTCACCGCTAAATTTTAAAATGAACCAGATAAAAGACAACCTATGAACTAAAACAAAAAAAATACTGCACCTCTCAGCATATCAGAACATTAAACCGTCTTTGAAAAAGAAACAACCTGAGATAATCTGATGAAGACTCCATCTGTGGTAACATCTCTTGAACAAATCCAATGAGACTAAACATATCAGTGGTAGAGAAAGATTTACCAACGTCATCACGTCATCGATGAAAATCACTGACAATGTCAATAAATTCTTCAAGCGTGTAAATCCACAGAGGAGACTGTTTGACTCGACCGATGGGTCAGTGTTTCTGTGGCACTGTTACAGGAGCTCTCTGCCTCCTCACTCACGCAGGAGAGTCGCATACATGTCTTGCTGGTCCGCTTACCCATTTGAAAACTAATGAACCACAGTGGGTTAAGAAAGATTCTTGGTAAAAAAAAAAAAAAAAAAAAAAAAATCCATGAAGGGTGGCACCATGCCAGACATGGTAGAATTCATTTTGTTTTGTTCCTCTAAGACTGAGTGTGTAGATTATTATAATAACACTTAGTGTGTAGTAACATGTCACGTGTTAATAACATTTGATAATCCTTGTTTGAACACAGATCAATAGCTAACACCAATGGCTTTGTTTTCTCTTTGTGTTTTTGTTTGTAACTACTTAAATCTATAGACAGTTAATATATAAATCAATAAAGATACAGTATAAACTCATAGATAATTACTAGATAAATCTATGGGAAGAGCTACATACATCAATGGACACTTGCTACAAATATCAATGGACACTTGCTATAATTATCCATGGACACTTGCTATATATATATCCATAGTCACTTGCTACATACACCATAGACACTTGCTATATATATATATCCATAGACACTTGCTATTATATATATCCATAGACACTTGCTATATATATATATCCATAGACACTTGCTACATACACCATAGACACTTGCTATATATATATCCATAGACACTTGCTACATATACCATAGACACTTGCTATATATATATATCCATAGACACTTGCTACATACACCATAGACACTTGCTATATATATCCATAGACACTTGCTACATACATACATAGACACGTGCTATATATATATCCATAGACACTTGCTATATATATATATCCATAGACACTTGCTACATACATACATAGACATTTGCAATAAAAATGCAGCCCTAGATATTTACTATATACATCTAATACTTGCTACAGATATCCATATACATCCATGGATATTTACTATATACATAGACTATAGATACATACATAGACACTTGCTGCAGATATCCATATACATCCATGGTAATTTGCTATACATACATAGACATTTGCTGCATACATACATAGACATTTGCTGCATACATACATAGACACTTGCTGCATACATACATAGACACTTGCTGCATACATACATAGACACTTGCTACATACATACATAGACACTTGCTGCATACATACATAGACACTTGCTACATACATACATATACACTTGCTGCATACATACATATACACTTGCTGCATACATACATAGACATTTGCTGCATACATACATATACACTTTGCTGCTATACATACATAGACATTTGCTGCATACACTTGCTGCATACATACATAGACACTTGCTGCATACATACATAGACATTTTGCATACATACATACATACATACATAGACACTTGCATACATACATAGACACATACATACATAGACACTTTGCATACATACATACATACATAGACACTTGCTGCATACATACATAGACATTTGCTGCATACATACATAGACACTTGCTAGGCACATTTGCTGCATACATACATAGACATACATTACATAGACACATACATTGCTACATACATACATAGACACTTGCTGCATACATACATAGACATTTGCTGCATACATACATAGACACTTGCTGCATACATACATAGACATTTGCTGCATACATACATAGACACTTGCTGCATACATACATAGACATTTGCTGCATACATACATAGACACTTGCTACATACATACATAGACACTTGCTGCATACATACATAGGCACTTGCTCTATTCAACCACAGACATTTGACACAGATATCCACAAATGTGTTACACTTCTATAGACAGCTATAGACATTTGCTATAGACACCATAGACATTTGCTATAGACATCCATAGGCATTTACTACATATATCCTATAGACATCCATAGGCATTTACTACATACAATGGTAGGCACTTGCTATAGATGTCTATAGTTACTAAATAAATCCATGGATAATTACTACATAAATCCACAGTTACTAGGTGAATCCAAAGGCTGTGTTGTATCAAAAAAAAGTTGTTTTGCCTTTAGCTGTAAATGACAGATATTTGTTTTCTTTTTCTTTCTTATTTTTCACTGATTGTCATCAAATTATGAATTCATTTTCTATTTTTGTTTTTTGTGTTGAGAACAAATTCCACAAGATAAACTTGCAGTCATTGATTTGTTTCAGAGTGAGATGATCACAGAGATAGGGGGGTTGCTACCCCTCCCTGGGACCACCACTGATGTCATTTCCGACAAGTAAATTAAAGTTCTGTACCACTCAGTACTGTGTGCCTGTTTTTACTTCTAATTCTATTTTATCAAGTACAACACAAAAGTCTTTGTTATCATTGTGATAATAATCATTATTATCATTACCATCATTTCAGAAATTATCATCACTGACATCAGTGAAAGTTTTCAAATAACAAAATAATACTAATGATTTGCTGTTTGAAATTATTGATCCAAGAGCTACAAGGTCACAAGTTCAAATCCACTGAATTTCTTTAAGATATTATTATTCTGACAGAGGCCTCATCCATTTACCAAGCTAATTTTTCACGTTTCTTTGATTTTTAAAATAACTCTTCATTAAATGATAATTTCAAAATGTTTCCCAGTGATGCGAATCTTACATGAATCTGCTAAAACATTTATCTTTCTTCTGAACTCATACCCAGCAATTTCTCAACATGAAATCCCACACCAGCAAATACCCCTATTTTTTTTATCAATCTCAGAATAGAATCACTGACCATTCATGTCCTTTATTCCCATGAATTTCCCAGTAAATCTCTTTAAAACTTGTATCCCAACCTAAAGGTTTCTCAGCACCCATTCCCCAAACAAACATTTTACCCCAAACATTTTCAAAACCTTTACTCATTGATACCCTTTTTACCCTGCATTTTCTAATAATATTAATCCAGTTCTCTTTAAAACTCTGAACTAAAACCAAGCACCTAATCCTCTATTAAACATATATCCATATTATACATCAATAATTTTCATAAAAGTCTACTGCCCAAAATTATTAATATCTCTACATTATCAGTATGACTATATCTCAAACCGTATCAAGTGATACCCTCATTCTGGTGAATTTCCCAATAACCCCACTCTCTCGCATACCCCACCCCCACGAATCTCTGGGCACCCAGTAGGTTAATTAAGGACAACTCCCCTGTCTGGGGTTTATGGATGTTCACTGTAAGATGTATCACTGATCCGGTTCCTGTCAGAGAGAGTTGTACCCAGGGGATACGCAGTTTGAGATACAACAGTTTGACGTGGACGTGACCCTCGATCACATCATCCCTGGACGACGATTCCAAAACAGTAAGAATGTGCTGACATTTGATACATCCTGTATTCAACAGTGTTGTGTGAAACAAGTGTGTGTGTGTGTGTGTGTGTGTGTGTGTGTGTGTGTGTGTGTGTGTGAGAGAGAGAGAGAGAGAGAGAGAGAGAGAGAGAGAGAGAGAGAGAGAGAGAGAGAGAGAGAGAGAGAGAAACCCAGAAAGACATAACAAAACAGACAGAAAAAGAAAGAAAAACAGAATAAGAGAGGGAAATATAAAGTGAGGGAAAAAAGTGGCAAAGAAGAGAAACAGAAAAAGAAAGACAGTGAAATAGAGACAAAAACAGACAAAGAGAGACACTGTGTATAATTCAAGTAAGAATCTCCTCTGTAAGACATTGATACTTACTACTCCAGCATAAAGCAGTTTTACATCTACATGTGTGACTGCAATAACATGCATTTCAACCAACCTCTGAGATAGTTAACAATCTTTTTTTTTCTTTTCATTTATTTATTTATATATATTTAAATGTTTTTATTTATTTATTTATTTTTTATTTTTTTTTAAAGTTGTGAGTGAATTATGCTGTAACTGATGACATCCCTCACACCAGTATAAAATGTTCTGCTGTCACTGATCCCAAAATCTCAAGTAATAAAAAAAAATCATCAGTGTTTGAAATCCTAGAATGGACTAAAAGATGAGGCTGACTTTTTTTTTAATTTTTTTTGAATATCAGTAGCAATTCAGTTTTATCTCTTCGAAAAGCTTTCAACCAACAGGTCAGTCAAGAAAAACCACAAAAAAAAAAAAAAAAAAAAAGAAAGAAAGAAAAAGAAAGAAAGATAAAAGATAAAAAAGATAAGTTAAATGAAGAACATGAGATAAACAAGTTTCTGTAGAAAAATTTAAAAAATCAGTTAAAAAATATTATTGTTACAGTAAATGTTATTTGTACTGGCAGATGGATAAAAATAGAATGATTTTTATTTTATTTTTATTTGTTTCAAAGACAAAGACAGAAAAAAAGGGGAAAAGAGTGTGAGAAGTACAGATAGACAAATAGACAGTCAGGGAGAGTGAGAAACAGAGAAACAGTGAGAGAGAGAAAGAGAAAGAGAGAGAGAGAGAGAAAGAGTGAGAGAAAGAGAGAGAAAGAGAGAGAGAGAGAGAGAGAGAGAGAGAGAGAGAGAGAGAGAGAGAGAGAGAGAGAGAGAGAGAGGCTGAAAGAATGTTTAAGTAACAACATTGTGAAAATGCAATAAATCAAGAACTGATTAGCATTAAATCAGTTTAAGAGAAATCAATATCCTGACCAGTCTCAACTACCAGTGGTTAAATCTGACTGTCTGAATGATGCAGTGGTTAAATCTGACTGTCTGAACGATGCAGTGGTTAAATCTGACTGTCTGAATGATGCAGTGGTTAAATCTGACTGTCTGAATGATGTAGTGGTTAAATCTGACTGTCTGAACGATGCAGTGGTTAAATCTGACTGTCTGAACGATGCAGTGGTTAAATCTGACTGTCTGAAGGATGCAGTGGTTAAATCTGACTGTCTGAACGATGCAGTGGTTAAATCTGACTGTCTGAACGATGCAGTGGTTAAATCTGACTGTCTGAATGATGCAGTGGTTAAATCTGACTGTCTGAATGATGCAGTGGTTAAATCTGACTGTGAATGATGCAGTGGTTAAATCTGACTGTGAATGATGCAGTGGTTAAATCTGACTGTCTGAACGATGCAGTGGTTAAATCTGACTGTCTGAACGATGCAGTGGTTGAATCATGAAGCAGTTAAAACCAACAGACATATAACCAGTTTTAACTAACAGATAACTGCATTATCTTTCCTGATTAACCCACTAACAAGCTAACAGACTAATAATAACAGAACTGGGGCTAGCTCAGTGTTGTGGAGTGTGAAATATTTTAACTATATGATTTGACATATGCAGGTTTAAATAACAGTTATTCATTTATTAATACTAATCCTGTAATGGGTGATAAATACAGATCTTTGTACCATGACACAAATGCTTGAACCATCCAGGCACACAAATATATAATTATACAAACATATACTAATACATAATACCACACACATTCAAATTCACATACAATATCCATATCTCATATAAAGACACACACACACAAACATTCATATAGAAACACACTCATATATACATATAATCACACATTCAAACATATTCTATGAAAAACACACACACACACATTCATACAGAAACATACACTCATACACAATACCACATACAAACACACTCATATATACATGTATCACACATTCAAACATATTCTATGAACACACACATGCACACACACTTTACAAATATTGTAAATTAAATGTCCAGTTCAATTTGTTGACAAAAAGATCAGAACTCACACACACACACAAACACACACACACACACACACACACACACACACACACACACACACACACACAGAACACATGCACACAGACAAATACACACAAACTTTGTATTAAATTAAATGTGAAATTCAACCTGTCGAAACAAAAATCAGAATCACACAAACAGAAAAACACACAGACTCATATATAGTACTACACAAACACTCACACATTCATAGACACGCATGCTCAGTAAAAAAGATTGACATAAAAATCAAGATTCACACACACACTCACACAGACATAGACACACACACACAGAAAGAGAAACACACACAAACACACACACACACAGACAGACAGACACATGTATAGTACAGTAAATATGTCAAGTTCAGTCTGTGGACACAAAACTCAGGACTCTGCTGTCTAGACACTACAACGACCTCACTGACAACAGGTTTACACCTGACAGTGGACACACACTCAGAGACGGACAGACAGACAAGTAATCTGTCAGTTGTCTGTGGAACCTGGTCCAGGGGTTATTGATGGACAGCAGACATCAAATAACTGATATATAATGTGTGCAGAATCGATGTGTTTAGCCTTAGAAGTCAGCGTGTTCAAAGTAATTTGTAAAATCTCAAATCTCTTGTTTAACTTGACGTGCAGGAACTTTTGTCCAAGTTTACTAAACTGATAAAATGTAAAGTAGTGTTAAAACTAAACTTGTCTCTTTCTGACCGGGATGAATGGAAGGAAGATGGATGAATAGATGGAAAGACAGATTACATGGATGAATGAGGTAAATGGATAATGGAAAGATGGATGGATAAATGGATGAGTGACATATAATTATGGTGGACTGGATGGATGAATGAATACCAGCTGTAGTAGATTTATATATAAAGTGATTCTGACTGCAAAAGTATATTAATTATTTTTCATAAAGTCAACTGCCAAAAACTATTTAAAAAAAAAAAAAAAAAAAAAAAAAAAAATACAAACTAAAAAAAAACAATTAAAATAAATTAGAATAAACTATAAAATAAAATAAACAAAAAAGTAAAATAAATAAATATAAAACAAACCAGAACAGTGGATTAAACTGAACAGACTATTATATAATATGGGGTAACATAAAAACTTTCAATTTTAAGAAAATGAACACTTCACTGGACAAATGTAATATTTATCTTATCTTTAAATGCACTGAGTTACCCAGGACAAATTAATAACTTCACATAGTTCAGTTAATTAACCATCAATGGTTTTGTACTGGAGGTATGGGATATTTGTGGCTGTTCACTGTAACCTGGTGGACCACTGTAGTAACTTGGAGTGGATCACTGGGTTTGATGTCAGAGTGTGATGATGATGTATTGTAATTGAAAGTAATAAACATCATGAGGCTGCACTGCACTGCAATCACGTCAGTATTTAAAAAGATAAAATTTGGTTTTGTTTGAGAATATGTGTTTGTGTGTGTGTGTGTCTGTGTATATGTGCTCTGTGTGTGTGTGCATGTGTGTATGTTTGTGGTGCATGTCTATGGTGTGCACTGGATGTCTATGGTATGCATGTGTAAGTCTATAACCATGTATATATGCAATAAAAACATTTTTAAACAAATTTCTTCTTTACATTACATCTGACCAATTTGTTGCTGTTAAATGCAGAATTACAATTTTATCCAATTCTTACAAGTCCATGACACATTGGCTTTAATGGAGGTTGTAACATAGATGAGCAAATCACTGATTATATGTTTAACAATTACTCATTCAATTACATTGTCATCTGAAGAAAAATAACTGTATGCAGGTTATAAAGAGAGTTTGAAAACTTTTTATTTTAACTTTCAAAGACAAAGTTTGTATATAAAGTATTTTACTGTTGTATCATGCTTGTAATATAAAAATCTGTTGTATTATCTTTAAGTTTTTAGAAACATTTAAATTAAATGACATATGAGAACACAAATATATCTGTGTATATAAACAAATCCAAACACACAAATACACAGATACATACAAAACACATACACACACATTCATATGAATACAAACACACATATAAAGACAATACATAATACAGAGGAACAAACACACATACTCACAGGCAGACAGACAATGTTTTCAAACAGTATACTGTCTAACATGGAAGCAGACTATGCTGATATCTGAGATGAAAATGTGATTTTTCTGCAGTTTAATTTATCACAGGCAGAGATAGTCTGATGATGGCTGACAGTAGATTCTGACACATGGTGCACACAAACAATGATTGCTTATTTGTCAGACTGCTTAGAACTGGTACCCACGAGACAATTACTGAACACAAAGGAAGGGGGAGTTTGGTGACCTATCTGCACTAACACTGCAAAAAGTGAATGCAGTAATGTGTTCTTTGTGGTATTTTTTTAAAATTTGTTATAATTTGTTTTAATATTTTTTTTATTATAGAGGTACTAACAGCTCAGTCTTTAAAGTGTATTTGATGCAAGCATGCATTTTTTTTTTTTTTTTTGCGAGTGCACCCACTCCCACACAAACACATACCCACACCCAAACAGATTATACACATAAGACCACACACATCTACACACATTATATGCATTATTACAAAAAAAACACACACAGACAGACAGACAAACAGATATCCTACCACTGAAATATATCATACACGTACACCTATACAAACAGAAGGACAGAAGGACACTCACTAGATGATGCCTCTCTGATATGCACTGTGCTGCCAGCCAAGCGGAACGTGTCACAGTTGAGTGGAAGTGGAGTTTTGGACAGTTCAACAAATGCATCAATAGTTCCAATATCCAAACCTCTCCGGTCTAACATAGGTACCAGTATATCCCTGAAACAGTAGTAGTAGTAGTAGTAGTAGTAGTAGTAGTAGTAGTAGTAGTAGTAGTAGTAGTAGTAGTAATAACAATAATAATAATAATAGTAATAATAATAATAATAATAATAATAATAATAATAATAATAATAATAATAATAATAACAATAACAATAACAATAACAATAATAAGCTAGAATGATCTGTTTATATAATCCTAAAGCTAGAATGATATGTTTATATGATCCTAAAACTATCATGATACATTTATATGATCCTAAAGCTAGAATGTTACATTTAAATATGATCCTAAAGCTAGAATGATACATTTCAATATGATTCTAAAGCTAGAATATATTTGAAGATCCTAAACCTAGAACAATACATTTATATGATCCTAAAATTAGAATGATACATTTATGTGATCCTAAAGGTAAAAAAATTCAATTTAAATTTACAATCTCAAACTTTATTTCTGTGACTGCACATTCAAAGTTTAAGATGTCAGCATTGACAAATTGGTTACATGATCAATTGAATCAGCTGCGGTAAATAAATACAACTACTCTTTGTATTAATCAATATCTGAACACAATTACTGTACACTCAGTTTTTGGGGAGTTTGAAATTTTAAACAAATGGCTGTGGAGTTTGAAATGTTGACAGTCTTTTAACAAATGCCAATTTAATAAATACTGTAACTGTTATTGGTGAGTTTGGAGTTGTAACAAACTTCTACTGACAAAAATTACTGTACCTCCTGTTTTGGGGGAGTTTGAAATATTTATTGTTAATCTCTGCAGTACTACAGTGATAACATGGACTTCAGATGACTGAACACTAAGCTGTTAGGGAGTTTGAAACATAAATTTGGGTATTTACAGATCACTACACATATAATAATGTGGAATATTTATCTAAATGTAGAATTTTGTATGTTTTGTTTCAGAGTCATTTAACAGTTTAAAGCTATGATTCAAATATTATATTCTATGTAAGTTTTTACTGTACTTGTACTTATTGGTGAAGTTTGAGATTTCAAACACAATAGTCTAAATATCACTATTTTGGCAAATGTTAACATTTTTAACACAAATGTAAACATTAATAATATTAAATACAATATTTCATATCAGTATTGTTTTACTACTGAGGAGTTTGTAAAAGTTAGTTCTAAAATAATTATATTTATAAATAATAACTGTAGCTTCATTTTTTTAACAGTTTGAAATTGTTAATACCTATTATTCTCTGTAATCAGTGACTGTACTTTCATTTTCTGAGGAGTTTGAAAATTTCAAATCTAGTATTTGTATTATGGTGTACATACCTGAGATTAATTCCATTGATGGCTGTGACAATTTCTACATCCTCGGATGTTGTGTTACTTTCAAACTTGAGAGTGAAACAATCGGACAAAGACTGAAATGTACAAATAAAATTATCAGTTTTATTTACTTTTATAAATTAAAACAGAAACATTATGTTTGTCTGTCACTCTGTCTATCTCTAATCCATCTATCTTATAATTACAAATTTATTTACTTTTTAAAATTAAATCAGGTAACATCACATCTCTCTGTCTGTCTCTCTGTCTATCTATCCACTAAATCTGGGTTTTTGATGAAAACAATATTAACATTTGTGTGTATCTGTCTCTATGTGTCTGCATGTCTACAGAAGTGTTTGTGACTATCTTTAGCAAAACAACAAATACATTTACATAATTTACCAAAAAGGGAATATATTTTATTCTTAACCATATTATTGCCATCCTTTATTATGAACAAAAATTTGGCCCTTGATGAGACAAGTAGGATATTTTATTAATATTTCAATGTAGAAATATTAGTAATTATATCATTCTTTATTATTAGCAAATATTGCTTGTTCTTAAGTAATTATTTGAAGCATCACAAATTTTATATAATTGAATTTTAAATTAATCAGTTTAATAGAAGCAGTTATTCTAGACAGCACAACAAAAATGATGACATAGAATCAGTTCCATCAGTAACAACCACAGCACCCACAACAACAACATTAAATAAATAGGCTAAAACATAAGTTAAAAAAAAAAAATAGTTATTTTACTAACCTTTGACCCTGACCGTATGACCCTATTGGCGTGAGGGGGCAGACCTGGGTCGCCATTGACAATTCCATTTTCTTCTCTGGGACATTCATTACAGTCACTGTTTGCCATCCCAGAACCAGCAAGGTGTTTTAGAAAACTGTCCTGTAAAACGAAATAAAAACACCCCATGATTTTAATACTACTGTAACTCATTATACTATTACAAATGCTACACAGAAAGTCAGCATTGTACACTCAAGAGTCAAAGGGTTAATAAGAGATTTACATAATAATTAAATTGTAGAAAGGTAATAGTCACAGTGGTTAACTAAGTACTAATTGTAGAACTGTACTACACTGTAGAACTGTCATAATTTTAACACAACTTGTTAAAACAAGCTTTTAATATGACCACTGTCATTGCGTTTAAAACAACAAGACAGATAATGATAAACAATACAAAATAGTTAATGATAAAATAAAACAATAGTTATTATGGTTATAGACACAACAGTTAACAAAAAGTATAATACATTACTGAACTGTTATAAATACAACTAAAACAAATATGTAGATTGTAGAACTAGTTAAAGCAAATACATACATTGTAGAACTGGTTACAACAAATTATATACATTGTAGAATTAGTTAAAACAAATACATACATTGTAGAACTGGTTAGAACAAATACATACGTTGTAGAACTAGTTAAAACAAATAACATACATTGCGGAACTAGTTAAAACAAATACGTACATTGTGATAAGCTGATAAACAAAGTAGAGGTAAATAACTGCTAGTAAAGTCTTTGTTGGTTACATAAACACAGTGTAAATTGACTGTGAATAAACAAATAACACTCCCGCCAGTGATGGGTAAGATTTAAAGCTGGGAAATCAATAAATTGGATGTGTAGTGAAATAGCAGTAATCCATGGCGGTAGAAGGCAGAGAAAAATCAGGAAAATACAAAAAAAGAAGAAATCGTTATCAAAGTCAAATACAGGTTATACAGTGAAACCAGTTTAAAATGTTCTCTTCAGATTGATTTTGCAAATAATATTACAGTTTTAGCGAGAGTAAATTTCAGTGGAAGTAAAAGTCACAAGGGTTAAAAAGGAAAAAGAATCGGAGCAAGAGGAAAAGTTTTAAAACCATCTCCACCTATTTGAATTGAAACTACTGCGTGTTCATTAAAATTCTGTTAATTACATTGTCATTTTGTGTATAGAGTTGGGTGTGTAGACACAAAAAGAAAAGCCTATAAATAAAATATCAAAATAGTATTACTACTCTACTAAAGATGCAGCAGCAGTAACAACAACATCAGTGACCACAACTAGTTCTGCAGCTACTGCTAATAATAATAATAATTAAAGTAAAAATTAATAAATAAAATTCAATAAAAATGGAGAATAACTGAGTTTCTGATGGATGAATTAACAAGTTAATAGTTTCTCTCACCAGTAAGGGACAGACAGATGGCTGGATGTACTGATGGGTGGTTATATAAGACAATCAGTTAATAAATAATTTACAAATGGTAGAAACAACAAAGCTAGTGTTCTTTATAAAATGGTTTTGCTCTGGTTTAAAATTCACTTTATAACAAGTTGTAAGTATAAAGTGGTTTCACAGTGGTTCAAGATGCACTGAATACATGGATGTAAGTACAAAATATTTTGTACAAAAAGGCTCCATTGATTTGAAATGCTCTTTATAAAAAGGAATGTTCTGGATAAAGTGGTTTCACCATGGTATTAAATACACTGACTAAGGAAGTATCCTGGATAAAGTGGTTTCACCATGGTATTAAATACACTGTATAAGGAAGTATCCTGGATAAAGTGGTTTCACCATGGTATTAAATACACTGACTAAGGAAGTATCCTGGATAAAGTGGTTTCACCATGTTATTAAATACACTAAGGAAGTATCCTGGATAAAGTGGTTTCACCATGGTATTAAATACACTGACTAAGGAAGTATCCTGGATAAAGTGGTTTCACCATGTTATTAAATACACTAAGGAAGTATCCTGTATAAAGTGGTTTCACCATGTTATTAAATACACTAAGGAAGTATCCTGTATAAAGTGGTTTCACCATGGTATTAAATACACTGACAAGGAAGTATCCTGTATAAAGTGGTTTCACCATGGTATTAAATACACTGACTAAGGAAGTATCCTGGATAAAGTGGTTTCACCATGTTATTAAATACACTGTATAAGGAAGTATTCTGGATAAAGTGGTTTCATTGTGGTTTTGAATATACTGTATAAGGAAGTGTTCTGTATAAAGTGGTTTCACTGTGGTTTTGAATACATTGCACTAGGTGGACAAAGTAATTGTATCACTGTATGTTTAGTAACATCTGTTGAAGGTAGATAACACTAATATACAAAACACCTGTGTGCATGTCACCTGTACTGTAACATTGGTATAGTTTACTTTAACGTCACATACAGCTTTGCACTGCTTGTTTCTTTTTTTGTTTTGTTTAAGTGCAGTGGATTTATTATTTCAATTATAATTTGCAATAGTTATTTATTTATTTATAACTTTGTTTGTTTTTTGCTTTCTTTTCTTCATTATTATTATTATTATTATTATTATTATTATTATTATTATTATTATTACTATTATTATTATTACGGTTATTATTATTTTAAAACTATTTATTGGATTTTAATTTGAGCCAATTTATAGAACTCATGGCTTTAACTTTATTTAATGTAGAAATCAAATTAAATTGGTAAAAGCAAAAATATAAACTATATTTAAAAAGTTTATTAACTTACTTACACAAAAGTCAGCTATCTCATTTCTAAATTCAGATATCAAAATTATTCATCATAGTTTATCAGCACTGTCAAAAAATGATATTATACTTCTCAAGTGGTTTCAGTTATTTTAAACTTATCACTAAACTAGATTTTTGACATCAGAAATAAAGTTTTTATCATATTAGAATTTTTCAGTTGAACTATATTTATATTTTGCCCATTTTTCCATAATACTTTATAAATGCATTTTAAGACATAAGGAACTTTTTGCTATAGTCTTTGTAAAACCAGTTGTTTGGTGGGTGGAATGGGCAATAAAAACACTAAATGATAAACTTACATTTTTACTTATACTTTTCTTCTTGTAAGCCTTTTTTCTCTTCAGTTTTGTTTCATGATGGCTGGGAGTGTACGCCCTAGAAAATAGTAATAATAATAATAACAATAACAATAACAATAACAATAACAATAATAATAATAATAATCATATTAATAATATTAATAATAGTAATAATAATAATAACAATAATAATAATAGTAATAATGGTAATAATAATAATAACAACAATAATATTAATATTAATAATAATGTTAATAATAATAATAACAATAAAAATTAATAACAATAATTAATAATAAAAATAAAAATAATAATAGTAATAATAATAGTAATAATAATAATAATAATAATAGTAATAATACTTATAATAAAAATAATAATAATAATAATAATAATAACAGTAATAGTAATAATAATAATAGTAACAGTAATAATATAAATAATATTAAAAACAATAATAATAAATAAATAAATAAATTAATAAATTTCTGTTCACATCACTTCAATATATAATATAACATAATATATATATAAAACATGATCAAGCAGATTCATAAAATATTTGTGTAGATAGTTAATACAGAGTTACTGGCCTTTATAACAAAATTATCTTTCTGCCACATTAATCTATGTAAGAAAGAGTTGTCACCCTTCATCAGTGTCCATTAATTATTATTATTATTATTAATCCTTTTGGACACTAATCCCAGTAATGCTGAATACTGCTGATTTTAGATAAACAAACACTCATATATATGTATACATTGTTTCCAACAGACAGACAGACAGACAGACAGACATACTAACTCACTCATACAAATACTTATACAAACAGACATATACAAACATATATATATATCCTCAAATAAATACGCACATACATATGTAAACATAAAAACACACACATAAACAAACATACAGAGAGATACCCATCCAGACACATAAATATATACACACACAAACACACACACACACACACACACACAAACACACACACACACACACACACACACACAAACATACACACACAAACACACACACAAACACACACACACACAACACAAACAAATACCAGGGCAGTACTTACCGGTTGAGGGAATCACTCTTTTTGATGTAGAGTCCATCAGTAACATCGTCTTCCTCGGTGTCAGCGTCGCTGTGTGCGCCAGTCTTAGACTCACACACTGACTGCTGCTGTACCACCGGCTTCCCTGTCAAAACACAAACACACGTAAACAAACAAACAAACAAACACACGTAAACAACAAACATAAACAAATATAAACAAACAAACACATGTAAACAAACAAATAAATATAAATAAACAAACAAACACACGTAAACAAACAAATAAATATAAATAAACAAACAAACTAACAAACACATATAAACAAACACACGTAAACACACAAACAAACAAATAAACAAACAAACATACAAATATAAACAAACAAACAAAAACACGTAAACAAACAAACAAACACACAAACAAACTAACAAACACATATAAACAAACAAACATAAACAAACAAACAAATAAACAAACACACAAAAAACAAATATAAAAAAACATAAACAAACAAACAAACAAATATGAACAAACAAACAAACAAATATGAACAAAAACAAAGAAATAAATATAAATAAACAAATAAACAAACACACAAATATAAATAAACAAACAAATAAATAAATATAAATAAACAAACAAACATACAAACAAACAAACAAAGAAATAATTAGATAAATAAATAGATAAGTAAATAAATAAATAAATAGACAGTTAGATTAACAGACAAACAGATGGATAGTCAAGTAAGTAAATAAATAAATAATGTAGCTTATTAAATTTGTATATTTGAGTTTTAATGTGCAAATATTCACTGTACATATGTGAATCTTCTTTTTGTTTTTGGTTATGTATGTATGTATGTATGTATGTATGTATGTATGTATGTATGTATGTGTGTGTATGTGTGTATGTGTGTATGTATGTGTGTATGTATGTATGTATGTATGCACATTCAAGTTTTATAGTACATTTATTAATTCTATTTATTCATAATCACTTTAATATTATTTATTAAATACATTTATATCAAACAGAGTAAACAAAAATGAAATTAGCACAATTTTTCTTTCCTTATACAAGATTTAAATATAATCTTGAAAGGATATTAATCATTTCAGATTAAAACAGTAAAAGAAATAATTATAATAAAGTAAAACTTTAACACATAGATAGTGTTTTTGGTTGATATACCCACGTTTTCTAGGTGCATCAAGTACAAGATGGCCGCTTGAATCAGTGTTGTTATGGATACTGAGGTCACACTCCCTGCATAGCAACAGAGGTCTGTCACTATTGTTTTCTGAACACTCAGGGTGGTGGCATATCTAAAACAAAAAATTAAAATTAAAATTAAAATTAAATTTTTAAATAATATAAAATAATTTATAATAATGACTGTAAAATTGCACTTCACATTTCAGAATTAAAATATTATTAACTAATACACTAATATTGTTTTAGTTTAATTATTTCAGTATTTTGTTCTATACAAATAAATCTGTAGCAATGCTTAGCATTTTAAAAAACACCAACAACAGTATATAAGTTAATTTAATATATGACAGTGCAACCCTTTGAAAAAGTATGTTTTGTTGTGTGTGTGTGTGTGTGTGTGTGTGTGTGTGTGTGTGCATGTGTGTGTGTGCATATGATGAAATATGTTTTAAAAACATTTATATATATTTAAAAATGGGAATGATAATATGCATATTTAACATATTTGTAAAAACATGGATGACAATAGAGATGTGTGTTTTGTGTGTATTTGTATGTCTGTATTTATGTGTATGTGTGTTTGTTCAGAAAGATAGACAGATGGACAGACAGACAAACATACAGACAGACAGATAGATAGATAGAGACAGATTAAAAAACATGTTTAACAATCTGTATTTTTAAAAATAAATATGAAAATGTATGACAATATATGTTTCTTATAAAAAGTGATGTATAAAATACAATGTATGTCCTTTCTGCTCCACAGCATACATAGAAATGAGATTCTATATCAGCTACATCATTATAACATCATATTACACACACACACACACACACACACACACACACACACACACACACACACACACACACACACACACACACACACACAAACATGCAGACACAGACAAACAGACACAAACAAACAGAGATGCCTGGACAAACATTAAAATTTCAGAAGTATCATACAGACAGACTTAACGAATGTGACACACACCTTTTATTACCTTACACAAACAAACACCTGTAAGAAAGGTAAGTAAAAAGTGTACACAGTGCTTGTCTCTGAGCTGAGCATGTTGTCAGAAGTGTCAGTGAAATGTTAATGTTTGTCACCCAGCTTGTACAAACCTGTTGATACAAAGAGGTGTTTCCAAAATCACAGTGACAGCTCAATTCTTTCAGAATGTCATTATTTATTTATTTATTCTAATTTTATTTATTTATTTATGAAGGTATTTATTCACTTATTTATTTACTTTATTTATTTATTCATTTATTTATTGGTATTTTTATGACTGTATCTCCACCTATTAATGTACATAAAATAATGTAATAACCGAATAATTGTTTTTGTTTATTCAATCATTTACTAGTATATGCTAATTTGTTATATAGCTGTTGATATCAAGTGGATCCTGTGTAGGCATATGCTTTTCTGTCGTGTGTGTGTGTGTGGTGTGTGTGTGTGTGTGTGTGTGTGTGTGTGTGTGTGTGTGATTGACTGAATGTGCATATATATGTTTATGGATGTATATCTATACATTCTTTACCTTCATTCTTTAATAAACTTTTTTTTTTCTCTTAGAGTTATTATTTCATAGTTTTTGAATTTTATTTTATATGTCACTAATTATTATCTGTATATTCCTTTATGTTACAAGTATTGCTACAGAACTTGTTTATTAAAAATACATGGTATGTGCTATTGTATCAATGGAATGATGCATATAAAATATATTTTTGTTTATCAGTTAGATAAAAGAGAGAGAGAGAATGAAAGAGACAGAGAGAGAGAGAGAGAGAGAGAGAGAGAGAGAGAGAGAGAGAGAGAGAGAGAGAGAGAGAGAGAGAGAGAGAGAGAGAGAGAGAGAGAGAGAGAGAGAGAGACAGTGAGAGAGAGAGAGAGATTGAAAGAGACAGTGAGAGAGAGAGAGAGAGAGAGAGAGAGAGGGACAGAGAAACACTGACAGAAAAAAGAGTGAGACAGAAGGATAGAGAAAACATTAAATATATAAAAATGTCAGCAGTTTGGAATACGAGTAAACTGTGTTAAAGTACAGAAGGGTCAGGATTCCCTTAGCCCCACCCTGCATCAGCTGAGCACCATTTTATATTTATGAATCAAAACTCGTTTGACATTTGTTAAAAATATACATACACAGAATAAAAAAAGTCTTTAAAATACATTTATACAGATGTATAAGGAAACTGGCCTGTGGTTTTATTGTTCAGACTGATAATTCGACATGAGGAGGAAGTGCCAGACTGTGTATTAAAAACAACGGGAGATGAATACAACTTGTATTTAACATGATGAGGTGTCACATACGACTGAGTGTGTACAATAACCTCGTTATTCCAGCACACTTGATAGACAGACAGTAAATAACACACTGAATTAACATGTAAGTCAGCGGGTTTCTTCTTTTTATGCTCAAAACTCAGCTTTTTTTATGCTTCTGTAAATTTTTATTTTTATTTTTCATAATGATAAAGGATCATTCACTGTCAAACATGTCTAGTTATCTAAATGGATGTGTTCACAAATACATGCAAGAATGTATACGTATACATAACTTTATACAATATATAGCTACATAGATATGTGCACACATGCTTTGACACAAACACACATATACACATGCATCTCTGTGTGTGTGTGTGTGTGTGTATCTATATACATACACACACAAACATCTATATATATACACACACACAAACACACACACACACACAAACAGACACACACATACTGCAATAATAATAGTGATAGTGACAATGATAATGGTAATTGTAATAACAGTAATAATGATGATGTTGATGATTATAATGGTAATAATAACAGCAATAATAATAAAACAACAACAACATCAACACTACCACCACCACCACCACCACCAACATCTGCAACAGTAGTAAAGTAATAACACTAATGTATCTAAACTTACAGACAACAGCTGCAACACTAATACAGTAATAACACTAATGTATCTAAACTTACAGACAACAGCTGCAACACTAATAAAGTAATAACACTAATGTATCTAAACTTACAGACAACAGCTGCAACACTAATACAGTAATAACACTAATGTATCTAAACTTACAGACAACAGCTGCAACACTAATAAAGTAATAACACTAATGTATCTAAACTTACAGACAACAGCTGAACAGCATCAAAAATATTATTTAATTTCTCTCTGTGTAAAAAAGACTTTTCGAACAAACTTCCCAAATTTTTCAAACTCCACAATTCCATGGTGCCAGTGTTCAATACATGACTATCCACAAAGCTACAGATATCTACAGAGAACAACATGTACTAATACAGACAGTAATATAGATATATTCCAAATATTACCATAGTATCACATATTGTTATTATTCATGGGGTGTAATACAAATAGATATTCACTGCGTGTCATACGATATGAAGTAACAGAGAAAGTTCAGTCTGTGTGTTATGTATAGACACTGACAGTTTAACATGCCAGACTTGCTGGCACATTGGTTAAGCAAGCTGCCATAGGTACTAGGATCAAATCTTTGAGTGTGTTCCTTGTCTGGGCTAATAGGTCTTCAATTTCAGGAATGATTTTATCAGTTTTCTCTCTATTTCTCCACTCATTCTCTCCATCTCTCTCTCTCTCTCTCTCTCTCTCTCTCTCTCTCTCTCTCTCTCTCTCTCTCTCTCTCTCTCTCTCTCTCGCTCTCTCTTTCTCTCTCTCTCAGACTCTCTCTCTCTCTTTCTTTCTCTCTCTCTCACTCTCTCGCTCTCAATTTGTCTCATTAGCTTTTATTTTCATTCCTTTCTCATCCTTTTTCTTTCTTATTCTGTTAAATATATTCAAAACAACAGGCAAAGAGATACTAAAACACTAAAATCATCTAACAAAATCACTTACTACATTACATTATTACTTTTTAACATACAAATTTTCTTTAAAAGTTTATCATAACTTTTTTGAATTTTTTTTCTCTTTATTTTTGTTCTACTTACTCAGGTATTTTTGTTTTTCATCATCTGCCTAGTTTTCTCATCCTGCAAACCCATCTTTTCAGGGCAGAGTTAATTTAAACAACTGATTTTAAAAAGATAAAAAGACAAACAGTACAACACATGTTGTATTTGTTGTCTGCAGTAGTTACCCCTTTATGTTCTCTTTTCACTAACCAATGCTTCATATTTTAGAGGTTTTTTGTAGACAAAAGAAATGAAAGAAATGTCATGACAAATACTAACCAATAGTAACTATCACTGGCACAGTCTTTGTGCACAATTTGCAAAGACAGTCTGATAAGCTGGAAATTCTGAAACCATCAGACTTAATGTCGAAAACTGGAAACAAAAAGTATCCATATTCATAGGTAAAATTTCTGCATCATCCTATTCATTTCTATTTATCTGTCAAACAATCTGTTTTTCTGTTTATTATATATAATTATTTAGATTATACAAATAAATATTTTGTTTCTTAACCCTGAATCCATACACAAATGTATGGATGCACACCTCTGCACACACTTATAAACAGACATACATAAACATATGTATTCATGGTCACCCACCACACACCCACATGCACTCTCACAATCACATATTCTCACACACAAACACAAACACACACACACACACACACACACACACAAAATAAAACACACATAATTCACAACCATCAATCTTCCATCAACAAATTCAGTGACGCTATCATATTTCTGGGGTAAAATTCAATTAAAAGGTTTAACAAAAACATCCAGTTTGTTCACCCCTTTAATCCCATCTCCTAAGGACATAGAGACTGTTTGAATAACTCCTGTGATTTGTTAAGTTATTAAACACACACTCACATAACGGAGTTATTTACCTTTGTGACCATGTAACACTTGCAAGGCTTACATATTTACTGTTCTGATCACATAACACAATGTACATACTAACCTCACTGGTTACAAACCTGTAAAGTGGGTTACAGAGATGTTGTGTAACACAATTTGCTGTAACAGCAGATTTAGAAGTTTCAATATTTTTAATCACTGGTTAATGTAGTAGAAAATATTTTTTGTTTTTATTAATGGTTGATAAGATAATTAAATTCATTCAAACGCAGGTATAGACAGATACATATTGACAAATATGCATACATTAGCACATTCATATACATACATACATGCATAATATGTTCATAGACATACATATACATGCATAATACATTCATAGACATACATATACATGCATAATACATTCATAGACATACATATACAAGCATAATACATTCATAAAAGTAAACAGACACACAAACAGAGAAAACACACAAACACAACACAAACTTACATACACGTACACTAAGTACCCACATACACCCACACACACTTTTAGACACACAGATGCACTGACTCAACAAGGTAACTAAATTAATACACATGAGGTCACACCCATATTTTATGGAATAAATTTTATATGACTGTAAAATTTTACAGCAGGTATATACATTAAAATGTCATAATATTTAAATAAAACTGTGTATGTTTTGAATAATGCATTTGTATTGTGCATCTGTTTTAAACTTTGCATGATATGTATTCAAATTATAGTCCTTGTATCAAAATTTTCACCTGATCCATGTTTAATGTAGAATATCTGTAAAACTTTGTATTTATTACCTAAATAGCATATATAATATTTATCATATTGCTCAATCATATAATAAATATATTCTATTACTTTACATTATACTATACCATACTATACTATAGTTACATAATTATAGTATAATTATACTGTATTATGCTATACTATACAAAACTATACACTATTTTATCCTACCATAGTACAGTAAAATATTGTACTCTGTTCTACACCTCACTATATTATACAAGACTAAACAATATTATACAATACTAAATTATACTGTATTATGATATATATATTACATTATATTATATAATGTTATATTGCATTATATTACTTATATTATGCTGTTATATTATATTATATTATATTTCAGAAATATATGTGATATGATATATGATTAAGATACACATAAGAAAAGACATCATAGAATATGATATTATGAGTGTGAAAAGGCACACAATACAGAAATGTTCCTATTCACAAAATGCTTTTTACACAGAAGTGAGACAGGATGTAGCTATAAAACGCGAGTGTGTAAACTAGTTTTGTTACTTTGTATCAACTCAGTAAGCTGTAGACACCTGAACAGAGCAAAGATTTATAGTTTTAAAATGCAAACAAAAAGAAAGAAAAATTAAAAAGAAAAAAAAAAAAAAACTGAAAAGGAAGTGAAGACATAGATCAAGCAGGGAAAAGAGAGGTTGCCACAAGACAGAAAGAGATATGAGAGGGAAATGTGTATATAATGTGTGTGTGTGTGTGTGTGTGTGTTTGTGTGTGTGTGTGTGTGCATGTTGTGTGTGTGTGTGTTTGTTAAGAGAGAGAGAGTGAAAAAAAAAAAGAGATAAGAGAACGACAGAGGTAAAAAGTTGAGAGAGAAAGATAGGAGAGGAAAGCAAGAAAAAGAAAAAATGATTTTTTTTTAAAGTAAAACTTGAAGAGGCTGGAACAAGAGATAGTGAAAATAACAAAAAGAAAATGAATTAGATTAACAGACAATGAGAGACAGAATGAGAGTAGAAGTAGGATCAAAAAGTGAAAAAGACTAAAAAAATCAATATAATGTATTCAGGAACAATTATAGTAATAATAAAGAATACAATGAAAGTCTTACAGTGTTGTCACTTTGAAAGTTTCACAATGTTCTAACATAAAAGGATGAAATTTACTGCTTAAGTAACAAGTAGAGCAGAACTTATTAACATAATTTATGAGATAAATTCCGTGGATAATAAAAATAAAAAAGTCAGAATTTTCCTAAGGTGACATATTAATGTTTAACTCAATGAATTTCATTATCTGCATGATCTTACTTTTCATTCTATTTATTTTTAGAATTTTTTTCTTTAAAGTTTTCAAAAGATTTTTATTTTACATTACTTTTTTTCAAAAGTCTTTCTTTCTGTAATAACTTTATATTGATTAATTTTATTTAAATGTTATTTTTTTTGTTCTTACAAAGTCATGATGGGGTTCATGAAGAAATCCAGGCACAGGACATTTAAATAACAGTTATAACAGTTAGGTGTCAAACATACATCTTGCATATCTATATAGTATCTTCACTGATGTCCTTCATAAAGCTACTCAACAACAAACATAATCAATCAATCTCTCTCTCTCTCTCTCTCTCTCTCTCTCTCTCTCTCTCTCTCTCTCTCTCTCTCTCTCTCTCTCTCTCTCTCTCTCTATGCATGTGTGTGTGTGTGTGCATGCATGCATGTGATCTATTTTAATAATAAAAAAGACACATTGGTTGGAATGGGAAAATACCAGTGGAAGGATTTGATACTTAGATCCTCAGAACCACTAAACTATAATTTCTTTGAACCTTTTGAAGTCAACTGTATTATTTTCTTTACTTATTTACATATTGATACTTTTTCTGTTTTTTTCTAAAATTTATATCCAGAATACAAAATATAGCTAGTACAGTCAAGGACCACGCCCTTCAAATCAAAGCTAAGTAAGTGAAATAAAAAGTAAAATTCTTACCATTGCTTTGTGAGTTGATGTGACTAAACACTTTTCTGGAGAATTCTGAGTCTGAGGTTTAATCTCAACAAATTTCACTTCAACTGGCACATAACACATTTTATTACATGTGCAGATGTTAATCAACTGTTTTTTTAACACCTCTTTATTTGACAAATGTGTCATAACTTCTTTAAACTTTTTATCATTATATCCATCATCTTTTGAAACTTTCACTTCATTCTGTGAGGGTTCCAAAAAAATATCATCATCCCCATCATCCAGATGATTATCATCATCAAGACTAGGTGTGCTGGATACAGAACATGATGAAATTGTATCCAGTGTAAATCGATCGAATTCTTTTTCATTTGCATCATTAAATTCGACTTCTTTTATCAGGTCTGAGAAAAGTTTGGAGATGTCACCATCGATGCTGTCGTCTGTTGATGGTGAAAGACACATTGGTGACGTGCACATCGGTGGTGTTGATGACAATGGTGACATGGAGATGGCAGAGTCGGCATTTTCTGCGTCACGTGAACATGGCAGGTCAAAAAACGATTCAGGAGACAGAACCAAAGATTCAACATCCGGGCTCACTGCTTCTTCTGTCTCCTTCTTCTTCTTTTTGGAAAAACTCCGAGGAAACTTCTTTCTTTTCAACTTCATTTTCATAAAGTATTTGTTTGATATTTAAACTTCAAAATTTTAAATTAAAAGATTCCTTTTATTATCTACTTTTTAATTTTTTAAATTAATAAATTATATAATATTAAATGCTATTAAATTAATATGAAAATTTTTTGTTAGTAAATTTCTTTATAGTATGAGGTAATAATTGTTACCTTTGCTACAGGTATTTCCAGTTTAAATATTTGTAAAATTAGAATGAATCAAATCTGAAATATAATGAAAAATATTGCTTGTTTTCATTTTATTTATTTATTTGTTTATGTATTTATGTATGTATGTACGTATTTATTAAACCTTTGTATTTGTTTATTAATCTTTGAACTATTTACTAAATTACCATATCAAATACACTATGTATCTATCATCTGCCTGTGACTTATATTCTGTTACCAAATGATTATTATTTGAAATGGTTCAACGAGCAACCTGTATGATATTTCAGACACTAATGTATGAAAACTGGGTAAGTGGAATATAATATTATAACAAACAATTGGTTTATCTGAATAATCTCTGATACAGAATATAATATTGCTGTTATGGCCTAAGATTTTTATACACACGTAAATCTAAGAATTAAAAAGTATTTTTAAATATAGTTTTAAATATAAAACAACAGCAGTTTAAAAAAAGAAAAAGATTAATGATTCTGCAGCAGATAATTAGCACAGTGTAAAAACTCCATTAGTTGCAACTGGTTGCATCAAACAATTAATTAGTGTGAAAATGCCTTTAGTTGTTTCTGCTTCTTCATCAGTTTAATAAAATCATTAAAACTTTGATGATTTCATAAATTTCCCAACTTGTTGAAATTCCAAATCCCAACACATTTGGAACTGTGTGTATCTGTCAACACACTGGTAACTACATTGTCAAAATAGAAAAATTCCTTCAAGGTTTGTTTTTTATATTTGAATGATCTGCTGTCTTCAAAACATACCTGTCTGCACTAATTAATCACAGGTAGATGACAGGTGAATTATCTCCCAGGTTGTACTGTTCTCAAGTTCATAGATATTCAGAAATGTTTCCATAAATCAAAGACAGATATCAGACATCAAAACAAGTTTACTAACAAGATCCTTCCAGTATAATTTTGCTCTTGTTTCAAGGCCAACTTCTGTTTGGTTTTAATTTAAAAAAGAAATGTAACAAAAATTAAAATACTATACTGAAGTCCTTATTAATACAATGATCCTTTGAAAGGTGAGCACAATATCTAGTAAAATAAAGAGAAACAAATCTGACCCTCTAAAAGTCAGACTGTTCAGGCTTTTTGTTGACTGAATTTTTAATAATAATAAATTCAAATGCAGATATCCATGAGGACATGTAACATGAATTTTCAAATAAACAAATACTGTTATTTACCCATGTCCACTATTAAGAGGTGCTGTATTGCAAAGATGTTGACTTCAAATCCAGCCTTTAGAACCTATCTCTCAGATTGAAGAGCACATAGAGTTTTTTGTTAGGCTTATTGTAATGAAATATAGGACACTGTTGATGCATGTACTTGAACTGTCTTCAGTTCATTTGTTTTCTTTCAAAGTATTTGTAAAAAGATTCTCTTGTTACAGAGTCTGTAATCCAAATGTGCCTTTCTGCTTAGAATAAATCCACTTTTCTTTTATAAAAAATTTCAAAACTTTTCAGCTGTGAAGATAAACAGTATTGCTATCATGTGTCTTCCTATAAACTGTGGCCTTCAAAAATGAAATAAAAACTTTTTTTTCTAGAAACTGTTTTTCAAAATATCTGTGATGCTCTCACTTTAAAACATTTCCAGAATTAACAAAAATATGTGTATTTAAATAACAAAACCTACCATCACACATACTTCTAAAAATATGTCCTTCAGAAGAAAACACAAAACTTTGTTCCTTTAGACACTGCTCACAGGATGATTGATGTATGCCACTCAAATTCACATCCATTCATGAATTCTTGAATTAAACATAGGTAAACATCCTGTAGTGCAAATTCTTGTTCAAACCACACTCTAAAAAAATTGTGAATTCCTGTAGAAAAATTCCTGATCAAATTCAAACAATCTATAACACTTCAAAAAAAATTTCAGTTTTGTCAACAAGAAAAAGAGGTAAAAACCCAGAATATCAAGTTTTTCTTTGAACCATATCACCCAGAACTAAAACAAATTGTCAATTCCTGTAGAAACATTTCTGATCTAATTCCAGTCACAGTATAAAGAGCAAAAAAAAAAAAAGAAGAAAATTCAAGTTTCTCATCAATAAAACAATTCAATCACAAACTGCATCTCTGAGAACTGAAACAAATCGTGCATTTCTGTAGAGAAATCTCTGACGTTTCCTAATCAAGTTCACGCCTGCTTATCAAGATGTCTACAACGCTGTCAACAGTCGCCTTCTACTTCAGTGTGTTACCTCTTGACACAGTCCACTACAACCACCACCCGACCCAGAACTGACAAACTCTCCACTGAGCAGATCCGCGGGCTTACAAAAACAAGGTCTGTATCCTACGTGTTACAGCAGTGATTGATAAAAATCAGGGTAAAACAGGTTTCACTGCACAGAGACAGACCCCTGTCACATGTACCCTAGATACGAAGCGATGGTTTTATACTAACAACTACTGGAAAGGGATCAAAGAGGATTGTCAAAAAAAAAAAAAAAAAGAAAAAAAAGGAATGAATGAAAGAGTATCAAGAAAATACAAAAAAGAATAAAAATAAAAAAACAACATATTAGGAAGACGATTTCAGTGAAGCCATTTTGTGACAACAGGACAATGTTTTTCCAGTGAACCAGCTTGACTGGAAAGAGTGAATGTTAGAAGATTTTCCATGTGATTATTGTTGGCTAACAAACACCCAAGGGTTTGTGGGTATCTCACAATGTGACTTGTGTGTAGTTTATTGTTAATACATACCATTAAACTGCTGCTGTGTACAACTATGAAAGTAATGCACAGTGAAGCAAAAGATATGTGTAATTTTTCACACTCTGTTGTACATAATGTAAATATGTACTGACAGCTTGTAAAATATCACCTTGAAATATTTTATTGTTTTCTCTTGAAATATTTCTAAAGGTAAACATTTATTAATGTACACTGAAACAAGTTATTTCATTTCATACTTTAGTATACAGAAAAATATACCTACAAGCATATCGATAGAGATAAACAGACAAATACATACATCAACACACACACACACACACACACACACACACACACACACTCACACACACACACACACAGACATACACACATACATAGATACATAACATTATACACACACATGCATGAACTCACATATACATATATAAAATAACTATTATACAAATCTATAATAATCACACATGTAAACACAAACACACACACACACACACACACACACACACCCTATTTAAATAAAATAAAAATAAATACAAATTCAAAAATAAGAATTCTTCAACATCCACCAGCTGTCTTAGTAACTGACAGAAAATGATGACAAATGATCAGTCTTTGTGTGTCATTTGCACCTGCTTCGTGTTAAGCTTTTCAGTAAAATGTCATGTTCCACACATTTACCTTGACAGTGTGCTACCTTTAATTATTTATATATACACGCACAGGTATCATGAATTCTGATGTCATGTTTTACTCGTTTACCTTGATAAAGTGCTACCTTTAACTCTTTTTTGACCTGAAAACAAAGGTATGAAGAAATTTTGATGTCATGTTCTATGTATTTAACTTTTTAAAGTGTTACCTTTGATCACACAGGTGTCATACAAGAAGGACTAATTCTTTGGAGCATCACACTTTAAGCAATCACAGTAGTTAAATGTAATCTCTGTATATCTACACACAGAGAGGCATGCATGCATGCACACACACACACACACACACACACACACACACAACACAAACACACACACACACACACACACACACACACACACACACACACACACACACACACACACACACACAAACACACACACATACACTCACATTTGTCAGTTTATGCATCTGCATCCATCTCTATTTTAATGTTTATATTTACATATTACATATTGACATTATATTTACTATAGATATTACTACTATTATAATTATCATCTTATCACTGAGATTACTACTACCACCACTACTACTACCACCACCACTACTACTACTACTACTACTACTATTACAATTGTGTCTGAAACTGCCATTACTACTGCTACTTCTACTACTATTGTAGTTGTTACTATAATTACTACTTTTATTATTATTATTATTATTATTATTATTTTATTTTTATTATTAAGTAGTAAACAAGTACATAAAATGATTTGGTACATGTGATCAATAAGAAAATAACCTTTATATATGTGTTATGTATCTAAATGTTTGAAGAGAAAAGAAGAGAAAAGAGTTTACAAAATGAAGAAGCCTCTGTCTGAACTGTTGATTACTTTTTTTATGTGTTTGTGTATTTGTAGTCTTCACAAAACATTTCACAACCTGCTTAGCCTGTTCCACTTCACTGATTTCACACACAGAGCAGAGACGAAAATAATGAAAAATTCACTGAGGCGAAGATGATAAAGATGAGTTTTTAAAGTGACAGTGTTCAAATACATACATGGATATGCATGTATGTGTGTGTGTGTGTGTGTGTGTGTGTGTGTGTGTGCACATATTCTCATTCTAATATTAACACAAGCACATGTCTACACACAGATACTCACACACATACACATTCCTTCAAACACAAAGACACATACATTCACACACATAAACACACACACACACAAAATACACACTAATACAAACACACATAATAAGCACACACGCAAACACACACTCTCTCTAATGTAGACACACATAATACACACACACACGTTTTAACACAGACACACACACTCTAGTAGAGAGACACAGACACTCATGGACACAATACTGGACTTTCTTCAAGTTTTTATCAGGAAATCTGGTGAAATACTGCGAAACAATTTTAAAAATCAGTCAGCCAAAGAAAATAGGTCTCTGGCATAGTTTGATTTTTAAAATGTAAAGTCAGCTTGTCAAGAATGACTTGAATCGGAAACCACTTATAAATTATATAACAAAAATCTACACAGATTTCTGAGCACATAATTACACTACATTCTAAAGGGGATAGAAAAATTGGATCTATTTGTGTCATGTGAGGTCAGATATTTTTTCTTTTTCTTTTTTCTTTCCTTTCATTTCTTTTTTCATTCATTTCATATTTTAACTATAATGGAAAGGTAACTAAGTATTTTCCTATCAGTTATCTGACAAGTCCTATTTTCATTCAGTCATGTTTAAGCAGATTTGATATGGAAGCTCCACCTCTTGGCATTCATTGAGTAAAAGATATTTTTCTTTCTTCTTACACATTTCATACATTCCTTAATTTATTTATTTAATAAATAAACATTTTAAATTTTTAAATAAACATTGCTAAGATGTGTGTATTGACATTTTGTGTAGCTCTCTCTCTTTCAACTGAGTAGGGGGAGGTATATCTGTATGTACAGACAAACATATATATACAATACAAACAGAATACATACAGAGACATATAATTTTATATCTAAGTATAGTGTGTGTGTGTGTGTGTGTGTGTGTGTGTGTGTGTGAACTAACTGTGTTTTGTATTTTTGTTGTTTACATGTATATAGTATTAATGATATGTATTTTATTTTATTTTTGTTTTGTTTTTTAAATATAAATCCATTACTAGCAGTCACTAATTTAAAGATTTACTTCAAGTACGCCAGTTCTCATGTTTCTAACAACTGTATTACACACACCACTGCTTCACAACAACAAACACAAAGATTAAAATCTTCACTAAAATTCACAACCTCAGCTTTTTCTAAACAAGCTGGAGACAGGAAAGAAGCCATTTTGTAATCAGTTTCAGTGATCAGAACACAGTACATTGTGTTAACATTGTGTTACATTGTGTTTATCTCTTTCAGTAAGGTGTAGTTACAACAACTATGTATGACAATGTAGAGCTGTTGAAACAATGTTTCACTGTGTAAAAACTACAGTAAGCACATTGTTCCACTAACAGTGCATTAGTCAAGCAAAGACTGATAGCGAGACAAGGGAAATTATGAATAATCAGAGACAGGGATGGTTTCTTTTGATCCCTTTAGATAACTTTTGTCATTGATGAACAAATTAAGGAAGGAAATGTTTTATCCGTCAGTCCACTCATCATGTTTTACTCAGAGTAACGGGATGTCAGGAACAGTTATGATTAAGGATGACTCCAGTAACAAGAGAAGAAACAGCTTTTATGACTTCAAAGGTTACTCTTTCGGGTTAGCAGAAAGTGATATTTTACAAACACCTACCCATAGATGAACAAACCATGGCTTTGTTAAATCAGTAATGGAGCAGAGGTTGAAACAAACAAAATAATCAAAATAAATAAGTAAATAAATAAAAAAGTTAATAAAAAAGCTCAACCCATGACCTGATACTCCACCACAAAGCTAAATCCTGCTATGTATGAGAAAATGTGCATTCAATCTGACTCTGAAATGTTTATTTTTCTTTTCATATTTTGCAGGATCAATCTTTCTCAGTATTTGTATAACTGATTTATCAAAGGCTGTGGTATCTGCTAACATTAAATCAGTGTACTCCATTCTAGACATACAGAGATAAACATTTTGTGATATATATTATTCCTTTGTCTTTTTCTTTTTTCTTTTTTCTTTGGTTTTTATATATAATTAAGAAAACAACTATTGGCTGTTAGGTCAAAAATAAATATATATATTTTTTTTTATATAGTGAACTGATTTAGAAACAAAAAAGAAAAAAAAAACAGTCAGCTGTCAACCTGTACTGGAAATATCATCATAATCATTACCAATGTTATAAAAACCACTGACTGACAACAAGTATTAATTTTTTTTTATTGTACATTTTGTCTTAAAATTAGGTCATATGTAAAACAAACAGACAGATACGTAGAAAATGTGACAGTATAGATTCAGCATGTAATACAATTCTGAAGTAGGTTCTGAAGAAAAAAAAAATAAATACAGTTACCTTCTTAGCCACTGTTACTCCCAGCTCAAAACATGTTCTGATTTTAGTCAGAACAAGTTAATAGTTTGGACATTCCATGTAAAAACAAATACCTGTATAGTCAAGTGTATACCTGAGTAGGGAGGTTAATGATTTTAACCCTTTAACTGATAACAATTTCTACAATTGATGTCTGTGGTCATTTGTGACAGAGAAAGAAAAATTCATGTGAGAAAATTATTAGAGAAATACAGGAGGTTGTCAAGTGAAAAAAGAGAGAGAGAGAGAGAGAGAGAGAGAGAGAGAGAGAGAGAGAGAGAGAGAGAGAGAGAGAGAGAGAGAGAGAGAGAGAGAGAGAGAGAGAGGGTTCAAACAACATGTCAGTGACAAATTAAACATGAAAGTGAAAAGAAAAGAAACAGATTAAAAAAACCCATTAAAACCCCCCACTTTTATTTGAAATACTATGTATTCATCAAATTGAATGTTCAAATTATTTGCCCCCGTAGCAGCAAAAGATATTTTTATTATACACTTTCCCAATGACATGAAAACACCTACCTTACCAATGGCTTCAACAACATGAATCCTTTAAAGAAGAAAGGATTGAACTGGGAAGAAATCTTAATCAATTATTTTATTATATAGACTCTGAGACCATTAATATAACATCAGAAAGCAGGGAGGTAATAACATCATACCAAACACAAGGGTGATAACCTTGTCAGGGGAGGTAATTAAAATGTACACATGACCTTTAAAACACACAAAGTATTATGCAAAGTTTTGAGTTAATTGTTACAGAATGAAATAATATGAGAAAGCGGAGAATTTTTACAACAGTTCAGGGTAACAATGCAAACTTTCACTGTACGTGAGACTGTTTCTGGTAACATGTTATAACATTGAGATTATAACAGGTCATTATCTGTGGATTTATAACTTTGTAGAACAATGTGAATTAATTAAACAGTTCATCAGATTTATAACATTGTAAAACCTTGTAAACTTTCCATGTGTAATAATATATTGTTGTAACATTGTTCTGTTTATATGTTCACATTAAACAACTGATCCTGTGATTTTGTCATATTTAATATGTTAATATACATAATATTACATAATATACATAATATAGCAGCCCAGGGTTTCTCCTCTCATTATAATAAATGCATGTTTGAGTCCACATACAGTTCTAAGTCATATATATATATATATATATATACAAGGTGCTTCTGTATGTGCATTATGCCTGTGCTTATGCATGTATGTGTGTTTGAAAGTGTGTGAATGCATGTATATATATTTTTGTGTTATTAACCATCAGTAAGATGTCTAATAGGTACAAACTAAATATATATTGAGTCTATTATTGAATAAATACTTCTTATCTCTGAAACAATCATCTGCCCATTCTACATGAAGGACCTACCAGAGAATTCAGTGAATTTATTTATTTTTTTACTATCCCCCATGCCATTCCTCTAATCTCTAAGCTAAAGCCCCCCACTCCAACCTATCCTGGGTGGCACAGGGCAAATCTTCTGTCTTGTTAACAACTGTGTTACCTGTCTCACCTGGGTAGACACACCTGGCTTCAGGTAATTTTCTTATCAGAGAAAATATCAAGGTAAGCTCATCAAAGTGCAGTATTGTTGTCAAGCAGATAAAGAAAAAAGCTGTCCCTTTCAGGAGTTGTTGTTGTCCACGCTGATGTTGATGGATCAAAGATAACGTGGTTGATGTGTTTTTTAGTGTTGGTGAGAGTTTGTGTAGTGTGTCTGTGTGAGTGGAGGTGTTGTTGTTTTCTGCATTTCTCTGTTATTGAATATACTTGTATGTGTTTGTGTATATGTATATATGTGAGTTGTATGAGTGTGAGTTGTATGTGTGTGAGTATGTGTGTGTATGTATCTGCGTGTACATTATGTGTATATGTGTTTGTATTTGTATATGTGTTTGCCTGTGTATGTTTTGTATATTCTCTCTCTATCTCTCTCTCTCTCTCTCTCTCTCTCTGTGTGTGTGTGTGTGTGTGTGTGTGTAAAGTGTGTGTTTGAGTATGAAATGTAGAAAGAAAGAAACAAGAAATCAGTCAAGAAGGATAGAAGTAACATTTTTGTACATGTTCATGTATATGTACGTCCTTACATCTAAGTGTATGTCTAAAAGATGCTGAGAAGTACATTAAAGCCAAATAACACACATACTTCTTTCCATCTCCACCAAATAACACACATACTTCTTTCCATCTCCACCAAATAACACACATACTTTTTTCCATCTCCAGTGACCTGTTCATTCAGCAGAAATAAAATATTAAACAAATATGTACAAATCCTGACCAGCAGATATCTCCTGTTATTAACCTCTCTGTATTACATAAAGACATTTCAGTGAAATGACTGATATTTACACTCTTCTCAGTTCTGTACATTCCAGTACACTGATATGTGAAATTCTTTCTTAACAATGGGGCAGAGACAGAGAGAGAAATAAATATTTCAAATAGAAATTATTAAATACATATTTGAAAATATAGCGTAATGATGGCATTTATGGTAAATGCAATTCATACTGAAATGAATAATATTACAGCCTGTTCAAATTATTTGTATAACTAAATGGATTACTAAAGGAATGAATGAATATTTGACCCTATTTTCTTCTTATTTAATGCTATGTTTTATTTATTTGCTTATTTACTTATTTATTATTATTCTACATACTGTGATATCTTATGTTATTGATATTATTGTTATTGTTGATCGTTATTTTTATTATTAAACTTTGGAAGGAAATCATTCTCACATTCATAGACTGATCTTATCAACTAAAAGCATCTTTTACACAACCAGTTTTTAAACATTTAAAGACCTTGCCTCAGTTAAGAGGCTCTGGTCAGAATGTGAAATAACTATAGACACAATGAACTGATTCTAACTGGTTGAACTGTTATTTGTAAACTTGTAAATGTCAAATGAATGGGCAATAACCAAAAGAGTACCATCAGAAGATTTGATCCTGAAACACACTGCCCACCAGAAAATACATCTCTCTCATCTTTATGTAATAAAAAAAATAACCTGTTTCAGCCATGACATGACATTCCATTTAGACAGGCAATCATATAGTAATAGTTAAAATGGAAACTCAAGCATAAAAAAAAAAATTATTAGCTAATAAATTTCAGTCTATAACTCAACTTACTTTCTAAAACCATTCATTAAAGATATTCATATCCACAAAAACTTTAGTTTTATTTGTTCTTTATTCCTTTTGTTAAATAAACAAATTTTTAAATTTATTTTTCTTCCTAACACACATTATGTATCTAATATCCTAACAAAACAATAGTATCTAATTCAGCAAATTGTCCCAAAAGACTGAGCCTTTTTTTTATTTTGTACGATTAATGTACTGATAATTTGTATTCAGACTTGTTCACCTTTTTGTAGACAATAAAAGATCAAATGTCATATTTTTATAACCTGTTTCCTTCTTATCTTCCTTTTAACTACTAGGTTAAAAACTGAACAAGTCAAGTGGAAATACAGGTGAGACAACAACAATAAACAAGTGAACAAGGTGTGTTTGTCCTTTTTTCTTTCTTACTTTACTTTTTCTTTTCTATATATATATCCTTTCTGAGTTCCTTCTCTTTGCTTTCTTTCTCTGTTTCTTTTCTTTTTCCTTTCTTTTGTTTTTTTGTGTATTCTTTCTCTCTTCTTCATGCATTCTTTTTGTTTCTCTTCTTTCTTTTTCATGTCCTTTCTTTCTTTCACTCTACTTTTTCTTTCTGTCTTTGCATAGCTAGCTATATAATTATATGTATACACACTGACAGATATTTGGAGATAGATGCTGAAAATTGATAGGTATATACAATATACTGATGGACATACATATAAAAGTTTGTGTATACTGGATATATGAATTGGTGTATGTTAGTGACAAAAAGTCAGAAAATAACAGCAAAGTAGAGATGGATAGAAAGCTTAAGAAATAGAAGAGAAATGGGAAAGAAAGACAGAAATAATGAGGGTGGATGGAAAGAGTGAGAGAGAGAGAGACAATGAGACAGACAGTGATAAAAGGATTGATGACAAAAAAGACAGATTTACAAGAAAGTGATATATAGAGGTGTGTTTTTATTTAGATGCTTAATTGTGTGTCTGTGTGTGTGTGTGTTTATGTATGAATGTCAGTTAATGTATGCATGTATGTACACTTGTATAAATAAAGCACTTATTGTTTTGCTCCACCTAAAGTATTATGTTTTTACCTCAGTGAGATACAACTGATTAAAAACATCTACTTGAACAAGTTAACACCCTTGTGAGAATTACTAACCAACACAGGTAAACACAGGTAAACACAGGTGAACACAGGACTGGGTCAGAAGGTTAAATATATACAATACACACCACTGTTCATAACTATCACATGGTAGAGGTTTTTGTTTCATATCAAATGTCAAAGTAACGAAAACCAAACTTTATTTTCTGTATCTATAAAAAAAATTCTAAAGGTCATTTTGTCATTGTTTTGAAATATCTGTTTTCTGTTTATTATTATTATTATTTTGCTCTTGTTCTAGTCACCATTATCCAAATTTCATTGTACTTAAAGAGTATTGGAAATATTTGTTTATTTGTTCTTTTCAACAACTACTTTTATTCATGTTTAAAATTATTAAATTTTTCTCAAATATAAATATTATCTACATTGTGACTGAATATCATGACTATCATTATTATTAATTATGAAAAACAAACAATTAATATTTATTTAATAAAACAAATTATGTTTACAAAATAGACTAACCAGACTGAACTGTCTTCCACTTGGAGACATTTATCCAGAAGACTGAGTCTTCAGTTTCACACACACACACACACACACACACACACACACAAATTATATATATAAAACATAACTTTTTACTTGAAACATGCATGGAGTTCATACATGTCTGTCTGTCCATGAGTAGTAAAAGAAAATAAACACACATATCTACAGTTAGCTACAGAAGCAAGAGTTGAACTCACAACCTATCAGTTTAAAGACCGACTGCTTAACTGCTGGGTCACTTTAATGCAAGTGTACTTTTCTAACATTTCAAAATACTTGTTAGCTCAAATTCTCAATAAACGGAGTAACTTCAACAAGGAAGAAATCTGCCCAAAATTTATATTTAATACTAAAGTGGTTTATATGAATAGGTTAGTCAAGTGTGAATTTTGAAAATCTCTGTTTCATTATTAAATTACTTACATGTTTAACTATTAAATGGGAGTCTTAAAGTAACTATATATCTTGTATTTATTAAATATGTGAATATAGTATTAGTGTGTTGTAGGTTATATATAGATATAGATCATACATTAAGTAAAATTCTGTGAAATGAGATTTTTAAAAATTTGTATAAAGTGTAATTCAAAGTAAATAATACAGTTTTTTTTAAATATTACTCTAATGGTATGTACTGTCATGCCAATAGGTAAAAATATTAAACTATTTCATTGCTGTATGTTATATTAAGAAATATAGTTCTTAAAAGGCAACATAATAATAATATAAATAATGCATGACAAATATTAAGTATACTGTGTATTACATTATGATAGATCATACAGAAAACAGGTCTACATTAAACTGTATAATCTTAGATAATTGTTAATGTAAAAATCAAAATCAAAATCAAAATACAAAATACGCTGTTTTTCACACATTAAAGATGTTAAATTGTAGATTTTATAAAAATAGCTTTAGGTCATATATTAAAATGTGTACTGTTAGACAGTTTATAAATAAATAAAATATCTAATTTACTTACATTTAAAATATATTAAATTCTTGTGGATTGTACAAAAATAAAGACAGCTTTTAAGTGTTAGATTAAACTTTATAAAGGTTATGTGTTTGTAAATAAGAAATAAAAGCAGTTTTACATTTATTAAAATGTATTAAACCTTTTTACGTTGTACAGAAATAGCTGTAGGTGATAGGTGTAAGAGACATTGTTATTAGATTCTTGTAGATCATACAGAGAACTTTATTACTTTATTCCACTTTAGGTAGAAGCCAAAGTTAATTATTCCACTATAAAGATAAAATTTAAACACAGCAATAAACTGAAAATAGATTATAAACAGTTAAATCTGGATGTTTACTTCATTCAGAATAGATTCTTAACAGCCAAGTAAATTATATATGTTTATGGATTTGAGTCTGTGTGTCTGAATGTAAGTTTAGGTGAGTGCATATCTTTGTAAATGTATGTATATATGTATATATGTGTGTATGTGTGTGTGTGTGTTGTGTGAGTGTGTGTGTGTGTGTGTTTCTCAACATAAACTACATAAAACATACTAAATGAGATTTTATATTCATCATGTATGAATCAGTGCATCATGACATCTCTGCATATTACAATTGTGTCATGCAGTCACACACATATGTTATATTTATTATAACATCCATCCACGCAAACATCTGTCTGTCTGTCTGTACTTACCCTCACTGCTCGTCTGTTTGTGGTGCAGTTAGGATTCTGACAAACCATATCATCCTCATCTGAAAAATAAACACATACATAAACCCAAAATTAAACATAAACAAAAATATTAACATAAAAATAAACATGTAAAAAGCATCAATACAAAATATAAGCATGGAACTAAACACATTACAGAAAGAAGCACACAAAAGTAAACACAAAAACAAATATATAAAGATACAAAATACACAAATACAAAAAAAATGTAAACACTAAAATTAAAACGCAAACAACTTGTTTGAAAATACTGGGGAAAGGTTACACTGTGTAGATACATATACATATACACATAAATAAAATAACCACACTAATGTACACTGGTAACACCAACCCAAACACAAATCTACAGTACTGGTGTATTGATGGGTGGTTTATAATCTATATAAAGATAGGAAAAGGATTTCAAGACACGTATACATACATATACATACATACAGAAACATGCACATGAAAAATATACACATACAAATATACACAAATGCCTGCACTTATACACATACAAACACTCATGTACACATAGAAAACACACACACACAAACATACATATATAGAAATCATAAACACACACATATTCATATAAAAACACACAAATACACATATACAAACATACACACATACAAAACACTATAAAGGTATGTGTATGTGTATGTATGTATGTATGTGTGATTTCTATGTATGATATATATATATATGTGTGTGTGTGTGTGTGTAAGCTATTTGTATCAGTAATTTACCAGTTTTGTTTTGTTCTGTTGAAAAGTGACCATAGACTCACCAGACACTGATATTAGTGGAATCACCAATGGATGTAAAACTTGTTGAAATGACCCTAAACTGTCCTTGACCTTGAGGTCATCACCATCTTCAGCTTCAGGACTGTCTCGTTTGAACCACAGCATAAGTGGATCGGAGAAAAACATTTTTTCTTTTTTCAGAATACAACAATTTTGTCAATTTTACTAAAACCTTCACAGTATCTTCATAAAGTTATCAATGCTCATGATATAATTAATATATTACAAACCCATCCATTACCTACATTCAAGATTAATTAACCTGTATCTGTGTTACATGATCATTAAATGTTATTATGTCATTAATTATATATAGATGTACAGAAGCAATTAATGTTCTGTTGGTAAAAACTGGTATAAACAGTCATCAAATAAAGAGTATATAGCCAATGATTAAAATACTACATGTGGTATGTACTGCAATGTCTTTTGATTGAAATATCAGTAAGTTATGATACTTTTTAAAATTAAGACAAATATTAGTATATAGTTTAATCAAAACATTTGATAAATAGAATTCTCAGATTTCTCCCAGTTTCAAATCATTGTTGATGTATAAATATATTAAAAGCACTTCAGATGGTTTTAAAATTAGATTATACAGTGAAAATATGAGGTAAAATCATAAAATACATATAAGCATATTATTCTGTTTTGAACATTTATATAACAACCCTTGATTTCATTCCAAATTTTCAGTGGAGATGTTTTGAATATTGTATCCAGAGAATATATTTAGTATTTCACAGTTTATAAAATAATATTTTGTTTTGTAATTACAGATGACTTTTCCTCAACTGGCTTAGAACATGCAGCCTAGTTTCAGCTCTGTGTTGTCAGATCACAAGATCCTGCTGTGATTTTCTGCTTTCTCTTCTTACAGGTACGTTTCACAGTATGTAATACAAGATGCACTTAAAACCAAACAGCATAAAATTTTAAAAAGAAAAGAATTTGAAACATTTAGCATGAGGCGTTAAAGTGAACAAGTTGTAAATAAACTGTAGCTACACCTTTCTAAGGTTTCGTGGAGACAAAGACCATAAACATTTAAAATCCGGTTCATGAACCTTTTGATGCATAGATTATCTCCCTTGAAAGATCACCTTGAATATATAAAATGTTTATAAACTCAACATGCATTCATATGCTGTTTAATGCTTGCAGGCATTAAAAAAAAAATCCATGTTTTGTTTTGAAGGTCTTCACTTTAATTTACTCCTTTGAAACATCATGTATCAGAAAACAAACAATCTTATTCTTTCCTGGTACAATGTAAAGATCCACAAACATCAATGGTTGAATATATATGAAAAATAGTTCACATCACTGGTGGATCACATATTTAGGGAATTTAAGCCTTTAATCCAGTTGTAGAAGGAAATTATCTTTATAGATATACTGTCTTTAAAAATACAGAAGGATGAATACAAGCAATATGTCACATCAAGAGACTATTTCATTTTCAGTATGAAGATCTGCAATAAAATTATTGTCTATGGAAATGTAGTTCCATGTATAATCATGCAGAATAAGAAAAATATAACCTGTCAATGCATGAATATATCAGCATTTGAAATATCAGTTTCTAATGTGTACTATCCTTATAAACACCCTGGTTTATAAAAACAAAATAAAAACTGCACCGTGTTGCCTACAAGCAATATTTCAGAAGTGAATTACCTTAAAAGTATACAGTTTATAAATATCTGTATTCTGTACATATATACTTAAAATATATTCTAATATTTCACATAAAGTTTAATCCATTTATTACAGCAATCCTTATAAATATATTGGCTTATGAATATACAGATTTAAAAAAGCACTGTGCTGCTTATGAATAATATCTGGAGTCCACTCCACTTCTGATATGAATTATCTTTAGAAGTTTACTGGATTATTGAAATCTTGATCCAAAATGCACCATGTTGTTTACGAGTTATATTTCACTTTGATTTCATCCTTGTACATACACTGATTTTATATATACACACATGTATACACAACCACATCGAAAACAAGAAATATCTGCTCTCTTGAATCTAATACACTTCCAGGGTGAACTTGTAACTATTAAACTGTGTTATACTCTGTGTTATCCATAGAAAAACTTGTTGAATAAAAAACCATATTTCACATCTTTTGCTGATATATTACATCACACATGATCTATGCTGGCTATGTTTATGACAACACTGTACGAAACAAAGTTTCTCAACACACACACACAGTGCAATTAGCACATAAACTGAGAAATTTTGCCCTTTTTTATGTTCTGCGTCATAATTTATATCTGACAAAGTTGCTAAGTGCTTCGACAAAAGAACTGGCAAATTACCACAGGTATGTAATAAGGCATACATTTAATAAACACATTTACCTTATCCAATCAACAGGTAGAATAAACATACCTGGCATAATTGCAATTAAAATTAAATAGATATAAAAAAACAGTTTATGGCTTGATTTCATAAAGAAAGCCAAAAGGAAATGAATCAGTTAAAATTAAAATTAAAACTGGACTGGAAAACAAGGCTTTGAGGAAATGTGTAAATTAACACAATGCTGTATCATTTGTGATTAGTACAAGCTTAGTAAGAACTGAGCTTTAAAAATAACACAAAACCAATACTGCTTGTCAACTCTAAGAAATTACACAATTTCAAATTTATTTAAAAATCTGTCTAATGTTTTAAGAAATTTCAAACATATAACAGTAATATATGTTTAATCTCCTATTTAATAAAATCCTTGCAATCCTGTTTTAATAAAACCATGACAATCCTTTTGGTATTAGAATCCTTGTAATTCTATTTAATAAAAATCCTTTCAATTTGTAATCCTGATTTGAAAAGAATCACCATTAAATCTCCAGAACAGAATTTTCAAACTTTACTGAATAAAATTTTCCTTTTTTAACTTTTAACCCAATTTTTTCTGGTTTTGCTCGTTTATCTCTCTGGAAACATGAAAACTGTGTCATGCATGCAAGCGTTCATCATATGCAATGAAGAAAGAAAGAAAGAAAAAAACACGCAGGTAAGTTGATATTAATTGCAAATGACAGGTAACCACTTTGTTCTCATTTCACCACAACTCAAAGTATGTCAGTAGATTGTAATTTTTTTTTTTTTTTAATATAAAAAGGTAAACTTCTTCCTCAAAACTCAAATTACTCTGCTATTGAAATTTAAACAGGCAGATGGCTGATGTTTGGAAAACTAGATCTGTATAGGTGTTTTTTCAAAGTGCTAACTGAAGTGAAAATAATAGTGACATTGTACCAATGTGTACTACTCTGTGAAAATATAATACATCTCTAAACAGGTTTGCAATACAATATAGTCTTCAAACTGGTTTTAATACATTATGTGTGTGTGTGTGTGTGTGTGTGTGTGTGTGTGTGTATGCCTTAAACCTTTGTATGTGTATATATATATATATATATTGTAACATCAATATCTGGATGCTGAGTAAAATGTGTTTTTATGAGTGTGTGCATGTGTGTGCATGCGTGTTTATATATTTAATTTTATGTATGTATATATATGTAGTGTATGTATCACTGTATATAAATAAGTATATATCTATTAGTATGTGTGGTTATATACTTTTTTTATGTGTTATCAGTAACACTGACTTTGTTAATAGTTTATATACAAATATATTTACACAGACATTTACCTCACAGGTATGCAAAACCACCCATCCAAGCAGAAGTAATTTAAGATTCAAATTTTTAAAAGGTTGTTTATCCAATCAAAAAAACATTATTTTACACTTCGTGGTTTTTCACAGAAGACATCCACTGTAGGAGTGGTGTGCTCAGGCATGGAACACACTGGTTACAGTTTATTGATTTGAATTAATTATAGATAGAAATAAAATATGAAATAACAGAATTATTCTTTCTGTTTCCCATTACAAACATAACTAGAGTTATTTTATATAAACACACACACACACACACACACACACACACACACACACACACACACACACACACACACACACACACACACACACACACACACACACACACACACACACACACACACACACATACACACATTCATATTAGATATACGACTTGAAAGAGGAAATCAAGTTAGCAATTTTTCCTAGTAATCTGTTTTTTTTTCTTTTCTCGTTTTTTCTCTCTGTGTGTTTGTGTGTGTGTGTGTGTGTTTAGATGTTGCTGGATATGCCTGTGTCTTCTAAATCATATTAACTGCACACATATTTTTTAATTATTATTTTATTTTAATGATGTACCTGTAATCTTCATAAACACCTTTACTTCTGCTATAAGATTACCTTCCTTTGAAATAATCATCCAGGTGCAAAACAGCTATAAATCAGGAGAACAAAGCCGAACCTGTCAGACTTTCACTGGAAACCTGTTAAGATGAGCCTGTGTTTAAATACTTGTACTTACATAATCAGCAAGTGTTACCTTTAATTACAGGTAAATACCCTTTGATCCCAGTTTATGGCTTGATTATTTTTAATGACCAGAGATGAAAAAGTTTAATTTAGCAAAGTAAAAATGAAAGGACAAATAAAAATGAAAACAAGAATCAAAGAAAAACTGAGACAGGAAAAAGGAAGAATGAAAGAATGAAAGAAGAAAGATATGAATGAAAACAATGAAAAAGAAAAAATAATTAAACAAAAAAAGAAAGATTAATTAAAAGGAAATAAAAAATTAAATACAGAATATATGAATGAATGAAGAAAGAAGGAATAAAAAAACAAATGAATAAAAGGAATACAGAATGAATGATAAATACTAACTGTATCAATAAGAAAAAGAAAAAAATTAATTAAAATCACTAACTCAGTGTTTGTAAAAATAAAATCATTTTTACGTTTATAATAATACATGTATCAACCTGTATGTAATTCTGTTCAATATGACACATTTTAACATTTCGTTTGATGACTCATTCTTTATATTCAATTTGTTTCTGCCATAAACTGATTTAAAAATAAATTTTCCTATATGTCTAACCTCTTCTCTTTCCCCTTCCCACCCCTCTCTCCCTCTCTCTCTCTCTCTCTCTCTCTCTCTCTCTCTCTCTCTCTCTCTCTCTCTCTCTCTCTCTCTCTCTCTCTCTAATATGTTAAAATCACAAAATGTCTTGCTTCAGTGCTAATAGAATTACTCAGTTTTATCATCTGGATCTAAATAAGTCGAATCAAAGGCTTACTGTAATATTATTACTATAATCATTATTATACATCACTATTAATAATATCATGATGATTATTAACTATAATTCATTATTATTATCATTATTATACATCACTAATAATAATATCATTATTATTATTAATTATCATTCATTATTATCATCATCATCATCATCATCATCGTCATTATTTACTCACTCTCTCTCTCACATACTCACTGACTCACCAGTCATATATATGCCACATAAGATCATCTGACATATTAACAACCCACATCTCACCTGTACAACCCTGATACACCTGTATTTAACCAACAGGTATTTTCATACCTTAAATTAATAGCTTCACACACCTGTGAGCAATTATAGCTGCACTGATTGTATTTCTTTTAAATACCTGTACAGGTGACATTAAAACACCTTTATTTTGTACCTTGACATATAATGAGACAGCCTTGAACCCTGTCATGTAGTTAATTAAAGATGGTTCTTGTTAACAGGTATAAATGTGTCAGTGGAATTTAACCTACCTCGGAGTAAATCTTGTAATTAGAAATTATTTGGCTCAGCACCAAGTTAAAATCCTCTTAGTTCTGTATTACATGCAGACTGTTACTTGCACTGAATGTGCTGTGTTTTTATATTTGGATGTGTCACACACACACACACACACACACACACACACACACACACATATATATATATACACACACATACACATGCACATACATATACATACATATATATATACACACACACATACATACAGACAGACAGACATACAGACAGACAGACTGACAGACAGACATATATATATAGACACACACACACACACATATATATATACACACACACACAATATATACATACATATATATATACACACTGGGGATTTGCACATACATATACATACATCATCTCTACACATGGATTACATATACAAAATATAAAACACAAAATACATACAGACAGACATACAGACAGACTGACGACAGACAGACACACAGACACACAAATATATGCATCATCAACCTGGGGAGATTTGCGTAACTCATCTCTATGGATTACAAAACAAAAGAAAAATTCCATATACATACATCTCCATATACATACATCTCCATATACATACATCTCCATATACATACATATACATACATCTTCGTATACATACAAACAGGAACTCACACACACACACACACACATTCAGTACATAACTAATGATTATACATATACTTACTACAAATGTCTATTAATAAAATTGGTAACCTTAGAATATATGTATTAAAATAATTTTTATCACCACATTAAGTTGTATTTATCTGTTACATACTCTTTTATATTCATATCATGAGGATATATTACAACACACACACACACACACACACACACACACACACATTCAGTACATAACTAATGATTATTCATATACTTACAACAAATGTCTCTTAATAAAATTGGTAACCTTAGAATATATGTATTAAAATAATTTTTATTATCACATTAAGTTGTATTGATTTGTTACTTACTCTTTTATATTCATATCATGAGCATATATTACATATAAATACACACACACACACACACACACACACACACACATGTACAAACAATATAATTAAATTTTTTGTACATAATTTGAAAAAGATCAATATTTACCTGAAATCATCCTAGTGCAGCAGTAAGATATCAATTGATAATCAATACAGGTGTAAAATCAAATCGTTACAGGTGAAAAGTCGACATGTAGGTTATTTGCACTTGTCCCAATAATAAAATATCTCAGAAATGTCATTTAGCCCATCAAAATGGGGCCCGTCCCAAAAATCTTTCTTTCTGTTCTTTTTCTTTCTTTCTTTTTTCAATACAAGAATGAAGTCATGTTGAAAAATCCAGATGTACAGTTAATGTAATGCTGTTGATACTGCTGCTGCTGATGATGATAGTAATAATGATGATATGATGATATTAATTGATTTACCATTGTTATTTGTATTCATGCACTGTGTTTGGGACAGAAATATATATATATATATATATATATATATATAGAGAAAGAGAGAGAGAAAGAGAGAGAGAGAGAGAGAGAGAGAGAGAGAGAAAGAGAGAGAGAGAGAGAGAGAGAGAGAGAGAGAGACAGACAGACAGACAGACAGTACATATGAAATGTATTGAGGATGTGTAACCCTTTCCTATGTTCTGTAATTATAGTAAATTTATAAAACTGTCAAAGACAAAACTATACACTCTATGATTACATAACCAAAGTAATAATAAAAATAATAGTGGTGGTTTTAACAGCATTTGTACTAGAAGTAGCAGAAACAGTAGTAGCAGAATAGTAATAATAATAATAATAATAATAATAAAAGTATTAGTAGTAGTGGTGATAGTAGTGGTAGTAGTATTATTAGATCAGCAATAGTAGCAGTAGTAATAGTAGTTGTAGTAGTTGTAGTGATGATGATAATGATGAAGAAAATGATGATGAAGATAATAATAGTAAGGATTAATAATAATAAGAAGAAGAAAAAGAAGAACAATAATAATAATAATAATAATAAGAAAGAAGAAGAAGAAGAAGAAGAAGAAGAAGAAGAAGAAGAAGAAGTGATTAAATGATTATGTTTTAAAAAAGAAGATTTGACCCACAGGATAAGTAATGAGTGAATGTAGGTGTGTGTTATCTGATGACACACTTACCAGTCACAGTGATAGTTATCTATGTGTAATTATAGCTGACTTGACACTGAATACATCAAACTGTGACATCTACAGTGTCCCTGAACGTCAGGTATTAGTCTGTATTAACCTACTTACTCTTACATATATGTAATTATATCTATCCAGTCTGTCAGTGTATGTGAGTGTTTATGTATGTATGTATGTGTTTATGTATGTATGTATGTATGTACATGTTTATGTATATGTGTATAGTTGTGTGTGTATATATTTAGGGCATGTGCGTGTGTGTGTGTGTGTACATAACTACACACATAAATAATGAAAATGATAATCAGCAGTGATTAAATTTTTTATTTTTTATTTAAGAGCCTTTCCCAGGAATAATCCTTCCTGATTGCAGTGTATTACCTTCCACATCAATATATTGATATATCTATATCTATCTATCTAGATATACAGATATATATATATACACACACATACAGAAATATATATATATATATATATAGAGAGAGAGAGAGAGAGAGAGAGAGAGAGAGAGAGAGAGAGAGAGAGAGAGAGACACACACACACACACACACACACTTTTTTCTTCTCAAAGAAAAACACAGAAAAATCTTTAATTCAAAAAAAAATAAAATCTTTAATTAAATTAATAAGATCTTACATGGAGTGAATGTTATTAAGCAGCCTTTGATACCCCAGTCTGCCCCATGAATGCTGCTATGAATGTAACATTTATTTGGATTTCACTACCATAACCTGTTCAAGACAGAGAGATAATAGCACAACAGGATTCCCTCCCTTAACAGGGGAAGTTTCTCTTCAATAGACTGTTTTTATTTGTATCAGATAATAGCACAACAGGATCAGTAGGGAAATCTAGGCCAGAAATCTTACTTTGTAATAGTTAAATACTAAACTTAACTTTAAAGAAACAGTTGCAACATTCAGAATAGTTATTTATCTCCAAAGTTAATACTTTTAATAGTTAAATACTAAAGTTTAAAGTTATTACTTTGTAATAGTTAAATACTAAAGTTTAAAGTATTACTTTGTAATAGTTAAATACTAAAGTTTAAAGTATTACTTTGTAATAGTTAAATACTAAAGTTTAAAGTTATTACTTTGTAATAGTTAAAATACTAAAGTTCAAAGTTATTACTTTGTAATAGTAAAGTATTACTTTTATTCAAGCTTCAAAGTTTAAATAACTTTTTGTTGTTAAATTAAGTTTAGATTCTCTGTGGTTATTTTGTAATATTTAAAAACTAAATGTATGACTAGTGAAATTATTCAGCTTCAAATTGCATATTAATAAATAACAAAAAATGTATTTAGGAATGATGTAATAGTAGGAGGTATTCATATTAGTAAATAACAAAATGTCTTAGGAATGAGTAATCCTTTCAAGTCTTTTCCAAGCTTTTTATTTGTGTCTTGGTATATTAATGTTTTCTTTTTTTTAAAGTGTCTGTTTGTGTATGTATGTATATTGGAGGGGTTATATGAGAAACACATTTAAACATTTTAAAGTTGTAAAGTATATAAAATATGTATTCTGGTAACATCCTTTTTCACAGGTGACATTCCATGCACACTTACACATACCCAATGTTTGAATATCATTTATTTCAAACATTTTACATTGCAAGTTTTATGTCATATAATATACACATTATTTAGATACATTTTTAAATGAATTTCAAACATAAAAAAATATTTTTATTAATACATTTATTAATACATTTACTAATCTCTTTGTTAATCCATCTATATATATTAATCACATAAACACAAAGATATCAGTAGAAAATCATTCATGTGTGACTAAAACACTCCTGTATGCATTAGACACAATTGCAGTTATATATCATTATATACACATTTATAATGTTTACCTGTTTGAGAATTCAAGTTAGTGATAGCCATTATGAAATCAGTCATTCAATAATGCATAATGTGTTTGTGGATGTATATGTGTGTGTGTATGTGTGTATGTATGTATGCATGTGCGTATGTGTGTGTATGTGTGTATGTGTGTGTATGTATTTGTTTGTGTCTGTATCTATATATGTGTGTATACATGTTTCTATGTATGTGTGTAAGTATGTATTTGTATACGAGTGTATGTATGTGTGTCTATATACATGTATTTGTGTGAGTGTGTATATGTGTTGTAAGTTTTGTGTGTTTGTATGAGTTATAATTAGGGAATGAGTCATTAATCAGTCTTATGTAAGTATTTGTATATATTCCATGGATTAAGTCAGTTAGTCACTGAATTAACAAGTTAGCTGTTCATTGTGAAGGTTGCTAAGTCAGTCAGAGAGACACTGGGACAGTTTGAAGATCACAAAGTCAGCATATTAAAGTCAAACACTGGGTTGACAACCAGTAAGACATTCAAACACTGAATCAATCAAACACTGTGTCAGTCTGTGTGTCATTATGTCAGTCAGTTAAACACTGAGTGAATTTGAAAAACACAAAGTCAGCATATTTGTTATAATAATCATTCAGTCAATCACTGAGTTGATAAACCAGTCAAACACTGAGTCAGCCAGTAAGTCATTCACTCAAATGTTGTGTGAATTTGAGTGTCACTAAGTCATCTGGTTACATTCTGAGTTAGTATGAGTATCAGTAGATCATTCACTCAAGCACTGAGTAAATTTGAGTGTCACCATGCCATTCAGTCAAACATTGAGTCAGTGTGTCAGTAAGTCTCAAACATTGAGTTTACTTGAGTGTCAGTAAGTCATTCAGTTAAACACTGAATGAGTAAGTATTTAGTAACTCACTCAAACATTACATACAAATTTTTTAAATAAAAGAAATGAACTATGTCAGTATTTTTCCAAATTATATGATACTATGATAATAGCAATGATACTACTTGTTGTCTATAATGTTCACCATGACAGACTTATGGAAGTCTATGAACATCATATACAGAACAAAGGGAATTTTAATTAATTAATATTTCTGATTATGGCAGATTATTGATAACATAACAGCATGCAGTGTGAACTTGGAGAAGCTTCTTTTGATTATTTTCTGTTTCTCTGGTTTATTTTTCATTTCTTAATTAAATTTTATTTAGTTATTATTCTTTTTTGCCTTCAGTCTCATATATGTATCACACACTGAAAATTACTTCTTATTTGTCATGTTCTTTATAATTTTGTATCTCTCTCTTCACTATATATATATGTATGTATGTATGTATGTATGTATATAACATTAACATATACACATCTGTCCATCCATTTGTCTATGTATCTACATTATTATCTATATTATTATTTACTTGTCTGTCTATCTGTTTATATCTGTCTGTTGTCTGTCAGTGTTTTCAAAATATATTTAATTAAAAAGAACTTGTAAACTTTAGCGACATACAAATATAATTCATATAATTAATATAATTAGTGTCTTGCTAAATGTAAATTTTATGTAGAGATATCTATATCACACAACACCCAGAGACATACATACATACATACATACATATATACATACATACATATATACATACATACATACATGCATACATATTTACATACATATATACATACATACATACACACATACATATACACATAAATACACACACACACACATACAGACAGACATATACAAATATGTATACATAAATGTGCACTTGCATACATACAAAACTCAAAATAATTAAGTAATCAAATACATGAGGGAACTGATGAATAAAGTGATAAAAAGAAAATATATTTCATCTCTAATAACAAAATAATATATATAAAGTAGCTTAACTCTGACAAAGTAAAATCAAATTATTGATTAAGACACATAGACAGAGAGAAACATACATACACATATACTCACACACCCAAACATATATTCACATACACACTCACTCACACTCACACATACAAATACACGCTCACACTCACGTGCACACACATATAAACACACACCATAAACACAAACAACACAAACCAACGTTGCACCTCACCTTGTCAGTATATCCACAGAACAGTTAACAAGAAACACAAACTGTCAGGTGAGAAATGTTATCACTGTCAACTACAGCAGCAAAACCGTCATTGACAACAGCATGACACATCAACACATTGACACTCTCGTTAGACATCGACCACTGTGACAGCACATGACAGTCCTCACTGTCTCTGGCCACACAAACAGACTGCACTAGGTCAGCCTACAACTACTGGCCTGTCAGCATCACCGTCAGTACGGCAGCTTAATTGTTCTAGCAGCCAATAGTCTGTTTGATGTTGCCAGCTTAAACACTGCAGTTGTTTTTTAAATATTAATCAAAGGTAGCAAAGGATGTGTGTGTGTGTGTGTGTGTGTGTGTGTGTGTGTGTGTGTGTGTCTACATACACACACACACACGTAAATATATACATATATGTGTATGTTTTGGAAATGTTAATGTATGTTAATGTATGTGTATATCTCTCTCTTTCTCTCTCTCTCTCTCTCTCTCTCACACACACCATTTATAATAATAATAAAATAATACAAAAATGTATGTAGCTATGTATTTTGTATTCTCTCTCTCTCTCACACACACACACACACACACACACACACACACTCATACAGATACACACCATTCATAATTTAAAAAAATATAATACAATATTTTTTATTTCAGCAGTAGTTTACTAGTACTGTTAGACACAATTAGATATTTTAAAAATATATTTTTGTGTTTTTCAACTTTAACCTATAACTGCTGGCAGTAAAACACAGAAGTACCCAGGCATAAAAACGTAAATCTTCTTCTTTCCTTTCAAATTAAAAATAACAATTTTAAAAGTACAATTTCAAGAACTCTACTCAGTAATTAAACAAAAAACAAACCTAAATGCTATAATAATAATAATAATAATAATAATAATAATTTAAAAAATTTAAAAAACAAAATATTTTCAAAAATATGGAAAAAAATCAAAATTGAAGAAAAGACAAGGAAGAAAATGTTTAAAAATATCATGAAAGTACTGAACTAATACTTGAAGGCAAAGTCAAGGGCTGTACACATTCAGCTGGTTAAGGAAATGGAAAATTGCCTGAGGCATGATAGGTTATGGGAACAAATCTGACTCATTGACATCACTGATTTCAGTTCAGTTTAAGTCAGTGCATCAACTCTAATTAACTTAGTGCCATCAGCAGAGTCCATGTTACTTTATTTCCACACAAAAATAATATCATTTAAATAAATAAATAAATAAATAAATACATGATTTTTGATGTAATGAATCTTTGGATTAATGTATGTGTAATTATTATAGTGATTGTAATAAAAGAATATTTTTCTCATGAATCTTATGTGTGTTGTTTTTCTGTCTCTCCATGTTTGTATCTGTGTGTGTCTGTTTATCTGTCCATATCAGTGTGTTTGTGTATTTGTATGTGTTCCTGTGTCTGTATGTGTATCTGTCACTACTTTACTTTGTCAGCTTTAAACATCCATTGTCTTACAGTAGTACTAACTGGAACTGGTTAAAAATAGATTGTGTGCGACTGTCTCTTGTGAAAACATAAATGTTTATATGTGTATAAACTGAATTTATAATGTGTATGTATGTGTGTGTATATATTCACGTGTGTGTGTGTGTGAGCTTCAGTCAATCTATCTATATTGAGAGATAATGAACATTCTTCAGATCAAAAGATAATGCTGTTACTTAATAAACAAAGCTTTATTTCCATGCTAAAAGATTTGAACGTTTCAAGTACATTGTAGAACAAAGTGGTACAGTTATCTTAGTACATTGTTCACATTCCTGGCACAAAGTATTAAACTGGCAACACATTCTAGGATAATATGCACATACAGACAGACAGACACAAACACATAACACACATGCTAAGTACAGATTTATAATTATACAAGTAATTGTTATGCAAATAGTAATAATAATGTGATGATGATGATGATAATAATAAAAACAATACCAAACAACAAAATACAAATTTGTATCATTCAGAAAAACTGAAAGTGATAAAAACATATAACTTTATAAGGGAGAGAAAGTGAAAGAAAAAGATTAGAAATTTAGAAAAAATGAGAATGAATGAGTTAGCAAAAGAGAAATTACATCGAAAATATACATCTGTACTTAGTTTAGCATGTGTTGTGTGTGTGTGTGTGTGTGTGTGTATATATACATCTGTACTTAGTTTAGCATGTGTGTGTGTGTGTGTGTGTGTGTGTGTATATGTATATATACATC